>OZ057404.1:42259727-42365850 GCA_964056735.1 Allodiplogaster pararmata | reverse complement strand
ATTTGAGTTGTGCAGTGGAAGGAGAGCAAAAAAGAAATCTAATCAATATTTGAGTTGTGCAGAGGAAGGAGAGCAAAAAGAAATCTAATCAATATTTGAGTTGTGCAGTGGAAGGAGAGCAAAAAAGAAATCTAACTCAACTATTTGAGTTGTGCAGAGGAAGGAGAGCAAAAAAGAAATCTAATCAATATTTGAGTTGTGCAGAGGAAGGAGAGCAAAAAAGAAATCTAATCAATATTTGAGTTGTGCAGTGGAAGGAGAGCAAAAAAGAAATCTAATCAATATTTGAGTTGTGCAGAGGAAGGAGAGCAAAAAAGAAATCTAATCAATATTTGAGTTGTGCAGAGGAAGGAGAGCAAAAAAGAAATCTAATCAATATTTGAGTTGTGCAGAGGAAGGAGAGCAAAAAAGAAATCTAATCAATATTTGAGTTGTGCAGAGGAAGGAGAGCAAAAAAGAAATCTAATCAATATTTGAGTTGTGCAGAGGAAGGAGAGCAAAAAAGAAATCTAATCAATATTTGAGTTGTGCAGAGGAAGGAGAGCAAAAAAGAAATCTAATCAATATTTGAGTTGTGCAGAGGAAGGAGAGCAAAAAAGAAATCTAATCAATATTTGAGTTGTGCAGTGGAAGGAGAGCAAAAAAGAAATCTAATCAATATTTGAGTTGTGCAGAGGAAGGAGAGCAAAAAAGAAATCTAATCAATATTTGAGTTGTGCAGAGGAAGGAGAGCAAAAAAGAAATCTAATCAATATTTGAGTTGTGCAGTGGAAGGAGAGCAAAAAAGAAATCTAATCAATATTTGAGTTGTGCAGAGGAAGGAGAGCAAAAAAGAAATCTAATCAATATTTGAGTTGTGCAGAGGAAGGAGAGCAAAAAAGAAATCTAATCAATATTTGAGTTGTGCAGTGGAAGGAGAGCAAAAAAGAAATCTAATCAATATTTGAGTTGTGCAGAGGAAGGAGAGCAAAAAAGAAATCTAATCAATATTTGAGTTGTGCAGAGGAAGGAGAGCAAAAAGAAATCTAATCAATATTTGAGTTGTGCAGAGGAAGGAGAGCAAAAAAGAAATCTAATCAATATTTGAGTTGTGCAGAGGAAGGAGAGCAAAAAAGAAATCTAATCAATATTTGAGTTGTGCAGTGGAAGGAGAGCAAAAAAGAAATCTAATCAATATTTGAGTTGTGCAGAGGAAGGAGAGCAAAAAGAAATCTAATCAATATTTGAGTTGTGCAGAGGAAGGAGAGCAAAAAAGAAATCTAATCAATATTTGAGTTGTGCAGAGGAAGGAGAGCAAAAAAGAAATCTAATCAATATTTGAGTTGTGCAGAGGAAGGAGAGCAAAAAAGAAATCTAATCAATATTTGAGTTGTGCAGTGGAAGGAGAGCAAAAAAGAAATCTAATCAATATTTGAGTTGTGCAGAGGTAGGAGAGCAAAAAAGAAATCTAATCAATATTTGAGTTGTGCAGAGGAAGGAGAGCAAAAAAGAAATCTAATCAATATTTGAGTTGTGCAGAGGAAGGAGAGCAAAAAAGAAATCTAATCAATATTTGAGTTGTGCAGAGGAAGGAGAGCAAAAAAGAAATCTAATCAATATTTGAGTTGTGCAGAGGAAGGAGAGCAAAAAAGAAATCTAATCAATATTTGAGTTGTGCAGAGGAAGGAGAGCAAAAAAGAAATCTAATCAATATTTGAGTTGTGCAGAGGAAGGAGAGCAAAAAAGAAATCTAATCAATATTTGAGTTGTGCAGAGGAAGGAGAGCAAAAAAGAAATCTAATCAATATTTGAGTTTTGCAGAGGAAGGAGAGCAAAAAAGAAATCTAATCAATATTTGAGTTGTGCAGAGGAAGGAGAGCAAAAAAGAAATCTAATCAATATTTGAGTTGTGCAGAGGAAGGAGAGCAAAAAAGAAATCTAATCAATATTTGAGTTGTGCAGAGGAAGGAGAGCAAAAAAGAAATCTAATCAATATTTGAGTTGTGCAGAGGAAGGAGAGCAAAAAAGAAATCTAATCAATATTTGAGTTGTGCAGAGGAAGGAGAGCAAAAAAGAAATCTAATCAATATTTGAGTTGTGCAGTGGAAAGAGAGCAAAAAAGAAATCTAATCAATATTTGAGTTGTGCAGAGGAAGGAGAGCAAAAAAGAAATCTAATCAATATTTGAGTTGTGCAGAGGAAGGAGAGCAAAAAAGAAATCTAATCAATATTTGAGTTGTGCAGTGGAAGGAGAGCAAAAAAGAAATCTAATCAATATTTGAGTTGTGCAGAGGAAGGAGAGCAAAAAAGAAATCTAATCAATATTTGAGTTGTGCAGAGGAAAGAGAGCAAAAAAGAAATCTAATCAATATTTGAGTTGTGCAGTGGAAGGAGAGCAAAAAAGAAATCTAATCAATATTTGAGTTGTGCAGAGGAAGGAGAGCAAAAAAGAAATCTAATCAATATTTGAGTTGTGCAGAGGAAGGAGAGCAAAAAAGAAATCTAATCAATATTTGAGTTGTGCAGAGGAAGGAGAGCAAAAAAGAAATCTAATCAATATTTGAGTTGTGCAGTGGAAGGAGAGCAAAAAAGAAATCTAATCAATATTTGAGTTGTGCAGTGGAAGGAGAGCAAAAAAGAAATCTAATCAATATTTGAGTTGTGCAGAGGAAGGAGAGCAAAAAAGAAATCTAATCAATATTTGAGTTGTGCAGAGGAAGGAGAGCAAAAAAGAAATCTAATCAATATTTGAGTTGTGCAGTGGAAGGAGAGCAAAAAAGAAATCTAATCAATATTTGAGTTGTGCAGAGGAAGGAGAGCAAAAAAGAAATCTAATCAATATTTGAGTTGTGCAGAGGAAGGAGAGCAAAAAAGAAATCTAATCAATATTTGAGTTGTGCAGAGGAAGGAGAGCAAAAAAGAAATCTAATCAATATTTGAGTTGTGCAGTGGAAGGAGAGCAAAAAAGAAATCTAATCAATATTTGAGTTGTGCAGAGGAAGGAGAGCAAAAAAGAAATCTAATCAATATTTGAGTTGTGCAGAGGAAGGAGAGCAAAAAAGAAATCTAATCAATATTTGAGTTGTGCTGTGGAAGGAGAGCAAAAAAGAAATCTAATCAATATTTGAGTTGTGCAGAGGAAGGAGAGCAAAAAAGAAATCTAATCAATATTTGAGTTGTGCAGAGGAAGGAGAGCAAAAAAGAAATCTAATCAATATTTGAGTTGTGCAGAGGAAGGAGAGCAAAAAAGAAATCTAATCAATATTTGAGTTGTGCAGTGGAAGGAGAGCAAAAAAGAAATCTAATCAATATTTGAGTTGTGCAGTGGAAGGAGAGCAAAAAAGAAATCTAATCAATATTTGAGTTGTGCAGAGGAAGGAGAGCAAAAAAGAAATCTAATCAATATTTGAGTTGTGCAGAGGAAGGAGAGCAAAAAGAAATCTAATCAATATTTGAGTTGTGCAATGGAAGGAGAGCAAAAAAGAAATCTAATCAATATTTGAGTTGTGCAGAGGAAGGAGAGCAAAAAAGAAATCTAATCAATATTTGAGTTGTGCAGAGGAAGGAGAGCAAAAAAGAAATCTAATCAATATTTGAGTTGTGCAGAGGAAGGAGAGCAAAACAGAAATCTAATCAATATTTGAGTTGTGCAGTGGAAGGAGAGCAAAAAAGAAATCTAATCAATATTTGAGTTGTGCAGAGGAAGGAGAGCAAAAAAGAAATCTAATCAATATTTGAGTTGTGCAGAGGAAGGAGAGCAAAAAAGAAATCTAATCAATATTTGAGTTGTGCAGTGGAAGGAGAGCAAAAAAGAAATCTAATCAATATTTGAGTTGTGCAGAGGAAGGAGAGCAAAAAAGAAATCTAATCAATATTTGAGTTGTGCAGAGGAAGGAGAGCAAAAAAGAAATCTAATCAATATTTGAGTTGTGCAGAGGAAGGAGAGCAAAAAAGAAATCTAATCAATATCTGAGTTGTGCAGAGGAAGGAGAGCAAAAAAGAAATCTAATCAATATTTTTCAGGTAAGCTACACATTTCTACACGTTTGTTTTTGCACTGACAAGTTTAGGTAAAATATATATATATATTTCATGAGCGACAGAAGAATGAGATGGAGGGACTACTTTGTAAAGCCGTTAGTCCCCAATTCCTAAGGAAGGCAGAGAACGCTGAGGAGTGGAGTCGTCTCATGTCGCAACAGATCCCATAATCGATGATGTTATATTACCGATGTGGCTTGCTGATCTTGATAAAGCGTTTAAATTGGAAATTGGAATTGGAATTTCATCAGCTCCATTTGTTACTCCGACTTGAAGTAGTAGTAAAGTATTAAAAAACTATGCTTTGATGAGCCAATTACCATCAAGTAGGATTTTTACAAAGAGTGGATAAAACTATGTTTCTCCTATCAACCTTATCATTGTCTTCTTGATTGTACGTCGGCGGTTCAAACGTCAGGAAGAAGAACAAGAAGGATGTAAACTTATCCATACCTTTTATTACGCCGACAAACTCATCAACTCGGAACTCTCGGATATCTCTTTGTTGTACGCACTAGAGGGACTGCCCGTTTTTCTTTCAGTGCTTTTTGCCACATCCACTCAACTCGGTGCCTCTGGTGATGTTCTTCTCTGCAACCCGGGTAGAAAGCAAATGTCATCTATTCTTTCCTACTTACGCGCTCTCTTCCACACTTTATCTGCTATTTCATCGACTCTCTGATACCGTTAAAAATGGAAACACTGTCCGATAAAGAACAGCCACAAGCAAAGAAGAGGGAAAACTGAAGGGAATAATTGGCAAAACCAAAACATAGGCCCCGCCCACCTGAGCGACCAATAGCAGAAAGCGCAGCAAATTTCCTTAAACTATTCCTCGAGAAGTTTATGAATGATTTAAACTAAATTTAGAAATTTGAATTGAAACAACATAGTTTTAGAAACATTTCAATTTTGAAGTTTAACATATTGAGTGTTTGTTTTACTTCTTACATGACTGTTAAACTTCTGCAAGAATCGACTTCTTATGAAAGTGACAATTACAGGAGTCTTGATACAAAGCATTTTCGAGTGAATTTCTAGAAAAAAATACCAGTGAGGCAATAGATGAGCATGATTGCTGGAACAAACATCTTGGAATTGCCCATTTCTGTGCTCAAACTCCCGGAAGCAGTCCCTCTAGTGCGTACAATAAAGAGATATCAGGAAGGTCGGAGTTGATGAGTTTGTTGACGTTATAAAAGGTACGGATAAGTTTACATCCTTCTTGTTCTTTTTTCCTGACGTTTTAACCGCCGACGAGCGAATTCCGCTGTGCAGCGGTACGATCAAGAAGACAATGATAAGGTTGATAGGAGAACATAGTTTTATCCACTGCTACCTCTTTGTAACAATCCTGCTTGATGGTAATTGGCACAAGTGAAAGTTCTTGGTTGCTCCTGAAAAAAAGGTTTAACCCGGATAGCATATCGGTAGGTGAGTTTTAACATTTCGAATTTGCGTTTTTCGTGTTCGCATGCAGAAATTCTTTCTGTTGAGGTATAAATGAAGACTCTACATGGTGTTTAAAGGATGTTACAGAAATTCAAAAATGCACAAGTCAAAGTTCTTGGTTGCTCCTGAAAAAGGTTTAACCCGGATAGCCAATCGGTAGGTCATTTGTAAACTTTCGAATTTATGTTTTTCGTGTTCGCATGCAAAAATTCTTTCTGTTGAGGTATAAATGAAGACTCTACATGGTGTTTGAACGAAGTTACAGAAATTAAAAAATGCACAAGTCAAAGTTCTTGGTTGCTCCTGAAAAAAGGTTTAACCCGGATAGCCAATCGGTAGGTGAGTTTTAACATTTCGAATTTGTGTTAATCCGTGTTCGTATGCGAAATTTCTTTCTGTTGAGGTATAAATGAAGACTCTACATGGTGTTTGAACTAAGTTACAAAAAATCAAAAATGCACAAGTCAAAATTCTTGGTTGCTCCTGAAAAAAGGTTTAACCCGGATAGCTGGTCGGTAGGTGAGTTTTATTTCCTCGAGTTTCTGTTTTTAGTGTTCGTATGCGGAAGTTCTTTCTTTTAAGGTACAAATCAAGACTCTACATGGTGTTTGAAGGATGTTACAGAAATTCAAAAATGCACAAGTTCTTGGTTGCTCCTGAAAAAAGGTTTAACCCGGATAGCCAATCGGTAGGTGAGTTTTAACATTTCGAATTTGTGTTAATCCGTGTTCGTATGCGAAATTTCTTTCTGTTGAGGTATAAATGAAGACTCTACATGGTGTTTGAACTAAGTTACAAAAAATCAAAAATGCACAAGTCAAAATTCTTGGTTGCTCCTGAAAAAAGGTTTAACCCGGATAGCTGGTCGGTAGGTGAGTTTTATTTCCTCGAGTTTCTGTTTTTAGTGTTCGTATGCGGAAGTTCTTTCTTTTAAGGTACAAATCAAGACTCTACATGGTGTTTGAAGGATGTTACAGAAATTCAAAAATGCACAAGTTCTTGGTTGCTCCTGAAAAAAGGTTTAACCCGGATAGCATATCGGTAGGTGAGTTTTAACATTTCGAATTCGTGTTTTTCGTGTTCGTATGCAAAATTATTTTTGTTGAGGTATAAATGAAGACTCTACATGGTGTTTGAAATAAGTTACAAAAATTCAAAAATGCAGAAGTCAAAATTCTTGGTTGCTCCTGAAAAAGGTTTAACCCGGATAGCTGGTCGGTAGGTGAGTTTTATTTCCTCGAGTTTGTGTTTTTAGTGTTCGTATGCGGAAGTTTTTTCTTTTAAGGTAAAAATCAAGACTCTACATGGTGTTTGAAGGATGTTACAGAAATTCAAAAATGCACAAGTCAATGTTCTTGGTTGCTCCTGAAAAAAAAGGTTTAACCCGGATAGCATATCGGTAGGTGAGTTTTAACATTTCGAGTTTGTGTTTTTCGTGTTCGTATACGAAAATTCTTTTTGTTGAGGTATAAATGAAGACTCTACAGGGAGTTTGAACGAAGTTACAGAAATTCAAAAATGCACAACTCAAAACTCTTGGTTTCTCCTGAAACAAGGTTTAACACGGATAGCTGGTCGGTAGGTGAGTTTTATTTTCTCGAGTTTGTGTTTTTCGTGTTCGTATGCGGAAGTTCTTTCTGTTAAGGTAGAAATCAAGACTCTACATGGTGTTTGAAATATAAGACGGTGCTAGAAATAATTTTCGCCAAAATGCTCAAAATGTTGTTCCTCGGGCAGATTTCTTTTGAAAAACCAAGCTTTTCCATGTCAAGAAACGGAAAAAAAAGCGCCATGATAAATGGCAGCAAATAAAATGCGTTTTGACGGGCCTGCCAAGAAAAACCGTCAAAAAACAAGCTTTCTACTTTGTACTCGTTTTGTCACTGCCAGAATCCGGTTTTTGTTTGTCCTTATTTTGTCACTGCCAAAATCGGGTTTTTGTTTGTCCTTGTTTTGTCACTGCCAAAATCGGGTTTTTTGTGTCCTTGTTTTGTCACTGCCATAATCGGGTTTTTTGTCCTTGTTTTGTCCCTGCCACAATCGGGCTTTTTTTGTAGCTTCTGCAACCCCTTAGCCTCATTTCTGGGATGATGGAGGATCGCTCTCAGTAACTCTTTGGGGAGTGCCAATACTATGATGGAGGATCGCTCTCAGTAACTCTTTGGGGAGTGCCAATCTGCACAACAACAACAACAAACAACTTTGATTTCATCCAAAAGGCTGAGATGCAATACCAGCAGCTACAACGCCCACAGACCAACCATTTCCAGCGACGTACCCCAACCGAGTTTATACCCCAACCGAGTTTAGTAAAGGGCAGAGCTGTGTTCAACGGACAAAAAGTGTTAAAAAAAGAGCCGAGTTTTGCAGTGCAAAAACATGTCACGAAAGAAAAACAAACTTGTCCGTGATTTGGCAGGAACAAAACTTGGCCACAGAGTCATTCATCATTTGGCACTGCGAAATAGTGGCCGATTCTTCGTCCCTATTTTGGCAGCTAAAAAAGACTAATATCGGAATTTCCTTCTCCCAAGTTCGCATACTCGAAATCTTGGCAAAATAAAGTTTTTGGCTGAGGAACAACATTTTGAGAATTTTGGCGAAAATTATTCCCAGCATCGTCTTATATGTTACAGAAATTCAAAAATGCACAAGTCAAAGTTCTTGGTTGCTCCTGAACAAAAGGTTTAACCCGGATAGCATATCGGTAGGTGAGTTTTAACATTTCGAATTTGTGTTTTTCGTGTTCGTATGCGGAAAAAAATTGTTTTGGATGGTTTTCACTATTCTAATAGAAAAGAAAATACCTGCTAAGAGGAAGTACCAAAGTCTGTTTCGCCCCTGCTCAGACAGACTTTGGTGCTCTCTGGGTGGGGCTCATCAGTGAGTGCCCAGAGAGCGACAATATAATAAATGAAGGTAATGAAAATATAGATTAAAATAAAAATTTTAAAAAAAATGTTAAAACTAACTTAGAATGTTAAAGACTAACTAAAAACTAACGAGAATTAAACAAATTATGTGAATAATGAGTTAAAAAAATTATGTGAATAATGAGTTGAAAGATGAGTTAATAGAATAGAATAATAAGCTAACTATGGAGTAACAAATATGTAAAATAAGGAAAAATTAAAAGATGAATGGGATAGTGAAGAGGGAAACTAGAGAACAGGAAGTACATAATAAGGTTAGTGAGCGAAATGTTAAAATAAGATATGGGATAATAGACTATGAAGTGACCTGTGAAGGAGAAGAAGAAATATTGACGTGTGTGAGAAAATGTGCAATTATTGGAATAGGTGGAAAGGAAATTTTCAAAGTGTGAGAGAAGAAGAGTCTAGTTATTGAGATAAGAAGACATGTGAATTTAGAGAAAAGTATCCAATAGTAGACAATGAAAGGGGAGCGATATAGGAAGTTGCATCGATCGAAATGACCGAAGATAGGGAAGATGAATGGACATGTGTGAGAACACGATATAAAGAGAACTCATTGAAATGTGTGATAATGAACACAAAAAAGGATGTCAACATATGAGGATGTCAACAATAAGATGTGAGATGACAGAGAATGTAAGAGAGGAAGAAATATTGATAAATATGTGTGAGAACATGTCATTACAGGGTATGTGATTTCAGAGTGTAATATCCATGAAGATATAAAATGAAGGTGACCTAAGAAGTGACACCAAAGTGGCCGATGAAAGGAAAGACACATGAACATGTAAGAGAAACACATATACAAAGAGAAAGGATATTGAAATTTGTGAAAATACATACAAATTTATGAACATGTGGGAGAAAACACATATACACAGATACATGAACATTTGAGAGAAATACATATACAAAGAGAAAGGGTATTGAAATCTGTGAAAATACATTCAAAATTATTTAAAAAGGTGTTAATGTGTGTATCATGTTGTGTATTAGAATGTTATTATTAGTATTGTATTTAAGAGATATTTTAGGATTTAGTGAGAGAGTTTTGATTAAGCGTGAGAGTATAATATGTTTAGGATATTTGTTTTCTCTATATCTAGTTATTAGAATGTGAGCTCTATTTATGAAGTCGTGTAATTCGGAGCAGTTCCCAGCGAACCGCAATATCTCGCTGAATATAGTATTGAGTCCTATGTTAGTGGGTATGTTTGAGGAGTAGTGTGGATATTTGAGTACTTTAAAGCTGTAAAAATCAGTTTTATTATATAGATTGAATTTAATATTTCCGTCATGTTCAATTTTGATAAGAAGATCTAGAAATTCAGCGGAGGTTGGTTCATTATTTGTTTGTTCAAGTGTGAGTGAAATGTCATAAATCTCTTTAGTGATGGAGTAGAATTGATCGACTCTATCCGATATGTGAAATAGGTCATCTATATATCTGAAAGTACAGTTTAAAGAGTTTTTAAGAATATGAGTATTGGTAATATTTTTGTTTATATAAGAGAATTCCATCATAGCTAGTGTGAGATCAGCGATTTGTGGTGAAGCATTGTTTCCTTGTGGTATGCCTTTATTTTGTTTAAATATAGTTTTGTTATATAGTGCATAACTGTTATCTAGTATATAAGTTAGCATCTTATAGATTTCATAAGGAAGGTAAGTCCTTTTTTGAGAAGTGTCGTTAGTGTAGTAAGTGCTAATACCTTTTAAGGTTATGGCACGGGAGCCGCAGTTATTAAAACAAAGTTTTATGACTTTGCTCATGAAGTTTTTGATAACATCGTGGGGGAGATTGGTGAAAAGGGATGTGAAATCTGCGCAATATATTTGTCTAGGTTTATTATCTAATAGTTTAATTTTATGTATGACAGGAGTTGTGTTGAGTATAGAGAAGAGATGATTGGTGCCATTTCTCTCTGATGTTTGTTTACAGTAATTTTTAAAATGTTTTGATAAATGTTTTAGGATTAATTGAAGTTCTTTAGATAGTGGCTTTAGGCTGCTATTAGCTGCGCCTGTGATAAAGCGAAATTTGATTGGGGTTTTATGCATTTTAGGTATACCATATACTTGTGGAATTTGGAAGGTGCTGTAGTTTGATGTGTTGATTTTATATTCTTTGGTTCGTTGGAGGTGGTTGTTGATGATCTCTAGGATATTGAGTGTAGTGGGTTCATATGTTCTTATATCATTTTCATTTGTATTCATTTCTGCGTCCATGAATTTGAGGTAGATTTTCTTACATATGAAAGCGTAATTATTGTTCGCTTTGTCTATAGGTGTTATAATGAAGTGTTTTTGAATCTCAGCTATGCTATTGTAGATGTCCTGGTAGTCTGTATAATCAATATAGTGGAATCTTTCCATATAGGATTTTATTTTGGGAATGCAGTGTGAATGAAATTTGTTTAATATAATTGAACGACTAGTGTTGTTTGGGATATAGGCCTTGGTGATTCGATTAGTGGTTTCTAGAAAAGCATTTATTATTTCTTGTAGTATTGTATCAATGGGTATATTCTGATTGATTCTGTATTTAGTACCTTTATTTAGAATTGTACGTAAGTGGTGATTGGAAGTTATGTTTGTACTACCTGAGCAAACGTGTCCTAGATTTACATCGATGATATCAGAGTATTTAAGGCATGTACAGTCATTGTCGAGTATCAGGTTGCGTTTTTTCTGATTTAGATTTTTAAGGAATTTGTTATAATTAAATATGTTAATGCTAAAGGGTTTTGTGAGAGAGTAGACTGTTCGAAATTTGAATGGTTTGGTTGGTTGGTTATCAAGTTCGTTGAGATTTTTTGAGGCTTCATTAAAAATACGGTTGAGTGGTATGTTGTCCAAGTATTTGCCATGATAAGTTAATCTAATGTTGAATTTAGTGATATTATTCTGTTTGAATTTTCGTTCTTGTTTTCTCCAGAAGTAGTCGCATATTGTGCTAGAAATTCTGATTTTATGGTAGTTGTGGAGTGATTGAAAGTCTTTTGAGAGAGTGTAAACGATAAGTTTGTCTTTTTCTTTGTTTTTAAGTTTTTGATATTGCATGTATAGATTTCTGCCGTCTTTGGCATTTATTATGTCTTGAACGATAGTTGCTAAATCTCTAGCTTGGTATGTTGGACACGTTCTTTTACGATTTTTATGTCTACTTTTAGGGTGTTTAGGGATGTTTACTGGAAAGTTATGATATGGGTGTTTTATCTTTTCAAGTGGTTCAAGGTTTTCTGAAATGATTCCATAATTTTGTATCTGATCATTGAGTCCGAATGGGAATGCAGTAAGTAGAATTCTAATCCAGTAGGATTCTTTGTTTCTTAGTTCCGCTTTATTATCAGCATAATCTAAAACGTCGACTTCTATGTCAGTAGGTGAATGATTTATTTCTTTGTAATGTTTACAGAGAAACGTATTCAGATAGTTCTTAGTGAAGTGGTATTTATGTTGTGAAATTCGTTTTTTGAGGGTTTGAGTTGTTTCTCCTACATATTGTAATTGACATCTTTTACAAGTTAAGAGGAAGTTCTTTCTGTTGAGGTATAAATGAAGACTCTACATGGTGTTTGAACGAACGTACAAAAATTCAAAAATGTACAAGTCAAAGTTTTTGGTTGCTAAAGGTTTAACCCGGATAGCCAATCGGTAGGGGAGTTTTACCTTTTCGAATTTGTGTTTTTCGTGTTCGTATGCAAAAAATTTTCTGTTGAGGTATAAATTAAGCGTCTACTAGATTCTTCATCCAATGCGTTTAACTCAGCACAAACTCTTCCTTGATTTTTTAAAGTCTTCTCTGAATTTTTCTCTATTCTTGTTTTGCCTTTCCTCCATCGAGGATTCTGTTTAAGCCACATTATCAGCTCTTTGAGAAAAATTCTTTACTGTCAGCATGATAACTGTTTTTGCCGCTTGCGATGGTAATTTGTTTATTTCTACAAGTTTTTGATTAAAACCTCTTCAAAGCAAAATTTTTTTAAAGTGAGTCCAATCCTTTGCGTGGACGTTGAAATGACAGATATGTATCGACTGAAAACACGCGCTCGCGAATAAGCTTTGTTCGACAAAAAAACCACTAGTACTTTTATGTACTTTTATCACAAGTCTCGAAATGCTAAAATGTTCGCTACCGATAGAGGAGAGTCGACTGGGTTCAACTTCGTACTGCATAATAGCTGCTCAATTCCTATTCAATGGAAATCCGGAGAAGTCATCCCAGTCTACAAACGTAAAGGTGATCGAGCGAATTTCAGCAATTATCGCCCTATCACTGTGACTTCCGCGGTCTGTCGAGTCTTCGAGAGCATTTTATCTAATAACGTCAGACTTAACCACAGAAACTTCTTCTCCAAGTCCCAATATGGTTTCATATCCAGAAGAAGTTGTGAGTTGCAACTTTTAAAATCTATCAGTGAGTGGGAAATATCTCTTCAGAAACATCAAGCATTAGATGTTGTATATTTTGATTTCGCGAGAGCTTTCGACAAGGTCTCACACTCAAAGTTGATCAAAAAGCTTCATTACATGGGACTTCATGTTACTATAATAGACTGGATTACTTTATTTCTGCAAAACCGTTCATTTAAGGTTCGAATAGAAAATGTCTACTCTGATTCTTTCCCAGTACTCAGCGGGGTACCCCAAGGAACAGTTCTCGGGCCCCTCTTGTTCCTCTGCTTCATCAATGACATTGAGAGCTGTATTCCCTCAACTGTAAAGTTTTCCTTGTTTGCCGATGACCTTAAAATTTATAGTGAGGACTCTGATTCTCTTCAACTATTTATAAACAATATCTCAAATTGGTCACGTGAATTCAAAACTTCCCTTAGCTGTCGAGAAAATCAACTGTCTCCGTCTTGGGAAATCTCAAAACGATTACTTCATTGATAACTCGCTGATAAAAGTCGTTAATTTAGTCAGAGACTTGGGTATTTTTGTGGACTCTAAGCTCAAGTTCAAGCAACACGTAGAAATAATACGTGCTAGGACTCTGTGTAGAATTTCACAAGTTTTCAAAGTGTTTAGATGTTTGGACTTAAACGGTTACAAAACAGTTTACACCACTTACATCAGACCACTACTTGAATATGGTACAATTATTTTCTCTCCGAAAGTCCACAGTAATAATTCGAAAAGGTTGGAATATCCTCAGAGACTTTTCACAAAAAAAGCTTATTCTCGTTGTGGAAGTATTAGGTTGAGCTATCCCCAACGTCTCGCTGAATTCAATTTAGATTCACTAATCATTCAACGACTCCGTTCTGATTTATTGGTAGTTTTTCGTCTACTTTCTGATAGAGCGGATTGTCAGACGTGCAAAAAAGAGCTGAAGTTAAGAACTGAAACCAATCTCCGCACTTCAGACCGAACCTCCAAATTAACTCTGATGAACTTTAAACGATACAATGATCCACATTCTTTCTTTTCTGGAGCAATTGCTTTATGGAATAAAGTTACAGATAATTTCAAAGAGATTCAAGATATCGAGGCATTCGGCAAGGCTCTAGAAGAAATCGACCTCTCGAATGTCATAGTTTTACCGAACTTTCTGTTGTCAACAGCAAGAGTTGACACCAACGAAAATTGACCGTCTTATTCCTCATTATTCCCCTTATTATTTCATGATTCCATATAAGCGATGGCCTTACAAGCTATCCTATGGTAATAATAAAGAACTAAAACTATAACACGTTATTTATAATGATGTACAGTGTTTTCATTAAGTTCAATTCAATTCTTTATTTCCATGTACACAAAAACAGTTTCACTTCAACATTTAATGATCACAAATTAAACATGGATTATGATTCTACTAGAAAAGAATTGTATTACAGTGGCAGTGTGTCTACAAAAAGTGTTCTTCCTAGTTTAACTTAGTCGCAGACAATTGGCTCGGGTAAAATACAATTTATCGGTAGTTTTCTGAGTTTATTCATAAATACTTCGCTGGAATGATTACATACTACTTCGCTAGGTAAGGAATTCCAAATAGTGATCGACCTAGAAGCACACGTAGAAAACCTAAAGGAGTTTAGAGCATATGGTAAGGCGATTCTTAATGGATGGGTATTTCTAATAGCTCTAGTAAGAGGAGCTAAAGTAAACAAACGAGAGAAGTCGAACTCTGAGTAGTCGTGGACTCTCTTATGTATAAAAACTAAATCAGAAACAACCCTACGATATTCAAGAGATTCTAAATTTAACATTTTTAAACGTTCAGAGTAAACTAGACGGGTAAGTCCTTTCCTAGCCAAGATTCTTTTAGTGAAATTTCTCTGTACTCTTTCGAGGTCCTTAACTAAGCCAATCGCGGTAGGTGACCATACAACCGAGCTGTATTCGAGGATCGGACGAATATAAGTAACGAAAGCACGGGTTAATACAACCAGAGAATTGGTTTTGAACGCGCGCAAAAAGAGATTGGCGAGGTTTGTAGATTTCTTACAGACATGCTCGACTTGTTTATTGCAAGAAAGATTACTCGAAAAGACAACTCCTAGATCTATTATTTCGGAAGAGTTGGCCATTGTATGACGATCTAGCTGATAATTTTGCATGGGGTTAATACCAAGATGCGAAACTATACATTTTTGAGCTGATAGTTTGAGATTGGACTGTTGACACCAGTTGAATACATTGTCTATGGCAGTTTGGAGGTCAGACGAAAAAGTTGGTACTTCACTAAATAATTTAATGTCATCGGCGTAGATAGTATAATTTACATTGGGAGGAATTACATGTTTTATGTCATCAATAAACAGTAAGAACAGTTTCGGTCCAATAGCTGAACCTTGTGGTACACCGCTGGTAACAGAAGATGAGCTAGAGAATTCGTTGTCAACACATACAGTCTGAATTCTACCAGTCAAGTAGTCCGCAATCCATTGAATGAGGTTACCGCAGATTCCTAACTTTTTTAGTTTAAGAAGTAATAATATAGTATCTACTGTATCGAATGCCTTTGATATGTCAAGAAAAATAACATCGACGGCTTTACCATGGGAGAGTATATCAGCGAAATAGGAATGAGATTGCACCAATGAAGTCACAGTTGACCTTTTGTTTCTAAAACCAAATTGATGGGGAGACAGTAGATCATTTTGCTTCAAGTAGGCATCTAATTGACTTATTATAACATTTTCCATCACTTTGGACATTGAACAAGTTAGGGAAATGGGGCGATAGCTAGACAATTGATCCGCTTTAGATTTAGACTTTAAGATTGGTTTAATAATAGAAGTTTTCCAAAGAGAGGGAACTTTTCCGACTAGTAAAGAGTTGTTAAATAGAATAGAGAGGGGCTTGAGAAGAACAAATCGAAGTTTTCTAATTACTATATTAGGTATATTATCCGGAGATGTGTTGCATTTATATTTCAATTGATTCAAAGCTTTAAGTATCATATCTACAGATTCTTGTCTCAGTTCTCTCTACCGAGCGGTGAGTGTCCATAGTGCTCTGTGTATCGATTTCTTCCGTGCTCTTACTGCCTTTACTGCCCAAAATGCCTCCCAAAAGACGAGCCGAAAAAACTTCCTCCAACGATTGTGATCCTACTGGAGTTGCTGCTCTGACTTCAGCACTCGACAGCTGTATTTCTGCCGAATCAGAAGCAAAGAAGCCTTCCCTGCCTCCTCACGTCTTGCTACTCCTGAAGACGTGTGCTGTTGTCATCAAGAAACTATCAGATATACATTCCACTCAGTCCCCCACCGTCGACTTAATCCAGCACGAAATTGAAGAGGACAAAAGACTCCGATCTATTGTAATCGAAAAGGCTCCAGAACATCCGGATCCTACTGCTCTCCCTTCTTCACAAACAGCTCATGACAACGCTCTGGTTCTCTCGCTACTCGACGCAGCTGGCGTAGCTGTTCACGGACTGGCCCATTTTCGGATGGGTATCAATCACAACTCTAATGGGCGACCGGCCTCCAGACCGCTGAAGGTCATTCTTCCAGCGAAGTCACTTCAGCGGCAACTTCTCGCACGTGCTTCTTCACTTCGGAATGACAACCGCTTCAGAAACATTTTCATTCGGCCAAGTCTGACCAAAGAAATGCGAGAGAAGGAGTTCTTGCTTCGGCAAGAGAAAAGAAGACTAGTGTCCGAGGGGAAAGACGTCGTTGTTTACAATGGAGAAGTGATACCAAGAGCAGAAGCCGACGCTATTCGTCGTTCGAGGCTGCAAACTGTTAGACCTTTATCTTCTTTCCCGTCAAACTAAGATCATGTCCGGGTAAGAATTCTCTCAAGTTCTTCTATTTTAACATGCGCTCTATATGTAATAAACTAGCAGCCTTCCGAATTTTTCTAGAAGCTGAGCAGCCAGATATTGTAGCGTTGTCCGAAACTTGGCTCCATGGTAGGATTAAGGATTGTGAAATTGTTGGAGATCTCCCTTATGTTGTTGTGAGAACGGACCGTGACTCTAGAGGCGGTGGTGTTTGCATTGTTATTCGTGATGTATACTCTTTTACTAAGCCAGCAATAGATTTCTCTCGTACAGAAGTCATAGCCATCGATGTTCTTATTTCAGTTTGTTTTCTACGAATTGTTGTGTGTTACCGTCCACCCAGTTATAGTTCCGATCAGACAAGAGTTTTTTGTGATTTTCTATCCGACCTTTTCTCAACATCTAATCATCCCTTCTTCCTGGTGGGCGATTTCAATTCTGATTCCCTGAGTCCTCCTGTGAGTCTTTCCGATAATATAATTCATTCTCTGATTTCCTCCTTCAACCTCTCGTTTCTGTGCCGCCTCCCAACGCGCCAAAACCGATCACTTGACTGGTTCGTTACATCTCATCCTTCTCTTTTCTCCGAGTCCCGTATTATTCCCTCATTTCCGTCTTGTGATCATTTAGGATTCGATACCAATATACATATATGCTTGGACCGTATCGACGTTGAACATGTTCCAGACTATTCTCGAACTGATTTTTCTGCTTTGAATGATTACTTGTCCTCTATAGATTGGGAAGCTGCTTTCGATATGTTCTTTTGTGTAGATGACCTTTACTCTAGCTTCCTACTATTCCTCCACCACGCTCTGTCCTTGTATGTTCCAATGAAGGCCCCTCGCTCGTCTTTCTCTGCCTATCCACCCCATATTCGTAGTTTGATCTCTTATCGAGATGCACTATTTCGCAATATTCGTTACCCACTTGTTCGAAAACTGTATGAAAAAGCTAGTTGTGATCTACTTAAACAAATAAACAAGTGGAATAAGCACTGCCTCAAGAAAAGGCTCACATCCTCTCGTAATTTGTACCGGCATATCTCTTCTCTCACACGTCCCAAACCCAATCCTCCTCGTTTTCTCATTGATCGAAATGGTTCTGTTTTGACTGACTCTCAAAGTAAATGTGACTTACTAGCAGCTGAGTTTGCCTCTTCTTTTACCCATGATGACGGTTTGTTACCCCGCCCCGCTGGAGATCCCATTCTTCCACAAACTAATCTAAGTATCTTTCTTCCGTATACTGTTTCACGTGCTTTGTCTAAATTGAAATACACGGGTAGTACCGGTGCCGATGGAATTCCTCAGCTTGTGTTCAAAATGTGTCATTCTTCGCTTTCGGTTCCTCTATCCCACATATACAACTTCTGTCTTATCACATCTTCGACTCCTGCTATTTGGAAGCATTCTTTTGTGACCGCAATTCCTAAACAAGGCAAAGAACCCTCGTCTCCTTCTTCCTATAGGCCCATATCGATATTGTCCCCTGCATCGAAGACAATAGAGCGCCTACTTCGTAAGACTATTATAGAGCATCTAGAAAGATTCGATGTGTTGTCTAATTATCAGCACGGTTTTCGAGAGAAGGCTTCTGTTGTCACCAATTTATTGATGTGTGAGGAAGACTGGACGAGAGCGCTAGGGAGTGGACTTTCCACCGATGTCATATATCTCGATTTTTCTCGAGCTTTCGATACAATTAGTATTCCTAAGCTTCTCTACAAGTGTAGACATTATGGTATACCATCTCAATTGTTATTGTTTCTGGAATCCTTCTTGACAGATCGCACTTTTTCAGTTCGCATTGGTAGGACTCGTTCTCCTCAATTTAATGTGACATCAGGGGTTCCCCAGGGTTCTGTTCTTGGACCCCTGCTATTCATCTTATACATAACTGATTTGAACCATGTACTAGCTCAATTCCCTAATGTGCATTTCCAAGCATTTGCCGATGATATTAAAGTGTATGTGTCTTATAACAAAGATACCTTTTTAGAGCGAAGTCAAGAACTACAACTTGCACTCGATGCTATTACTGTTTGGTGTGAATGTAATCAACTCTCCTTGTCTCCCAGTAAAACTCTTCATCTGCATATAGGGTACCAATCTCTCATCGCCTCCTATTCAATCTGCCATGTTCTGTTATCACGTGTCAACCAAGTTCGCGACCTGGGAGTACAAGTTGTCTCATCATTGCGCAGAGGCCCAGCTGTTGAAGATCGAGTGAGCAAAGCAACGGCAGCCATGTATTCACTCCTCCGTGCTGTTCCCATCAACGACCCAGTTATTCTACTCAAATGCTTTTCCACATATATACTTCCTCATCTAGAATTTGCATCTTGCTTCTGGAATCCATATTATAAAAAAGACTGCAAAATTATCGAGAAAGTACTTGAAGCTTTTACTCGTATTGTATACTACCGATGCTTTCCTAATCCTGATTATCCACGTGTACTTCCTTCTTATTCTTGTCGATTGGCTAACCTAGGTCTTTCTTCCTTGATAGACAGGCGGAAAGTCGCGGATCTTATGATGGGTTGGAAAATTTACAACAATAGTTCCATTGTCGCGAAGGAAAAGTTCTTCAAATGGGTTCCGATTACACGGACAAATGTTAACGGTTTGTATGTCGAAGCAACACAGAATACGGCCCGTTTCCATTGTTTCTCATTAAGGGTAGCACGTATGTTCATTAGATTATCGAGAGATGTGTTGAATGTTCCGAGTGAACACGTTTTTATCAATATCATTGATACACTTTAGTCTTTCCGTTTCGAATCAGCAGACATATGGATGTAATTATTAGACACTATGACGCGCTCTGTAATAAATTGTTACAAGAATTGTCTTAGATTTCTTTTCTTTTTTTCTTTGCTTCTTAAAGACACCATTGTTATCTGTGGTTTTTGAATGTTTGTTTTTGCACTGACAAGTGTAAATAAAAAAAAAAATATGACATCGAATTGCATATGTGTGGAAGTTGATACATCGGTATTAGGTATAATACTGCGAGGTGTGGAATAAACAGAAGAGAAATATTGTGAGAAGGCGTTTGCTTTAGACAACGAAGTATGGACTGGCAAACCAGAAGGGTCTACTGGGTCTACTAAAGAGGGAATCACAATGTTACGGCCTTTTGTACGACTTCGACATTCAGAATAAAAACGTCTTAGGTTTCCTTTTGCCACAAGTTTGGCTTCTCTCTCCATTTGAAATGCATATAGTTCTTCAGAAAATTTGGCAGATAGAGTATTGCTATAAACGGAATTAGGGGAACGAAGCGATGCGCGTTGAAGTTTGTCATACATCCTTCGCAGCTTCAAAGGATACTTATCTAATTCACCTTGTTCGGTAGAACAAGGCACAAAACGATCTATCAGAGAAATTATAAAATCAACGATATAATTATTAGCGGTATCCGGGTCGAGGGAAGAAAGAGCAAGTGTCCAATCATGAGAAGAACTCAGAATTTCCATCATCCCCCAATTCGCACGCGAAAAATTTCTAATGAGAGACTCAGGAGTCTTTGACATAGTTGCAAAAGTTATTCGAAAATCAACGGTGGCATGATCACTGTTCGAGAAAGGAGCAGTGATACAATCGCTACAATCGCTTATAATTTGATTATTACAGAGTACGATATCTAGAACATTAGGGCCACGCGTAGGGTGGGAGACATATTGGAAAAAGTGTTCATCGCAAGCAAAGTTTAAGAAGAAAGAATGGCTTTCATTATTGGAAGTGGTCAGATTTTCCCAATCGATGTCTGGTAAGTTGAGGTCTCCTACTATGACTATTGGTGTATTGGATAGAGAGATAGACTTGATAAATGACAGTAATGAGATCATTATCGAATGAGAGCAAGAAGGTGAGCGGTATATGCACACACAACGTATATGACGTGGGAAAGCGTTGGGGTTAATTAGATCGATAACAATCACTTCTACGCCTTCATCACGGAAGGAAGTTACAAAGAAAGATGAAATACTAGAGGAGACAAAAACAGCGGTTCCGCCGCCCTTGTTGGGGTCATCTAACGAGTGATCACAACGATACAAAGCATATTTATGATTTCTTAAAAATTCACGATCTGACTCAGAAGAAGTTAGCCATGTTTCCGTAATAAAAATCAACTCAAATGATTTGCTACTCAACAAGAAATCGAGATCAGTCATTTTATTACGTATGGATCTTGCATTGAATAAGCATGCTTTGACAACAGGACTATCAGAAGAACTAACACTGCCACTGACCTAGTGAGACTTTCTTTGAGTCACATATGCGTACGTTTTTGGCTGCTCTTCTCTGAATGGCCTTGCCTTCGGTAGCCGGAAGAGCTGCGTCCCTCTGACTGTCCACTCTATCTGCCCTGCCTGGAGATTCCGTTCCCTCGCGACCTGCCTGCATTGCTTCTCCAATTCCAATCCAGTTCGAGTGAGATCTTCTCTGACGAAGACGCGGGGGTGGGACTGGATAACTTGGGGTCTGGAACCTCTGATCTTTTGAAGAGTGACAGAACGTAGAGCTGGAGATGGGAGGTAAACTTTCAGAATCCTTCTTTTGTTTTCGGCTCTTCCATGTCTTTTGTGCCTGACATCTCCCTTTCTGAAAGCATCAGAGAGTTCTTTGATGTCAAGCTCATCGACCAGCTTGGCAATAAGGGCTTCATCTTCAGCGGCAGTATTCGAGTCCGAGTCCTTTTCCTCCAATCCAACGATAACGATGTTTTTCGATTTTTCTTCTATGATGTCCTTGTCTTCCAACAGACACCGTCTGACCGCTTCGTAGGCAACGGCATCGGGTGAGAGGGATGTTTGGTTAGAAGAAACTGTCGAACTTTGTTCCTTGGTGAGTGAAATGATCTGTTGATTTTGAGACTCGATAGTTCTAGCCTGAGTTGCGATTGTATCCGCTTGTAGCCGAATAGTTTCGAGAAGAGATGGAATATCCACATTGTTGGGAGAGAGAGACATCTTTGGTCAAATATGGTTGTTGACGTTTGTTTTGATTTTTAAAGGAATTTGTAGGCACGGGCGTCGTATAATGGAAACACAGAGGTCTGGCCTGTTATTTTCCTATTCCCCTCTCACCTAGATAGGGTCTTAAAATTTGCATTATATTGGGTGCGTGTGTAGCTCAGTCGGTAAGAGCATCGCCCGAGAAGCGAAGGTCACGGGTACGATTTTTTTCTGCGAACAATCCGCTCCTCTGCTGAGTATAAAAATCGGTTGCTTGAGATCAACGAGGAGTAGAATATACTCTTATTTACGAATTTTTCTAGAAAGAAAGTTCTTGAATATTGGTTTAATGGTTTTTGAGCATTGCAATAAAGATAAATAGAATCATAGAGAAGAGTGTAACTGAGGAAGTCCGCCCATTCCCCTCTCCTCCATTCTACGTGATAGAGAGAAAACATAGAAAAAGTATAATATGTACATTTAGGGACAGTATCTTTTGGTATTTACTTTATAAAAATATCAGAAAAGATCCAAATTTTTTCTATGCAACAAAAAAATCCAATAGTTGTTTCAAAACACAACATGATTGTTGTTAACCGTTCGACTGTTTTGGTTGTATTTTTCCCGTTCATAAACGCTCTTTTTGATGCAGCTTTTTTCTTCATAATTGTCAGCAACTAAAGAACTGCATCAATAACCAAATGTGGTATTGATTCTTTCGATTTATTCACATAATTTTATTCACGCTTCTTTTTTCCGTTTTTATTAACGACATCATCGAATTTATACCACCTGATGTACATTGTTTTCTCTACGCTGACGATGCAAAAAATTGCTCCAAAGACCCCTATCTCCTCCAGTTAGCCATAGATTACATTGCCGATTATGCTGTGAAATGGGCCTTAACCATCTCTGTTCCCAAATGTCTTGTTATACATTGTGGTTTAAACAATCCTAGAAAGATATTCCTCCTGAACAACAGTGTTCTTCCTAGCGAACATGAAGCTCGCGATCTGGGTATTCATTTTACATCCTCACTCACTTTTTCTAATCATATTAACATTACCGTTTCCAAAGCGTACAAATGTATGAACATCATCTTCCGCTCTCTCAGAACCTCCTCCATTCCTGTTCCACTCCGCGCATATAAAACGTATATTCTTCCACTTCTCGAATACGGTTCCGAAATCTGGTGCCCTACCTCGGTCAGACAAATCAATGTCATAGAGCGGATACAAAGAAATTTCACTAGAAGAGTACTTGTTAGAGCTCTGCAAGCTTGAATTTTCCGCTAGGTTAAAGCTTCTATCTCTAGATTCTCTTGAGTATAGACGTGCTATTTGACCTATGTTTTCTCCACAAAGCGATTTATAGCCATTTCCATTTTGATCATTCATCTCTGTTCCAGTTTCTCCCCTCACCATATAGCAACCGAAAGTGTCATTCGTTAAGAATTATTCTCCCATTCAGACTGTGCTTCCCGCTGTATTGATTCTTGGAACTCTTTAGCTTCTCACATTGTTTCAATATCATCCACTATACTATTCAAAGAAGCTCTCTTTAAACTTCCCCCTACTGCAATTATTGAGTGCTCGAAACTTCGCCTGTGATTATCATTAACTTTGTTTACCCTAATCTCTATAATTTAACATTTCGTATGCCTCATTTTCATTGTAAATTTTTACTCACTTACACTGATCTCGCGCCGGCGTCAAGTCTCCTATGTGTGTGATTTCATCTTAATTTTATACACAAGGAATAAAGAATGAATGAATAAATTTAAGAATTTTGAGTTGGGGTGAGGTGAAAATTGCGAAAGACTATTGTCCTGATTTTAAAAACATCATTAGTGACAGCGCTTTTTTAAGCTTTTCTCTTGAAGTTTCCAGCAAGCGTAGAAACAATGTTGAATGCTTGCGCGAAGAAAAACGGGGAGATTCTTTTTTTTAAAAAAAGTTAGTACATATAACAATTTCTGCTGTACACCAATCGTGTTTTCCACGAAAATAAAGAAAAATAGATAACCTTGAGCAAAATACTGAGTTTTATAGGAAATTTTTTGTGTCTTGTTAGGCTGGAGAAACCTGCTCAGTTCGGAAAATAAGTATAAACAACATTCAAGACTTTTGCTCTCTGACAGCTTATCGACATAAAATATTTCAAGTGAATTAGTTTATGCTTCGACTCTGCTAAAATGAAAAAAAGAATATGAGAAAAGCACTGCCGTCTTTAGCACGTCACTCTTCAGTCATTTCATTTCATTTCTTTATTCCAAGCACATGAGATATCATGAAAACACAAACAAAAAACAAAGTTAAATGCATGGACTTTCTTCTAAGTGGTGGTATTGAGGGGTTGCGGTATAGATGAAAAGGGGGGAGGGTGATATACTTAAAATCGACAATTATATTAGTCATTAACGAAAGGTTTAGGTAATATCTTTTCAGTAGGCTTTGAAGTTAAAGTTAAAATCGATGATGATTTGAAGTTAAATCGAAAATCTGGAGGTATCGGAATCTCAAAGTAACGAGATTAAATAAAGCTGTTTAATTTGAAGCAGTAGTGATGAGAAAAAAAGAAAAAATAGAAAATGCCTACTCTTGGTTGTGTGTATTGAACTGTGTGGTCTCCCTCGATACTTTTTAGAGGAATTCATAAATCAAACAAATTAAATGTGTTCATTTCTTTACAAAAGAAGTCTACCATAATTATCTTTCATTATAATAAACTAATCAACAAAGATACAGAGCTGAATCGTAGAAGATGGTACTACAAAGTTTAAAATACAATAAAACCAATGCCTACTATTTTAAGATTATGAAATATCATCATTTTAGCTCTAGCATACTTATCTAGTGAACCAGCTGCTTATGTGTTATGAAAATTGATTGAAGAGATATAAGGGAGAAAGTATTCAAGCACGATCATAATCGATCACAGCGAAGAAACTAATCCACAAAATGATTGAACTATCGCACAGAAAAAAGCTAGTCCACCGGGCGGGATCGAACCCAGACCTTCTCGACTCAAACCGGGAGCGCATGTTACCATTACACCAGGGGGACACATTGCTATTCCGTGCGAAAGTGTTATATGAAAGGCTCATATGCCTTGTTCTCTTAGTCACGCATGCTTATCAAGCGATTGCGTCATGAATGGAGCGTAACTCCAGAGTTCACGATTAAGACCCAAGAGAGATGGAAGATGGATGATAATTCTTCAAATTCTAAGTTACACAGTTTAAAGGCAGTGACGCCTGGTTGACATGACAAATGATTGAACTATCGCACAGAAAAAAGCTAGTCCACTGGGCGGGATCGAACCCAGACCATCTCGACTCAAACCGGGAGCGCGTGTTACCATTACACCACGGAGACACATTGCTATTCCGTGCGAAAGTGTTATATGAAAGGCTCATACATATGCCTTGTTCTCTTAGTCACGCATGCTTATCAAGCGATTGCGTCGTGAATGGAGCGTAACTCCAGAGTTCACGATTAAGACAGAAGAGAGATGGAAGATGGATGATAATTCTTCAAATTCTAAGTTACACAGTTTAAAGGCAGTGAAGCAAAATCACTATACTTTACTTTGATTATAAAATTAATTTCGCTGTGTTTCTTGTTAATGATCGCTATAATCCTCCAGAAATTTGAAAGTAACTTTTCAATTTAGATAGGGAAAAATTTAATATGTTTTCAAACGAATTCGATACGCACAAAACTTGCATCTCCAAGCTTTATTTGCAACTACAAATCTGTACAAGCGTGCTATGTCAATGATAGATAACTGCCTGCAAGAAAAGTAATGTTGAAGAAGCGGACGACCGGATATGAAGGGGTTACACTCGGAGAATACCGAAAATGATAGGTGAAATGTGGCTTCCAGCAGACTCAAATGAACTTTTCAGCTTTATTTATTTGATCAGGAAAGCAACAACAAAAAAGGCGTTCTACAGAAGAAAAAATTTTTTCCCACAAACGAAGACATCAAAGTATCACATCTGTGCGGCAGACTTACACAGTTCTCAAGCCTCAGAGGTGAGTCTTAGGGAGGGAAACTTGAGTTTCTCTCTCTGAAGCCTCTCTCGGCGTGCTGTCGAGTCTTCTCCTCTGACGAAATAGGTCATCTGAATGCCCTTTCCCTGCAATAAATACTTGAAAGAAAAAGAGAGTCAGATAACAAGTCTCATCAACATTTACTGGACGATAATGTGACTTTGATGACGACAGGCGAAAAAATGTTTTAATTTTTAAAAAACACACTTTTTTGGAAGGGAGAATGTCCAAAAACGATTTACATCAAATACTCTATTTATAAAAAAAATCTTTATAAAGAAAGAACTTTCATCTCGACTAGTCCTCTCTCTTCTATGTCGAATCCTCCCATTTGCTCGAGAAGATCCTTTGTAGTTTGGGAGCAATTGATTTGAAGAGCTGAAAATTTGAAGTATTCGAATGTACATAGATGTAAATATCCTATTGAGCGAAAATCAAAGAGTCGGTCCAGATGAAATTTGATGTCAACGCAGAAACACAAACCATCGTAGAGGACAACAGGAATCAGATATTCTTATGCGTTCTTTCTTTTACCATTTGAACCTTTTGGGCTTATGATACCATTTTCGAATTGGAGAGAATAAAGCATCGCAGTCCGAATCTTTCAGGCTTTTTCAAAATAAATTTTTGGGTGGAAAACTGTAGACCGTTGAAAAGATGCGGGACTGAGGCTTCTTATCATTGGCTGGAACTTACATACAAGAGGTCGATCAGTCGAAATCTTTGAACAAACGAAGGATAAAAAGACTTTCTTAACACAAAAGTAACGCGAATGAAATCCACCGTTGTGAAATGGCTGCTTTGCTAAAAACTTGCATTCATAGTAGTTGATGCGTCTCAGCTGTCATATTCTGGCTTTCATCAACCTTGTTCAACTCACGTATGCCATTGCTCTGCATCCGGCTCGCAGTGTTTACAGTATCCCCGAAAAGACAGTATCTGGGCATCTTGATGCCGACCACACCAGCAACGCATGCTCCAGAGTGGATTCCGATGCGTAGATTTACTCGATCACTCGGTCGGTGACGTATGGGGAAGTTCTAAATGGTCAGCGATAAACCATGTAGTCAATCTAACATTGCGCAAGTGTAACAGCTGCAAATTCTTAGGATCAATTTTTTTTATTCAGTAAAACTTACAGAGCACTTCTCTCAGCGAAAATCATATTCGCGAACTTTCATACATGAAATGAGACTTGTATTTATTGAAAGACAAGCTTCATACTCGCACAAATACCTGAATAGCCCGTAGAAGAGCTAGGCCCATAGATGCAATCTCTCCTGCGTGATTGATTCCATTCAAGATCGGCAAGCCAGAGACACACATGTACGCATCTCCTATCGTTTCTACCTTGAATTTGGTGAGAATTATTTAGGAAAAATAGGAGAAAAAATAGCATATAGTGAATACCTTGTAAACGTCGTAGTTGCTGATGATCTTATCAAAAGCTGTGTACACATCGTTCAGGAAAGTAACGATCTGAAATCAAAATGTATTTTTTAATGAATGCAACAGTATTATTTTATAAAGTTAATTTAATTATTATCCATAATTACATCCTTTTCCTTTAGTGCTTATTGCTATGTTGTCTTGATAACGTGTCCTCATAAGGTTATACAAGTTGCATTCTCATAAAAATTAACAGCAGATGTTACTCTGTCATCTAAATAGACGTTTAATTTCTCCATTTACGGTCTTGAAATTCATAAGTTTCTTTTAAAAAACAAAAATTGATTCATCCATTTATCGGATTTAGTTGAGTTCATATAAGTTGTAATGAAAAAAGGATTGTTCCCGTTTGGCTCTATGAATACGAATTACTTGACGTCTTTGGACTATTCGAGAAATTCAGTTTCAATTGTACATCCAAGGCCAGTGCTCACTTCCATCGGCTTGCTAGCTGATGCCATCTCGACGAATCCTACGCAATCGGAAAAGTGAATCGTGACCGATTCGAATGACTCCGCTGACACTGCGTTGCCTTGCTTCAGCGAATCTGCTACGACGCTGCAAGGCTATTTACTGATGCTTATGTTAGAAAAGAAAAGAAACAGCCAGAGAGAGCAATATAGAGAATATCGAGATAGAAGACAAGTAGATAAAGAACAATATAAAAAGAGTGAGTGAAAATGAGAGAAAAGTAAAGAGACTAAGAAAGCAATTGAGTTATAGAAAGAAAAAGAGAAAGGAGAAGGACAGTGAAAGTATGAGAGAGATAAGAATAAAAAACAGCCATAGTTTGAGCCACTCTTTGAAGATAGTTACAAGGCAAATTTAGAACGGTTCGAATATCGTCACCGGTTGATGATCATTACAAGGCAAATTTAGAACGGTTCGAATTTCGTCATCGGTTGATGATCAGTACAAGGCTATTCAGCAAAATAAGAGCAGACTTATATAGTATGAACAAAACGAGCAACCAATACGGACCGGGTTTGCACGAACGCTATACTATTTTCTTTTTCTGTGTCGCGAAAGGAGAATAGTATAGCATTCGTGCAAACCCGGTCTGTATAGGTTGATCGTTTTGTTCGTACTATATAAATCTGCTGAATAGCCGGGAGAGTGCGAAATTGCGAAAGTGCGGGGAGATTGTGAGATTTACAAAGCGAGCATCGTAACATGACGAAATTCGAACAGTTCGAAGTTCGTCAAGTGCTGAGCATCGTAACGTGACGAAATTCGAACCATTCTAATTTCGCCATGTGATGAGTATTGTAGCATGACGAAATCCGAACCATTCGAAATCCGTCAAGTGATGAGCAATAATATATGACGAAATTCGAACAGTTCGAAATTCGTCAAGTGCTGAGCATCGTAACGTGACGAAATTCGAACTATTCGAATTTCGCCATGTGATGAGTATTGTAGCATGACGAAATCCGAACCATTCGAAATCCGTCAAGTGATGAGCAATAATACATGACGAAATTCGAACAGTTCGAAATTCGTCAAGTGCTGAGCATCGTAACGTGACGAAATTCGAAGTATTCGAATTTCGCCATGTGATGAGTATTGTAGCATGACGAAATCCGAACCATTCGAAATCCGTCAAGTGATGAGCAATAATATATGACGAAATTCGAACAGTTCGAAATTCGTCAAGTGCTGAGCATCGTAACGTGACGAAATTCGAACTATTCGAATTTCGCCATGTGATGAGTATTGTAGCATGACGAAATCCGAACCATTCGAAATCTGTCAAGTGATGAGCAACAATACATGACGAAATTCGAACAGTTCGAGTTCCGTCAGGCAAGATTCGCTATCTGCTTACTCTTGTGTTTCATATTTGATTGTTTATTGTGCCAGAAGTGGTGAAATAAAATAAAATATTGATTTTACGAATTCACAAAGAAATGGCGAGAAATTCCGATGAATTTTACGATAAACTTGCCACAGACACCGAAACAACACGAATTGCAAAACTAAATTCCCAGCACCGTCTTACATGAAGTTCGCCCGGAAGATTCATATTCGTTATCTACATACTTGCTCTACTTGAGAAATGTTTACAAAAAGCTCCGCAGTGTTTTTTGTTTCTTTTTGAACATATTATTGCTGTGATACACCCATGTTAGCAGATGAGTCTTAGCAACTCATTTTTTGGTGGATAAAATATTTGAAATAAAAAAGTACGGAGGTAGCATGATGCTGAGGAGCTGGTCACTTTTCATCTTCTCCTCGGCCAATTCCTTGTTCCTCTCGCTTATGTCCTTCTCCAGCACCTCGGTGTACTTCTCCACAATGCTCACCATGCTGTCCATGATCGTCTTCTTCCTGTGAAAAATGATATACATAATATTCATTACATAGGAAAATTTCAGACTTACGCAACAACAAACAACCCCTCTCTCAACCCCTCTCTCACGGGCGAAGACCTTTAACATATTCAAAAACGTTCCTACCGAGGTTCAAAACTTTTCTCTACGAGCTCAAGGGTCTTTATTCAAGCAAATTTGTTCAATGTGTTTAAAGATCAGCCTTTTCTTTTAGATTCTTAAGGGCTTTTTTACTTTGAGTGGGATACAAAAAAAGCTTAAGACTTTCAAAGTCTTAAGATTTAATACCTCGAAGCTAGGAGTGCATACCAAAAGGTCAATAGTTGAAGTCAATCCGAGTGCAGTGTGTGGCAAAAAGTTAGGTGGATTGTATTTTTCCGATAAAAACTCAACTGATTGATCAGATCAAAGAAAAGTTTCATTTTTTTTATTCAAATAGTTTATAATAGAACTGCACTCAGGAAATTCGGACAATCCTCCTTTCTTCTTGAAACAGTCGCAGAGTCGCTGTGAAAGTCACCCACCGTGGTGAACAGGTAAGCGACGTCAAGTTCATCCCACGCCTTTTGGAGAACGCGCTTCAGAATGTTCAAATTCTTGTGGGGAGAAGCGCAGGCCTTGCTCTCAAGGACCGACCGCATTGAGAAGTTCAGGGATCTCAAATCAGGCGAGTACTGAGGCCATTCGTCGGAGATGATCGTCGAGGAGAAATTGCCGTTGCACCAGTCTTGCACGACTTTAGCCGTGTGGGCGCGTGCAGTCTAGTTGAAACACCCAGTTGCGTCCCGCCAAGTGAGCCTGGCTCCAGGGAAGTACTTCGTTCAGGACAATGTTGTTTAGGTAGTTATCGGCATTCACTCTGACTCCCTGCTCGATGAAAACGAGTGGAGTCTATCCAGTCGCGCGATTACCGGCCCAGACCATGACAGAAGCGGGATGGCCTTTTCTCAAGACGTGATGGCGACCAGGGCAGTTCATTTTTCGTTTTTTTCCTTTTTTTGGTTTTTTCGAGAAAATAACTTTTTTCGAAATTTCAAAAAACGAATTAGTCGAGAAAAAAAACTTTTTTCGAAAATTCGAAAAACAAAATAGTCGAAAAAAACTTTTTTTGAAAACTCGAAAAACAAAAAAAGTCGAAGAAAAACTTTTTTCGAAAATTCTAAAAACCAAAATATCGAAGAAAAAAAACTTTTCGAAATTTCGAAAAAAAATTATCCAACAAATGTTTTTTTTTCGAAGTGTCGAAAAAAAATTTTCGAGAGCAAACCAAAAAAAAACGAAAAAGGGCCAAAAATAGAGTTTTTGCTGTGGTTTTGGTGTTGCCTGCCTGGCACATGTTTCAGTGCTTAACAGAGTTTCAGCGCTTGCGTGCTAATAATTAATTGACCCGATCGAACCGATTTCCGGTATTCTTGGAGTTTATATTTTTATCCAAGTGACTGATATTGTTAAAAATTACTAAATTCCCGTCAGCGGGTTTCGATTCAATTTATCTATGTGGCATTCATAGATATTACTATGATAGGTTTGGATAGAATTTTAACTATACAAAAGCCCTGAAATTCCTGATTCTTCCGGTGAGCTCTACGGATTTTGAGCGATGTTTTAGCGGAGCTGTAAGGATTCTAACGGATTATCGTAAAAGTCTTTCTCCGTCCAACTTTTCTAAGCTGTTGTTCTTGAATCAGAACCTCATCATCATCGGCCCTCATTAATGAGTATAAGGTCCGTGCTCAAAGTTGACTGAATATATAGCTATGCTTGTGTACTTGATATACTTTTAGTGTTCAGCCGCCCTGTACAACTTATATGTAGTGTGAGGAATGAGTTCTGGTTTTGATTATAAACCTTTTTCCAGCTTTTTTCAGAAACTTTTGATAACGGCCTAAATAGGTCTGGGTTTTTCTTCGATGTGAACTTTTCATTTAAAGGAAGTTATTAGAAGAACGTGGTAGTTCTATAATTTTTTTCTTTCGCTCTTGTATCACAATTTAATAATTGTTTGCTTTTGTTTTTGCTGTTGCTGTTGTTTTTGCTAAACGAGTCTTTAGCTTTCAACGGTGATTTTCATGATGAGTTTTGAGTTTATTACGCATGAAAATGCGTGGTAAGTTACATATAAGGAAGGGGGATTGCATGTGAGGGGAAACATAAGGTCTAAGAAGTTGATAACATAGGAGGTCAAAGGGGTCAACCTTGATTCAGGAAAAAACTTGCGAGTGATTGATCGGTCCTACTCCGGTGGTAGCATTCTGTGGGAGAGCGGTGAGGGACTAGGACGATACAGCTTCAAAGCTTCAAGGTGTCCAATTTCTCGTTAAAGCCGGATTGCATCTTGTCCACTATACGAAATGAATAGAGCAGAGAGCGGATGAAAAGTCGACCACTCCAGTCATGGCGAACAAGATAGAATGTATGATGTATGATTGTTGTAAACTGTTAATTTGAGACAATGATCATCTGCGATGAATCCTCTCCATTCATTTAAACCAGTAAGGATCTCCGCGGACAATCACCTCGGTTTTTTTTTGAACGCCCCATATAAAGCCGTAGTTCTACAGTCTGTTCTGATTTGCAGTATTAGGAGGTTTTAATGCCTGAAGAATCTTAGTTTTTGGTCCGGTTTTCCAATTTTGAGTTTAAAGCGAGATATAGCTTTTCTTTAACCGTATTTTTCTCTATTTAGCACAGTACTTCTCGCTGAAATCTTTTAAACCCATGAATAAGAGCCACCTGTGAACATTGCATCATGATTCTTTCATTTAAGGGGTTTTTTTACTATGAGTATTCCGAATATCAAAGTTTGGAATTCGGATTTTTATCATTAGTCATGATAATACCTCTCAAAAATGTCTCTAAGTCTCTCTTTTGCGACGTTAGTTTTCGCTTCCCAATCTTCTCAAATTCATAAAACCGCTCTTTGTGAACCAGGGTGGAAGGGAAAAATTGAAAGTGGGTTTTCATCATGGGGATTCCGAATTTTTTGGTCTCGTTTTCTGATTTTCAGTCCGAGTCAAGTGAGACTCCTCTCTTTTCCTCTCTCTCTCCGTACTCTCTCGCCTCAAGAAAAAGAGACAAAATTTTAGCTGCTTTGGTCTCTTACGTTCTAATCTCTCTCTCACTTAAACAGAGTTTTTACAACACTGTTCTCTCCTCTTTCCACTTGTCAGAACACAACACACAGAACACAAAACGTGTTTCTCTATAAAAGTACCGTAACTTCATTTCACTTAGAGCACCACAAAAAAGTTTTTTTTTATTTCATAGTTTTTTCTCTTTTTTTAAAAGTGGTGTGCTAACAAGAGAGTGACATGCGTCCTCAAAGGGGACGCTAGTAAATGTATTACAACTTTGAGAAGCATCATAAAATAACACTTCAATAATAATAATAATAACACTTTAAATAACACTTTCAAAAAATAATAACACATAAAATAACACTTTAAAAATGAAAAAAAAGTTTCATTCAGATGAAACAAATTTTTTGGTTTTTTTTTGTTGGTTTTTTTGGTTTTCAAATTCAAAAAAATTCGAATTTTTTTTTTCGCCTACCTTCGATGGCCACTCTTATTGGCCTCGTTGACCGATTTCGACCGGATCTCATCGTTCTGGTTGTTGAAGGAATGCTCAATAGTGACCAACTTCTCATCGGTTAAGAGGATATCCAAACAGTCAACCGATTTGAACCGCTTTGACAATTCACGACATCTCCAAATATGGGTCGCTTTCATCTGGTCCGTCAACGCTTGAGTCTTCTGCAGCTTGATGGGACGAAGTTCCATGACGATCCCACCAACAGAACTATTCAATATATTCAGCTCATTTGCGACTTTTCTAAGACTCGGCTTCGTGTTATAACGAATCTTGTCTCGGATGCTTTCACGTTGAAGGAAGTCGCGGTCACTGGTCTACCACTCTGGAGAAAGTTATTTGTCGTACCAGTCTCGCGAAAGTGATGTATTGTGTTTTAAATGGTCCTGTGGAAGAAACCAGTGATTCTGTCGATGTGATTTGGAGTGTGCCCGGACTGGCTCAAGCACAGAATGAAGCCTCTGTCCATATCAGAGAGCATTAAAAGACTATCATTGTGATTTTTAGGGTATGTTTGCGAGAATATGGATAAGATGCAAGCAACAAAAAAAGATTACCACTACAACTTACAAAAAAACAACAAGATGACAAAGTTGTCCACCTAGCTTTTTGCCACACCCTGTACAATTGGCACAAATTTCTGTAAAACATCACTCGGAGAGACTAACAATCCAAGGGTGAGAACTTTGAGATTCTTCCTTATCATTGCGATGGTCGGGCGCTCTGTTGCATTTTCAGCCCAGGCAGCGACCACGGTTTCTCTGATGACTACCGGTGCCTCAATACATATTGCGTAGGAAAGACCACTTTTTTGAAATAACTAGTCTAGAAACTAGTCTTTTTCTTTTCATTCTCTCTTTTTACTAGTCTTTTTGAAGAAATAACTAGTCTTTTTCATTCTTTTCTTTTTCAAACCCCGGAGATGGTCGGGTCTATCATTTCCTCTTCACACTGACTTCTACTCGTCTTTACTTCATTGGATTACGAGATTTCTCTTATGTCTTCTTGGGACTCAAGACTTCGTGAATCTCTTCGGTATGAGGTTGAAACGCTAAGTGGTCTACCAAGACTCTTCAGTGCAACGCCACAGTTGCTTATTCCTCTTCCGAAGATTTTCTACTTTTTCATTTTCTCATTGTCAACCATGTTAGCGATGACCCTGAACCAGTTGTACTTTGGCGATAAAGAATATCAATCAAACTTATATAATAAGATCCCGTTTCATGAGAAAATTTTTGTATTGATTGAAAGGTTCATAGTAGAAAAATATCATGGTCAGATTCATCGCCAAGATGGTTGAAAGTGTAGTGTTTGTACTACTATCGCACGGAATAGCAATGTGCCCGTGGTGTAATGGTAACACACTCGAATTCAAGACATAAGAGATGTCTGGTTTAAATGCCCCGCGGTTGACTAGCTTTTTCCGTGTGGTAGTTAAGTCAGTTGTCATTTTAACCAGGCCTCACTGCTTAAAACTATGTAACTGATAAATTGAAGTAGTCTTCACAAATAAGGAAACTTGAAGAGTGAAATGAGTATCTGAGGGGTTGCACTGATAAGTTGTTTTTGTTATGTTTTTGTTTTTGTTTAACAACCACATTTATAATACTAGATCTAACTCGAATGCACTAATCAAACCACTAATTCGATCAGCTTGGCATTCTAACATCTTACCATCTAGAGTAGTTAATTATTGGAACAGTTTGTCTAATGAAACCAGATCATGTTCTACTTTCAGTTCATTCAAAGATCGGATGGAGTTAAACTTGTTGAACTAATCATTATTCACTACTTATCAGCTTGAATCCTAACTACCTGTACGATTTTCTACTATTTCTACTAATTTCTATTTCTACTAATTACATTTGAATTAATTTGAATTTGAATTTGAATTTATTTCTTTTTGTTAAGTTTTCTTAAAAATTTCTCACATTTTTCTATGAAAAAGTGAAATGCCTGTGAATTGACTACATGTGAATTTTATCTATTTTTACCTGAAATGCAACACGCACTGTGTAATAAATCATTCATTCATTCATTCAAGTTCTGGAAAAGCGCTTAGCTTCTAACCGAAGAGTTTTAGAGTCCGCGAAATGAAAACGTCATTACGAGAAACGAGGGGTAAGCGAACAATTTACTGATGAAGAAGAGTCGAGAATTACATTCAATTTTCACCCCGTCAGTTTTTGAAGCTAGACATATATGAGGAAATCTTTTCATATTGACTATTACAATAAAATGTGTTTTGTTTTGTTCCCTTGTTGGTATTCAATTTTCTTCTCCCTTAATTCGCATGTTTCCTCTCTCCTGAAAGACAATCGAATTGCCTTTCTCATATTACAATGTTTGTTGAATGTATTTTACGAAATTACATCGGTTACAAACTTTTCCCAACCTCTCTGATGGTTGACAGATCAGGCCGGAAAGGAGTTTCCCCGCTACGGCAGTCTCGTACGCGTGAGATTATTTCTATAAAAAAAGGAGAATAAATTCGTTGATTAGACGCGCGACTGATCCTAACCTCTCGCTTGCATGAGAATGCCGCCCCAAGGACCAAGTCTGCCGAAGATCTCGTGCAGTAGAATTCCTAGTGAGTAGATGTCGGCTTTTTGAACCAGGATGGAAGGGGAGTAAGAGAGCCAGCGAGGATCTCTCAGCATCTCAGGAGCACTCCAGAGATCATCTCAACCCGGAGATCATCTCAATCCAAATATCATTTCAATCCAGAGATCTCAGCCCAAATATCATCTGAACCCAGAGAACTTTTAGAATCATTATCATCTTCGGTTACACGTTCTGACTACATCATCACATGACTGATGTGGTCATTCACTGCATAACTTTGATCGTATTCGATGTCTTGATATTCTAATATCATATACATATGAAGGTTAATACTGTAAACCTTTTTCATTCAATAGCGTCTTTTCTTTGATCGACTCCAGTTGCGTTTTCATTTTAGCTTCACTCTTCAGCCTTCAGTGCGAAGAGAATTGAAAAAAAAGAAAAGAAGTAGACAGGAGAGAATTGAATGAACCGAAACCTTTGCCTTGCATATCGCCCATAATGACGACGGCTTCGTCCATTCTGGCCTGCCTCAGACCGAAGGAAGACAGTCTCACCCTCCAACGAGAGTCCACGAGGCAATTGGAAGACTTCAGTCGACCATGGCAACCCATTTCACTACTGTGAAGATACATCACACCCTATAAAATATACCAGTCCCTTTTGATTTTAGCTCAATTGCACTCATTAATTCTCAAGGTACACCTAAATTTCTCAAAGATGTAATTAGATAATTATTTTCTCAGAGTTTTTCCCTGATTTTATTTTCGAATAGCAAACTTACATTTAGCTTATGAAACTCATGTCCTTAATTATTTTAAGTTTAACAATACTCCTTTTGAAATAACTTTTTTAGCGTTAATGAATGAAGTATGAAAACGATGTAAATGACTTCACCTTGACGATATCTCGAGAGATTTGATTGAGAAAAACGTCCTCGATTGGAAGTTGATCATTCTCGAGAATATCCCGAATGGATCCGCGAGATGCAAGTTCGTTCACAAGAAAGACTTGGGGAGGATGGATTACGATACCCAAAGAAGATATCAAATTCTCGTGTTGAGTGCCTCGAAGCTGAAAACAGCTTTTTTTTTTTATTAATCCATCTCAAACTGGGGCTACGGTAACCACACCAAACGAAGAAATTACTTACCAGGTCGTGATGCTGAGTGATATTCAGGTTATGATCGATTCAATCTTTCATGTTTCTTTACCCTCACCGAAACAAAAAAAGTCGAAAATTCGAAACTACATACATAACTATAAACTATGTAGTTTGAACCACGCGACAGAGCATTCCATATTCTATTTATGCTTGCAAGCTCAAACAATGTGTTCCAACCAGAAGAATTTCTTTACGATGCTCTCTCGTGAGTTGAATGTCATCTTTCTTGATCCTCTTTAATCCTACGAGAACTCCTTCGTATTTACCGACAGCAAAATCATTCACCTGAAGAAAAATTCGACGGTATGTTATGAAAAAATAGAAATAAGTTATGTTATAAATTAATACATAGCTCCACCGCTGAAAAAACTTTGTCCGAGGTGCACTAGATACTGTTTTCATATTGATTTATATAAACAGTTGTATCATATAGATATGTGTAAGACGAATATTGTTCAGCGGTACGAATTCGAGGTGTTCAACTCCTGCTTAGGACTGGTTGAGACGTGGAGAGACGATCGCCTGTTTGCCATGCAAGCATGTAAAAGGAATACATTTGTTTGCAGTTGAATCTTTTAGTGTTCTGAGCTATTCGAGGCCTTTTTCATGGCCTACGGTATAATTCAATCCGTGGAGGTTGTGGTAGTTTTAACTATTGCAGATTGAAGTTCTTCAATGAGCGAGTTTCTAGAGAGCGTTTGAAACTCACTTCATTCCAGATTGCATCTTCATCAGGAACCAATTCAGTGGACAGAGGCTCTCGTGTGACTTCTCTTTCCATATCTCGTGTGACTTCTCTTTCCATATCTTGTGTAACTTCTCTTCCCATATCTTGTGTAACTTCTCTTTCCATATCTCGTGTGACTTCTCTTTCCAGATTTCTCAACTCTGTTCTTGGTTCATCCTGTATGTCCTTGACGATGAAATGACTGTCTCTGAAGACTCGAGACTGTAATCATTACCATTTCATAAGTACAAATCTTTATTATATAAGTTTTTAATAATAATAATAACAATTTATCTAGATTTTTCAATGCAAAATGTGTCGAAAAGCACAGAATCAAGAAAAAACATTCACGAAACTAGAAAAGCAAAAGACCCTATTCTTTTAATGGTAATATATGATAAAAAGTGTTTTATCAAAATAATTAAGCATTCATTTATCGGGACGGGAAGAAAAATTAGAGTGAAGAACGAAAGTCCTCGACTGTGATCTGAACGGTGACCCACTAGATAAAATTCACTGACCGCGTTGGATGCGCCAAAACTTCGCTCGCTCAGAAGACTGATATCCGATAGAATGTTAATATGCTTCTTGAGAAGAATTTCTTTCCGCTGGATAAGAAAGTCCAGCCTATGGAGGCGTCTCTCGTAGCGATATCGCCTATAATATAAATGCACAAAATCCTTTATTTAAAATTTTCTTTTTTTATATTCAGTTTATGATTCAGTAAGTTTTCAAGCTTTTTTATTCTAGACTCAACCGTTGCCGTTATCTTTGAATGAGCTTTTAATGTGTATGGGTCCTTTTATATAATAAGCCGAACTCGCTCAAACACAATGGCCTTAATAAAAGACGGTTGGGTTTGAGTCTGCCACGATAATCAGGTTTTGTATCTCCCCTCCCCCCTCTTGCCTCGCGGTTAGTAATCGATTAAGACAAAAATTACGTAATTAAATTTTCAAAAGAATTTTCAAAAGTACAGCTAATCCCAAATCATCGAAAATGATCTTGTCCATTTTCTTTCACCAAAGATGGTCAACTCTGATACTCTGATGTATTGCTACAATGACTACTACTCGTCTTAACTTGAACTCTACATTTGCAGCACTCGGATTAAGCTTATCTCGGGACTATTTAACAAATGTAAGTTTGAGATACCAAATGATCTAGCAGGATTGTTAATATACTATCAGCATATAATATCAACAGTTGCTTACTCCATTCCTCTGTCCAAGTTTCCCCCGATTTCTTGTTCTCTGTTTGTCAGCCATGTCAAAATGACCTAACCAGTTATCCTTCGGTGACAAGAAAGTGCTGATACTTAGCGAAATCATTTTCTTCTCATTAGATGAGAAAACCTTAATAATAAGAAGGCGACAGCGATAAGTGCACAAAATGCGACCAGACACGCAGCCAGGACGATGGCCAGAACTTTGTCCTCCCTCTTCAAACAATTTTCACCGCGAAATCCACAAATCGGTGTGTCCAAAGGAGCCTTCCCGGTTGTCCAAGGTACGGTAAAACCTCTACCGTACTCAACAGTCTCCTAAAATAGTCCAATACCTAAATTTCGAATACAGCTATTTTCATCAGCCGATTATAAATTTTTTTGTCTAATCTAAGTTCGATTCATGTAAGCAGATAATATTTGTGACTCTCAATATTAAATTTTTTTGGTACCTAACAAATATAACTTGGAAATTGTCACTTTTAAAGAACACGACTAATGAAATATCCACATTCGAGATCACATCACTTGATTTTTTTTCAATTTTCAATTCAAACGCTTTATCAAGATCTCAGCAAGCCACATCGGAGATATAACATCATCGATTATGAGATCTGTTGCGAAATGTGACGACTCTTGATATATTTACTTGATATATTACTATAATATTTGATATAATACTTGATATATTACTATAATATGTACCATATTCTATACCTCATTACTATAATATGTACCATATTCTATACCTCATTACTATAATATGTACCATATTCTATACCTCATTACTATAATATGTACCATATTCTATACCTCATTAAAAGTCATTCCAGATCAAATCATTTCTACCTCGGGAAATTTATAATTTTTATGCAGGTAAAAACCTAAACAAAATCAAATTGAATGATTGAAAACACTAATAAATTTATTATTTTCATCGTACTAACAAGAGATGAAACATCAGTTGAGTTTACATGAAAGTATGCGACTGATTGGAAAGAGTTCTCTACGAAGATCAGGACGGAAGAGTAGCCAATCAGCATCCCGTTGCCGTTGACGTATTCCGGAAAACCGGTAACACCTAAAACCAGAAATATATTTTCCAAACCTACAATTTTCATTGCTAACGCATATTTTCGTTACAATCCTTTACAGAACTCTTGAAAAATTAATTAATTGTTTAGAGTTTATGAACGATATTGGAGACAGCTTTTTTAAAACCGAGTTCACTAGGAACATTTAAGACGTCTCTCGACAACCTAGTCAATATTCGTGCTTCCCTAAATTAGAAGCAGCTCAAGCGAGCTGTATTTTGCGTCGCTTCTACATTCAATCCGTGTAAGTTTGTACGGGTTATCTGAACTGATTTGGATAATAATTCCCTCGCCACAATAGATAGAAGTGTTTTGATTTTAAAAAATTTCCAATGCAAAATGGAATAATTCAAAAATGGGACAATACAATAATTGCCAACAATTTTTAAAAGGTGAACATTCCTGCGAACTCAACTAACATTCCTGCGAACTCAACATTAAAAAAATGCTTTTAATGCTCGGGTTACGATCCTGAATAGTCTAAAACTTATAATTATTAGATATGGCAAAAAATAGGTTCTAAATCAGTATTTCTTCATTATTAGATCGCTTTTATGATGTTAAACTCGATATGAAAAACGGATTAATGGAAGTTGTATGAAAAAAATTCATGAAATTTTCACCAAAAAAAGATGGCTGAACCTGTACTCGTCTCTATCAAGCAAAAAAGATGACTGAACCTGTACTCGTCTCTATCAAGCAAAAAAGATGACTGAACCTGTACTCGTCTCTATCAAGCAAAAAAGATGACTGAACCTGTACTCGTCTCTATCAAGCAAAAAAGATGACTGAACCTGTACTCGTCTCTATCAAGCAAAAAAGATGACTGAACCTGTACTCGTCTCTATCAAGCAAAAAGATGACTGAACCTGTACTCGTCTCTATCAAGCAAAAAGATGACTGAACCTGTACTCGTCTCTATCAAGCAAAAAAGATGACTGAACCTGTACTCGTCTCTATCAAGCAAAAAGATGACTGAACCTGTACTCGTCTCTATCAAGAAAAAGATGACTGAACCTGTACTCGTCTCTATCAAGCAAAAAGATGACTGAACCTGTACTCGTCTCTATAAAGCAAAAAGATGACTGAACCTGTACTCGTCTCTATCAAGCAAAAAGATGACTGAACCTGTACTCGTCTCTATCAAGCAAAAATATGACTGAACCTGTACTCGTCTCTATCTAGCAAAAAGATGACTGAACCTGTACTCGTCTCTATCAAGCAAAAAAGATGACTGAAGCTGTACTCGTCTCTATCAAGCAAAAAGATGACTGAACCTGTACTCGTCTCTATCAAGCAAAAAGATGACTGAACCTGTATTCGTCTCTATCAAGCAAAAACTCAGTTAAACTGCATTTAGACGAGGACTTTGTGTAGTATTCTCCATGACAGTTGAAAATGTTTGCTCTATTCATCTTCTGTGGATGAATAAATTAAGAAGAAAGACATGAAGTTACTTAGACTGACTCACTCATGAACTTTCTCTGCAAGAAGTATTCCCAGAAAACGCTTCCATCCAGGATATCCAGTCCTCGATTGAGAACATCCGAGCCGACAACGCTCAGCAGCTTCACCATGTCGTAGTTCCTCGCAGCTTTTCCCAAATCGATCCCCTGCCAGTTAGCTCGTGATTTTTTATCTGGTTGAGGCTCGGTAGTAGTGCATGTTAACTTCGGGAGCCATTAGACTCTGTTTCGAGATACTAAGAATTAACTTTTCTTCCGACACAGTAACATAACTTTTTCTCTCTCATATGAAATCGATGCAGAAAATTTATACATAGTAATCATTAATTGATTCCAAAGTCTCGTTTTTTCATAGTGTAATTCACTTTCAGTTGTTCTTTTTCTCTTTCTCTCTCTTTTTTCTCTTTCTCTCTCTTTTTTTCTCTTTCTCTCTCTTTTTTCTCTTTCTCTCTCTATCTCTTTTCTCTCTTTTTTTAATTCTCTTTCTGTTTCTCTTTTGCGTTTCAATTTCTCTTTCTTTCTGAATGCCTTTCTCTTTATCTGTCTTTTCCCCCGCTTCCTTTATACCTTCCCAAGACTGTCATTGTCACACATAAAGTCGCACGGCATCGAAGTTGTTGTCAATCGTTTTTGAAACTTTTCCCAAGTCTGGGAGGCTTGCAAAGAAGGCGGAGAGTCGGAGACAATAATCACATTACGGTAGGCTAGACGGAGCTCTTCCACGGTTACATTGTAGTCTGAGGCTGAATTTAAAAGGAAAAATTCTTGAGAACGGTTACCAGAAGAAATCGTTTTAATAACGAGCAAGCTGTGAAGAAAAGGAAATAAATAGCTCACGTATAGATTCGTGTCCGAAGAACAGAGAGGAACTTTCAGTCGCCAGCCAGTATTGATTGGAAGCGTAACTCACGAAGGCGACTACCGCGTAGTCACCGGAAGTCAATAGACCAGCTTCTGTCATTCCTAGCAGGTACTTCCAGAGCACCGTTGAGTTTCGTGAGAAGTCGACGACGACAAATACTACAGAGAAATCTGGTGTGCTTCGAGAAATGAAAAATCGAAGTGATAAGGGACTGAAATCTCAAAGTAACTTCTAGCGTTTCGTTGGTCCTTTCGAATGTGTGAGACGTAAGTGGACTTCCGGTCTTTCGACAAAAACCGCCTCTCAGTGCGAACATCGAATGAAGAACCAAGAAGACCTAAATGGTGCTACATATTTCATATTTATTTTCACAAGCTGCCTGTAAAAGACAAAACACTGTTAATTAATGTGATTTGGCAACACTTGATGGCACGTAAGCGCGGATATCACGAGAGAGCGGATATAGTTCAGGCTCTAGTCTGTAAGCTAAATATAGGCGGGTTCGGTTCCCAGCATACAGCCAATCAAGATTGTTTCTTTCCTTTCGCTCTTTATTATTCCATTCTTTAATCATGTTGAACCCAGTTTATAGCAGGCATTGATTGCATCAAACATTAATTTATTCCTTTATTTGTTCAAAAATACATTTTGCAATGTAACAACACGAGGAAGATTTATTACCCATTAATACATACTTGCTATTCCTTAGGTATTCTTTAGTTATTCTTTCTTTCATAGTATTGTAGAGATATTTGAATGAATTTTACCTACGAAATTTGTCATTGTCGTGGTACGATTTGTTACTTCCATCTTTAGTTTGCCCAGAAATGCAATGAACTTGTGAGCTGAGAAGCCATGTCGGAATAGAACTCTGTAGAGGAATCTGATGACTGCACGTACCCAATACTTCTCCATCCGAAGCGGTTCAGCACCAACAAAACAGCCATGGCAAGAGTTCTAGAGGTCGCAACGGCTTTCAAACTTGATACGTTTCAGGCTGTGTCATACTTGAGGAAATAAAATATCGATGTCAGCACTTTGAGATGGCCTTTCGCGGTCGAGATACGACTTTTCTTTTCTGTCCATGACATGTTTTTCTGATTTTGATCTTATTTTATCGTTCTTTTTTGAGCGAAACTTTGAAACCTAAAGAAATTAACCATGATCGAGAAAGTTAATTTTTTTAAAGAAGTAAAACTAACTCAGAGGCCGTTGAGAAGAGAACGGCAGTGTTGGTGTAAGATCCGTACTCATCGATGTCAAAAGAGCATACCTGAAGGCACCATTGGTCTAATGCGAAAAATACAGAACGCAATCGTCATTCTCACATCGGCCACTCCGATTTTGTTGAATCCAGATAATATGGCCGCTGCAGCAACACAATCTTCTCCAAGTCCAAGGACAGCAATTATGGAAGAGTCATTCGCTCCGATGTAGACGCTCGACAACAACTGAGACGGCGACCTCGCTTCCACCACTCTCAAAAAGGCTTCATATGAAATGACTCTCTGGTTTAATCTATGGCATCATTTCCAAACGTTTATCATCGACTATGAGCTCCGTATGGTGTTAAGTTGAAGCAAGTTAAGTTCTAATTGAAAACCTGCTCCAAAATGTATTACATCAATAGCTAGTACACGGAAGAAGACTAAAACCAGTCGCCTTTTTTTTAACCAAGACCGAGTTCGTAAACGCTACAAACTTTTGTAAGAGACCTGCTTTTCATTCACAAAGCGCTGAATAAAAGGTTCAATGAACTTCATTTTCAAAGTTCAATGAGCTTCATGTTTCCAAAGTGACGCGCCACTGACTGAATGGAAAGATTGTGGAAGTAGACGAGAGAGTCGTCCGCGTTCACTTCTTCCACTGCGAGTTGCATGGCAGCCAGGGAGTGTAGGGATGCCGCGCAAGAAGGGGGAGTGGTGAGATTGGTGGAAAGGTAGAGATGCACATTGGAAGCACAGCGGAAATCGGAGATGAAACGGACCGAGAGCGGGATGGATAGGTTTTTATCGCCGTTCTCGATCATATAGCTCGTAGCTGAGTGCATTTCTGCGCACAGTAACAGGACCACCACAGCGAGGAGAGAAGCATGCCAATGCATATTGATGTTGCTAGGTATATTTAAACTAGAGGGAAAAAAATTGTCTACGGGGCGGAGCCGAACCCAGCCGCCTCTTTCATTTTCACCTGGAACAAGCTTGTTACCACTATACATATTTGTCTCACCCAGTCGTCATTGAAGAATTAATGTGAGCATCTGTTAATGTTGTTTGTGGCTTAGAGAGAGCGGAAACGGGCAGAGGAAATGAGATTCCATCAAATAGATAATCGCTGCCGGAATTGCACCGAAACCTAGGACTTCCTCGGTTGAAATAGATTTTTTCTACAAAAACATTTTCCGCTTTTGTATAAAAACATAATGGTTTTAGAGTTCGTAAAATTTATTAAATATATATATTTTATCTACACTTGTCAGTGCAAAAACAAACATTAAATGACATCATCCTCAAGGATCGGAGTTCTTTTATGGGCTACTCAGAGCATTTTGATCTTTTCTGTCATGACTCATGAGTCTTAGTAACCTATCGTACAATTGTTCCAACCTTGTTATTTGTAGGGCAAAAAATTGGAACTTCATTTCGTTCATTCATTAAAACTTCTTTATATTATATACAAATATAGTATTATAAATACAAACAAATGTATTTCAAACAGTTAATCGGGATAATCCGCACAATTATTATGTCAGTAAAAAAACAAGAAAACATGGATTTTTCGTGGTCAAGAATTTTGCTCAAACTCAGTGAATCGAAGCTCTGAATCCTAGTAACCTTTTTCGCCTATAATTTCATTGTAGCTTTAACAAGTTGAATTGTTTGATTGTTTTCGAAGAAAACAGAGGTTTCTGAAAGCAATTGAAGTATATCTCCCCATAAAAAAACGTGTTCCGATAGCGAATTATCCAACTCTTGCGATAACTTTTTGAATTCCACACCTTTTCTAAGAACATCACTTGGATTAAAATATACAAAGAACAACTATAATATTGTTATTTTAAATTTGACGGAATCGGGAGAGCTTCCTTAATGTAAACTTTCAAATACAAGTTTTTAAATTTTGGAGAGAAGCAGTCGAAAAATTTAGATAGTAGATGCGAGAAAGACATGTATACGTATACATATTTGATGGTCTGTTTCGACCTGCTATATGTAGATCGAGTATTTATATTATGAGTAACATAAATGATTTTTTTACCTTTTTTATTTGTTCGCCTTATAATGTCACAGACATGGAGTGCTCAGAAGATTCAACACAGTTTTACAATACTGTTGTTCCTGATGAAATACGAGCGAGAACGTTGAAAGTTGAGGGATGAAAATATAGAAAATATGTAGCTTGGACGATTGAACAAAACTGAATATCAGGTGAAAATTCGACACTTTTTGACAACTCTAAGGAATACCCCAAAAAGCTAAAAGTTAGAGTTTTCTGAAGGAAGCACCGCCGTTGAATACTGAAGGGGCACGCTTCTGATGGAATCATTGGCACCGGCAGGCTTTACTGCAACCGAATTCCGCATCAGTAAACCTATTACCGGAGAATATCAACCGCTTATGCAAATTTAAAATACAACTTTTTCATGAGAGAGAAGCCATGAGTTGTCTTCTTTTTTCTCGGTATTCTTACTACCCGAAGTAAAGCCATCTAGGGTCTACCAAAATATTTCTTGTTGATGCCATAACCGGGTATGTCAATATACTCAGCGGCTTTTTATTGGCTAAGCGAACGTCAGGAAGAAGAAAAACAATCAACAAATTCATGTTGTATATATATATTTTATCTACACTTGTCAGTGCAAAAACAAACATTCAAAAACCACAGATAACAATGGTGTCTTTAAGAAGCAAAGAAAAAAAAAGAAAAGAAATCTAAGACAATTCTTGTAACAATTTATTACAGAGCGCGTCATAGTGTCTAATAATTACATCCATATGTCTGCTGATTCGAAACGGAAAGACTAAAGTGTATCAATGATATTGATGACAGCTTTTTTAAAAACGTGTTCACTCGGAACATTCAACACATCTCTCGATAATCTAGTGAACATACGTGCTACCCTTAATGAGAAACAATGGAAACGGGCCGTATTCTGTGTTGCTTCGACATACAAACCGTTAACATTTGTCCGTGTAATCGGAACCCATTTGAAGAACTTTTCCTTCGCGACAATGGAACTATTGTTGTAAATTTTCCAACCCATCATAAGATCCGCGACTTTCCGCCTGTCTATCAAGGAAGAAAGACCTAGGTTAGCCAATCGACAAGAATAAGAAGGAAGTGCACGTGGATAATCAGGATTAGGAAAGCATCGGTAGTACACAATACGAGTAAAAGCTTCAAGTACTTTCTCGATAATTTTGCAGTCTTTTTTATAATATGGATTCCAGAAGCAAGATGCAAATTCTAGATGAGGAAGTATATATATGGAAAAGCATTTGAGTAGAATAACTGGGTCGTTGATGGGAACAGCACGGAGGAGTGAATACATGGCTGCCGTTGCTTTGCTCACTCGATCTTCAACAGCTGGGCCTCTGCGCAATGATGAGACAACTTGTACTCCCAGGTCGCGAACTTGGTTGACACGTGATAACAGAACATGGCAGATTGAATAGGAGGCGATGAGAGATTGGTACCCTATATGCAGATGAAGAGTTTTACTGGGAGACAAGGAGAGTTGATTACATTCACACCAAACAGTAATAGCATCGAGTGCAAGTTGTAGTTCTTGACTTCGCTCTAAAAAGGTATCTTTGTTATAAGACACATACACTTTAATATCATCGGCAAATGCTTGGAAATGCACATTAGGGAATTGAGCTAGTACATGGTTCAAATCAGTTATGTATAAGATGAATAGCAGAGGTCCAAGGACAGAACCCTGGGGAACCCCTGATGTCACATTAAATTGAGGAGAACGAGTCCTACCAATGCGAACTGAAAAAGTGCGATCTGTCAAGAAGGATTCCAGAAACAATAACAATTGAGATGGTATACCATAATGTCTACACTTGTAGAGAAGCTTAGGAATACTAATTGTATCGAAAGCTCGAGAAAAATCGAGATATATGACATCGGTGGAAAGTCCACTCCCTAGCGCTCTCGTCCAGTCTTCCTCACACATCAATAAATTGGTGACAACAGAAGCCTTCTCTCGAAAACCGTGCTGATAATTAGACAACACATCGAATCTTTCTAGATGCTCTATAATAGTCTTACGAAGTAGGCGCTCTATTGTCTTCGATGCAGGGGACAATATCGATATGGGCCTATAGGAAGAAGGAGACGAGGGTTCTTTGCCTTGTTTAGGAATTGCGGTCACAAAAGAATGCTTCCAAATAGCAGGAGTCGAAGATGTGATAAGACAGAAGTTGTATATGTGGGATAGAGGAACCGAAAGCGAAGAATGACACATTTTGAACACAAGCTGAGGAATTCCATCGGCACCGGTACTACCCGTGTATTTCAATTTAGACAAAGCACGTGAAACAGTATACGGAAGAAAGATACTTAGATTAGTTTGTGGAAGAATGGGATCTCCAGCGGGGCGGGGTAACAAACCGTCATCATGGGTAAAGGAAGAGGCAAACTCAGCTGCTAGTAAGTCACATTTACTTTGAGAGTCAGTCAAAACAGAACCATTTCGATCAATGAGAAAACGAGGAGGATTGGGTTTGGGACGTGTGAGAGAAGAGATATGCCGGTACAAATTACGAGAGGATGTGAGCCTTTTCTTGAGGCAGTGCTTATTCCACTTGTTGATTTGTTTAAGTAGATCACAACTAGCTTTTTCATACAGTTTTCGAACAAGTGGGTAACGAATATTGCGAAATAGTGCATCTCGATAAGAGATCAAACTACGAATATGGGGTGGATAGGCAGAGAAAGACGAGCGAGGGGCCTTCATTGGAACATACAAGGACAGAGCGTGGTGGAGGAATAGTAGGAAGCGAGAGTAAAGGTCATCTACACAAAAGAACATATCGAAAGCAGCTTCCCAATCTATAGAGGACAAGTAATCATTCAAAGCAGAAAAATCAGTTCGAGAATAGTCTGGAACATGTTCAACGTCGATACGGTCCAAGCATATATGTATATTGGTATCGAATCCTAAATGATCACAAGACGGAAATGAGGGAATAATACGGGACTCGGAGAAAAGAGAAGGATGAGATGTAACGAACCAGTCAAGTGATCGGTTTTGGCGCGTTGGGAGGCGGCACAGAAACGAGAGGTTGAAGGAGGAAATCAGAGAATGAATTATATTATCGGAAAGACTCACAGGAGGACTCAGGGAATCAGAATTGAAATCGCCCACCAGGAAGAAGGGATGATTAGATGTTGAGAAAAGGTCGGATAGAAAATCACAAAAAACTCTTGTCTGATCGGAACTATAACTGGGTGGACGGTAACACACAACAATTCGTAGAAAACAAACTGAAATAAGAACATCGATGGCTATGACTTCTGTACGAGAGAAATCTATTGCTGGCTTAGTAAAAGAGTATACATCACGAATAACAATGCAAACACCACCGCCTCTAGAGTCACGGTCCGTTCTCACAACAACATAAGGGAGATCTCCAACAATTTCATGTTGTGTGTGCAATGAACGGTTATTAACTGTCTTTCTCTCTATTCCACTACACAACTCAATTCAAGCCTTCAAATTCCACTCAGAGCCCTTGCATCTCTTCTTATTTTCCTGCATCTTTCCTGAAGTTTCAAAATTGAAAATATTGGAATATATTTGTGTGGTGATTTTTCCATTACGCAACCATCTTATAAACAAAAGTGCTCGGTGCATTCGTTTAGGGAAAATCAAAAAAAGAAGATGTTTCCGCTTACCTTGACGGGAGTTCGTTCGGTCATTGGGTGAAGGATTGAGGTTGGCAACATTTCATCATCAAAAATCGTTCTCCTTACGCATCTTCTGACGCCGATTTGAAAACCAAACACAAACAACCTTCAATTAAAAATACAATTTTTTTGATAACAAAACTGAGCAGTTAGATATAGAAGGGTAAATATTGCAGACGAAATTCTTTTTAACAACAAAGAAAATACAGAGAGAGAGAGAGAGAGAGAGAGAGAGAGAGAGAGAGAGAGAGAGAGAAAGAGAGTGAGAGAGAGAGAGAGAGAGAGAGAGTTAGAAAGATGAAAGATGTATTCATACCCAATTATGATATGATAACAGGACGAGGTGAACAGAACAAAGAGGAAAAAAGAGAAGAGAGAAAAAATGAGAGATGAAAAATAATAAAGAACTTATAAGGTAAGGGTGACCAACATCTCTACCCAGCCCGAGTTTATCTGCTATCGCGGTCATTTTTGGGTGATCCGGCTTCGGATCTGCTGCGAACTCCACCTCCAGTTGATCCTTCAACCATATTCGGTCCATAGTAAACCAAAGGTCTATTGTAACTTTTCAATTAAAGAAAAACGACCGCTCTTCGTGCGGGGAAGTCAGGAATAATGAGAAGCGAACTGAAAGTAAAGAGCGGAGAAGGAAGATAAAGTCATTATTACTGACTCCATCGCTCAAAAAAACGGTAGTTTTTTTGAATTTCTCATCAGTGCTGGGGATCTATTATTGTCATTCTTTACCATGCTTATATCTCATTTCTTTTTCAACCTTGTAAATAACTTCTTATAATAATCTCTTCTGACACAAAAAATAATATTTTCCCTTCTTTCCCCTTTACACACCACCACTAAGCTTTATGTGTAATGTAGTCCATGCATACCTTTGTTTATATGTAATTTACTTTTGTCTTAAATACCTACATGCTTGGAATAAATAATAAATGAATGAAGTTGAAATTTCTTCTTTGCACAATATTTCATAATTACTTTCCTTGTGAGAAAGTATTTCAAGAATTTCTATTCTAATTTATAGCTAGGATCTCAACCTATTCACATGTGAAATGTATAATACAGTAGAATATCATGAAAAGAGGACCTTCTGAAGCAAGTCAAGCTTAGTTCTTCTCCTTCTGTTCTTCATTCGCGCCCTCTCCAAGTTTCCGCTGCATGCCTGTAAGAAATTTCGATGTATTTACTTCATATTCCCGAACATTTCTTTAACCAACTTGACTTTTCGCTTGAAAGCCTATACTCCAACGAGGTCCGAACATTCAGAAGTCGCTTGAAAGCCTATACTCCAACGAGGTCCGAACATTCAGAAGTCGCTTGAAAGCCTATACTCCAACGAGGTCCGAACATTCAGAAGTCGCTTGAAAGCCTATACTCCAACGAGGTCCGAACATTCAGAAGTCGCTTGAAAGCCTATACTCCAACGAGGTCGCTTGAAAGCCTATACTCCAACGAGGTCGCTTGAAAGCCTATACTCCAACGAGGTCCGAACATTCACAAGTCGTTAATTTTGATGTTACCCTCGAAAACGAGATTAAAACAATACTTTAACAGAAAACGGAGGTTTTTTTTAACTTCAAATACATGTAATATATTCCTCCTATCATTTAGAGATTTTTCCGTAAATGCGAAGACACAGAGGAACTTATCAGCAACGATTTTAATTCAGCTTATAACAAAATAGTATTGCCGATGGAACGCCAAGAACAGTTGGAGTTTTTGAATGACAGAGTAGAAGATCTTGACCGACTTACTAAAATTAAAAGGAGATTCTGAAAGCTATCATTAGTTAAAAGCTGACTCTGGTCTTTTTCCGGTTGTGAATGAAGACGGGAACGTAGCACGAATTTGACTTCACGTAGATATCCTCAAAGCAATCAAAAAAATTTCCAACTTGCGAAAAAACACTAATAAAAATTTTCTTGGATTAGTGAAAGTGAGTAATTCCTTTCGCGCTAAAGCTCCTGTCACAAGAAACGAAATTAAAAAAAAAAGAAAATCCAACTTTGTAGAGATTTAGAGAAGAAAGAAAGTGAATCTTCTGAACAGATTCGTGATTCCAATTGAGCATTTTAAAATGTTTTCATAATCTTTAAGAGAATATGCTACGTCTCAGCATTTAATTGGAGGAAACTAACCGGATTAAGCTGCGGATAAGGCTCGAATAGCTTATGAACATAGAAGCGCGTCTCTTTCATTGTTGGGCAATTCCGACTAGAAATAGAACCTCGTCTCTTTCATTATTGGGCAATTCCGACTAGAAATAGAACCTCGTCTCTTTCATTATTGGGCAATTCCGACTAGAAATAGAACCTCGTCTCTTTCATTGTTGGGCAATTCCGACTAGAAATAGAACCTCGTCTCTTTCATTGTTGGGCAATTCGGACTAGAAATAGAACCTCGTCTCTTTCATTGTTGGGCAATTCCGATTAGAAATAGAACCTCGTCTCTTTCATTTTTGGGCAATTCCGACTAGAAATAGAACCTCGTCTCTTTCATTATTGGGCAATTCCGACTAGAAATAGAACCTCGTCTCTTTCATTGTTGGGCAATTCCGACTAGAAATAGAACCTCGTCTCTTTCATTATTGGGCAATTCCGACTAGAAATAGAACCTCGTCTCTTTCATTATTGGGCAATTCCGACTAGAAATAGAACCTCGTCTCTTTCATTGTTGGGCAATTCCGACTAGAAATAGAACCTCGTCTCTTTCATTATTGGGCAATTCCGACTAGAAATAGAACCTCGTCTCTTTCATTGTTGGGCAATTCCGACTAGAAATAGAACCTCGTCTCTTTCATCGTTGGGCAATTCCGATTAGAAATAGAACCTCGTCTCTTTGATTTTTGGGCAATTCCGACTAGAAATAGAACCTCGTCTCTTTCATTGTTGGGCAATTCGGACTAGAAATAGAACCTCGTCTCTTTCATTGTTGGGCAATTCGGACTAGAAATAGAACCTCGTCTCTTTCATTGTTGGGCAATTCCGACTAGAAATAGAACCTCGTCTCTTTCATTGTTGGGCAATTCCGACTAGAAATAGAACCTCGTCTCTTTCATTGTTGGGCAATTCCGACTAGAAATAGAACCTCGTCTCTTTCATTGTTGGGCAATTCGGACTAGAAATAGAACCTCGTCTCTTTCATTGTTGGGCAATTCCGATTAGAAATAGAACCTCGTATCTTTCATTGTTGGGCAATTCGGACTAGAAATAGAACCTCGTCTCTTTCATTGTTGGGCAATTCCGACTAGAAATAGAACCTCGCCTCTTTCATTGTTGGGCAATTCGGACTAGAAATAGAACCTCGTCTCTTTCATTGTTGGGCAATTCCGATTAGAAATAGAACCTCGTCTCTTTCATTGTTGGGCAATTCCGATTAGAAATAGAACCTCGTCTCTTTCATTGTTGGGCAATTCCGACTAGAAATAGAACCTCGTATCTTTCATTGTTGGGCAATTCCGACTAGAAATAGAACCTCGTCTCTTTCATTGTTGGGCAATTCGGACTAGAAATAGAACCTCGTCTCTTTCATTGTTGGGCAATTCCGACTAGAAATAGAACCTCGTCTCTTTCATTGTTGGGTAATTCGGACTAGAAATAGAACCTCGTCTCTTTCATTGTTGGGCAATTCCGATTAGAAATAGAACCTCGTCTCTTTCATTGTTGGGCAATTCCGACTAGAAATAGAACCTCGTCTCTTTCATTATTGGGCAATTCGGACTAGAAATAGAACCTCGTCTCTTTCATTGTTGGGCAATTCGGACTAGAAATAGAACCTCGTCTCTTTCATTGTTGGGCAATTCCGACTAGAAATAGAACCTCGTCTCTTTCATTGTTGGGCAATTCCGACTAGAAAGAGAACCTCGTCTCTTTCATTGTTGGGCAATTCGGACTAGAAATAGAACCTCGTCTCTTTCATTGTTGGGCAATTCCGACTAGAAATAGAACCTCGTCTCTTTCATTGTTGGGCAATTCGGACTAGAAATAGAACCTCGTCTCTTTCATTGTTGGGCAATTCCGACTAGAAATATAACCTCGTCTCTTTCATTGTTGGGCAATTCCGACTAGAAATAGAACCTCGTCTCTTTCATTGTTGGGCAATTCCGACTAGAAATAGAACCTCGTCTCTTTCATTGTTGGGCAATTCGGACTAGAAATAGAACCTCGTCTCTTTCATTGTTGGGCAATTCCGATTAGAAATAGAACCTCGTCTCTTTCATTATTGGGCAATTCGGACTAGAAATAGAACCTCGTCTCTTTCATTGTTGGGCAATTCGGACTAGAAATAGAACCTCGTCTCTTTCATTGTTGGGCAATTCGGACTAGAAATAGAACCTCGTCTCTTTCATTGTTGGGCAATTCCGACTAGAAATAGAACTTCGTCTCTTTCATTGTTGGGCAATTCCGACTAGAAATAGAACCTCGTCTCTTTCATTGTTGGGCAATTCCGACTAGAAATAGAACCTCGTCTCTTTCATTGTTGGGCAATTCGGACTAGAAATAGAACCTCGTCTCTTTCATTGTTGGGCAATTCCGATTAGAAATAGAACCTCGTCTCTTTCATTGTTGGGCAATTCCGACTAGAAATAGAACCTCGTCTCTTTCATTGTTGGGCAATTCGGACTAGAAATAGAACCTCGTCTCTTTCATTGTTGGGCAATTCCGACTAGAAATAGAACCTCGTCTCTTTCATTGTTGGGCAATTCGGACTAGAAATAGAACCTCGTCTCTTTCATTGTTGGGCAATTCGGACTAGAAATAGAACCTCGTCTCTTTCATTGTTGGGCAATTCGGACAAGAAATAGAACCTCGTCTCTTTCATTGTTGGGCAATTCCGACTAGAAATAGAACCTCGTCTCTTTCATTGTTGGGCAATTCGGACTAGAAATAGAACCTCGTCTCTTTCATTGTTGGGCAATTCCGATTAGAAATAGAACCTCGTCTCTTTCATTTTTGGGCAATTCCGACTAGAAATAGAACCTCGTCTCTTTCATTGTTGGGCAAATCGGACTACAAATAGAACCTCGTCTCTTTCATTGTTGGGCAATTCGGACTAGAAATAGAACCTCGTCTCTTTCATTGTTGGGCAATTCCGACTAGAAATAGAACCTCGTCTCTTTCATTGTTGGGCAATTCCGACTAGAAATAGAACCTCGTCTCTTTCATTGTTGGGCAATTCCGACTAGAAATAGAACCTCGTCTCTTTCATTGTTGGGCAATTCGGACTAGAAATAGAACCTCGTCTCTTTCATTGTTGGGCAATTCCGATTAGAAATAGAACCTCGTATCTTTCATTGTTGGGCAATTCGGACTAGAAATAGAACCTCGTCTCTTTCATTGTTGGGCAATTCCGACTAGAAATAGAACCTCGCCTCTTTCATTGTTGGGCAATTCGGACTAGAAATAGAACCTCGTCTCTTTCATTGTTGGGCAATTCCGATTAGAAATAGAACCTCGTCTCTTTCATTGTTGGGCAATTCCGATTAGAAATAGAACCTCGTCTCTTTCATTGTTGGGCAATTCCGACTAGAAATAGAACCTCGTATCTTTCATTGTTGGGCAATTCCGACTAGAAATAGAACCTCGTCTCTTTCATTGTTGGGCAATTCGGACTAGAAATAGAACCTCGTCTCTTTCATTGTTGGGCAATTCCGACTAGAAATAGAACCTCGTCTCTTTCATTGTTGGGTAATTCGGACTAGAAATAGAACCTCGTCTCTTTCATTGTTGGGCAATTCCGATTAGAAATAGAACCTCGTCTCTTTCATTGTTGGGCAATTCCGACTAGAAATAGAACCTCGTCTCTTTCATTATTGGGCAATTCGGACTAGAAATAGAACCTCGTCTCTTTCATTGTTGGGCAATTCGGACTAGAAATAGAACCTCGTCTCTTTCATTGTTGGGCAATTCCGACTAGAAATAGAACCTCGTCTCTTTCATTGTTGGGCAATTCCGACTAGAAAGAGAACCTCGTCTCTTTCATTGTTGGGCAATTCGGACTAGAAATAGAACCTCGTCTCTTTCATTGTTGGGCAATTCCGACTAGAAATAGAACCTCGTCTCTTTCATTGTTGGGCAATTCGGACTAGAAATAGAACCTCGTCTCTTTCATTGTTGGGCAATTCCGACTAGAAATATAACCTCGTCTCTTTCATTGTTGGGCAATTCCGACTAGAAATAGAACCTCGTCTCTTTCATTGTTGGGCAATTCCGACTAGAAATAGAACCTCGTCTCTTTCATTGTTGGGCAATTCGGACTAGAAATAGAACCTCGTCTCTTTCATTGTTGGGCAATTCCGATTAGAAATAGAACCTCGTCTCTTTCATTATTGGGCAATTCGGACTAGAAATAGAACCTCGTCTCTTTCATTGTTGGGCAATTCGGACTAGAAATAGAACCTCGTCTCTTTCATTGTTGGGCAATTCGGACTAGAAATAGAACCTCGTCTCTTTCATTGTTGGGCAATTCCGACTAGAAATAGAACTTCGTCTCTTTCATTGTTGGGCAATTCCGACTAGAAATAGAACCTCGTCTCTTTCATTGTTGGGCAATTCCGACTAGAAATAGAACCTCGTCTCTTTCATTGTTGGGCAATTCGGACTAGAAATAGAACCTCGTCTCTTTCATTGTTGGGCAATTCCGATTAGAAATAGAACCTCGTCTCTTTCATTGATGGGCAATTCCGACTAGAAATAGAACCTCGTCTCTTTCATTGTTGGGCAATTCGGACTAGAAATAGAACCTCGTCTCTTTCATTGTTGGGCAATTCCGACTAGAAATAGAACCTCGTCTCTTTCATTGTTGGGCAATTCGGACTAGAAATAGAACCTCGTCTCTTTCATTGTTGGGCAATTCGGACTAGAAATAGAACCTCGTCTCTTTCATTGTTGGGCAATTCGGACAAGAAATAGAACCTCGTCTCTTTCATTGTTGGGCAATTCCGACTAGAAATAGAACCTCGTCTCTTTCATTGTTGGGCAATTCGGACTAGAAATAGAACCTCGTCTCTTTCATTGTTGGGCAATTCGGACTAGAAATAGAACCTCGTCTCTTTCATTGTTGGGCAATTCCGACTAGAAATAGAACCTCGTCTCTTTCATTGTTGGGCAATTCGGACTAGAAATAGAACCTCGTCTCTTTCATTGTTGGGCAATTCGGACTAGAAATAGAACCTCGTCTCTTTCATTGTTGGGCAATTCCGATTAGAAATAGAACCTCGTCTCTTTCATTATTGGGCAATTCGGACTAGAAATAGAACCTCGTCTCTTTCATTGTTGGGCAATTCGGACTAGAAATAGAACCTCGTCTCTTTCATTGTTGGGCAATTCGGACTAGAAATAGAACCTCGTCTCTTTCATTGTTGGGCAATTCCGACTAGAAATAGAACTTCGTCTCTTTCATTGTTGGGCAATTCCGACTAGAAATAGAACCTCGTCTCTTTCATTGTTGGGCAATTCCGACTAGAAATAGAACCTCGTCTCTTTCATTGTTGGGCAATTCGGACTAGAAATAGAACCTCGTCTCTTTCATTGTTGGGCAATTCCGATTAGAAATAGAACCTCGTCTCTTTCATTGTTGGGCAATTCCGACTAGAAATAGAACCTCGTCTCTTTCATTGTTGGGCAATTCGGACTAGAAATAGAACCTCGTCTCTTTCATTGTTGGGCAATTCCGACTAGAAATAGAACCTCGTCTCTTTCATTGTTGGGCAATTCGGACTAGAAATAGAACCTCGTCTCTTTCATTGTTGGGCAATTCGGACTAGAAATAGAACCTCGTCTCTTTCATTGTTGGGCAATTCGGACTAGAAATAGAACCTCGTCTCTTTCATTGTTGGGCAATTCCGACTAGAAATAGAACCTCGTCTCTTTCATTGTTGGGCAATTCGGACTAGAAATAGAACCTCGTCTCTTTCATTGTTGGGCAATTCGGACTAGAAATAGAACCTCGTCTCTTTCATTGTTGGGCAATTCCGACTAGAAATAGGACCTCGTCTCTTTCATTGTTGGGCAATTCGGACTAGAAATAGAACCTCGTCTCTTTCATTGTTGGGCAATTCCGACTAGAAATAGAACCTCGTCTCTTTCATTGTTGGGTAATTCGGACTAGAAATAGAACCTCGTCTCTTTCATTGTTGGGCAATTCCGATTAGAAATAGAACCTCGTCTCTTTCATTGTTGGGCAATTCCGACTAGAAATAGAACCTCGTCTCTTTCATTATTGGGCAATTCGGACTAGAAATAGAACCTCGTCTCTTTCATTGTTGGGCAATTCGGACTAGAAATAGAACCTCGTCTCTTTCATTGTTGGGCAATTCCGACTAGAAATAGAACCTCGTCTCTTTCATTGTTGGGCAATTCCGACTAGAAAGAGAACCTCGTCTCTTTCATTGTTGGGCAATTCGGACTAGAAATAGAACCTCGTCTCTTTCATTGTTGGGCAATTCCGACTAGAAATAGAACCTCGTCTCTTTCATTGTTGGGCAATTCGGACTAGAAATAGAACCTCGTCTCTTTCATTGTTGGGCAATTCCGACTAGAAATATAACCTCGTCTCTTTCATTGTTGGGCAATTCCGACTAGAAATAGAACCTCGTCTCTTTCATTGTTGGGCAATTCCGACTAGAAATATAACCTCGTCTCTTTCATTGTTGGGCAATTCGGACTAGAAATAGAACCTCGTCTCTTTCATTGTTGGGCAATTCCGATTAGAAATAGAACCTCGTCTCTTTCATTATTGGGCAATTCGGACTAGAAATAGAACCTCGTCTCTTTCATTGTTGGGCAATTCGGACTAGAAATAGAACCTCGTCTCTTTCATTGTTGGGCAATTCGGACTAGAAATAGAACCTCGTCTCTTTCATTGTTGGGCAATTCCGACTAGAAATAGAACTTCGTCTCTTTCATTGTTGGGCAATTCCGACTAGAAATAGAACCTCGTCTCTTTCATTGTTGGGCAATTCCGACTAGAAATAGAACCTCGTCTCTTTCATTGTTGGGCAATTCGGACTAGAAATAGAACCTCGTCTCTTTCATTGTTGGGCAATTCCGATTAGAAATAGAACCTCGTCTCTTTCATTGTTGGGCAATTCCGACTAGAAATAGAACCTCGTCTCTTTCATTGTTGGGCAATTCGGACTAGAAATAGAACCTCGTCTCTTTCATTGTTGGGCAATTCCGACTAGAAATAGAACCTCGTCTCTTTCATTGTTGGGCAATTCGGACTAGAAATAGAACCTCGTCTCTTTCATTGTTGGGCAATTCGGACTAGAAATAGAACCTCGTCTCTTTCATTGTTGGGCAATTCCGACTAGAAATAGAACCTCGTCTCTTTCATTGTTGGGCAATTCCGACTAGAAATAGAACCTCGTCTCTTTCATTGTTGGGCAATTCCGACTAGAAATAGAACCTCGTCTCTTTCATTGTTGGGCAATTCCGACTAGAAATAGAACCTCGTCTCTTTCATTGTTGGGCAATTCGGACTAGAAATAGAACCTCGTCTCTTTCATTGTTGGGCAATTCCGATTAGAAATAGAACCTCGTATCTTTCATTGTTGGGCAATTCGGACTAGAAATAGAACCTCGTCTCTTTCATTGTTGGGCAATTCCGACTAGAAATAGAACCTCGCCTCTTTCATTGTTGGGCAATTCGGACTAGAAATAGAACCTCGTCTCTTTCATTGTTGGGCAATTCCGATTAGAAATAGAACCTCGTCTCTTTCATTGTTGGGCAATTCCGATTAGAAATAGAACCTCGTCTCTTTCATTGTTGGGCAATTCCGACTAGAAATAGAACCTCGTATCTTTCATTGTTGGGCAATTCCGACTAGAAATAGAACCTCGTCTCTTTCATTGTTGGGCAATTCGGACTAGAAATAGAACCTCGTCTCTTTCATTGTTGGGCAATTCCGACTAGAAATAGAACCTCGTCTCTTTCATTGTTGGGTAATTCGGACTAGAAATAGAACCTCGTCTCTTTCATTGTTGGGCAATTCCGATTAGAAATAGAACCTCGTCTCTTTCATTGTTGGGCAATTCCGACTAGAAATAGAACCTCGTCTCTTTCATTATTGGGCAATTCGGACTAGAAATAGAACCTCGTCTCTTTCATTGTTGGGCAATTCGGACTAGAAATAGAACCTCGTCTCTTTCATTGTTGGGCAATTCCGACTAGAAATAGAACCTCGTCTCTTTCATTGTTGGGCAATTCCGACTAGAAAGAGAACCTCGTCTCTTTCATTGTTGGGCAATTCGGACTAGAAATAGAACCTCGTCTCTTTCATTGTTGGGCAATTCCGACTAGAAATAGAACCTCGTCTCTTTCATTGTTGGGCAATTCGGACTAGAAATAGAACCTCGTCTCTTTCATTGTTGGGCAATTCCGACTAGAAATATAACCTCGTCTCTTTCATTGTTGGGCAATTCCGACTAGAAATAGAACCTCGTCTCTTTCATTGTTGGGCAATTCCGACTAGAAATAGAACCTCGTCTCTTTCATTGTTGGGCAATTCGGACTAGAAATAGAACCTCGTCTCTTTCATTGTTGGGCAATTCCGATTAGAAATAGAACCTCGTCTCTTTCATTATTGGGCAATTCGGACTAGAAATAGAACCTCGTCTCTTTCATTGTTGGGCAATTCGGACTAGAAATAGAACCTCGTCTCTTTCATTGTTGGGCAATTCGGACTAGAAATAGAACCTCGTCTCTTTCATTGTTGGGCAATTCCGACTAGAAATAGAACTTCGTCTCTTTCATTGTTGGGCAATTCCGACTAGAAATAGAACCTCGTCTCTTTCATTGTTGGGCAATTCCGACTAGAAATAGAACCTCGTCTCTTTCATTGTTGGGCAATTCGGACTAGAAATAGAACCTCGTCTCTTTCATTGTTGGGCAATTCCGATTAGAAATAGAACCTCGTCTCTTTCATTGTTGGGCAATTCCGACTAGAAATAGAACCTCGTCTCTTTCATTGTTGGGCAATTCGGACTAGAAATAGAACCTCGTCTCTTTCATTGTTGGGCAATTCCGACTAGAAATAGAACCTCGTCTCTTTCATTGTTGGGCAATTCGGACTAGAAATAGAACCTCGTCTCTTTCATTGTTGGGCAATTCGGACTAGAAATAGAACCTCGTCTCTTTCATTGTTGGGCAATTCGGACAAGAAATAGAACCTCGTCTCTTTCATTGTTGGGCAATTCCGACTAGAAATAGAACCTCGTCTCTTTCATTGTTGGGCAATTCGGACTAGAAATAGAACCTCGTCTCTTTCATTGTTGGGCAATTCGGACTAGAAATAGAACCTCGTCTCTTTCATTGTTGGGCAATTCCGACTAGAAATAGAACCTCGTCTCTTTCATTGTTGGGCAATTCGGACTAGAAATAGAACCTCGTCTCTTTCATTGTTGGGCAATTCGGACTAGAAATAGAACCTCGTCTCTTTCATTGTTGGGCAATTCCGATTAGAAATAGAACCTCGTCTCTTTCATTATTGGGCAATTCGGACTAGAAATAGAACCTCGTCTCTTTCATTGTTGGGCAATTCCGACTAGAAATAGAACCTCGTCTCTTTCATTGTTGGGCAATTCGGACTAGAAATAGAACCTCGTCTCTTTCATTGTTGGGCAATTCGGACTAGAAATAGAACCTCGTCTCTTTCATTGTTGGGCAATTCGGACAAGAAATAGAACCTCGTCTCTTTCATTGTTGGGCAATTCCGACTAGAAATAGAACCTCGTCTCTTTCATTGTTGGGCAATTCGGACTAGAAATAGAACCTCGTCTCTTTCATTGTTGGGCAATTCGGACTAGAAATAGAACCTCGTCTCTTTCATTGTTGGGCAATTCCGACTAGAAATAGAACCTCGTCTCTTTCATTGTTGGGCAATTCGGACTAGAAATAGAACCTCGTCTCTTTCATTGTTGGGCAATTCGGACTAGAAATAGAACCTCGTCTCTTTCATTGTTGGGCAATTCCGACTAGAAATAGAACCTCGTCTCTTTCATTATTGGGCAATTCGGACTAGAAATAGAACCTCGTCTCTTTCATTGTTGGGCAATTCCGACTAGAAATAGAACCTCGTCTCTTTCATTGTTGGGCAATTCGGACTAGAAATAGAACCTCGTCTCTTTCATTGTTGGGCAATTCGGACTAGAAATAGAACCTCGTCTCTTTCATTGTTGGGCAATTCGGACAAGAAATAGAACCTCGTCTCTTTCATTGTTGGGCAATTCCGACTAGAAATAGAACCTCGTCTCTTTCATTGTTGGGCAATTCGGACTAGAAATAGAACCTCGTCTCTTTCATTGTTGGGCAATTCGGACTAGAAATAGAACCTCGTCTCTTTCATTGTTGGGCAATTCCGACTAGAAATAGAACCTCGTCTCTTTCATTGTTGGGCAATTCGGACTAGAAATAGAACCTCGTCTCTTTCATTGTTGGGCAATTCGGACTAGAAATAGAACCTCGTCTCTTTCATTGTTGGGCAATTCCGATTAGAAATAGAACCTCGTCTCTTTCATTATTGGGCAATTCGGACTAGAAATAGAACCTCGTCTCTTTCATTGTTGGGCAATTCGGACTAGAAATAGAACCTCGTCTCTTTCATTGTTGGGCAATTCGGACTAGAAATAGAACCTCGTCTCTTTCATTGTTGGGCAATTCCGACTAGAAATAGAACTTCGTCTCTTTCATTGTTGGGCAATTCCGACTAGAAATAGAACCTCGTCTCTTTCATTGTTGGGCAATTCCGACTAGAAATAGAACCTCGTCTCTTTCATTGTTGGGCAATTCGGACTAGAAATAGAACCTCGTCTCTTTCATTGTTGGGCAATTCCGATTAGAAATAGAACCTCGTCTCTTTCATTGTTGGGCAATTCCGACTAGAAATAGAACCTCGTCTCTTTCATTGTTGGGCAATTCGGACTAGAAATAGAACCTCGTCTCTTTCATTGTTGGGCAATTCCGACTAGAAATAGAACCTCGTCTCTTTCATTGTTGGGCAATTCGGACTAGAAATAGAACCTCGTCTCTTTCATTGTTGGGCAATTCGGACTAGAAATAGAACCTCGTCTCTTTCATTGTTGGGCAATTCGGACTAGAAATAGAACCTCGTCTCTTTCATTGTTGGGCAATTCCGACTAGAAATAGAACCTCGTCTCTTTCATTGTTGGGCAATTCGGACTAGAAATAGAACCTCGTCTCTTTCATTGTTGGGCAATTCGGACTAGAAATAGAACCTCGTCTCTTTCATTGTTGGGCAATTCCGACTAGAAATAGGACCTCGTCTCTTTCATTGTTGGGCAATTCGGACTAGAAATAGAACCTCGTCTCTTTCATTGTTGGGCAATTCCGACTAGAAATAGAACCTCGTCTCTTTCATTGTTGGGTAATTCGGACTAGAAATAGAACCTCGTCTCTTTCATTGTTGGGCAATTCCGATTAGAAATAGAACCTCGTCTCTTTCATTGTTGGGCAATTCCGACTAGAAATAGAACCTCGTCTCTTTCATTATTGGGCAATTCGGACTAGAAATAGAACCTCGTCTCTTTCATTGTTGGGCAATTCGGACTAGAAATAGAACCTCGTCTCTTTCATTGTTGGGCAATTCCGACTAGAAATAGAACCTCGTCTCTTTCATTGTTGGGCAATTCCGACTAGAAAGAGAACCTCGTCTCTTTCATTGTTGGGCAATTCGGACTAGAAATAGAACCTCGTCTCTTTCATTGTTGGGCAATTCCGACTAGAAATAGAACCTCGTCTCTTTCATTGTTGGGCAATTCGGACTAGAAATAGAACCTCGTCTCTTTCATTGTTGGGCAATTCCGACTAGAAATATAACCTCGTCTCTTTCATTGTTGGGCAATTCCGACTAGAAATAGAACCTCGTCTCTTTCATTGTTGGGCAATTCCGACTAGAAATATAACCTCGTCTCTTTCATTGTTGGGCAATTCGGACTAGAAATAGAACCTCGTCTCTTTCATTGTTGGGCAATTCCGATTAGAAATAGAACCTCGTCTCTTTCATTATTGGGCAATTCGGACTAGAAATAGAACCTCGTCTCTTTCATTGTTGGGCAATTCGGACTAGAAATAGAACCTCGTCTCTTTCATTGTTGGGCAATTCGGACTAGAAATAGAACCTCGTCTCTTTCATTGTTGGGCAATTCCGACTAGAAATAGAACTTCGTCTCTTTCATTGTTGGGCAATTCCGACTAGAAATAGAACCTCGTCTCTTTCATTGTTGGGCAATTCCGACTAGAAATAGAACCTCGTCTCTTTCATTGTTGGGCAATTCGGACTAGAAATAGAACCTCGTCTCTTTCATTGTTGGGCAATTCCGATTAGAAATAGAACCTCGTCTCTTTCATTGTTGGGCAATTCCGACTAGAAATAGAACCTCGTCTCTTTCATTGTTGGGCAATTCGGACTAGAAATAGAACCTCGTCTCTTTCATTGTTGGGCAATTCCGACTAGAAATAGAACCTCGTCTCTTTCATTGTTGGGCAATTCGGACTAGAAATAGAACCTCGTCTCTTTCATTGTTGGGCAATTCGGACTAGAAATAGAACCTCGTCTCTTTCATTGTTGGGCAATTCCGACTAGAAATAGAACCTCGTCTCTTTCATTGTTGGGCAATTCCGACTAGAAATAGAACCTCGTCTCTTTCATTGTTGGGCAATTCCGACTAGAAATCGCTTACGTTACGGTTTCAAACCATGAAAGTTTTTCAAGTTTTTTTCAAGTTCCAAACCATGAAAGTTTTTCAAGTTTTTCTTATTAAATTTATCCAAATATTAATCTCGAGGAATGAATGTTTTATAAGTCAGTTGATCAGGTTCCTTCAAACTATTCCGCAATTTGTTTTTTCAAGGAAAAGCATCAACAAAAATGATAAGTTTTTTTTATTAAACTCAAGTCTTAAGTTTTTTTTCGATCCTTTGTTTAACGTGTTTAACTTAAACACGAAGCATGAGTGAGCTGCAAACTTGCCATTTTTTCTATGGTAACGGACCAACCATTTCTGATCTAATAACCTCAATTTTTTTCTGAGTACTTTTAGATTTGAAAAAAGCTTTTCATTCTTCTAAATGAAAGGTTTGATAGCAATAACTTAGCCTAAAAGCTGATCTTTACATCGCATGCAGAAGCACTGTTGAAATAGCTCTGCGGAAACAGCAGAGAAGAACAACGAGAAAAGCGTCGCAAACGGAGTCCTAACGAACATGGTCTCAAAAGAAAAGAAAACCACCCAAGGTCTCAGATATGAGGCTACTTCTTTTGGTTTCATCCAGAGATCTTCGAACGAGAGTGTTTTTGGAAGTTAAGCACATTTGAAGAGATGGGCTACGTCTTGCGGTACACTGATGCAGCCTATGCAGCAGTCAATTACCGAGTCCTCGATCCTCTGTAAGTAGTGGTTGTTGTACCTGCTGTAGCCTGAGCGGACTTGGCTCAGGCTACAGCAGGTACAACAACTACAATATACAGAGGATCGAGGACTCGGTAATTGACTGCTGCTAAGGCTGCCTCAGTGTACCGCAAGACGTAGCCCATCTCTTCAAATGTGCTAAACTTCCAAAAACACTCTCGTTCGAAGATCTCTGGATGAAACCAAAAGAAGTAGCCTCATATCTGAGACTAATGTGAAGGAAAGAAAAAAGATGTATAAAGAAAAAAAGAGAGAGGGGGGGTTGATAGCGGCCCTCCATAGCCGACTCTCTTCAATGCTCAACGTTTGCAGGCAACAACAACAACAACAACAAAAACAGTAACTTAGCCTAACGGATTGTGCTAAATTAGGTTAATAAAAGACAATTATAGTTTAAACCCTATCACTCTTCTTTACCATATCTTTCATGGAACTTATTCGAAATTTTCAAACAAGAAATGTTTCCGCATTCGTTCACGAAATAAGAAATGTTTCTGCAATTTTAAGAAATTTCCGGCATTCTGCGAGTTTCTGTCTCGTTTCCGGAAGAACTACGAAGAGCTCTCACTGACATCCTGGCAATATCCATGATGAATCTTCCGACGAATCGGACGAGTTGCGTTCGCAGTTCCGGGATCGACTCCACTGATTCGCCCGAGCTCAGCAACTCCAAGATGGTATCTCCATCATCTTTACCTTGTAGAATACTTGCCAAGTCGAACCCGCATAGATCGTAGCCCTGTGTTGGTAACATAATTATTATCAGTAGAGACGTATAGACCAAACCATGGCTGACCTTATCTTCGGAACCAAAAGTTAATGAGTCTTTACCTACTCTCTGTTCGCGGGCTTCTGTTTCCAACTTTACGTGAAACACCAGTTGCTCTTCATCAAACAACATTTAATTGCCACCCGTGGATTTCTTTTTGGGCTAATTTCACTTTCGGCTTAAAACTGTGTCCTTTTCAGACGCACTATAAAACGACTTACTAATACTACTCGGTTACTCCGAAGCAAGGCCGCTTCATTACCTAAAACGCTAAACAAAGAGCTTTAAATTAAATCTTACTCCGTTATAATTCCGACGGTAGAAGATTTGAAGTAAACTCTTCTTGATCACTATAAATGACATGCAGAATGCACACTACAAATGACCTTCTGATGTACACTATAAGTGCTACGACCTTTTCAGTTTGTCGCTCTTGCTCGAGTTGAAGAGGCGTCGCTATGTTTTCTGTTTCTCTCTGCGAGAAGGATGAAAAGGGATGTCGGGAAAGGCTCTGCGCATCTTCCAGAAAGTCTTCGTTGTCTTCTTCGGTCTTCACTCTCGACTGCAACTCTAGCAACTAATCCAACCAGCCATATTCTCTTCATTTTTCGTACTTTTTCTGTTTAAGCTCTCTTTTCCACAAACTAGGGTACTTCTCTGGAGCGCAGTGCGGGTGCTCTTCGACTCTTTCCTTCATCTGCCGATCCCTCCTCTTCGACTCTTTCCTTCATCTGCCGCTCCCTCCTCTTCGACTCTTTCCTTCATCTGCCGCTCCCTCCTCTTCGACTCTTTCCTTCATCTGCCGCTCCCTCCTCTTCTACTCTTTCCTTCATCTGCCGCTCCCTCCTCTTCGACTCTTTCCTTCATCTGCCGCTCCCTCCTCTTCGACTCTTTCTTTCATCTGCCGCTCCCTCCTCTTCGACTCTTTCCTTCATCTGCCGCTCCCTCATGGTACGTCTACTTGATTGTCACGCTTCTCTGGCGGTTGTAAAGAAATAGCCCTATTACTATCGGAGTATTTGAGCCCCATTTAATTCTCTGCATTTCTTGGCTATCTTTCACATAGTTTATTTTGCAAAGATCAACTCCTGAGCTTTTATGTGCTTGACCGGGGATCTAATTGCTAAGTCACTTTTTGAAAACTATTTGTACGCTACTATTACAACGGCAGCTTCTATCAATAATTTGATTTTGATTAAAATCTAAAACCTTTCTATTTTTGGAAAATTTCGCTCACCGTTCCAACTGCTGATTGGGACAGCTCCAACGGCTTCGACAATCTAAACAATGAAAGAATACTTGTTTGTCAGAACTGTCCTCTTCGGCTGGTAATCCAATCTAGACAAAGAAAGAATACTTGTTTGTCAGAACTGTCCTCTTCGGCTGGTAATCCAATCTAGACAAAGAAAGAATACTTGTTTGTCAGAACTGTCCTCTTCGGCTGGTAATCCAATCTAGACAAAGAAAGAATACTTTTTATATTCTTTATTCCAGTTCGGTAAACACGAAGTATACAAACGGATAAGCTGTCACATAAGTGATTTCAGTTATTGCACAAGAAATGAGAGTAAATCGAAACGAAAGACAAACGTTCAGTCAAGTAAAACGTAATTTACTTTTAGTGACGATCAAACTATGGTCTAAATTGAGAATATGTTTTTTGAATAGTGAAGAAGAGGGCAGTATATGTTTGAGTTTATTTATTTTTTCTTTTTCTAAAATCGCATCTGCGTAATCATCCACTGTACTATACTTGTGTATATATAGGAATAAAGAATATATATAACTACCTTGAGAATGAACCGATTTGTACCAAAATTTCAGACAAGAATTACAAATATATAATGATAAAAGTCTCTACATGCGCGTTACACAAAATAAGCACCAACAGGCTGTCACATGGCGCGGTTTCGGTGTCGCAATAATTGTTGGTCACCCTGTATGTGATTTATTTAGAATGAAAAATTTCAGTTCTTCTCCCAGACCTAAGAGCGGCTGCCTCTCTCTGCTGGGCGCTTCTCCTGATGACGTCATCCCACATCCCCACACTCAGATGATCCCATTCTGACTGCGGCATGCTGCACATCGCGTTGTACCAATTCAAAGCCGTCAAGTCTAGAAATTTTTCCTTCTGTGAGACATCAGTTTTCGTTGGAGGCAAGATAGGCGACAGAAAAACTCCGGAAGACGAGCCTTTCGACCAGATTCTCTCAATTTTCCTTTGTTCGAGTGGATTCTCTCTTCTCTCGCACCCCGCTTCCACTGATGTGTCCTCTTGAGATACTTTCTGATCCTCCGTATCAGTCGAGTCAAAGGACAGCTTTTTCCTGCACGAGACGCGCCTTCTTGGGTTCGATCTTGTTCTTGATGAACGCTTTGAGCGCCGTCTCAAGATGGACCTCGGGACATCATCGACCGCCGTCGTTGCAGGAATTGATTGCAGGGGAACTCTACATGCCGAAGTCTTCTCTTCTTGAACTTGTGGCACCGGCCGATTTTCGCTTGGCTCAATTTCTCTTTTCGGTGTCCGCACCACTTGCAAACCATTCTCTGCGCTTTCCCTCTGCTCTTCAATTTTCTCCGCGAAGCGCACTTTTGTCCGAGGGGCGGAGTTCAGTCTCACCGTGGACGTGGATGTCTCAATCGACGAAGTCGACGTGTTATTGGCCGGACGGAAGCTGTTGCTCATGATGCTCATCGCAATTTTTCTTTCCGCAATCGAGATCGTGTTATCAAAAATATTGATTCCTCCGGGCAAAAGAGTCGGTCGAGGAAGCTGTCGACGGACTAGAGAGGTTCGAGGCATGTCTCTCTGGCTTATCGACGTTGCCCGTTGGCCAGCTCTGGCGGAAAGCGGCTGATTGGCCCGAATCATCGCCAGCGAGGAATACTTGTTTGTCAGAACTGTCCTCTTCGGCTGGTAATCCAATTTAGACAAAGAAAGAATACTTGTTTGTCAGAACTGTCCTCTTCGGCTGGTAATCCAATCTAGACAAAGAAAGAATACTTGTTTGTCAGAACTGTCCTTTTCGGCTGGTAATCCAATCTAGACAAAGAAAGAATACTTGTTTGTCAGAACTGTCCTCTTCGGCTGGTAATCCAAAAACACTAGCATCTACCATCTCTTTATCGAATAATGAACGTTATAATCATTTCAAATAGGTTCCTTTTGAGTTTAATTCTATCCATTCAATTATTTTCTTCGTTTAATGACGTTCTCTTCTCTAATTCAATATCAATTTTAAAACTTTTAAGATTTTTAATAAGAAAAGAGCTAACTTCACAGAGTCAGAAAAGACCGAAGAAGTACTTTTTCCTCTCGAAAATTCTGCTTCCATGTTTTTATGATTTCGCTCGGAATCCTCCTGAACAGTAGAAAATGGAAGAGTTATTTGATTGAATTGAATTAGCTTTATCATCAAAGGATAGCTTGTTATGGCTATCGCTGACATGGATGATGAGGAACTTGAGAGGGAATTTCGGAACTGTGGTTTTCTTGGACGCTTTCTCGAAATGTCAAGTCAAGAATGAAGGTAGGCTTATGCATTGGGTCAGCGGGGAGTCTTCTAGGATCTTGACTCTACAGCCTTAAGAGCCTGTCACGGATGGAGCCGGATCATCCAGTCCAGAATCGAGCGCGACCTCAGGTGGCGGATAGAGGGATGCCTCCCTACGAATTATTCGTGCTGGGAGGTAGCGGGAGAAATCCCGCCGCGGACCAAAACTGGGTAGTATAGCTCGTCAAAGGAGGGTGATACCGGACCGGCCTGGGCATGCCACCGGACAAAACATCAGCCGATACTCCGCTATACTTTTCAATGGCGAGTCGAGGCGCCAGTCAAATAGCCTCTTGCCTATCTCCGGTCAACGACAGGCGAGACGTCTCTACTCCCACCCAAAACGATGCTAGGCCGGCTTGACCACCCACTCACAAGGCCTATAGCATGAACAGGTTGCTACAACGATGTCCGCCTTCACAAGGTGCAGCATGACAGTCTCAGGACTGCAAAGGACATCAAAACCCTTCTCCGGACGCATCTTGTCCGAAGAACACGAGAACTTCTCTCATTAAAGAGAGTGTTCATAACCAAGTCTTCGATGCGGGATGCTCGCCGGCAACAACAACAACAACAAAGGATCTTGACGAAGGCTTCGACTTCTTTGATCTCAGAATTATCATCGGCAATTCTTTTCCAGAGAGCAACGACGCGGTAGAAGAAAAATTGATTGTGTCTGTAGTTCTCTTCATTTATTATCTTCATGATGAGAGGAGAAAGAGTTAATCAACTTATTCATTCATTTATTTATTCCTTTGCACATTGTGGCACATTGGTCGTTGAAATGCTTACGATCAAAAGTCGACTGCAAATGTCAAAAGCTGAGGAAAAATAGTGGTGATGAGGCAGGGAGCCCTACTAGAATATTTTCGGTTTCTTGATTTATTCGCAGGGTGGGTGGAGGAGTAACGCGATCCTGACTGCGTTACTCCATATATTTTCTGGGGTGCAGTGCTCCGATGGAACAGGGCACTAAAGCCACACCACACAACACAAAATTCGTGGAGACAGAATTAAACGTACAAAATTACCGCTCTTTTCATTTTACACTATAAAATTCCCTTTTCTAAATGTAAACGCTCAATAAGTTTTCTCACGCTAGACATAATTCTCAACACCTCTATATTCCAATCCTATCGCTTTCTTCTTTTACGAGCGATCCGACAAAAGATTGACCATTTTTAGCAGACCATCCTTCAACTACAGTACCGCCCAAAATGTTATAATATATAGGGTTATTGAAAATAACTTTTTTCAAAGATAAAATTCAAAGCTCAAATTTTCACAGAAGTTTTTTTGGGTGTCTGTACCGTACCGGACGTCGTTTTGAGTGATTTATTATTTATCTCCAGGAAATACACCGAAATTGGTATATCTTCCATTTTTCAGTTTTTCTCCATGATTTTTTTTAGTTGATTTTTTTTTGTTTACCGAACTCCCATATCCTCCGGCGTTTTCGAACCCAGGTAAACGAATTTTCTACAACTGAATAACTTTGGAACACAAAAAAATTGCAGGGACGAGTCATCGTGAAGACAAGTTCGGGGAGACCCCGCGTAACTTCGAGGTACATGGACCGAAGCATCCTGCGCGCATCTCGCGAAGACCCGAAACGCACTGCTACAGACATTCAAGCTATCATATCAACGCCCGCGACTCCTGCTCCTTCAATAACTACCATCAAACGCCGTTTGCAAGCCGCTGGACTGAATGGAAGGCGGCCTGCAAAGAAGCCTTTCATCAGCGAAAAAAATCGTAAAGTTCGAGTTCAGTGGGCTAAGGATCACCTCAGTTGGACACGCCGTGAGTGGTCTCAGATTGTTTGGAGCGATGAATCCAAGTTTAATATGTTCTGCAGTGACGGTCTGAGGTGGGTAAGACGTCCAGCGGGCAAGCGTTTCCTGCCGCAATACCAGTCGCTCACAGTCAAACATGGCGGTGGTTCTGTGATGGTCTGGGGCTGTTTTTCCGCCAGCGGCATGGGTCCAATTAGACGTATTGTCGGAAATCTCGATCGTTACGGCTATGAGAACATAATTGAAAGCACTATGCGCCCTTGGGCCCTCTCCAAATTCGGCCGTGGGTTCACCTTTCAACAAGATAACGACCCGAAACATCGATCTCAGCACGTTCAGAACTGGTTTCGCCGTCGGCATGTGGATGTTTTGGACTGGCCGAGCCAGTCTCCCGATTTGAACATCATCGAAAATTTATGGGAACATTTGCAACGAAAATTGACGGGAAGAACATGCAGAAATGCTGATGAAAAGTTTAAGCAGCTAGAGGAGGAATGGAAGGCGATTTCGCAGGCAACCATTGACTCTTTGATTGATTCTATGCCTCGTAGATGTCAGGCAGTCATTGACTCGAAAGGATATGCCACCAAATACTAGAATATTTGTTTTATTACTTCGAAAAAACTGAACATCTCTATAAGCAATTTTTACTATTTCCATTTTTTTTACGAATAAACCTAATAAAGCATTTTCCAAACTTGTTCTATTACTCGAAACATGTGAATTTGGCTTGTAAAAAATATCTGAAAATTTGATCTTCATTCGTTTTTTTGAAAAATGTTATGTTCAATAATTCAATATATTATAACATTTTGGGCGGTACTGTACTTAGCGTTGACAATCTGGTAGGACCCGAATTACAAGATAACATGGTAGGGCCTGAATTACAAGATAATTGATTAAAAACTAGTTGTGAATGATATAGAGTTTTACTAAAATCTGAGGTTAGGTTGACCCTAACGACCCCGTACGACTGAGGAACAAGACCGTATTGAAAAATCACTCACATAATCACTGTCTCGAACATAAGTTACTTCGTGAGTAGTATAATACCATGTTTATACTTAGAACACCTCGCCTTCCATGGTGCTACAGCCAACAATATCACACCATCGCAAGGGACCGGTTTATCCTCACCGGTATCGAGCGTGTCCTCAGGATGCATTGAAAATAGCGGGCTTGCCCGTCGCGGACCATAATTAGATCGTTTAGTTCGTCAAAGCAGGGCGATGCCAGACTGGCCTAGGCATGCCACCGGATGAAACATCAGCCGAAAGTCCCCTATATTTTGTAATGGCGAAAGTAAAATAGCCTTTTGCCTTTCTCCGGTTAATAAATGGGTCTCGCGAAGAGGATCGCCGACTGCAGTGCGAGTGTAGACGGAGAAAATTTCTCCAGACTGAAAAGGATCCTCACCAAACTATCCCAGAAGACTCCTCTCGACAGGACCTAGGCATACAACAACATACTTAGAACACGATTTTGGGAAAATATTCTCAAAAACTACTTTTTAAAGCGCTTCATCGAGTTTATTCGTCATACGCAGGCTCGAGAGAAGAATAATCATGACACTTGAGGCGGTTTTATTTCCGTTCATAGATGTAATGTAGTCTGAATCTCTTTTCGATCTAGCCTTACCACGAACCTGTGATGATGACACGTCTCCACATCTTCCAGCTGTATCTTCAACCGAGGAAGGTATACAGTTAATCACCGAAGGTTCCTACAACAACTTCTTAGTTTTTGAACCACTCTCCACTCCGTCCTACTCTTTCTTGAATAGCTGAAACTCTCCTATTTGGGTTCAAACCGATAAAGGTCCTATGTCTAAGACTATGTTTTCCATTCATTAACCAGTGTTGTGCAGAAAAATCCATAAGTAAAGTCACAGACCCGCGAGACAACAACGTAGTGATGCAGTCGCCATACATATTAGCCGTTTGTCAAAAAAGGGTTTTGTTTGTTCTCTAGAAGGAGAACATAAACTAAATTCGGCGGGAAATTCGAACCCCGGTCTTTACGGCAGTTAAGAAAGCCTACCTGTTGTGGAGGAGCTTCTTGTCCTTGCAGAGTGGCGGCAAATGTGATTTGAGTGCACAAGTTTTCGCCCACCTCAAAACACTCGCATTATGCTCATTTCAGTGTTCCGCGTATCACAGTCCATCCAATTTTAATCGTTAATGGCTCGAATAAGTTTACAGTCAACTGAATTCGTTTTTTTAGTTAATCACATGAAATAATCGAGAGAGAAATGAATGCTCATCTAGGAAGATTGGCTATTTTGTACTTTATGGACCCCCTACCAGAGGTTCAATGGGTCAGATGGGTTCAATGGCTCACCAGAGGTTCAATGGGTCAGATGGGTTCAATGGCTCATGCGCAATACGTCCTCTGATGAGGCAACACATAGAGAGAAGAGTGCGCAGACAACTAGAGTAGGAGGAGTGACAGCGCATAGAGACGCAGAGAAGAGCGGGTCGCGAAGGAGGTCACCTACACGCGGTGCGACTGTGGACGATGCTGCCTTCCAGCATCGGCCCCAATGGACCTCCAAACATACTATCCCAAAGGAAAGAAACCCTTCAAAGGGCCTACACGAGCATTGCTCGTACGCAGTCACAACCCACTCTCTTTGTTTTTTCATTAGAGGACCAGGCGTTACCAGCTTCCCTGGTCCGAACTCTCTTACTTAGAGCTGGTATTGAATCCAACCCCGGTCCGCCAAGATGGCCATGTCCCGTTTGCTCTAAAAGTGCTGCATCAAACAGTATAAGATGTGGTAGATGCTCCTCATGGGTACACCTCAAGTGCTCGAATTTGTCATCGTTCAATGAATGGTCCCCGAATTGGAGATGTCTCGATTGTAGTAGACCACCTGTCACGAGAACTAAGCCCACTAAGCCCTCAGAGAACCTAAAAATCCTTCAATGGAACGCGAATGGTTTAAGGGCTAGAGCGTCAGAACTAGAGGACCTCCTACACGAACTGAACATCCACATAGCTCTCATTCAAGAGACCAAGATGGAAGGAGACGCTAGAGTTACTATCCCCGGCTACACCATGCTCAGAAAAGATCGTAACAACTCTGGCGGTGGTGTGGCCATACTAATAAGGGAAGACACTCAGTTCACTAATATAACCCTTCCCTCAACGGATAAGGTCGCGGAAACTATGTGCATAAATGTCCCCACCAAACGAGGAGACGATCTTTGCGAAGCCATAGAAGAAAGAAACCTGGTCTGCCTTAACAACGCCCGCCAACACACAAGAAAGGACACCTCGCCTGACATAACACTCATCTCCTCCGACGTGTCAACAGCATGCAGATGGACACCGATCAACAGACTCAACTCCGACCACCTCCCCATCATCATCGAAGTAGATCTTCAACCGTCTAACATATCGAATGAGAAATGCTTCATGAACTACAACAAAGCAAATTGGAGCGGTTTCGAGAAGGAGATAAACAAAAGAATTGGTGATTTTCCTTTCACAGGAAAAACCAATGAAATGCACGATTTCCTGGTACGAGTCATTCTTGCAGCGTCGAAGAACAACATCCCTAAAGGCAGAAAGCTCAACTACACTCCCAACCTTAGCGAAAAAGCGAAAGCCCTGATTAAACAAAGAGACTACATGAGGACCAATGATCCTCTGAATCCTGATCTCCCTACAATCATGGCCGAAATCACAACTCAAATTCGCAAGGATAAGCAAAAAGCCTGGGAGTAATACGTGAATGGACTTCGACATAATGAACCAACCAATCGGCTATGGAAAACTATCAAAGCAATCGATGGTAGAGGACACAACCAATCTCACAATGTCATCATTCAAAACGGAAAACAACTATCCTCCCTGGAAGCTGCAAACGCCTTTGCCAAAAACCTGGCCAAACAAGCCCCTAAAACACCGGACAAAACAAATCGACAGACAACCCGATGGATAAAAGGGTTTTCTAGAGAAGACATTCCCGTTTTTTCGATTGATGACGTTGAAAAAGCTTGCAAAGCAACCAGAGGCTCGAAGGCAATCGACAGCGAAGGTATCTGCCCTCTCATGATCAAAAACGCAGGAAGCTCATTCAAAAGATGCTTGGCTTTTCTCTACATCAGTACTCTCCAATCCGGTATCATACCACATGCTTGGAAAACAGCCAGAGTTTTTATGCTGCCAAAGATAGGAAAGGACCCGTCGACGATTAAAGGATATCGCCCAATCTCAATCCTATCTCCCATTGCCAAACTTTTCGAAAGAAGCCTACTCCCTCTCATCGCAGATGGGATCGAATTGGCCAAATGGCAACACGGATTTACAAAAGGCAAGTCCACAACATCAGCTCTCCTGGAAATAACTGGCCAGATCACTGAAGGTTTCAACCAAAAAGCTCCCCCTAAGAGAACGATAATGGTTGCTTTGGACATGACCTCGGCGTACGATCTTGTCCACATCCCTACACTTTGCAGAAAATTGGCAGAGACCAATATTCCCAGAGGCGTCGTGAGATGGTTGTCTAACTATCTTCGGGGAAGATCCGTGAGTATGACCTTCCAAAACACGACTAGGCGTTCCACAGGGCGGTGTGCTAAGCCCCATTCTCTTCAATGTCTACCTAAACAAGCTCCCAGTACCCACGGGAAGCACCAACATTGTTGCATATGCGGACGACATCTCAATAATGTCATCGAGTGCAAAGATCAACGAATGCGAGGACAAAATGAATGAGTACCTCCCCAGTTTAGTTAATGAACTGGACAACCTAAAGATGCAGATCTCCAAAGAAAAATCTTCGGTGACCCTCTTCACAACATGCACTGCGGAATGCAACAAAAAACCTGAAATCAAACTCAGTGGCGATCTTCTCCCAATCACCAAAACACCAAAGATCTTGGGTGTGGTTTTGGATCAATTAGGAACCTTCCGACACCACGCAGAGGCCATCAGAACGAAGGCTTCCAAACGCCTCAACATCATCAGAGCATTAGCAGGCAGAAGATGGGGTCAGAGTCCCACAACACTCATCGCGACATATAAAGCAACGTCGAGATCGATCATTAACTACGCAGCACCCGTATACACTCCACCACTCGCAAACACCCACTGGACACGACTACAGGCCTGCCAAAACAAAGCAATCAGGGCAGCCACGGGTAACCTTCAAATGGCCGGAACACAGCACCTCGCTCTCGAATCCAAACTCCTACCAGTAAAGGAGCACAATGAGCTGCTGACCAGCCAATACCTAGGCAAGGCCAGAATGCAAGAGGATCACCCTTCCCATAACCTCACCCTCCGACAACAACCACCAAGAGCCATCCGCAGACACGTGATGAACATGGACCTCGGTCTGGGGGATAGTGACTGTAAAACAACTCTTAGAAATCTGCACACAGAAGCCGTTAGGAAATTTATTAGAAACTGTGAACCAAACACAGTCCTAGGATTCAAACCACCCATGGTCCATAAGTCTACTAGGTTACTAGACAGGGAACAACAGGTTACCCTATCGCAACTTAGAAGTGGTTACTCTAGCACGTTAAATAGTTACCTTCATAGGATTGGTGCCACTGATTCTCCTCTCTGTCCTTCATGTAGAGAGGTAGATCATACTAGTGTACACTTGTTTAACTGCCGTTGTAACCCCACTAGACTTAAACCTCTAGACCTATGGTATAGACCTGTCGATGTTGCAGATTTCCTAGCCCAATGAATGTTGTTTTCATTGCCAGTCTAAATAGTTATTTGCTGTTCTTGCTGTTGTCTGTGTAGGTTGGATTGTTGAATAATATGGATGGAAGGATGGAATCAGTTATTTAAAAAAAAAGCCAGAGCCCGAAACCAAAAAAAGGCGAAAAGAAAAGAGGCAAAAAACAAGTGAATGAGAGAGAGAAAGAGAGAAGTGAGTGAGTGTGACTGTGTGCTTGAGCTTTTACCGAGAGCTCGTGGACCCCCCTTTCAACGTCAAAGGAACCGCACGGGCAACAATCATCATCAGAGAAGAGCGAGTGGCCATGCGCTATCTTGAAGAGGCAGAGGGAAAAATTAACTTTAAGGACCCACTTGAAAGCAATTGCACTGTAAGAAAACATGTGGTAGAACAAGGACCCACCTCTGCTATTTCTCTCTCTGTACTGCTGTCTGCTGCCTCTACTAACTATCTGCTCTTTCTCTCTCTACTGTTGTGCGTTCTTTTTGAGCCCGAACGCGTGTGTGTGAGAGAGAGAGAGAGAGAGAGAGAGAGAGAGAGAGAGAGTTTGAAAAGTTTTTGAGAGATAACACGCATGAGAGAGAGGGAAAAGTTGAGAAGTTTTTGAGAGATAAAGCGCATGAGAGAGAAAGAGGAAGTTTGTGATCCCGAACACGTGGGAAAAGATAGTTTGGGAATGGCTTTTTGGCGGGGAACCTATCTCCAAGCTTTTGAGTGAATCTAAAATGATTTCGTTCTTGTTTTTTTTTGTTATGTTTTTTGTTATTGTTTGTTTGTATTGTATTTTTTGTCTCTCTCTCTCTCTCACTCTCTCTCTTGGTTCTATTTTTTCTAACAGTTTAAATTTATGATACGCGTTTTTGATTTTTTGTTTTGTTTTTGTTATTGTTTGTTTTTTGTTATTGTTTGTTTGTGTTGTATTTTCTCTTACTCTCTCTCTCTCACTCTCTCTCTTTGTTCTATTCTTTCTAAGAGTTTAAATTTATGATACACGATCTCTTTTTTATGATACGCGTTTTTGTTTTTTGTTATGTTTTTGTTATTGTTTGTTTTTTTCTTATTGTTTGTTTGTGTTGTATTTTCTCTTACTCTCTCTCTCTCTTTCTCACTCTCTCTCTCTCTTGGTTCTATTCTTTCTAAAACAGGGGGGGGGGAGTTAAAGTAAAACAGGGGGGGGAGTTAAAGTAAAACAGGGGGGAGTTAAAATTAAAAGAGGAAAGTTGAAGTAAAATGGGTGAGTTAAAGTAAAACAGGGAGAATTAAAGTAAAACAGGGCGGAGTTAAAGTAAAACAGGGGGAGTTAAAGTAAAACAGGGGGGGAGTTAAAGTAAAACAGGGGGGTGTTAAAGTAAAACAGAGGGTTAAAGTAAAACAGGGGGAGTTAAAGTAAAACAGGGGGGGAGTTAAAGTAAAACAGGGGGGTGTTAAAGTAAAACAGAGGGTTAAAGTAAAACAGGGGGAGTTAAAGTAAAACAGGGGGGAGTTAAAGTAAAACAGGGGGGAGTTAAAATTAAAAGAGGAAAGTTGAAGTAAAATGGGTGAGTTAAAGTAAAACAGGGAGAATTAAAGTAAAACAGGGCGGAGTTAAAGTAAAACAGGGGGAGTTAAAGTAAAACAGGGGGGAGTTAAAGTAAAACAGGGGGGGTGTTAAAGTAAAACAGAGGGTTAAAGTAAAACAGGGGGAGTTAAAGTAAAACAGATGGAGTTAAAATTAAAAGAGGAAAGTTGAAGTTAAATGGGTGGGAGTTAAAGTAAAACAGGGGGAGTTAAAGTAAAACAGGGGGAGTTAAAGTAAAACAGGAGAGGAGTTAAAATTAAAAGAGGAAAGTTGAAGTAAAATGGGTGGGAGTTAAAGTAAAACAGGGTGGGAGTTAAAGTAAAACAGGAAGAGTTAAAGTAAAACAGGGGGGAGTTAAAGTAAAACAGGGGGGAGTTAAAGTGAAACAGGGGGAGTTAAAGTAAAACAGGGGGGAGTTAAAATTAAAAGAGGAAAGTTGAAGTAAAATGGGTGGGAGTTGAAGTAAAACAGGGGGAATTAAAGTAAAAAAGGGGGAGTTAAAGTAAAACAGGGGGGAGTTAAAGTAAAACAGGGGGAGTTAAAGTAAAACAGGGGGGAGTTAAAATTAAAAGAGGAAAGTTGAAGTAAAATGGGTGGGAGTTAAAGTAAAATGGGTGGGAGTTAAAGTAAAACAGGGGGAGTTAAAGTAAAACAGGGGGGAGTTAAAATTAAAAGAGGAAAGTTGAAGTAAAATGGGTGGGAGTTAAAGTAAAACAAGGGGGAGTTAATGTAAAACAGGGGGGAGTTAAAGTAAAACAGGGGGGAGTTAAAGTAAAACAGGGGGGAGTTAAAGTAAAACAGGGGGGAGTTAAAGTAAAACAGGGGGGGAGTTAAACTTCCACAGAAAATTTTCTGGAAAAGTATTGGTCGGTGGGTCCCTAAAATTAAAAAGGTCCGGGTATTATACTTTGATTCCCATTTGTGGGGTGGGACTAAAAATTAAATTTACTTTAGGAACCCCCCTTTTTGTTTTTTTACTTTTAGGGACCCCCCATTTTGGGTCGTTGGTGGGTCCCTCTTCTACCACGGGGGTCCCTAAAGTAAGGTGGGTTCCTAAAGTAAATTTTTCCCGAGGCAGACGAATGACCCATTGAACCTCTGGTAGGGGGTCCAAAAAGTACAAGTGTCGGAAAATTAAGAAAAATTCTGTTGATCAAGTCGTACAGTATGTCAGTGAGCGTGTGCATAAAACTCGTCCGGTTATCTGTTTCTATTTTGCCGAAAGATTTTTCGCATCAAACTATGACTTGGATGGTTGAATCATCAAACCTTTAGCCTGTAGCTACTTCCTGTCAAACTTTTACTGGTCTCTGTTTTCAAAAAGCAGATCCTTACGCTCAAAGCGCTTATTTTAGTGATGAAAATAATTTGTTTCGGCAATGGCTGATTTATACTCAGACAAGAGGCTTGGCACTAATTGCGGGCCTTTGTGCTCTTTGTGAATGTAAATTTAAAGAAATGTGTTACCAGTAAAGTGTACAGTCTCGAGATATCCGCGCCAGGCGTCAGAGTAACGATTGCATATTTCGGTCCAGCCATCTTTCGACCTGTACGTGTAAAATCGTGCTTACTCAATTTAATTTTATATAATGATAAAACAGAGTGTTCGGCTCACTCATATTCTTAAAAAAAGGGACAGCGAACGCATTAAACAGGCGACTTGATACGGGAAAACGTTATTTCAAAACCATAAAACAAAAAATTAAAATCGCACTTTTTTACTTGGTCTGGTAGGGCGGAGCCTCCTCCGCGCGTTTCGCGCGCAATGTCTCAGGAAAAAAAAATTTATGAAAACTCCCTTCACCCCTTTCTCCTTAGGGCCCCCCTTCTCCTTCCCCCCCTCCCCCCCCTAGGGCTCCTACCCCCTTGCTTAGGTAGGGCTCTCTTCCTCCCCCCTTCCCCCTTTAGGGCCCCCTCCCCCCTTTCATTTCCCCAAAATTTATAAAGATAATTTAAAAAGAAAGGAGAAGAAAGAAAAAGAACAAGAAAAAAGAATTTAATAGAGCCAGACCGTGTTTTAGGGGAGCAGAGCCGTGCGGCAGTAAGCGCCGTACCAGACCAGGTAAAAAAGTAGGCAATTATTAAAGTAAGGCATGAGGCCGTGAGGCATGAGGACGCCTAAAACACGGCCTGGCTGTTCTGCCTCGTTAGCTAAGCCGTACGGCCTCGTTAGCTAAGCCGTACGGCATCGTTATCTAAGCCGTACGGCCTCGTTATCGTAAACTTTTACTAAGCCTAAGCGTTTTTTAATGTAAAAATATGTTTTAATGTAAAAAGAAAACGCGCGGCCTCACTCAAGGCGTCCTCATGCCTTACGGCTTCTTGCCTTACTTTGTTAATTGCCAAAAAAGTATCATTAAAATTTTGTGCAGTGAACTTATAGTGCTTGAGAGCCGAATAAGATTAGGAGAAAACTTCAAATCAGCATTACTTCATGAAGAGTCAGATGTTTGCCGATTCCAAATTGACGTCAATTACAAGTATACCTTATTATTTAAAACTCTACTCAATTTCGTGTAACGTCCATCTAATTTGACAATAAAACTCTTATATTTTTTGAAAAAAAACCTTGATTTAATTATGTAACAGGTCAACCTAACAAAAATGACACGTCAATATAATTTCGTGACACGTCTCCCTTGTTTGAACGAAAAGCCATCTAATTTGGTGAAACGTCTACCTAAAATCGAACTTCTGCCTATTTTCAGAAATAATATTCAATAAATTATCTAGATCTACACGTTTATGATTTTTTGTTCAAAGAGAAATGAAAAACCAGTTTTCTCTCTAGATGAGAAGCTAAGAAACTAATTTGTGACTCAGAGAAGGTGCAAGAGGGGGAGAAGAGGAGGGGTTCACCTAAGCAGGGAGGGGAAGGAGGACCATAAAAGGAAAAAAAAGGAAAGAAGTGTCTAAGCAAGAAGGAAATGGAAGAGGGGTGGAGCTAAAGAGAAAAGGACGACAATTTCACGTCCATCTAATTGGAAAAACGTCTACTTAATTTGAAAACCGTCTACCTATTTTGAAAAACGTCAGCCTAATTTCGTGCTACGTCAGCCTAATTTCGTGCGACGTCAGCCTAATTTAGTGCGACGTCAGCCTAATTTTGTGCAACGTCTACCTATTTTGAAAAACACGTCTATCTATTTTAGTGAAAAGTCTACCTTTCTTGAGCAAAACGTTTACCTATGAAAAAGTTTGTTTAAATGTGCCATTTCAATTCAATTTTTTTTAATTTAAACGCTTTATCAAGATCAGCAAGCCACATCGGTAATATAACATCATCGATTATGGGATCTGTTGCGACATGTGACGACTCCACTCCTCAGCGTGCTCTGCCTTCCTTGGGAATTGGGGACTAACGGCTTTTACACAGTAGTTCCTCCATCTCATTCTTCTGTCGCTCATGATTGCGCTACGATCCCGGAGCGCCAAATCTTCTCGGGAAAGGACTCTCACAGACGAGGGAAGAGACGGTGCAAAGATTAACCATGCACGGAGGGAGACGAATGAGAGAATGTGCCATGTCAATGATAAATTTAATTAATTAGTCTTAGATTAGTTTTGTAATGTAGATTTTGACATTGAGAAATCTCTCAGTGATTTCAAACTGCTGTTATCGCTATTAATTGCTTAGAATATCAGTAAATGAAATTGAATGGAGTAGTCATGCGCTTCCTAATTTCATCGTGAGGAAAAACTCCAGCCATTGCGAAATGCTATCGCTAGAAATAGTTTGCTGAGCACAGAGAGCCTTTTCGGAGCACAAGTTTTTCACCAAATAAGAATGGAAGAGCCTTCTGAGACTGTAACCCGCGAGTGAGCATGGATAAAACAGCAAAAAGGCTTTAGATACAGCGGAAAGTCATTAGAGACAGCAAACAGTCAAGTAGACGTCGCATGAAATTAGGCTGACGTCGCACGAAAATAGGTTGGCGTTGCACGAAATTAGGCTAACGTTTATCATATCCCCAAGAGAAAAGAAGGCTTTACAGAGGCCGTATGCATGGAAAACAGCTTATAATAATCTGAGGCCGTATGCATGGAGTAATCCAAAAGGATTATGAGCTTGAATTATCAGTAATCCAACTTTATTTCCATAATCCGGTATGCATTGAAGCTATAATACTTTTGGATTACTGATAATCCAACAAAATTAGTAACCCTACTCCGGAGGTGGGTTATTAAGTAATCTAAAAAGATAATCCGCTCAATTTGACCCATTCCGTTCATGTTGCTCTTTTTGAAGTGTGTAGTGAAAGTAAAACGGAACGGAATTTTTTTTCTAATTTGCTATGATTTAATGAAAGTATTTATTGTATATTTCAGAACGTTCTTCGCTTTTCTCATAGGAGTTATAGTGTTTAGAGTGCATTTAGTTTACGACAATTACAGTTTTTAGAGTGCATTTTGATGCATTTTAGTGCTTACGCTTGTCTTTCCGCGTCCTTTTTTTAACAATAATCCAATTTTAAGAAATCTGACCATGCATACCGATTTTCATAATCCAAAATTTTTTTAAACTTTTTTGGATTTTGTAATCCTTGGATTATAATAATCCAGATTATTGTAATCTTTTCCATGCCTACGGCCTCTTAGAAAAAAAATTCTGTTCCGTTTTACTTTCACTACACACTTCAAAAAGAGCAAAATGAACGGAATGGGTCAAATTGAGCCGATTATCTTTTTGGATTACTCAATAACCCACCTCCGCAGTAGGGTTACTAATTATGTTGGCTTATCAGTAATCCAAAAGTATTATAGCTTCCATGCATACCGGATTAATGAAATAAATTTGGATTACTGATAATTTAAGCTCATAATCCTTTTGGATTACTCCATGCATACGGCCTCAGGGGTGAAGGTTGACGCGTCACAATATTAGGTGGAAGTTTTAGGTTGATGTGGCACAATATTAGATGGAAATTATTCCCGAAATAGGTTGGTGGGCCACTTTTTTCTAGGTTGAATTGTTCCATGATTAGATGATTTTTTAGGTAGACGTGATTATCACATTAGAGGCAATTGAGATGAGCTGAGTGTATTACAAAATTCAAGCAATTTTTGTATCGTGCAGTTTTTATTCCAGTTTTTCAATACTGTTTTTTTCTTACTTAAGCTTTAACGTATTTTTTTAAATGTTTTTTTCTCGCTTAGGCTCAGGTAAAGGTTACGTTGACAAGGCCATACGGTTTAAGACCGAGACCGATAAGGGTTGAATGTGTGGTGGAATACACAATTCGTAAAAAAAGTTGCTTGAATTTTATAACACCCCCACCTTCTTTTGTCAAGTGCGTAAAAAGCTATGAAGCCTTTAACAAGTTGCTCTCCCTATCTTTCAAACTTCCTTTCTTTATTAAGGCTGCGCACTGTTTTGCTCACCGACCGTTTTTTACCGTAAAAAAGTGAAACTAATTTGCTCACATACAGTCAGATACATACGGGTTTTGTTTGAATTTTTCCGTGCAGGACTGATTAGCAATAAAATGAACGCTGTGACTGTCCAAATGGAGCAACTTTTGCATTTTGAAAGAGTCATTGCGCAGCCTAAACACCGAAAGTAACTACTTTCTGTGATTTACTAATTTTCCAGTCACTCTGAATCGAAAACCTATGACCTTTGTAAGTAAAATTGTTACTTTCGGTGTTTTTATAGAGTGAAGAAAAAAGTAAGGGGGAACAACTTGGTGAAGACCAGTTTTTATACGCAGATCTGAACCACGCGTTGCGTGTCGCGGTACTTTTTGCGTTAAGGGCTCCCCGGGGAATCAGAATAGAGTCGTTCATCATCGTTAAGGGCTCCCCTACCCGAGGTTCAATTGGGTCATACGTCTGACTTATTTACATTTACATAAAATTATTTTTACATTAAAAAATTTTTTACTTCAAAAAACTTCAGGCTCAGGAAGAAGTTTACGCTAACGAGGCCGTTTGGCTTAGGAACAAGGCCCTATAGCACAATTAGCCACAATATTTTAGTTTTATCTACGTATGAATTGAGAGTGATGTGGCTACTCGCATCGTGAAGAAGTTCCAGATATTTATAATCTTTTTCCTGCCAGATATAACGATGCGATGTAGGTTGTGATTGAATAGTGAAACACCAAATGCCCAACCCAAGTCCAGTAGCGCCCCTTTGACTAAGCCTTAGCAGGGAAAAAAAAACATGAAAAGTACCTATTTTAAATACTGAGTTTCTGAATTAATTGTTAGGCTGACTTGTGCAAAGGGTTTCCATGACTTTTCGCATCACGATATTTCGCGCAGTAACAACTCGCACCCTGATTTTGCAATTTTTCTCTAAAGCTCTAATTATGTGGCTGGTCGTTGTATACTGTCTCATACTAAGCCGTGTGGCCTGGTTAGCGTAATCTTTGCCTGAGCCTGAGCACAAATTACAATGAATGAATATTTGGAAATAATTCGATTGTGAAGAAAAAAGAAGTTTAGGTTGTGAGTTGTCATGGTGCGAAATGTCGTGGTGCGAAATCTCGTGATACCTGTGCAAAGCTTGGTGAATGATGATATAAACGAAAATAGCAGAAAGTGTAGAGAGAGAGCGTAAACTAGCAGAGAAGTATGAGAGTTCAGGGAAAGACAGCAGACGATCAGAGAACTCTGCACTGTCTGACGCTGCACCACACCTAGGTTTCGAGCAGAGCCAACAGTCGTTACCCACACTGCAACATTGCGTGAAATTTATGGTTTTCAAGTGTAATTTCATGACTATAATCATGAGTTTCCGATGAGCGGAATTTGAACTTCTTTCTCAAGATTAACTAGTTGATCATTGAGAGGATGAAGTACGCAACAGTTAACTTGTCACCCCAAGCAGACTACTCAAGACTCGTCGCTCTATTGGTAAGCCAATCATCAATCAGAATAGAGTCTTTCATCATTAAGACTCACGTTATGAACAAAATTTTTGACCATGTGTTTCTACATATTCATCCGCAAGTATAAGGTGCAGTAAAAGTGAGAGATTTATAAAATTCAGTTTGTTTTCCATAAACTTGATTTTATTGGAGTATAATTTCTCGCAATAGGTTTCGCCCAGAAAAAAATAGAAATCGCAGCAGAGGTACATATCGAAGCAAAGAACCGGTCGGACTCGCCCATTTTATCCAATGAAAATTAGATAGAAGTCGGAAGATTCTTCTTAAATTTGCCCAGGTCCCAGAGAAGAAGAAGCTGTCTACAGATGCCTCATGTGAAGAAAGTCTGTCCATGCCGGGGAAGTTCCTTGCAACTTCTCGTGTGAGCTTCTGGTTCCCTTTTACTCAAACGGGGAGCTCCTTTTTTATTTCGGGGCTGGGGTGGCACGTTTCACTTTTTAAGGGTCGAAGGAGAAGGGTAGAGGAGGACGGGAAAGTTGCATTTTTTTTCGTTACTCAGTTGGCTGAGGAGGGGGGGGGGGGCAGGAATGTCCCAATTTTGTTTTTTTTTTCGGTTTCGGATAAGGTCTGCACTTTTCGAAAAAAAAATTGAATCAAAAAAATACTGCTCATGCGAGGGATAAGGACTGAAAAAGGAGAAGCGATTGAGTTTTCCTTTCTAGAAAGGAAAATAAATTCTCTAGCCTATAATTTGATGGCCACTTTGAGTCTCGAATTTCTCAATATTTTTCTCAAAAACAGATCTTGATTTCCTAGGCTTCATAAAGAGTTGTAATTAGTCAAATTTATTTTGAAGCTTTCGATGGACTACCATAAGAATTCGGATTTTTCCAGCGTGATAAGAGTTCCTCTGGCAATGATGGGAAATCTACCATCATTCCAAAGTTTCCATTCCAAAGTCTCACTCCCTTTTCGGAAGTTGACATGTGAGTTTGATAATGCTTTTTTTTGAAAAAAAGAACAAGAAGAATGAAAATTGACCGAGAAAGAGACATAATTTGTATCGCTGTTCTGAATTCGAAATGGTATTTATATTGCAGGAAAGACGTGTCACTGGTACAGATTTCTCCTGCCAGAAGCGTCAGTTTTCGGTTATAATTGCATGGAAGAAGGGAAGAAGATGAGTCAAAACCAAGCAGCATTCAATATTAGTGGCCATTCAAAAAGGTCTCATTAAGACCTTATCAAAAGCTGTCAAAATACTCATAAACTATTGTTAAATATTGCTTTTCGGTCTACTTTGGGGGAAGCGTGAACTTGCTTCTTGGAAAAACTACATTTCAGAGCATTGGTTTAAAACCATGTTTAAATTCAGGAAGTAAATTAAGGAAGGCCTACAAACACTGATATTGTATTACTAGGTTTTTTGAAAGCGCGAAGATTTTTAAGCGGAATGCTGGTTGAAAAAGCCAACTGATAAGCTTCCAGAAGAACAACTAACAACAAGAATAATATCAAAATGTTTTACAAAATATAATCCTTAACAGAGTAAAAATAAATGGAATGTGTTAGACTGAAGATGCGAACCCGACGATATCTCGACCAATCCACGCGGAGGTATCCAACGAGCTGATTCAGAGGAAATATGCAAGGCAGACAACATCAGCGACCCCTTCTCCCCAAGAACGGCGCCGGAAAAAGGTGCGATGGAATCACTTGTTTATAGTCTGCATAATTCATTTATTGTCTCCGTTTGCTCGGTAACTCGAGAAAATGGGAAGAAAAACCTAATCAGAGTAAGGAGAGAAAGAAGAATGAAAAGTGGTTATTCATGAGTTGAATGTGCCCCTCGCTAATTTCTATTCTTACCAACTGCAATTCTTAGTAATAAAAAAGAAAGAAGAAATTCGCATGCTTCAGAATTGTTGCTTTTGTTATACTTAATGAGGTTTTTCCTTACCACCTTCACACGAATATCGAAAAGTCAAAAAGAATAGTGCGAAGCCTTTCCTTCTGAGATCGATTCCATGCGATGATCACGGTCTTTCTTAGTACCCGCACAACTTTTTTCGAGCGCATAGATTTTTGAAATTTCCGAGTTCAAAATTGAAATTTTCCAATTATTTGGACTTTCGTTACGAAAAATCCGAGAAAAAAATTTTCCCAAGCGCATAGATTTCGCATGATTTCCCAATGTTTTTTGGGGTTATTAAAAAGCGTATAGGTTTTTTTAATAACCGCAGTGCGGTTCAGAGAAACACCCTGGCGATGAAGAAGAGCCCGCGATAGAAACAAAGTTCATGTCAAAAAATTTTTCTTGGGAGAGTGCATAGATTCGCGATTATTGGCGAAAGGAAGAAACGCTTTGGGTACCGAGAAGAGAGTTATGTGAACTGAAAAAAAACAATTTATTCACCCAAATAGTTCTAGAAAAATTCAAAGAAAAAAGTGGGAAAAGAATTTCATGAAAGAGTCAATGCCCAGCCCTGTCGAAAGTGTAGAGACTGACACTGATTAGTGAATAATTAGGTCACCCGTGTAAGCTTTGTCTATTTCAGCTCACCAGTCTGGGCCGGGTTCGATGTCGCTTGTGTGCGAACCAAATACAGTTGACAAGGTTATTTCTGATTCGATTCAGTTTTTTTACTATTGCATTAGCGACACAAAGTAATGTACTGCAGGATACGGGGGTATAATGTGCATTGAAATATGTTTTCGTTGATTAATGGATTCAGAAGATTTGGAGAATATTGGTGCACGAAGATTTTATTCGGAATGCGGCAAATTTTGTTGTTGATAAATAAGAGAATCCATAAGTAAACTGTCAACTGGCAAAAAATTTTCTATGGCGACCGACCCTCTCCCTCACTCGAAAGGAATGTATCAGATTTTTTCAGCTGAAATACAAACAAAAAGTCTTCATTTCTCTGAATAAATAGAACGTTTCATTAGCCATAGCTCAGCTCCGACCGGTTTTTTCGACAGAATAAAAAAAGGAAAGGTAAAAAGTGAAACTTTTAACCTATTCTAGCGACCGACCTATTGAAAAAATCAAGACATATTTCACCAATGAGAGAATCCCAGAGAGACTTTTTGAACGAAACGTTCTGGAGGGAGGTTGCAAGTGTTTTGATGGTGAATACCTACCGTCTGTTGGCGGGCCTCTGTTTTTAACTTACTCGAATTTCAGTTTCCATTTCGAGAACCATTACTCCTGGGAAATTAAATATCAATAAAAGTAATTCTAATTTCTACTCTGTGAAGGCATCAAACTTCCAGAGCACCTCAGTACCCGTTTTGAACTTGATATTAAACTTCCTTGTTAAGAGTGGCCAACTTGTTGAATCATGCACGCCGTCACGTTAACCAGAAGCAGTACGAATGTCCTTCTTGTGAATATACTCATAATGAATTCGCCAAGGTTATTATTTAATATGTTAAAAAGTTTCGTGTTGTTTTACTAGAATTTGAAATGTGCATTATCATGTGTGTGGGAAGTGAGAAGAGCACATTCGCCCGGAATGCGAAAGGTCACGGGTTCGGTTCCCGTCACACCACAAGATTTTTGCACAAGTTTCTGCGAACAATCCGCTCCTCTGCTCGGTATAAAAATCCGTTGCTTGAGATTAACGAGGTCTTTTGTACAGCTCAATCATTGTACACTAACTGAATTTTTATACCTATTAAAGTATGAAAATCGGAATAAAGATTGAGTGACCTGTAAATGAAGGTAAACAGGGATTTAACTGATAACCCAGTTGCAGGTTTGTGGTCACATCGACAGATCCCACCGAGGCAGCCGCGCATCCCCAATCGATGCTCTGCTTAAGTACCCTGGGCTGCAGAAAGAATGGACTAACGTCATGAGCGTCTGCTTTCCAGAAGCCTCAGTCATAGATAAGGTGAGAAACCTATCTCAACCGAGCTTGATCTTGTGTTTGGTATTGTCTTTTCTTCCAAATTTTTCTTTCATCTAATTCTTGCCATGAGTCGGCATGACCATGTTTATCTCTTACTGGGCTCAATCGTTTATTTGCTCTAAAAAAATGGAGAGTTTTCTTTTTAGAGCGCCCATTTTTTCTTCTAGAAGGTGTTTGTATTGAAAAAGGGAATGGTTATGAGTGCAAGCTGCGGGTTTTGTTTGTGGTTCTTGCTAGCATAGATTTTGAATTACTCACTTTGATAGCGTGGTTGAAGCTCTGAGGAGATGCCTATGCACGCCAGATTTTGTCAGTCTCTTGGTCAGTAATATTCGATACCATTGAAGAATAAGTATTCTCGAAAACAGAAAATATAAGATAAACTCGGCAAACGAAACTTTTCCCTTGGGTTTTCCAATTTCACAATTTCTTTTTGATTTCAAGAGTAATTTTGGTCATTCTTTGCGAGAGAATTTTTGTGAGCGTTTATGAATAAGAGCTTCAGTGAGGATTCAGTACTGGGAGGATGATATGTTATTTCGACGCTACATTTTATATGAAATTTAAGAGATTCCTGCTTAAAGTGTCAGTTCGGAAACGTTTTTTGGGTTAATTTAATTTTCACGACCGTTATTATAGTTGTCAGTTCGTCTACCATTTACAATATAAGTGTAAATTTCATAACCAGTCGCGTGAAAAGTCTTCCTAACACGTTCATTTTGAAACAGTCATTCTAATTTTGACTGTCAGTTTCGCTACTATTTTTGCGATGCTTCTCAGTTTGACAGCCAGTTCATGACAACTGTCATTTTTACACTAATTTTGATATGACTCTCAGTTTGATAGCTATCATATTGATGAATGACTGTTAATTCGCCAAACTTTTCTCCGGAAAACATTGACTACCAGTATCATTATGACAGTCAGTTTAACTACCATTAAGTGTCAGTTTAACAACCATTGTTTACGAACTCGGTGTCAGTTTGAAAAACATTTTGACTGTCCGCTTAAAACTAGTTTTGGGATATCTGTTAGTTTGACAACATTAATAAAATATTTGTCAGTTTGACATATTTCCACAATATTGGTCAGTTTTCATGTCAACTGTCAGTTTGACAATCAAAATCATGATAACTGTAGTTTCGGATCACAGTTTTCATATTTTAAGCCACTTTCATGGAAACTGTCAGTTTTGCAGTAGTTTTAGGATGAATTTCACTTTTAGTTTTTTGAGATGAATTCAAGTATGATAACCATATCATGAAACTTGTCAGTTTCTAAACCTTTTTTTTTTGGAATAAATGTCAGTTTGACAATCTGCTCCATTACAATTCCCAGTTTTAAACTTTTTTAAAGCTAATTCTCAGTTTAAAAACCATTGCTAACTGTCATATTGACAACCCTTACCATAATAGCGGTCAGTCTAGAAAACTGTCAGTTTTGAAACCCTGATCAACATAACTGTCAATTCGACTACAATTTTCGATCTGCGTGTCAGTTCGACAACCATTTTAATGGAAGCTGTCAGTTCCGCAGTTCTTTCAAAATGACTAAGTTTGAAACTTTTTAAAGAAAAGTCAGTTCAAAAACCTTTTCCGGGATAACTGTCAGTTTGACGACCTGATCCATGAAAACTCCGAGTTTCACACTATTTTTGAGCTTGCTATTAGTTTGCAAATCATCGATAGCTGTCAGATTGAGAACCATTACCATAATAACTATCGTTCTGCCAGTTTTTTTCTCTGTAAAACTGTCAGTTTGAAAACCATGATGACCACAGCCATCAGTTCAGCTACAAGTTTCAAAAGGACAACCATTTAAATGAAAACTGTCAGTTTCACAGTACTTCTAGAATGGCTCTCAGTTTGATCCTTTCTTGATAACCGTCTGTTTCAAAAAAATTCTTGGGGGATAACTATCAGTTTGAAAATCATTACAATAACATACATGTTGATACTGATACCATTATGACAACTTTTTTTGGAGAACTGTAAGTTTGAAAACCACGATCATCATAACTGTCAGTTCGACTACCAGTTTCGATATGCGTGTCAGTTCGACATCTATTTTATTGAAAGCTGTCAGTTTCACAGTACTTGAGGAGAGACTCAGTTTGATCTTTTCTTGATAACTGTCAGTTTGAAAACTTTTTTTGAGCTTGCTATTACTTCAAAACCATCGATAAAACTTGAGTTTCTCAATCATGATTTTAATGATTTTTATTTGGATAACCGACATTTTTACCCGTGACACTTTGCACCAACGATCAAATCGGAAAAAAATTGTTATTGTAAACAATTTTTTTCAAACGGTCTCGTTCCTAAGCTATACGGCCTCGTTAGCGTAATTTTTACCTAAACCTGAGCCAAAAAATTGTGCGGTACAAAGTGTCGGGTTTAAAATGTCGTGATACTTGGTTATCTTGGCAACTTTTTTCGGGAGACATGTCAGTTTGACATTTTTCATCAAGGTAACTGTCAGTTCGAATAACAGTTTTGGTTGAATTTTACTTAAGAAACCGCCCCCCCCCTACCTTCCCCCATTGTTTTTAGCAGAAAAGTTGTGGTTGAACATTAAATGGCAATTTAAGTCTATAATCGGCAATAGTTCACATTAGCGCCCATTTTAGCACAATTTTAAAGGACACAATTTGTATTATAACCCGAATTGGAGCAAAAAATCTTCTAAAGAAACATGAATGATTACCAAGTATATATTTATGTAGCATTTTATCTGGCACATGTTTTAGAGCTTGGGAGCTGAAGTACCTCAGAAAATTTCTCGTTCATTATCTCCGGTGAGATGGGGGAGTGGGCTAAAGAACAATTTAACCCCAGTTTCGATATCATTGTCAGTTTGAGAATAGTTTTATGAAAACTGTCATTTAAATTTTTTTGAGATCACTATCGTTTGAAAAAGTTTTACGTAAGGACCGTCAGTTCAACAATTTTGATTCTGTCAGTTTGATAATCAGTTTTGGGATGAGTGTCAGTTTGACAACGATTTTGGTGAAACTGTCGATTCGCTGTATGCGGCAGCTTGAAGAGACCACTTTTTGCGTTAGCTCCGTGTCAGTTTCTGTCAGTTGTTGGCGTTGTGCCCATTTATTTCGACAGTTCATGCTGAAAAATACGGAGAAGAAAAACTGGACGATAGCATTTAAATAAGCATCTTTCTTGTTGAAATCATGTTCAGCTAATTCGAGATCAGTCTCTGTTGAAAAAAGGAATTGCATTTGATGAACAGATTCGAGAAATCAAGCTTAACCAAGGGCGCGTCAAAATATACGTAGTTTATGATAAAAGCGAGTAATAATGAAGTGGCGCACTAAACAGCGGCCTGATCTGGGGGCCATGGTAGCGTCAGCGATTGCTCTCACTCGTGCGAAACTTTCAAAGAGTGCAACGAGAAGTAAGTCTTCCCAAGGGGCTACGGAAGTCCCAAGCGACCGTTCAACCGGAAGAGAGATGAAGGGGATGATAGTCAGTGAACAGGGACCGACATCACTCTAAAAGGGCGGGGTTCTTTTACGGACTAATCAGAGCCTCCAATCTTTCCTGTTCGAGTCATTTTAGCAAATCTATAACATACATATGTTTTGATCTTGTAAAAGCTTACAGTTTCTGACATCATTCAGTTATGGAAACAGTTAAGATAGTCCACAAGTTTCTTATAATAATAAAAAACCATTTATTGGAGTAACTCTCTGAAGCAGTCAGACCCAACTCACTCATCTTGAACATACCCAGTTAGTTTGAGCCCTCGAGTACAAGCTAACAATCTCACCTTCTATCAGAAGAAATCTCATGCTGTACGGTGAGCAGGCTTTCTACTTCAAATATCAAGCAAACTCACAATCTCAATGGTTTCGTTGTTCCAGAAAAAGAGAGCGGTTTCGGCACGTAACTGAAGTGTCTCCTTTGATCTGAAAATAATCCAAGAAGGTTAACTTTATTGAATTCATCGCTTTGTTTGGGAGAATACAGGAAAAGGAATCTCTTCTAAAAAAAAAACTATAGATTTAATGGTTTAAGGATCGGTTGTTATTCGATTTTTGAAGGAAATAGTCGAAAATATTAAAATTCAAAGGCGCCAAGGTCTTCATGCTTGTTAAATTTTTTTTTCTCCTTCTCATAGATTCTCAATCCTATAGGTCAATCTTCAATTTTTGAAATAACATTCAGGAATAAAATCAACTTTTCAGGGAAAAATAAAGGCAAATCTCGGAAAGCTATTTATCTGGAACTATTAAAAAATTGTTTCTAACTAATTTTTTAAATCGAAATATGGTTAAGAAGTCAATAGTTTTGAAGCTAAACTGGTACAGCTAAGTTCTAATATTAAATGATCTTTCAGTCTCTACACCATTGAATCCCAATATTCAGGTGAAGGGACCGGAAAGAAGACGGTGAGACAGCATTGAGTAAGACATGGCTGCTTTCGGGCTTGAAGTTGGAGGCGCAGCAAATCGCGCTGTATGGAGAAGAGAAATCCTTATTGTAGACCCCGCATATTAGCGGATAAAAAAAGCCTGATATCCGAATTGTGTCAAGGATTTGATGTGTTGTAGAGAAGTTGGTGTAATTTAAATGAATTCTATCTCGTTTTCGAGTTGAAAGTAGACCACATGAATGCATTGTAAGCTAAGAAATTTCTATTCCAGTAATTAGATTAAAATACTGATCATTTATTGGCTGTTGTTCGTTGCAAAATATTAATTACCATGTTGTAATCTCTCATCATCCGTTTTATGTATTTGAACATGATTGTGTTTTCGTTTTACTGTTAATTTAACTGTACTATTTATGTAAAATGGATAAACAATACAAAAACATGATAATTGTACATTTTCTTTCTCAGTTTGAATAAATACCTTGATGTTGTATATAGGTAATATTATAAGAAGCCAGGAAATTGATAATTTGCTGATATAATTCAAAATTCGGTAATTTTGCTTTTTTGTCTTTTCGCTTAACATAATGAAGTTTTAAGATAGTTTTTTTTTACATTGAAGATGTATTGAGTTTGATATGTTTAGACAAACCTCTCTCATGCGCGAATGACAATTCATCGAGAAAAGTTAAAACTAAACTTTTTTTTTAAAGTCCTTGCCAAATTAGAAGACTAAGGTGCTAGCAGATTTCGGCCGAGTACTTCAACACAAAATTCTCTTTCGAATTTTTTTTTGTTTCGGGAAAAGATCACATGATTTTTTACTTACGTGTAAAAGTCAACTCAAGCTATGTTTCTACATGTTGTATGTTTGTTGTTTAGCCATACGTCGTTGCGTTCTTTGATGAACGAAATAATTGATTTTTATTCTGAGAGCAACGACCACCGAGAGGAGTATACAATCACTAGAGCGATATGCTCTGAAGCATTCTTATTTCAACTATACGATAAGTTTTAATTGCGGTTTATGTTATGTGAAGAGCTGTAGTTCAAGGGATTCGGGACTATAAAATGCTTAAGGCATGGTCGATTTGACTTTCAGACATGTGTGCCTGAGCTGTAAGTTGTACAAATTTTTTCGAAAGTCATTCTTTCTTAGTCCAAAGTTATGTTTTTCTAAGTTAGGAACAACCAGACTTGCACTCGAAGTGTGAAGAGAACTCTAGTAATATCATAGAATGTGTCTTAACTACTTATCTTTTCTGTGTGTTAAAAATTGAATGGAGGAAAAATTAGACGTCCAACAAATAAAATCCTCTCTTTTACCAAATACAGGGTGCACCTCACGTGGACTTTGTCACTTTTTATCCTTTTTGTTTGGTGTAGCGGTCGTGTGATTTTATGCTTGTATCTTAGTGATAACGTTGAGAACACACCCTGAAAAAATCAGAATGAGATCTCTTTTCGTTCTTAGGTAATGGTCTCTGACATTGACTGAGGCTGTATTCTGCGCTTGAGCCATTCCGGGCACATTTAGAAGCACATTGCCAGAATCACCGGAATTTCCCGCAGGACCATTGCGGCCACCATACGTCGTTTTCGTGAGACTGATACGACGATTGACCGTCCCAGGAGCGGCAGACCAGCGACCGCGACCACTTCCGTCAACGTTAGAAGCATCAGAGACAAGATTCGTTATAAGTATCAGAAAACCCCGCGAAGGATTTCAATATCTCAGGTAGTTCTTCTCGTAGGATCGTCGAATCCCGTATGGAACTCCGCCCCATCAAGCTGCAGAAGACTCACGAATTGACGGACCAGATGAAAGCGACCCGTATTCAGAGATATCGTGAACTGATTAGGCGGTTTGGGCCGGTGGACGCTTTGGATATCATCTTCACCGATGAGAAGTTCAATATTGAGCAGCCTAACCACAAGAACGATAGGATTTGGTCCAAATCGGTCAACGAGGCCAATAAGAGTGGCCGCTACGTTTCGAGAGAGGGCCATCCCGCTTCTGTCATGGTCTGGGACAGGGTGACCGTGACCAGCAAGACTCCACTCGTTTTCGTCGAGCAGGGAGTCAAATGGAATGCCCATAATTACCTGAACGATATTCTCGTGAAGGAATTACTTCCCTGGAGCCAAGCTCTCTTCGCGGGACGCAACTGGTTGTTTCAACAAGGCTTTGCGCCCACCCACAAGGCTAAAAACGTACAAGACTGGTGCAAGGGCAATTCCCCTCGATGATCACCTCCGACGAATGGCCTCCGTACTCGCCTGATTTGAATCCCCTGGATTTCTCTGTGGAGTCTGTCTTTCAGAGCAAGGCCTATGCTTCTCCTCACAAGAGTTTACACAGTCTGAAGCGCGCCCTCCAAAAGGCGTGGGATTATCTAGACGTCGCTTAACTGTTCACCACGGTGGGTGCCTTCCACAACCGACTCCGCGCCTGTATCAAGGAGAAGGGCTGTTCGAAATTTGAGAGGGCATTTATATCCCAAACTATTTGAATGAACTTTGATGAAAATTTTGTTTGATTTGCTCAATCCTTCAAGTTTTAATCGAAAAAAATAGTGTCCACGTGAACTTATGGCGCAACCTGTGAAATACTCACGTCCACCAAATAAAATGCTCACGTTCATCAAATAAAATGTTCACGTCCACCAAATTTGGTCAATGAATTTAACTTAGGGTCAAAGTGAGCATTTCAACTTTTGGACGTGAGCATTTTATACTATGGTGAACGTCCGTAAAAAATCATGAGTTCGAAAGAGGGAAATACTACATATTAGAAGTATATAAAATTATAATATTCGGGAATACAATTGAATACAATATGCTGACATCCAATAAAAATAATATGGATTTGGTATGAAAGAATTAAAGAAGAAATCGACCATCAGAAAGCACTACAGTAAAACATAAAATTCTTTGACAAATTCGGAGAACAGAGGAATAGTAGACTGGCCCATCAATCATCAAATGGTGGAAACTCTAGGAGCAAAGAGCTCTTCTGCATCAAGCGTAGTGGGGCTTGGCAAAGTTTGGGGCCACTGCAGTTCTTTATCACGAGAATAGTTGATTAAGGGGTTAGACGAATCACTAGCATAATCATCCGGAGCACATCAATGAGTCATCATCAATGAGTGTAGGCCACGAAGAGGAAGGACCGGGTGAGTCGAGTAGCAATACCTCAATGGCTCCACGGTATCCCATGAAACGCTGAAGCATGTTGTATTATAAAAGCTGCTCCAGCGGACATCAATATTCTTGATTTCCTTCTCCTTCTTTTGCAGTTTATTTTGCATAGCTCCGACATGACTGCTCTGCAGATGATAGCAAAGACCAGACACATTGCGTACTTGAATGTTTTCTTGCACAGGCGACACATTGCCAAATTTTCTTTCTTTATAAACTCGTAGTAATTCTCGTATTTATCCATCTTAAAACGTATTTGAAGAATTTACTTAAGAGTTTAGGCGATGCTGTATTATAGTGGTCCTGTCGAATTCGCATTTTTTTGCATCAAACTTTTTCTAGGGTTACTTTACGAGCTAAAAACGATTCTGAGAAATGCGAAGCTGGATCTGAAGTGTTTGAGTATGTAAAAAAAAAATCATTTGAACCTGGAAAAAAAGAAGAGCTGCTCGACCAACATTTCTCCAGTAAAATAAATGTTTGATTTAATTTCAACCCCCCCTCATTTAAGTCTAACCCCCTCATTTAATTTTAACCCACCCCCCTCATTTAATTTCAACCCCTCCCCTCATTTAATTTTAACCCCCCCCCCTCATTCAATTTTGACCCCCTTGAGGGGGGGGGGTTAAAATTCAACCAAACATTTTACTGGATAAGTGTTGATCGGCGGGGGTATAAAAGTAAAAAGGTCTGGGTATTTACTTCACCCCCCGTTTTGTGTGGTGGGGGGTCAAAATTTACTTTAGCCCCACCCAATTTTGGTCCTTTAATTTTCGACCCTCCATTTTGGGCCGTTTTACTGGGGAGTGGGGGCCTCTTCTACCACGGAGGGGAAGCAGAAGTGAAGTGGGGACCTAAACTACAATTTTCCCCAGCTTTCCAGTGAAGGTGGTGAACATCGAGGGTAAGCACTATCGCCTCTTCTCTTCGTCGTTCTGATGGACACAATCACACGCGACCCACAGAGTGACCTCACATGGACCACCCTTTAGCCAGATAACGTCTTTCTCGCAACAACAACAACGAGAGAAGAAATACAGCAGAGAGTGTGAGCGTTGAGCGACCGACTCAGCCAGTTCGGGATACCTCGAAGACAGAGTTTCTGGAAAAAGTGCCCTACGAAGTTACGATCAAGGTCAACGGCGAGGAACTGACGAAATTCAGCAGCTTCCGGTACCTTGGGTCGAATCCCCAGAGTACCGTAGACATTGAAAGTGACGTGCTGTAACGTGCCTGGATGAAATGGAGGGAAGCGACAGGTGTACTATGCGACCGAAAGATACCTCTACTCCTCAAGTCGAAGATCTATGGTCTCAATCCGGGTCTACTTTTCGTCTTTTTATGAATTTCATAACCCGTACAGCCTTGTTAGCGTATGTAAAAAGTCTAAGCCTAACCTTTACCTAAGCCTAAGCGAGAAAAAACAGTTTTTAATGGCTGAAAACAGCTATGCCAATTTATTCAATTTGTTTGCATAAAACTAAAATTTTATGGCTAATTGGTGTTTGAATACGCGCCTTAGGGAGTGTACTGTAGGTGCGTTGCGTATGCGTAGCATACGGGAAGACGAGAGAGGGAAGTAACTCAGTCTACGTTTATCGTGCGTTAAAGCAAGATGCTTTAAGTGGTAGTATGAGTGTTGAGTGGTTTTTTTGGATTGATTGTTGTCGCAGATTTGACGTGAATCGTCAAGAAGAGTGTTAGGTTCTGGAACACGTAGGTTTTGTGTTATATGATTGTGAATGAATGTCTATTCGGCTAAGAATTGCCGATTGCTTGGCTTTGATTTACGCTTAAAGTTGCGCAGTGTAAGTTGAAGGCTGAATTACTCGTTATTATTGTTAAAGTTATGGGTGAAATTGTGGTGATCGAGTTTTGCAAGGAGTGAGATTGTGAAGGTCGAGTTTTGCGTCTAGGCACGCCGTTTATCCTTCTCATTGTCATTTAAGTGCTCGGATATGTTCGCGTTATTCGCTGATTGCTTGTCTCAGTTCTGTTTATCGGGGTAATCGTACAGAGTAGTGTATGATAGTCACGGATGTGAGTTTCGTTTGTGCTATTACATAATGTGGACCGAGACAACTTATCTGCGTAGCAAGACTGAGCGCGCAAGAGTAAGACCTGGACAAGCAGGCACAAGAGTAAGACCTGGAACAAGCAGGCATAAGAGTAAGACCTGGAACAAGCAGGCACAAGAGTAAGACCTGGAACAAGTAGGCACAAGAGTAAGACCTGGAACAAGCAGGCACAAGAGTAAGACCTGGAACAGGCAGGCACAAGAGTAAGACCTGGAACAAGCAGGCACAAGAGTAAGACCTGGAACAAGCAGGCACACGAGTAAGACCTGGAACAAGCAGGCACAAGAGTAAGACCTGGAACAAGCAGGCACAAGAGTAGGATCTGGAACAAGCAGGTACAAGTGTTGCGGAAGAACAAGTCCAAGTGACAGCGGATTCGTAATTAGAGTATCAGATGGATCGGAAAATTGGAAAAGTGATCAGTAATGGATTGAGAGAAGAATCCGTACTGAATTAGAGGGGCTAAGTAACGTTGCCGGGGAGTCACGGCCGGAATTCAAAATAAATATAAGAAGTACTTGGTGCAATACATGCATGTCATGTAGAGATAAGAGGAAAAGCGAGTTTGATGTCAACACATGACGAATCGGTCAGAAGTGAAGCTCGAACAGGCAGACAGGAGAAAGGAAATTTTGAAATTCCGGAACAAGATAGAGATGAGTTGTGACGCTGGGTAGAGAATAGATTCGAAGGTAAACCGATCAGCAGTTTTCGAGAAGGAGAGTTGTTGGCTGACATAACCAACCGATTTGACGCATTGAAAGTAGCGTAAGAGATCGTCTTCTGAAAACGAGTCGACTGCAGAGTAGGGGTGGAATATATCAGAAGACGAAAGAATTTCCTAGGCAAAACGAGAATTCGAGGCAATTCGGTTTCCAGTGAAAACCACTGGAAGAAGGTCAGAAAGAAAGGTACTATAATGGAGATAAAATGAGACAGCCAAGTGATAGTCGTCAGGATTAAGGAAGAAAGTGAAAGGGCAGACTTGCACAAGATTGTCAGTGCGATTGTTGCACAAACTGAATTCGGTATTGTATGTATATTAGGGCGGTTGTAAGAGAGAACATGGAAGCAGATTTGCAGAGTCGAGTGGAAAAAAAAGATGACTGGAGCACTAAGAAGCATATATTCAGAGGATGGGCACCAAAGAGACGGTTGCCGGTGGCAGAAATGTTCGCACATGTGTTAATGGTGAGAAGTGTCGCTCAAGAAGGAGATGGTAGAAATGATTAGCGTTAACACATTGGTTTCTGAAGGTGTGGGGAAGGCTGGCACGTTTTTGTGGTGGAATCGCCCACTGCAAATAAATAATAAAATAAAAAAGAAAGTTTACTTGCGGAACAAAGTGCAGATCAAATGTGATATTGAAAGTACCTTGTGGCAAATGTATCCCATATTACAGTAGGTTTCGAAAGGGAGAAACAAGTTTCTCTTGAGATGCATTTTGTTACAGGAAAAGGGCGAATAGAATAGTAACAGGCGCTTATATTCTGAAAACGTTCTGTGAAACAAGGGCAGCGTCTGAGTTCACATCCCGTTCATGTACTTTCTAGGCCTAAGAGCAGAAAGAAGTACTAGTGCACGGTCTCTACCTTGGTCTACGCTCATGGTTTATTCACTGCGGTCAAGTGTTGTACATCCCGAAGGCGGGTGTATTCAAACAAAGGTTATATGAGACGACGGATGGAGTTTACGACAGTAGGAGTCAATCAATATAATTGGTGTTTGAATACGCGCCTTAGGGAGTGTACTGTAGGTGCGTTGCGTATGCGTAGCATACGGGAAGACGAGAAAGGGAAGTAACTCAGTCTAAGTTTATCGTGCGTTAAAGCAAGATGCTTTAAGTGGCAGTATGAGTCCCGCCCACCCACCCAAATCAAGATGAAGGAGGAGAACGCTAGAGTATTGAGAGATGGCTGACACTGAGGTTGAATGAAGTACCTTAAGAAGTCGCGCCAGGAGCAATCGCGGAGAGCAGCAGACTCCGATGTCTTAGGTAGTTTATGGCTTACAAAAAATGTACGAAGAAGCGTTGGAATGTGGGATCGGAGTTACAATGGCTGCATGATATGAGTTACAATTATATCCATTCGCGGCTGAAGTTAAGCAAGAATACAAGGCTTATAGTGGTATCTTAGGGACGGTCAAAGCGACTACGTCGCCAATTACAAGAGTGAAAGTATAGTACATCAGAAACAAAAGAAGCGTTACCTTGACTGACCTCAAATAAATAGGAAGAAGCGTTGGAATGTGGGATCGGAGTTACAATGGCTGCATGATATGAGTTACAATTATATCCATTCGCGGCTGAAGTTAAGCAAGAATACAAGGCTTATAGTGGTATCTTAGGGACGGTCAAAGCGACTACGTCGCCAATTACAAGAGTGAAAGTATAGTACATCAGAAACAAAAGAAGCGTTACCTTGACTGACCTCAAATAAATAGGCTGACTGAGACGATTGAAGGACCGAAATGTGGGCTCGTGGCATTTCGAATAATATGCCGAGGTAGTAGCGTTACTAAGAGGAGGTGTCTCAAAGGGAGGCTCCATTAGAATTGGATTTAGACGAGCAAGAAATGAATAAATTGGGAAAGGTAGTGCTAAAGTTATCGGACGAGTTAAATGTCTGAAGAAGAGCAGTTGGAGAAAAATATGTATAATACATTATCTCAGTTATCGATCACCAGATTGATATTGATGTTCTTTATCGCCAAAGGACAACTGGTTCAGGGTCTTCGCTAACATGGTTGACAATGAGAAAATGAAAAAGTAGAAAATCTTCGGAAGAGGAATAAGCAACTGTGGCGTTGCACTGAAGAGTCTTGGTAGACCACTTAGCGTTTCAACCTCATACCGAAGAGATTCACGAAGTCTTGAGTCCCAAGAAGACAAAAGAGAAATCTCGTAATTCAATGAAGTAGAGACGAGTAGAAGTCAGTGTGAAGAGGAAATGATAGACCCGACCAGATGTCATAGCGTACACCAATTTTCGGTTCCAATGACTGTTTTTCGTGATGAGTTCAACGTTCGGACTGAACTAATCACTGAAATAGAAAGTTGAGATACCAACCGATGTACTAGGACTGTTCGCAACGACGACACAGTTGCACATTCCAGTCTTATATCCAAGTATTTTCCAATTTAATAATCTGTCGGTCAGCAATGGGAGCAATAACTCTGAACCAGGTTTCCTATGGCATACATATGTACATAGAGCTCATCCCAATTAGAAATACTCGCCCTCGTTTCTATTGTTTAAGTATATATAGGCAACCCAATATCGATGGATAATTTACGAAAAGAGTGCTAGCAAGCTTGTGAAGGAGCTGGCCGGAAGAGCTCACCATACTCCAGCTCAGAAGAAGAAGGCGTATAGAGCATTTAAAGGAGCATCATTAGGGTAAGAAAAACGTAGGTAAACGAGGATTCCTCAACAAGGAATCGCGCCGTAAGTCAAGAATGTATTAAAGACACCATAAGGTGTGTTGTCAATATGAATAGAGGCAATATTTCTTTTAACAACTTTCTTAGATATGTAGCAATAAGACTATATGAATGAAGCAGACTGTTGAACTTCTTCTTCTTCTTCCTAGCGTTTATCCCGCCGCCGGGCAGGGTCCGCTTTGTAGACTGCACCACGCCATTTCACCCGATCAGCTGCGTCTTCAGTCTTCAGCCCGGTCGTGTTCATGTCTACTTCGATGCAGTCTCGCCACCTAGTTTTGGGTCTGCCTCTGGGTCTTTTGCCCTCTACTTCGAGGTTCCAGGACGATTGAGAAACGGAATGGGGATTTGATCTTATCACGTGCCCGTACCATCTCAGCCTTGACTCTAGAAGCTTTTCAGATATAGGGGCGATGCCCAGACGATCTCGGATGGTTTCATTTCGCACCATGTCTAGACGAGTGAGTCCGAGGCTCCATCTCAGCATTTTCATCTCCATAACATGCAGCATCTGTATAGTCTTTGCTGGTGCATGGAGAACATTCGAGGCCGTACAACGCTACTGGTCTGACAACTGATCGGTAAATTTTACTTTTCAGTCTGTCAGGCATTCGCTTGTCGCATAGTACACCGGTTGATTCTCTCCATTTGAGCCAGGCAGCATTGACTCTCGCAGCAACTGTAGCCTTGGGGTCTAGGTCTGCGGTGATGTAGAATCCGAGGTACTTGAAGCCATCCACTTTCCGGAGTTCGGTGTTCTTGACTTTGATGGTATTCGAGGGTATTCGAAGTACTTTTTCCCATTTCCAAGTACTCAGTCTTTTGGAGGTTTAGTCGTAGACCATAGTCACTGAAGCGTTCGTTCCACTCTCCTAGCTGTTTCTCCAAGTCCTCTGTTGTGTTGGAACATAACACAACGTCGTCAGCATACAGTAGAGTTTTCGGAGGGCTTGTTTGTAGATCTCTGGTGATCGTGTCCATTATCAGTATAAAGAGCAGGGGGGAAAGGGCGGAACCTTGATGAACTCCTACAGCAACCTTGAATGACTCCGAAGTACCCGCTGGACTTCTCACGGTACTTCTAGAGTCAGTATACATCATTTGAATCCATCTTATGTACTCTTCTGGGACTAGGTGGTCTCGAAGAGAGAACCATATCAGCTCATGAGGCACACGGTCGAAAGCTTTCTCCAAGTCAAGGAAAGCGCAATGGACTGACTTCGCCTTTTCCCTGTGTTTCTCTAGATAAAGACGAATGGCGAAAATAGCATCTGTTGTTCCACTTCCTTTGACGAAGCCACACTGATTGACGGTTGTGCTTACAATTTTGCGGAGCCGTGCTTCGATGATCTTTTCCAAGATCATTGTGGTATGAGGAATGATTCTTATCGGCCGGTAGTTGGAGCATATTGTGACATCTCCTTTTCCTTTGTAGATGGGTATTGTAGATGATCTACTCCAGTCTTCGGGATACTCCAGGCGAGCAGTGGCTTTTTGAAAGAGGGTCGTAAGATGGAAAAGTCCACAATCACCTGCGAGTCTCCATGCAGAGGCGGCAAGATCATCTGGCCCACATGCCTTTCCGTGCTTCATTTTCTGAAGGGCTTCTCTTACTTCAATCTCTGAGATGGTGGGAACTGGTCCTTCTACTGGTAGGGGGACAGCGGGACGGGAGGGTGGTCGAACTCGATGTTCGAGATTTCCTCGAAGTGTTCTCTCCATCGCTGACAAATTTCGACATTGGATCGGAGTAGTATGCCGTCCCGGTTCTTGATTGTCCGCACGTGAGAAAGGTCTTTTGCTGCTGTGGCTCGTGCTTTGCAAATCCGGAAAATTTCCTTCTCTCCTTGAGGCGTGTCGAGCTTACTGTAGATTTCTTGGATGGCTGAGGAGCGTGCCTTCGCTACGGCTCTCTTAGCTTCTCTCTTCATACATAGGTACAGAGCTCGGTCAGCTTCGGTTCCGGATCGTTTCCATTGCTTGACAGCAGTTTGAACGTCTTCGTTCCACCACCATGTCTCCTTGTCTACAATGCGTTTGCGACCTGGTTTTGTTAAGCCCAGAGTGACTTCTCCTACGCCTTCATCTTGTCTCGAACGAACCTCCAGTGCTCCTCAATGGAGTCAGGGAACGTTTTTTGGAGAGTGTCCGGGGATAGGCGAGAAGAAGCTGATGCATGAAGCGAACCTTGTTGTCACGTACCTTCCACCATTTTATCCGAGAAACTTCGTTCAGAGGCTTTACGTTGCATTGCTTCTGGGAAAATCGGAGATCGATTATAACTGGATGGTGCTGCGAGGAGACGTTATCGCTCGGAATCACCTTGCAATCGATGATGAGTCTCAGATTGGTTCTTTGCGTCATCCAGAAGTCGATTTGGGTTTTCCTTCCACCACTGCAATACGTGGTGAGGTGAGACTCTCGTTTGCAGAAGAAGGTATTGCAGATGGAAAGATCGTGCTCTTCGGCAAAACTCAAGATTCGCTCTCCTTCTGCATTCGGCAAACCATAGCCGTTGCCTCCATGAGCTCTCTTATGGGCTTCGCATCTTCTTCCTACGTGCCCGTTCAAGTCTCCTCCGATCATGAGAGTTTCTTCCGGAGAGCATTTTCTGATGACGTCATCGAAGTCTTCCCAAAACCCGTCTTTCTCGGAGTCGCTGCATCCTGCCTGCGGTGCGTAGCACTGACTATTTTGAAGAGTTTGCCATTGCATTCCAAGGAGATGGACATCAAACGATCTGAGATTCGACAAACTTCCGTGACGATGTGGCAAGGTAGGAGGCAGCGATAATTCCGACGCCATTGCGGGCTGCTGATGAAGTATTGCCCGAGTACCACAGCTTATACCTCCCGTCGAGCTGCTTTGCTTTCCCTCCTTTCCACCTAGTTTCCTGGAGGCATGCCAGATGTACTCTTCTTTTTGGCCAGCATGTCACAGACTTCCATGGACTTCCCCGAGAGACTTCCGACGTTCAAGGTAGCTAGTCGGAGGCGTGTAGGCACTGCTATTTGATTAAACCGAGGACGCGGCCTATTATTCCTCGAAGACCCTCGCATATTTCTCACGTCGATCGGGATTCGACGCGCGTCGCTTGAAGGGGACGCCCTAGCATTGGGGTTACTCTGATGGTGCATCTTGGGGGGGATGCGACGGTTTCTTCATAGACCGGCTTGTCGCACGAACATCCAAGTCGATAGTTCAGCCTGACGTCCGTTTACGACCCTTTGGGCCACATACCCGGGATTTTGGGCTATGTGGGCTAGAGGTTATTTTTGGACACGCCTCTTGACCGTGTCCCTTAGGCCAGTGAGATAACAGTGAGCGAGCATTTTATAGGATGTGGGCTGCCCAGTTCCCACACCCACCCGCGACGCTCACTAGCCTAAGCCCCTCTTTGGTCAGCCATGGCAAAGCCACCAAGTCTCCCATCCGCCTGCGGGAGAGGCCCACATACGCCATCGGGTAATCAGCGCGTGGAGACTGTTGAACTATCAGATGATAATGCGGAAAAGGGAATAATAAATGTGCCTTGTATGTTATGTGTGTTTCAATTATTATTATTATCCTCGCTCACTGTACTACTTAGAGCCTACAAGTCTTATATACTACCACTACTTGAATATGGTACTCAGCTTTGGTCCCCATGTGACATCGGTCGAATCAATAAGCTCGAACGAGTTCAGAGAACACAAAAAACTTCTCTACCAGGCGTCACTGCCTTAAAACTGTGTAACTGAGCATTCGAAGTTCAGAGAACATTTACCCGTCGCATATTATATAGATCTTGTCAACCAAAATCAGATTACCCAACTCGCCTTAGATTACTCTCTCTCTTGACACTCTTGAATACAGAAGAGCCATATCAGATCTTTGTTTTATACACAAATGTATCCATGAACACTTTGATATGGACCATTCCTCGCTTTTCTCCGTTCATCCAAGTCCCTATAGCAACAGAGTTTCTCATTCCCTCAGAATAGTTCTTCCTTTCAAGCTATCTAAACACAACAATACCTGCGCATCACGAGTTATTGATGTATGGAATAGCCTGAACGAAGACATCGTTAGAATCAGATCAGCTCATGCCTTTAAAAACTCTTTGCTTCAACTTCGTTGTGATATCATTGTCCCTAGAACACGAATTAAGCTTTGATTATGACAATATCACGTTACCCATCGTATGTACATTTTAGTTAACTACCTCCATATTATCAGATCGCTTTGAAATCGCTGTAATCTTCTGTGAACTCCTCAAATATTTGTTTTAAACACTGAAATTACTTTGTATCAGTCATCCGTTGTCACACTCTTAAATATGCAATGTGTTCAACCGGAATAAAGAATTG
>OZ057404.1:42178347-42259527 GCA_964056735.1 Allodiplogaster pararmata | reverse complement strand
GAATTTCATAGTGTTCGGCGAATTTTTCCGCAAATTGTCCGTTGTTTAGGCTATATGTCAAAGCAGAGTTCTCTGGATTCAAACGAGCTCAGCGAAATCAGAGGGAGAACACTTCACTGTTGAAGTTGGACGGAGTTTTCCGTAAGGTCAGTCAGAGTACTTTGTTATTTTGAAGAAAAAAAAATGAAAATAGCTAAACTGTCCAGAAACGCTGAAAGTGAATGTAATCAGACTGTTTCTTCATACCCGCAGATATATATATATATGTATGTATGTCAATATCTCTAATCATGAGGGAACGACAGGCCTTGAGAGAGATGAGAGCGCGAGAGCGTGTGATGTAAAAGAGAGGATGCAGACGAACAGAGCATTTATATTACTAGCCTTTTTGGATAGCGCATAGATTTCTACATAGACTTCCTGCACAGCACAGTGCGGGTTGGAAAAACACACTCATAATAATCCAATAAATAGTTTTCGCTCGGGTTATTTTGAGCTGTGAAAATGAGAAAGTTTAACGCTCTGAATTTTTTTTACATTAGGAAAACTTTCGAGTGTTTTTCTGCAAAGGTAATTCTCGATCTTTGTAAGCTCAGAAATGTAGCCAGTGGGTAATTAGTTTGCTCTACAAATCCTCTCAAAACGAGACTTCATTAAATTGTCCCCTTTCCTTGCTATTCTCTGCTATGAACATATAATCGTCATAAAATATAAATGCCATTCAACAAGTTCTTACTTTTATAGAGAAAAGAAATTCGAGAGGTTGTTGTTGTTGTTGCCGGCAAACAGCCCGCATCGAAGACCTCGAAACACACTGGCAACAGTGGCCATTCGTGACTCTACAGCCTTAAGAGCCTGTCACGGATGGAGCCGGATCATCCAGTCCAGAATCGAGCGCGACCTCAGGTGGCGGATAGAGGGATGCCTCCCTACGAATTATTCGTGCTGGGAGGTAGCGGGAGAAATCCCGCCGCGGACCAAAACTGGGTAGTATAGCTCGTCAAAGGAGGGTGATGCCGGACCGGCCTGGGCATGCCACCGGACAAAACATCAGCCGATACTCCGCTATACTTTTCAATGGCGAGTCGAGGCGCCAGTCAAATAGCCTCTTGCCTATCTCCGGTCAACGACAGGCGAGACGTCTCTACTCCCACCCAAAACGATGCTAGGCCGGCTTGACCACCCACTCACAAGGCCTATAGCATGAACAGGTTGCTACAACGATGTCCGCCTTCACAAGGTGCAGCATGACAGTCTCAGGACTGCAAAGGACATCAAAACCCTTCTCCGGACGCATCTTGTCCGAAGAACACGAGAACTTCTCTCATTAAAGAGAGTGTTCATAACCAAGTCTTCGATGCGGGATGCTTGCCGGCAACAACAACAACAAGACTTTTGGTTATAAACACTCTTTAATGAGAGAAGTTCTAGTGTTCTTCGGACGAGATGCATCCGGGGAAAGGTTTTGATGTCCTTTGCAGTCCTGAGACTGTCATGCTACACCTTGTGAAGGCGGACATAGTTGTAGCAACCTGTTCATGCTATAGGCCTTGTGAGTGGGTGATCAACCCGGCCTAGCATCGTTTTGGGTGGGAGTAGAGACGTCTCGCCTGCCGTTGACCGGAGATATGCAAGAGGCTATTTGACTGGCGCCTCGACTCGCCCTTGAAAAGTATAGCGGAGTATCGGCTGATGTTTTGTCCGGGTTCTCCACGCCTGGTCCGTCTTCGCCGGGAGAACACCCACTTTCGAGTGGCCAAAGACAGGCAACCATCCGAATGGAATTTCGATCAAATCACCATCGTTTTTTTTTATCGTGGAGCGGCCTTCACCGGCGTCGCTGCTCCAGATTCTACTCATCATAGCCGGCGTGGAACTAAATCCTGGTCCCCCAAAGATCTGGTACTGTTCCGTGTGCACAAAAAGAATGGCGAAGTCTAAAGGCATGTTGAGATGTACCAACTGCAATGGTTGGCTTCATCTACACATGGACTGCTCAACACTGGTCAGCTTGAACCACTGGAAGTCGAACTACATTGGAAAATGCTGTGCTGTGAGTACATCAACGTTGACTACAGTGACAGCAAGGGAAACAGCAGCAGTGTCAACTGGAGCCCCCGCCGCAATAAACGATTCGACTACCTTCACTAACACCTTCAACATCTTACAATGGAATGCAAATGGACTTCGAGGAAAGATAGAAGAAGTGATCAACTACATGCAGAAACATGATGTCGCAGCTGCAGCCATACAGGAGACGAAATTTACTGATCGAACAAAACTCCCGAAGAACGACGACTTCATCGTCATAAGATCGGACAGAACACGTAACAAAGGAGGAGGTCTTGCGTTCATACTCCATAAGTCAGTGGCCTTTCGTGTCACAGATCTCTCTAACATCATGAACGACGAACACCTGGAGACGCTGGCAATCAATGTCAGAGCATCGAGCTCTGCTGAAGAGGAAGTAACACTGGTCAACGTATACCTTCCCCCCACCAGCAGCTGCCCGCCGAACCACCATCCCAACTGGGATGGACTACTTCAACTCAAAGACTGCCTGATTCTCGGCGACTTAAATGCACATTATGAAGACTGGGATGTGCTTATCGACGAAGATCAGCGTGGAGTAGAACTGGCCTCGGCAATTGACAACTCAGACCTGGTGGTGATGAATGACTTCAGTTCAACTCGCGTTACTCCAACATGCAGCAGCTCACCCGATGTTACACTCGCTTCCTCCTCTCTAGCCTGCAACATAACTTGGACGGCTTCTACAGGCTTGAGCAGCGACCACCTTCCAATAGTAGTGCGACTCCAGAGACAAATCGTCCGAGAAGAGACTAAACGTAGATGCTACACGAATTTCTCGAAAGCTGACTGGAAAGGTTTCCGAGACAGATGCGAAATGGAGCTTAGTAGAGAAAACTCCTTCTCTAATATCTTCGAAGCTGAGCGAAAATTCCGCGAAGCGATACTCTCCGCAGACCGCCGCTACGTGCCCAAAGGACGTATTCCAAACATTCGCTCCGGCTTCCCTACTGACGCCACCTTGCTAGCAGATGAGAGAGATAGACTCCGCGAAAAAAACGCCGCTGACCCCAAAATCCGAGAACTGAACAAGATGATCCAGCAAAAAGTTGACGAATACAGAAAAAACAAATGGCAACGCTACCTTCAGACGATGAATCTACAAGAAGGAGGGAGCCAAACGACTTTGGACCACTGTCCGATCTATTGTAAATCCCACTCAAAAGGAGAACAACCGCGCTATCAATTTTTCGGGAATCCCAGTCTACAATCGAAAAGAGGCTTCCAACGCTTTCAATAAACAGTTCACCCCAGCAAGCAAAGTCCATCCAACCAAATCTGCTAGGCGCGCAAGAAGAGACCTACGGCGAACCAAGATGATCACTCAGCCCTTTTTTTCAGAATCTGAAGTTTCAAAGGCAATAAAAGTAAGCAAGTCTAGTAAAGCCGCTGGCCCTGACGGAATTACTATGATCCACCTCAAACACCTTGGTCCCAATGCCCACCGCTTCCTGACATCGATATACAACAACAGCCTGAGAACCAGCCAAATCCCATCTGTTTGGAAACTGGCCAAAGTAATACCTCTTCTGAAAGCAGGGAAACCAGAAGAAATGTCGTCATCTTACCGTCCAGTCTCCCTCCTCTCACCAGTCGCAAAAGTTCTTGAACGTCTGCTTCTTCCATACATACAACAAGCGATGCCTCCAGCAAAACATCAACACGGGTTCACCAAAGATAGATCCACTACGACTGCTCTTCACACGTTCAACGACTACATTGCCAGAGGACTCAACGAGAAGAAACCGGCTAGTCGTACAGTAGCAGTTGCCTTAGACCTCAGCCGAGCTTTCGACTGCGTGGACCACAACATTTTGATCGAAGATATTGCAAATGCATCGCTACCAGACAGAATAGGAAGATGGATATGTGGCTACTTGAGAGGACGACAATACTACGTCGAATTACGTGGAATCCAAAGCAAGAAACGTAAACTCCGTGCTGGAGTTCCACAAGGTGGTGTACTGCCACCAACTCTCTTCAACCACTACCTGTCACATATCCCTTTACCTCCGGAACAGATCGAACTCGTCTCATATGCTGATGACTGCACTGTTTTTGCCAAATGGTCCGACATCGCTCCAATATGCAACAAAATCAACAGCTACCTCGACGAACTAGCACAGTGGTTCGACTCCAGACGACTGAAATTAGCAGCAGAGAAAAGTGCGGCAATGCTATTCACGCTGAATAGCAGGGAGGTCAATCAGCAGCTCGACATCCGTATAGACAACATCACTGTTCCAACTGTCCGCTCCATCAAAATTCTAGGCGTCACATTCGACACGATGTACACTTTCGGATCTCATGCGAAGAAAACGAGGACGACACTCCGAAACTGGAATGCAGCATTACGTGTACTTGCTGGAGCTTCCTGGGGAAAGGAAAAAGAACTCTTGCTGACTACCTACAAAGTCGTCGGCCGACCAGTTATCAACTACGCCGCGCCAATATGGTCTCCGAATCTCTCCGAAAGCCATTGGAAAGAACTTCAAGCTGCTCAAAATGTTGCTATGAGAGCGGCAACAGGATGCGTCAAGATGACACCGATAGATCATCTCCATATTGAATCCGAAGTCCTCCCGGTGAAGCCTCACAACGACATGCTGTGCAAGCAATTCCTCCTTCGGCTACATAAACGAGACCACATTGATCACGACACAACCAAGATGCCACCTCCTCCCAGACAGTTGAAGAGGGCGAGATCCCTTTTCAGTGAACACCAAAACTACATCACTCCATTCCTTGACGAAGATAAAGAAGTGAAGACAGAAGAAGCGTACCGTGAAGACATAAAGAAGATACACACGGATACAGTCACAGCGGTGAAGAACAAATACTCACCGCCTGTGGTACTGGGAGGATACCCACCACCGCCTATCTCCAGAGAAGAGAGAAATCTTCCGAGATCTACAAGACGAACACTCGCCCAGCTCCGGTCTGTATATAGCCCATTTCTGCGAAGCTATATGTCCAGAATTGACTCCACAACCGTGGACAGATGTCCGGACTGCGACGAACCCGGACACACAACGACTCACCTCTTCTCCTGTCCAGATAGGCCGACTAGTTTGACGGCTTGGTCTCTCTGGACCGACCCAGTAGAAGCTGCAAGGTTTCTAAAACTACCGATCACCGAAGACGATGCCGAATAGAAGATCTATCGGCTCCAACAACAACATGTTTTGTCCGGTGGTATGCCCAGGCCGGTCCGGCATCGCCCTCCTTTGACGAGCTATACTACCCAGTTTTGGTCCGCGGCGGGATTTCTCCCGCTACCTCCCAGCACGAATTCTTCGTAGGGAGGCTTCCCTCTATCCGCCACCTCAGGTCGCGCTCGATTCCGGACTGGATGATCCAGCTCCATCCGTGACAGGCTCTTAAGGCTGTAGATTCACGAATGGCCACTGTTGCCAGTGTGTTTTGAGAGGTAATAGGAACAACTTGTTAAATGTCAATCCGAAGTTGTCATATAAATTTGTTGGAAGCTACTCCACGTCCGAGGGGATAACGAAGAATAATGAGGAGTACACGAAAGTGGAGGACGGAGAAATAAGAAATTCAATCTTTTGAACCTCCGCTCGAATAAACAGTCGTTTCAAATTGTTCGATGTGACCGGGAAAAATTTAAGAATTTTGGTGAGCTATGTACACCCTCTTTATGCGGGTGAGAAGAAACAGCCTGGTTCGAACTGAAATTATTGAGTCGAACTTCAACATTTGGAAGAGAAGTTATTGTTGGAACAAGATTATGACGCTCAAACATTGTTTCAGGAAGACGCTAACTGGTTGTTGGTGAGCTATGTATTTTGGTGAGCTATGTACACCCTCTTTATCCGGGTGAGAAGAAACAGCCTTGTTCAAACTGAAATTATTGAGTCGAACTTCAACATGTGGAAGAGAAGTTATTGTTGGAACAAGATGATGACGCTCAAACATTGTTTCAGGAGGACGCTAACTGGTACGTCGGGAAGCGGGCCGTGTACATCTACAAGGCGCATAACAAAACCAAGGTCTTTTATGCATTTCTCCCTTTTCTTTCCAACAGAATGCATTTGTTTAATAAAAAAACTTATTTGGTATGATTAAAGCCTTCTCAGTTATAAACTACTCTCAGCGATTGACTCAACATCTCGAACTCATCTATGGTTCGGCCAGATGTCCTTAGAATATAGTAATTCAAAATTTTTTAGATTAATTTTTTTTCAATGTTTCAAATTTAATTTAGTTCAAACGCTCTATTATCGGTTTTATAGGGCCTTAAGCGCCATTGATTTGATAAAATCCAACCGGTTGTTTATATTGGGGTCGGGAACGTATAATGTAGAATGGAGTGCCAACCATGATTTTAAAATAACGTCCCCAAGGTGTCCAGGTCCTGCTAGATATCAAATTCCTCCATCCTTGGCGAATAAAATTAAGAGCGAGAAGTGAGTCGACCGCTCTCAACCACCAGAAATTGAAAACATTCAAATTCTTTTATCGTTTGTTTTTAGCGATTGAATGTATGAGATCTTCCATTGATACTATCCCAACGTATGAAAAGAAATCAGAAAGTTCTTGAGAGAGGAAAAATATTTTTTAGAAAGTTATGAAAGATGTGTTTTTGACTGATAAGCTCTTTTCCCGCCAAACTGCGTCTCTGACTTCTCAACAGTCTGCTTTGATATCTGAACACTTTATCATCTCCAAAGGATGCTCGTTACATCGCAGAACATGACAGACTGCAATAAGCTGAATTATATTGAGAAAATTTTTTTTTAAATGTCTTCTTTCTACAAGTTTTTGGCACGCACTGCGGTTAAAATCTATGCGCACTTCAAAAAAACTTTTTACGCAAATTAATAAAAAAAACTTTTATGGTAACTCTCCAGAGTGTGCTGTTTGCTCATTATTAGGCTCACCAATGTACTCGCTTCGTTTGCGGGTGTTGAAACAACCTGATTCGTAATCCCCAAAGCTTTTATGCCTGTAGCATGCAAACAGTTCTTTTTAATTGCCAGACGGCCACGAGGTCTGACTTTAATTATATTTAGACAATTTTTCACTATATCTCATCACAATAAGTGTTAAGCAAGCTTTACTTCTGAATTCGCGAGGCTATTTTAGAACAATTTTTCACTATATCTCATCACAATAAGTGTTAAGCAAGCTTTACTTCTGAATTCGCGAGGCTATTTTAGAACAATTTTTTAAAAGGTTGGTCAAGTCTCGACTAAATTGAAAGGAAAAGGCGAGAAGGACGATAAACAGACAAAGCACAACGCTTGGGACTTCGGTGGTAGACGCAGAGGCCAATGACGATTAAAAGCTGAAGATATGTGGTAGTTGTTGCTGCAGATCCCTGGAAAGTCTCCTTCTCGAGTGCGCGCCATCTGGGGTCGCATCACGAGGACACACGGCAACACGGGAACTGTCCGTGCCAAGTTCCGACACAATCTGCCGCCCTCAGCAATGGGAAACCGCGTGCGCGTTGTAAGTCTATCAGGCTTAAAAATTTAAACTTGTCTCTCTCTTGTTTAGATACTAGTTTGGGTCCAAACAAGACTCATAGACAGGGGTTATTTAGTCATGACAGATCTTCTGTCGGCGGGCCTCTGTCTTCCAAATCTTTAGGGGGAACCTTATGTGAAAAAAGGTAAGGGGGATCCTTATGTGAGAAAAAAAAAGAAAAAATTTTCATTCCTAAGGGGGGACTTTTATGGGAAAAAATTTTTTTCCGCCTTCGGCAGGCCTCTGTTTTTCCAAATCGTAAGGGGGGACCCTTATATGAAAAAATTTTTCGCCTTCGGCGGGTCTTGGTTTGAAAAATCATAAGGGGGGACCCTTATGTGAAAAAAAATTTCCCGCCTTCGGTGGGTCTCGGTTTGAAAAATCATAAGGGGGACCCTTATGTGAAAAAAAATCCCTTTTTTCTTGTCCCTTTTTCTTTCACACTAAAAAACCCCTGCTCATAGATATATGAAGTAATCAACAAGAGTAAGTATCCGAGTCCTGCTATCAACCAGTGGCTCTCACTTCTCGGAAGACCTATTTATTGGGTTTCTGTTATCACCCAGATGTTTTATGATTGTGCGTAAATTCTTCTACTGATTTCCGTATAGGTATCATAAGTCTCAGCAAGTGTACAATTTTCTCTCTTCTTTAATTTTCACTCGTTGGTCACTTGTCATATCTTTTTCGCTCTAGGCTTATTCCATAATCTATCATCTCTCTACCCCGCACGCTCTCTCTGTTTCTCTCTTTTTTTATTCCTAATTCATTATTTGCATTATTCTATGCGTATTTTATTCATTATTCTATGCGTACCGTCCTACTTATCGGTCGTTTGTGAATCTTGCCAAGTCTAAATGATCATGCGGTTTATTTCATCCCTATAGAAATGAGAGGAAAAGGAACTGAAAAATTTGCTCCGTATTTACAGTGCTTAAAAAAAGGTTCAATTGTCATATCCTATCATTTGTCGCCTTTTTTGTAATGAATCATTTCCACATAATGAAAAAAAACTTCATGTTCCACAATTGAAGAAACGAATTATTTTTTTCTCAAATGCAGGTCTCCTATGAAAAAAAAAAGAGTTGAAGTGCTGTATACAAGAGGTAATTGAAAAGAAAGTGTGTTTCAGCTCCTCTACCCGTCCAACATCTAAACAACTGACAAGCTTCAGCTCCTCTACCCGTCCAACATCTAAACAACTGACAAGCTTCAGCTCCTCTACCCGTCCAACATCTAAACAACTGACAAGCTAATGTGTTACGGCTCGGTTTGGAGAAGAAAGGAATTTAATCTTTCCCGATTTTTCTGTTGCTCGATTGTTTTGGAATAAATGGTTGAATATTGATTCAATAAAGTTGAATTCAAATCGTACTTACACAAATATAAAATTCTGCAAGAAATGAAAAAAATTGCCAACTGCTGATGCAATTAATTTATATGCAATAGAGGAGCGATTGAAAAATTGGGTACATATATTTGATAAACTTTGGCTTCGTGTAGAAAAACCTAGGATTAACCGTAGATTCCGGCTAGAAGAGAATCGTTTACGTTGATCGTATGTATGAAAAGTACTCATGTCGACGTGCCTTGTCTTCACCAGGGGGTTTTCAGTTACGAAGTTGATAGAAACACGTGGAAAGCGGGTTCTACAGGGTGGCCCATATCTTCGCAAACGCATTTACAAACGTGTATCTCAGTGCATAAGTGAGCAAGAGTGTTCAAATTTATACATTTATCAGCACATGTTAATAAAAACATTAAGTCGAAAAATAGTTCAATTCGGTTCCCTTTGGCACGAACTACAGCCCGGAGTCGCTTTGGGAACGCTTCGATCACTGGACGAAGGTACTTTTCGTCGATCTTCGACCACTCCTCCTGCAGGGATTTTTTAGAGACTCCAGATTCAAGTGAGGATGAGCATTGACTGCTCTCAAGGTAGGACCACACGGAATAGTCCAGCGGATTGAGGTCGGGCGATGAGGAGGGCCATTCTGCGCTGGAGATGAAGTCGGGAAAATGAGCGTTGCAACATGCTTGTGTTCCGATAGCCTTGTGAGCAGGCGCAGAATCTTACTGTAAGACCCAAGGTGTATTACGGTAGTGGGAAGCAGACCAAGGAAGCAATACTTTTCGAAGAATCTGCTGGCGGTAGTATTCCTGATTAATTTTGGCTCCTGGTTCGAACAAAACAAGGGGAGTTAAGCCGGTGGCGGACACTCCGTCCCAAACCATGACTTTTGCAGGATGGGAAGCTCTATGCAGGAATCCACCGGTACGATTAGCTGCCTGTGAGTCCCGAGCAAGCACTCGCACATTTTGAGGGTTGTAGGCCTCTTCCACAGTGAACAGTTTCTCATCCGAGAAGACTGTCCTGAGGTGAGCACTGTCGCGTCCAGAGGATTGAGTGCGGCACCTTTTGAGTCTTTTCTCCTTGTTCTTTAGAGTTAGGATGGCAGCCTTTTTAGTACGATATGAGGGGAGACTCAAGTCCTCTTCAACGATTCTTTGAAGAGTGTTGCGTGATAAGTTCATCTCGGACGCCATTTTTTTCAAGCTACGCCTAGCATTTCGACCGACTCGCTTCCTCATGGCCTCAATCTTGTTAGGGGTGCGCACTAATCGAGGATCACCTCTTCGTGGCAAGTCAGCAAGTGTACCGATCTGTTCAAACCGTTTGATTGCTTTTCAGACAAGATTGCGAGGCGTTGAGATCTTTAGCGATGCGCGTATTTGATCGACCAAGTTTGTGCAAGTCCACAATGATAGAGCGTGCTCTATGAGAGACCACCATTCTTTTGAGAATTGATCAAATGATATGAAATTTGAACCATGTAATAAAAAAACATATGAGAAGAACATGTGTAAAAATTGGAGCTCAGCGTGCACTACAAATTGAATTATAAACGTCGAAATATTGGTTTGCGAATATATGGGCCACCCTGGCCACTTTCTAATAGATACGCGGTGGACCGGAATTATTTTTTTCAAAGTGAGAATGGTTTATAAATGGAAATATCTTGATTGGGTAAAGTTACTTGACGACGGTCCACAGTGGACCGTCCAATACGTAACCATCTAACTCGTATTTTTGGTAACTTCTAAAATCGGTCGAAGGTTCGACCCTTAACTCTTCTTCCAGGCCATACAGCCCGAACAATTACTAAACAATTTCATGTGGACGTGCTTAGCGAAATAATTATGTATCAAAATGCGAACGTTGGGGGAAGAGCTAGTGAAAATCCACTCTGCATGTACACGCAGTAAAAATTTTCCCCGAAAATTATTTTTTTCCTATAGGGAAATTTTTTTCTCTCAGTTTTTAGGGAGAATGATTTCAAATTAAATATTTTCTTCGTAAATAGCGCTTTTGAGAAAAATAATGACTGGTATGCATAAACCACAGAAAATTTTGCTAGTAAAAATATCAAACTTGGGGCGGAAGTAATTGTTTGAAAAATTATATAACCTTTTTCGATTTTCGTCTAGTTTTGAAGTTAAAAGACGGGCACATGACCTGTGGATACAAACTAACTGAATTTATGTTCAATTTTTAAAATGCCTTTTTAGCCTGGAAGATTAGTTTTAAAGACGGAAATTTTTTTCAATATCCATTAAAAAAAAAACAGTCGCAAAAACGTATAATGGGAAACGCACAAAGCTCAATTATCCCAGGAAAAAAATCTGTGAAAGAGTGAAAAATCTAAAAATGAATAAAAACTACCTAAGCGTCTTTTCAAAAATAGACTATCCTAATCTATCGAAGTTATACATGTAGGTCTTAAATTAGTTATGGAAACCCTCTAAAAAAAAGTAAACTCAATCAACCACAGCGGACCATTAACGAAGTTAGCCACAAATATCCATACAATTTGAACATGGCGTCATCTGTCCTCAAGGAAACAATTCACTGCATTAATATAGATTTAGTATTAAAAAATACACTTCAATTCTTTATTTCCATGTACACAAAAACAGTTTCACTTCAACATTTAATGATCACAAATTAAACATGGGTTATGATTCTTTTAGAAAAGAATTGTATTACAGTGGCAGTGTGTCTACAAAAAGTGTTATTCCTAGTTTAACTTAGTCGCAGACAATTGGCTCGGGTAAAATACAATTTATCGGTAGTTTTCTGAGTTTATTCATAAATACTTCGCTGGAATGATTACATACTACTTCGCTAGGTAAGGAATTCCAAATAGTGATCGACCTAGAAGCACACGTAGAAAACCTAAAGGAGTTTAGAGCATATGGTAAGGCGATTCTTAATGGATGGGTATTTCTAATAGCTCTAGTAAGAGGAGCTAAAGTAAACAAACGAGAGAAGTCGAACTCTGAGTAGTCGTGGACTCTCTTATGTATAAAAACTAAATCAGAAACAACCCTACGGTATTCAAGAGATTCTAAATTTAACATTTTTAAACGTTCATAGTAAACTAGACGAGTAAGTCCTTTCCTAGCCAAGATTCTTTTAGTGAAATTTCTCTGTACTCTTTCGAGGTCCTTAACTAAGCCAATCGCGGTAGGTGACCATACAACCGAGCTGTATTCGAGGATCGGACGAATATAAGTAACGAAAGCACGAGTTAATACAACCAGAGAATTGGTTTTGAACGCGCGCAAAAAGAGATTGGCGAGGTTTGTAGATTTCTTACAGACATGCTCGACTTGTTTATTGCAAGAAAGATTACTCAAAAAGACAACTCCTAGATCTATTATTTCGGAAGAGTTGGCCATTGTATGACGATCTAGCTGATAATTTTGCATGGGTTAATACCAAGATGCGAAACTATACATTTTTGAGCTGATAGTTTGAGATTGGACTGTTGACACCAGTTAAATACATTGTCTATGGCAGTTTGGAGGTCAGAAGAAAAAGTTGGTACTTCACTAAATAATTTAATGTCATCGGCGTAGATAGTATAATTTACATTGGGAGGAATTACATGTTTTATGTCATCAATAAACAGTAAGAACAGTTTCGGTCCAATAGCTGAACCTTGTGGTACACCGCTGGTAACAGAAGATGAGCTAGAGAATTCGTTGTCAACACATACAGTCTGAATTCTACCAGTCAAGTAGTCCGCAATCCATTGAATGAGGTTACCGCAGATTCCTAACTTTTTTAGTTTAAGAAGTAATAATATAGTATCTACTGTATCGAATGCCTTTGATATGTCAAGAAAAATAACATCGACGGCTTTACCATGGGAGAGTTTATCAGCGAAATAAGAATGAGATTGCACCAATGAAGTCACAGTTGACCTTTTGTTTCTAAAACCAAATTGATGAGGAGACAGTAGATCATTTTGCTTCAAGTAGGCATCTAATTGACTTATTATAACATTTTCCATCACTTTGGACATTGAACAAGTTAGGGAGATGGGGCGATAGCTAGACAATTGATCCGCTTTAGATTTAGACTTTAAGATTGGTTTAATAATAGAAGTTTTCCAAAGAGAGGGAACTTTTCCGACTAGTAAAGAGTTGTTAAATAGAATAGAGAGGGGCTTGAGAAGAACAAATCGAAGTTTTTTAATTACTATATTAGGTATATTATCCGGAGATGTGTTGCAATTATATTTCAATTGATTCAAAGCTTTAAGTATCATATCTACATCTATGACATCGAATTGCATATGTGTGGAAGTTGATACATCGGTATTAGGTATAATACTGCGAGGTGTGGAATAAACAGAAGAGAAATATTGTGAGAAGGCGTTTGCTTTAGACAACGCAGTATGGACTGGCAAACCAGAAGGGTCTACTGGGTCTACTAAAGAGGGAATCACAATGTTACGGCCTTTTGTACGACTTCGACATTCAGAATAAAAACGTCTTAGGTTTCCTTTTGCCACAAGTTTGGCTTCTCTCTCCATTTGAAATGCATATAGTTCTTCAGAAAATTTGACAGATAGAGTATTGCTATAAACGGAATTAGGGGAACGAAGCGATGCGCGTTGAAGTTTATCATACATCCTTCGCAGCTTCAAAGGATACTTATCTAATTCACCTTGTTCGGTAGAACAAGGCACAAAACGATCTATCAGAGAAATTATAAAATCAACGATATAATTATTAGCTGTATCCGGGTCGAGGGAAGAAAGAGCAAGTGTCCAATCATGTGAAGAGATCAGAATTTCCATCATCCCCCAATTCGCACGCGAAAAATTTCTAATGAGAGACTCAGGAGTCTTAGACATAGTTGCAAAAGTTATTCGAAAATCAACGGTGGCATGATCACTGTTTGAGAAAGGAGCAGTGACAATACAATCGCTTATAATTTGATTATTACAGAGTACGATATCTAGAACATTAGGGCCACGCGTAGGGTGGGAGACATATTGGAAAAAGTGTTCATCGCAAGCAAAGTTTAAAAAGAAAGAATGGCTTTCATTATTGGAAGTGGTCAGATTTTCCCAATCGATGTCTGGTAAGTTGAGGTCTCCTACTATGACTATTGGTGTAATGGTTAGAGAGATAGACTTGATAAATGACAGTAATGAGATCATTATCGAATGAGAGCAAGAAGGTGAGCGGTATATGCACACACAACGTATATGACGTGGGAAAGCGTTGGGGTTAACTAGATCGATAACAATCACTTCTACGCCTTCATCACGGAAGGAAGTTACAAAGAGAGATGAAATACTAGAGGAGACAAAAACAGCGGTTCCGCCGCCCTTGTTGGGGTCATCTAACGAGCGATCACAACGATACAAAGCATATTTATGATTTCTTAAAAATTCACGATCTGACTCAGAAGAAGTTAGCCATGTTTCCGTAATAAAAATCAACTCAAATGATTTGCTACTCAACAAGAAATCGAGATCAGTCACTTTATTACGTATGGATCTTGCATTGAATAAGCATGCTTTGACAACAGGACTATCAGAAGAACTAACACTGCCACTGACCTAGTGAGACTTTCTTTGAGTCACGTATGCGTACGTTTTTGGCTGCTCTTCTCTGAATGGCCTTGCCTTCGGTAGCCGGAAGAGCTGCGTCCCTCTGACTGTCCACTCTATCTGCCCTGCCTGGAGATTCCGTTCCCTCGCGACCTGCCTGCATTGCTTCTCCAATTCCAATCCAGTACGAGTGAGATCTTCTCTGACGAAGACGCGGGGTGGGACTGGATAACTTGGGGTCTGGAACTTCTGATCTTTTGAAGAGTGACAGAACGTAGAGCTGGAGATGGGAGGTAAACTTTCAGAATCCTTCTTTTGTTTTCGGCTCTTCCATGTCTTTTGTGCCTGACATCTCCCTTTCTGAAAGCATCAGAGAGTTCTTTGATGTCAAGCTCATCGACAAGCTTGGCAATAAGGGCTTCATCTTCAGCGGCAGTATTCGAGTCCGAGTCCTTTTCCTCCAATCCAACGATAACGATGTTTTTCGATTTTTCTTCTATGATGTCCTTGTCTTCCAACAGACATCGTCTGACCGCTTCGTAGGCAACGGCATCGGGTGAGAGGGATGTTTGGTTAGAAGAAACTGTCGAAATTTGTTCCTTGGTGAGTGAAATGATCTGTTGATTTTGAGACTCGATAGTTCTAGCCTGAGTTGCGATTGTATCTGCTTGTAGCCGAATAGTTTCGAGAAGAGATGGAATATCCACATTGTTGGGAGAGAGAGACATCTTTGGTCAAATATGCGAGTTGTTCGATAAACGAGTCAATATGAGACGTGGTAGATCACCGACTGCTCAGTGTGAGCAAAGAAAAGGGAATGGAAAGGGAAAGAAGAAAAGGGAAACACTTACATAGAAAATTAGTAAACATAATCAACTCATCAGCGGATGAACAACGAAGAAGCGAAAAATAGTCAAAACTTCAACTATCCGTGTATCACATCTTGAGAATTAATCGAACAAAGCCATAGATGTGTAAATTCAGTTGGAAAATACACTTAGTTAATTAAAAAGTTAATTTGAACAACTTTACAGTCAAAAAAAGAACATAAAAGGCGATAAGTAAACTCAAAATGCATATTTCAGTCTTCCATTTTCAAGTAAAATACATTTTATCAACAACTTCATTGAATGATCTCCGTTCTGATTGAATGATCTCCGTTCTCTATGAGTGGTGACCCTTCCCGAGCTCTGCCAATTGATGGCAAATCTCCTCCTAATCTTTGCAACCTCCCCATTCCCACAGTCTCTCTTCCGTTCATCGATAGTCTTGTCCGAGAAACGCTGACAAAAGTTAAGCAGCCGCTTCAACAGATGATACTTGCTCAGTCCCAACAGATTTCTGACATGAACAAAGTAATTCTGGATCAGTCACAGCAACTTCTACGGATTAGTGAAGAAATGCAATCCATAAAGTCATCTGTCTCTCCGGCCACACTTAGACCCCACTTGTATTCAGCTATCGTCGAATCCACTTATCGAGACAAGGATATGCTCATAGGAAAAGGTAAACGAGCTGTTATTATCGGACTTCCAGAAGGCAAGTCAGAGGATGATACGTGTTGCAAAGACAAAGATCTTATCTCACGTCTTATCATCAGACTCAATTCAGCGGACCTTATTGACGACCTAGAGAAGGGTAATATCAATCATCATCGTCACCCAATTGATCGCCCACGTCTCTCTGCTCCTCATGGCCGTCCCATGAAAATTGAGTTTTCTTCGCTTGGAAAGCGTAACCTTTTTCTGGAACTTTGCAGAAAGGCGAAACACCCTTTTCCTAAAGGATGTTACTCCCGAGCTGACCTCTCGCCGGCAGAGCTTCAAGCCGAGAGAGACTGCATCCGAATATCCACTAACCCATCTTTTCCCCCTGCCAAAGTGGTCGATGCTCACCTAATCCCTGCCTTTCCTCGTTTTGCCCAGTCTTACAAACGAGTACCCTATCGACCAATTTCCCCTCCTCCCGCCTCTTCGTCACTATCCCCCTTAGCCAGTTCAACTCAACACCAAATGCCATCGTCTTCGCTGGTGAACTCTGGGGCCCGGTCGACATCTACATTCGAGGCTTCTTCAACTGACTTTCCTTCTCTGGCGGAAAGCTCCGTGAAGCCGCTACAAGTCAGAAGCAGACGCAATACCAGAAACGCCGAAGAATCTGCCTCATGCCCCAGAAAGTCAGACGAATTTGTTTCCAGAAGAAGAAATGTTAGGAAAACCTCTCGTTATTCACCATAGGATAAGTCGGATAAAAGAGCTAGAAAAGAAGTAATCAAATGCTTGTATTTCAACTGTAGATCAGTGATGAATAAGCTATATGATCTTTATTTTCTTCTTCGTTGCTGTAAATATCACATTCTCTTACTATCTGAGACATGGATGCACAGTGAGCTTCCGGACTCCATTCTAACCGATAGTTTACCCTTCACGGTATTCAGAGGTGACAGATTGGCACAAAGAGGAGGAGGCGTAGCCATTCTAGTAGATAATGCCATCTCCTCATCTTTAGTTGTTCAATATAGCAAGGCTCAGTGCGAGGGGTTAGTAATAGACATTTATCCTAACACATCTTTCTCGTTTGCTTTCTCGGCCATTAGACTGATTAATATATATCGATCTCCTAGCTGTGGAGTAGAAAATACAAAGGATCTCTGCTCGTTTATCACCTCTCATGTTACTGAAGTATTTCCCACCATTCTGTGCGGAGACATGAACCTCCCCAAGATAGACTGGGCAAATCTCACCGCTCCCAATACATGTAGTATATCTCTTGCATTCTTAAACATGACATGCGACAACAATCTTAAACAACTCGTACTTTCTCCCACTAGACTTCAAAATACACTCGATTGCCTGCTCTGTAATTCAAATATCATAAAAGACTGTATTGTCAGGCCTCCCTTCTCCACCAGCGATCATGCCTCAATATACTTTGAAATCAGAGTTAGAGCCAAGCGTATTATCACAAGCACCAGCTCATCGTTAGACTGGAAAAAGGCAGATTGGGAAATAATCAACTCAGACCTCTTTAGCATCGACTGGACTTACATGCTCTCAAACCTAACTATTGACGAAAGTGTCGATAAATTAACCAACATCATCCAATTCATAATGGATAATAGGATTCCAAAAAATAAGAATGTCAAAACACATTTGAAATATCCCCCCAAGATAAGAAGATTATACAGCTTCCTACAGAGAAGTAACAAACGAAACCCTCTCTCCATTACGTCATTACGCACATCCAAGAAACTTCACAAAGAACTAGTCAAATTCGAGGTTCTTAGGGAAGACAAGCTTAAGTTCCCGAGAAACTATAAGGTATTCTTCAGAACTATATCCAACCGCGTTAAAAGCAACACATCTATTCCTGCTCTCATAGTGAACAATAAACCAACTACTATCCCCTTCGAACAAGCAACTCACTTCGCCGAGTATTTTGATAAGTTACAACCCTTACCAATCAGTGGACCCCTTCAGATCTCTCGCCCGAATTTTCACCTCGACCACATTAATGACATCTCCCCTTTTGAGGTGAACTCCATTCTGAAACGAATAGCTCCGAAACTGAACTCTTCCCCTGACTTTATTCCAAGTAGACTACTCAAAAATTGTCTGGACTCACTGGCCATACCTCTCTCCATCATTTTCACCAACTCACTAACCTTAGGGCACTACCCTCTGGCCTGGAAAAAAGGAATAATCAAACCAGTTCATAAAAAAGGGCCCCGCTCTCAGATCGAAAATTATCGTCCTATCACTATGGTGTGCTCTATGTCAAAGGTATTCGAGAGACTGATCTTCAATATAACTTATCAATATCTGGAAACCAATGGCATACTACATCCCAAACAACATGGTTTCCGTCGGAGACGGTCCACGGTAACATCCCTGGTAGAGGCTCATTCCATTTACCTCACGCTTCAGAATAAAAAAAAATAGACTTTGACATCTGTCTAGTCGACTTTTCACGGGCTTTCGACTCTGTAAACATAAGATTTCTTGTTCACAAACTTGAAAAAGTGGGAATAACGGGCAACCTCCTCTATCTTATCCGTTCTTTTCTCACGAGCAGGTCCTCGAAAGTCTCAATCGGAGATACATTATCAGGCCCTAAAGTATACAACAGTGGTGTTCCCCAGGGGAGTTGCCTTGGACCCCTCCTCTTTTCAATATTTATAAATGATATCATGGAGCACATAGAGCCAGATGTCCATGGTTTTCTATATGCCGATGACCTCAAAATTTTTTCCAAAAACAGAGACTCTCTTCAGAAAAGTCTGGATTCCATTTCCGATTACTCACTGACCTGGGGACTTGTGATATCAACTCAAAAATGCTTTATCATGCACTGTGGTCCTAGGAATCCAAAAGTAACATATAACCTAGAAGACAATATCATACCAACTACTCCATTAGTGAAAGATCTTGGCATTACATTTCAGGAAGATATCACATTCTCTAAACATATTGAACTAACCTCCCTAAAGTCTCAAAAATGTATAAACATGATCTTCAGAGCCTTTAAAACCAAATCAATTAAAGTTCTGCTCAGAATATACACCACATACATAAGACCCCTTATTGAATATGGGAGTGAGGTATGGTCCCCAGTAACTATCGGTCTCGTTAACTGCATAGAAAAAGTGCAAAGATCATTTACACGAAGGTTACTACAAAGGGCCGGATTACCCAAAATGAGTTATGTTGCTAGACTGAATTTTCTTTCCATCTCCTCGCTTGAATATAGAAGAAATGTGGCCGATCTTGTGTTCATCCATAAATGTCTGCACGGAAATATTCAAGTAGATTACTCAAATATGTTTAAACTTTGCCCATCGCCTTATTCGCTGAGAGAATCGAATAACTACAGAATATGTTTGCCGTGTAAATATCAAAGCAGAACAAGCACTTGTGCCTCAAGAATGATTAATGTCTGGAATAAGTTACCTTGTTCTTTGGTTTCTACAAGCTCTTCTAGCATTTTTAGAAATGAACTTATTAAGCTTGATTGTGAGACCATTGTCACCAACTCTAGAATACATTTTTAATTCAAGTGCTTTGTTTCTTCAAATGTTTTGATTCTGTTTCTCCTCTTTTTTCCATTATATTTGTGTTCTCGGTTAGCTCTCGAATGATAAAGAGTGAGTTGAATTTTTGGAATTTCAAGTTATTATTGCGGATGAATAGTTCTTAATTGCTGATGAATAGTTCACAACTGAAGATACAAGCTTTGCTTTCTTTGCTTTTTTTGTGTGCTTTCCTATTTTCCTAAAATGAAATGTTCCTCATTGTTCTTGTCATATTTAGATCTCACTTTTCATAACCTTCACTGAATTCACTTTTCTTGTGACAGTGTCATCTGTTTCGTCACTTAACATTATGTTTTGTTTCAAGCGGAATAAAGAATTGAATTGTAAATCATTTACTCAAAGAAAACAGGTTTTCTCGAAAACAATGTTCTAAGTGCATACCGATTTTGAACATTTTTGAGGAAAACGCCGTTGACTTTATCATTCACCAAAAAAAGTGGTACGTGCATACGGCTTCTGAGGAAGCTATGAATTAACTGAACTATCGTGCAAAAAAGTCCAAACAAATGCACTTGTATCTTACTATTTATTTGTCTCATCTTGAGTAAGCACTTTTGCACCACGAAGGAGTGGAATGGAACTCAGCTGTATCTCCCTTGCCGAGAGCTCAAAACTGAACTCACGGTGCGCGATGAAACGCAACCGTGCGCTCACGTCATGCACGAAGCGTTACCAAATCAGTCTTGTCTCTCTCTCTCTCTTACACACACATACGCCGGGGAGCGTTAACACTACACGCGCTGTTCGGATTCAAACCCACCCGTCTCATTCTCTCACCGGGAGTGAGTCCGTTACCATTGTAGTCTTGTAGCGAGACCGAACCCAAGCGGTTTCTCTACCTTACCGAGAGTGATGGCGTTAACAACGTATTGAGCCCGTCTCACCCTCTGAATGTTTCACAGTCTTTTCTATAAATGAGTAGTCGTGAAATTGGAATCAAATCAGAACGAGATCGTTTCACCGTGAGCGATTCAGTTTTGAAGTTATCGAGACGGTTTGGGTAGCATATATACTCAATGCTCCAATGTTGAAAAAACGCTGTTTATATTTCACTTTAGCCCCCCCCCCACTCTCCTAAACCCGGGCATTATAGGATGCTGTATCACCATATATTGATTGGGTTCTTAAATGTTTCCATAGACCTTTTTCTTTCTCAAATTGTGATTGAATTGCACTTTTTAACGAATTTTGATTTTTCTATGAAATGAGTGTTTAGGCTTAGGAAAAAACAATTAAAATTGATTGGATTTTAGAGAGTGTGTTGTTAAACTAAAATTCTGCGGGGGGCTTTTGTAAAATGTGTGGAGGGTTAAAATAAAATTCTGCGGGGCTTTTGTAGTACAAACTTCTTTCTTCAGAAATCGCGCTCGGTGGGGGGCTAATGTAAAAGATTGCCGAGTGAGGACTTAAGCTACCCATTTTCTGTGGTGGGGGCTTGACATTATACTTCCCCCCACACTTCTCACGTTCATATATTTTACTTTCGCCCCCCGCAAAAATTTTGAGTGGGATGACTAAAAGTTCGGGAGGGGGCTAAAGTAAAATTAAACCAAAACACTCTTTAGTAAATAATGTTTGTGAATACTCTACACACAGAAAAAAGGATGAGTTTGGGAAAGTATGCTAAAAAGGCTTACATACATATAATTTATGAATAGTAACAATTTGAAAGTATTCCTGCGCGTAAGTATGGAAGGGCATACAATACAATCAATAAATGAATGAGATACTTTGGAAAGTATGCCTTGGTGGCTCTCTTCCTTTTCTTGGCACTTATCCAATCTGCAAACCCGGTTGAGATAATAAGTCTATGTAGAGGTTGCTCTACATAGACTTATTATCTCGATTACTCCATACGGGAAAAGCACACATACAAATCTTATCGTGTGAATCATTTAACCGAGCCATTCTGGAAGAAAGGCATCGAGAAAAATTTTGATTGTGAAGCGCTCTCTAAAAAGGCCCTTCGGGAACGCCTTTCGGGAAAAAAGGCCCTTCGCGAAAGTCACAAACAAAGAAAAAATATTTTTATAAATATTAAAAAATAATTAAAATACAAAATATAATATAAAAAAATAATTAAAATAAACAAATCTAAAATCTAAAAAAGTTAGTATATTTAGCATACTTCATTGTGTAGACAGCATACTTCCAATTTATCCCTAGCATACTTTCATTTTATTACTATTCATACTTTCAAAGTATGAATAGTAACACTTGTGTGCGGAACGATTTGGAATACTTTTGAAGTATATAGTTCCATTTTCATGCTTTCAGTATGACTATTAATACGCTTTTTTTGTGTGTTTTTTTTATTTTTCTTATTTTTTGTTTTTTTTATTTTTATTTTTTTATATTCCTTATAAAAATAAAAAAAATAAAAAATATTATAATATTTTATGTTATATTATACAATTATAATATATGATATATATTTTTCCAATTTCCAATTTAAACGCTTTATCAAGATCAGCAAGCCACATCGGTAATATAACATCATCGATTATGGGATCTGTTGCGACATGTGACGACTCTACTCCTCAGCGTTCTCTGCCTTCCTTAGGAATTGGGGACTAACGGCTTTACAAAGTAGTCCCTCCATCTCATTCTTCTGTCGCTCATGATGGCGCTACGATCCCGGAGCTCCAAATCTTCTCGGGAAAGGACTCTCACAGACGAGGGAAGAGACGGTGCGAGGAGCAACCGTGCACGGAGGGAGACGTATTATATATATTATATATAATATATATAATACAAGGCCTGTGCTTCCCAACACAAGAATTTGGAAAGTTTGAAGCGCGCCCTACAGAAGGCGTGGGATGATCTTGACGTCGCTTACCTGTCCACCACGGTGGGTGCCTTCCACAAGCGACTCTGCGCCTGTGTCAAGGAGAAAGGAGGGCTGTTTGAAAGTTGAAAAGGCAGTTATATCCCAAACTATTTGAATAAACTTTGATGAAAATTTTGTTTGATTTGCTCAATCCGTTAAGTTTTTATCGGAAAAATACTACACACCTGGACTTTCTGTACACCCTGTATATATAATATATATAATATATAATATTTTATAATTTTATAATAATACTGTAATCATAATCATATTATGATTACCCCTTTTTTGGTGTAGGTAAATTTAGTGTAAGGGCGACGTTTCTCGAACTTTCTCTAATCTAATTTAGGTTTCTCCTAAAATATTTTAGGCCACATTCGACAACGTTCGCTGCATTTTTTGTGTTGTTTTTCGTTGTTTTTTGTTGTGTTAAGCCTTATAAGTTGTTTTTAAGGTTAATAACTTATTATGCTTAAGTTATATTATTTTTTCTTTTACCTCATCGTTCTTACTCGGTCTTTCTTCCGGTAGGAAACATTTCTTCTTCTCTTTAACCTTATCACTCAATTATATTAGAAGTCTGTCTTCTTCGTCTTCTTCCGCGCGCGCGTTATTGTCACCTATGTTTCAAGAACATAGGTTTAATTACCCAAGTTTGAGACAGGTACGTCCTGTTGCACGTAGCAGATCTCAATCGCTCGTCGATCTCAAACGCTCATTCAAGTTCCGGAAGAAGGCAGTCAAGCCGTCGGAAAGGCGCGAAGTTAGCTTACTAGGACTAGTTAGATAGTGAACGGGGTAACGTGACGTAAGTTACTCATTTCTTTATTTTCACTTCTAGTTTTCGGGTTCTATTAACTTCTTCTTCCTCTCTCTTCATTCTCTCACCATAACTTCATTATCTCTTAATTAGTTTTTCCTCTCATCTCTCTCTCTTCATAATTCTCTCTCTCTCTTAATCACTCCTCATCCTTCTCTATCATTTATTCTTGTTAGTTGGTTCGTTAGTTCGTTATTTAATCGTTCGTTGGTTCTGTGAATAAACCTGTAAAGGCTATCTTTGGAAGTCCCGCGTGGCAGGCAAGACAAGAAACGGCTTTCAAGCCCGAATTGTATCTTAAAGAATTCTGGTGTCCTTGAGGGAGTATCCCTTGACATCCAGATCTACCACACATTACCGAAAAGACTTTATATGGTGCATCAGTGCCCTAAGGCTGATAGCTCATAATGTCAGACGACGAAGTGGTGGAAGATAAGGCCGTAGAGCTTATCTTCACCTCATCCGAACAATTCGCAGCATGCGAAATTAACAACAAACTCCACGAAATGATAGAAAGAGCAGAGAAGCTGCCTTTAACACCTTGTAAGACTGGCAGTGAAGCCTGGTATATCACGACTACTCTTCGAGACGAAATACCCGTTGTTGCGGAGGCATACTACAAGTCGATCACTGATTGGTTGACGAAGATAACCAAAAAGGCCTCCAAGACAGACGAGGTAAACATGTGGTTGCAAGAGGCGCCGAGAGAAAGAATTGTGGCGTTGGTTAGATTACGGGTAGCAACAGTGCTACTTCGAATCAACAAGATGTTGAGCTTTAGCGACACAGCAGAAAGCTCAGCTCGCGGAAGTACTGAACCAAAGAGAGTTGAAAGTACGTGGACAGTAAGTCCACCCGACAACGGCAGCGCGCCCATTCACTCAGATCAAGGCACTACTGAAGCTAATGCAGCTCCTCAGGTAGTCGTACCAGAGCAGGATAGTGTGCAAGACTTTAGAAACAGAACAAGACTGCCGCCACTCCCAACTCCAACTCTGCCAGTATTCGATGGTAGTCGTTTGGAGTTCTCCTCGTGGTGGGAGCTATTCAATGAGATGATACATACCCGGCCAGACATTTCTTCGCTCGAGAAGATGTCGTACCTGAGAGAGTGTGTGAGAGGCACAGCGAAGGTGGCTTTGGGTCAGTTATCCTCAAGTGGTTCCTCATACGAAGACGCAGTCAAGCTTCTACGAGAGAGTTTCGGAGCAAAAAAGGCGGATGAGAGAATGGCGTTATTGAAATTGGAATCAATATCGGCGGCCAATGACTCCTGGAACAGTCAGCTCACGCTAGTGATTGCACTGAAAGGAGCAGTGGCGAACCTAAACAAAACGCAGCCTACTCTTCAAAGAGATTTGATCATGCAGCAAATGCTTTTGAAGAAATTTCCTTCAAGCACAAGGACGAGACTACTGGAATTCATCTAGGAGGTGGAAGACGTAACTGTCTCAGCAATCCTCAACCAGGCTGAAAGCATGATCAAGAAAGAACTCTTCATTATGGAGATGAGTAACGAACAATCAACTAGACCAAATCGCCACACCATCCATGTAGCCAAAACGGACACCCCAGTCGAGAGGTATCGCATGGGGGCAGACCGCATAATCCCGACACCTCAGCCGCTCGTGGCGAGGGATGAGAAATGTTGTGTGTTCTGCAACAAGCACAAATTGTCATGGGAATGCAGGAAGATCCCGATGGTGAAGGATCGCATAGAGTTTGCGAGAAAACATGGATGGTGCCAGATGTGCCTGAAACCTGGAGGGTCCGCGCATCAGTGCGACGTTCGCTGCCCGTACTGTGATGGACCGCATGACATCGCCTTATGTTTCCGGCTCATGATGAGGTCCAGCAAAAAAGGTAATGCCGCGGTGAAAGTTTCGGAAAGAAACACATCAGCTACCTTGAGCAGCCAAGGAAACATAGCTAGAAGAGCTCCCCAGCAGCACATTGGGCAAGTCCATTCAATACTCCCTGAGTGCATACCCTCATACGAGCCTCGTTTGCAAACTGGTAAAGTTCGCGTTGGAAATCGCATCCATAAAAGGGTCGAATTCATTCTTGACAGTGGTGCCTCTGTGAGTTTAATCTCAGAAAGCGTAGCGAAGGAACTTGAGCTCCGTGAACTACGGAAGTCTGAACGTTCGCTAGCAGGGCTTGGAGTAAATTCTACAGGAACAAGAATGTATTCCATATACGAAGTTCCCTTGCACGGAATCAATGGCGAGAAACTCGTGATTGAAGCGATGGCGCACCCAGAGCCACTAACTGCAACCCTCGAATACAGCTCCCTACCAGCACAGGACATTGCCTTCATCCAGAAAAGAAAGATTCGTCTTGCTGACAGATACGACGTGAAGTCCGAAATTAACCCAGCACTCTTACTGGGCAACAAGGACTACCTGAAAATCGTGAAATGGAAAAAGCAACCAATAACTCTACCGAGTGGTTTTGTATTGGTACCTTCCAGACTCGGTTGGATAGCAACAGGCGAGGCAACCTACGGCTACACAGGCTCAGATGAAAGATATCTGATCACGCACGTCTCCGTTCGAAAGCAGCAAGACCGGGAAACAATCAAGGCACTCGAAAGATTCCTGGCGGTTGACAAAGTGGTTTCCGATAGTCCGGAAGGGCAGTTTCAGTCGGAGAATGATGGCTCGATCGTGGACAAATACTTCGCTCAGAATGTTTCCATTGAAGGCAATCGGATACATGCAAGATACTGTCTGAGAGAGTCCAAACTCGAACAGCTTTCAGAGAACTACACCAGCTCCGCAGCGAGGCTGAGGAATGTAGTCTCTAGTCTGAGAGCGAGAGGAATGTTGGAACATTACCACGGAATCATCATGAATCACTTGGAAAAGGGCCAGATTGAGACATTTGAATCTGCTGCAGCCCTACATTCTTACCTCCCGCACCACCCAGTGTACCGACTGGATAAGCCAAGCAAACCGATACGAATAGTATTCGATGCTTCTGCGAAGGAAAGAGAGAAACTTTCCTTGAACGAGTGCATGTATACAGGTGAAATCAGACTTGAACGGATACCAGCGCTTCTCATTAGGGCCCGGTGCTCACAGAGCATCGTGTGGGCCGACGTGGAAGCCGCCTTTCTCCAGATCGCCATAAAGGAGGATCAAAGACATCTCCTTAGATTCATCTGGCTGAAGGACCCAAACAAACCCGTGAGAGACTCAAACCTGATTCATTATCGGTTCACAACAGCTCCATTTGGTGTTGCTCAGAGTCCATATCTCTTGGAAGCTTCGCTTCGCATGCACTTTGGGAATGAGCTAGCTTTAGTGAGTAACAAAGAACTAGATAAAAGATTGGTTTTGAACCAACTCGAGAACAACCTGTATGTCGACAACATTCTGTTCGAATGTGATGAAGAAGTCGACAAAAACGTTCTGTACTGCACGGCTAAGCAAATTTTTCGAAAGGTCAGCATGAACTTGAGAGAGTTCTCATCAAACTCTGCAGAATTTGTGCAGTCATTGCCTGAATCAGATAGAGGAAAGATTGGCTTACAAAAAATGCTGGGAGTACTCTGGTCATCAGTCGAATATAACTTCATTCTCAAAGCTTCTATCCCAGAAGTCCAAGGCAAGCTTTCAAAAAGGAAAGTACTCAGGAAGCTTGCCTCCCCTTTTGACCCCTTGGGGTTACTCACTGTTCTCCTACTGCCGGCAAAGTTGTTTGTCCAGCAGTTATGGACGAAAGAGTACGGGTGGGACACGGACTTATCAGAGGAACATGAGAGTGAGTGGCGAAAGATTGAGGAAGACATTCTGGCGTTCGAGCTGAGCATTCCACGGCGGGTTGAATTTGCAGCCAACGATTGGACACTCGTGGCCTTCGCTGACGCTTCTGCGAGGGCTATGGGAGCAGTCGTTTACGCAGCGGGCCGCAATGGAGGAATGATGCTGATGGCAAGGTCTCAGCTAGCCCCCATAAAAAACGCGATGACAATTCCTCGATTGGAACTAAAAGCTTTGCTGCTTGCGTGTCAGCTGACTCTGTTCACGGTACAGAGCATACGCAAAACACGCCAGATCGAGCACATCACTAGCTACATCTTCACGGACAGTACGATAGCCCTTTACTGGGCAGCCGACCGGATCAAGGGTCCGAACAACAGAGCGGTACAGAACTTGAGCAGAAAAATTCGTGAGATCCGCCAAGAAATCTGTCAAGTGAGTCACTATGCTTGCGGAAAAAGTCCGGATTGCACCGAGTTAGGCCACGTCAGATCTGAAGAGAATCCTGCAGATTTTGCAACACGAGGCTGCAGCTCACTAAAGCTGAGCAGTCCAGATCATATCTGGTGGAAGGGACCTTCATGGCTGAAACTCAATGAACTTCAGTCAAGGCCTAAATGGAACCCAGACGAAATAGAAATTGAAATGCGGTGTGAATCCCAAGTCCATGCAGCAGCCAATCCAGTGCTACCTGTCCAAGTGACGAGATTTCTAAAGCCTCTGATCGAAGTCGGAAGATTTTCGACATATAATCGGTTGTGCAACACGGTGGCATACGTCAAGCGCTTTCTCCGCATCCGATTCATGAGCTCGATTTCCAAGGGATCAGCGAGAATCAAAAATGTCATGGGTTCCGGTCCATTCAAGGGTCCACTCACAGCACGAGAAATTGAGAACGCTGCTCGAAGCGTAACGAAAATGCATCAGCAAGCTCACATCGAATTGATCAAGTCGCCAGGTAACAGAAAACTAGCGCTCTTTGTGGATGGCAACGGCATATACAGATGCGCGTGCCTCAGACTTGAGAACTCACCATTGTCATACAATGGAAAGCATCCTATGTTCATTCCGGGCAATAAGGATGACCCGCTGATAAGACTTATCATCATGCACACTCACATTGTGGCCAGACATGCCGGACAGAATCATACTCTGGACCTATTGAGGTCAACATTCTGGATAGCGAGAGCGCGAAGAGCGGTGCAACACACACTCAGGACATGTGTGATTTGTCGAAAGACTATTGCACATCCCTTTCAGTATCCAGCAGCACCCAACCTACCTCAACCGAGAGTCACTCCTGCGAGGCCATTCCAGGCGATAGGAGTTGACTTTGCAGGGCCCTTTGTTGTAAGAGAGAACGAGAAGCCAATCAAGGCTTACGTTCTGCTATTTACATGCTTGACTACGAGAGCAGTTCATCTGGAAGTCACAATCTCCTTGTCAGCCTACTCATTCTTGGCAGCCTTTAAGCGCTTCGTGGCGAGAAGAGGCGTACCGGAGAGTGTACTATCAGACTGCGCACCCTCTTTCAAGAAAGCCCAGTCTTTGTTCGGAGGAAACGCAGAAGAGGTTGATGACCTGTTCTCGTCTTACTGCGCCCCCAAAGGCATCACCTGGCACTTTACGGCACCGCACGCCCCTTGGCAAGGAGGTATATACGAGAGACTGATCGGCATAATGAAAAACTCCATGGCACGGAGTTTGGGCCGTCGAGTTTTGAGCCATGAAGATTTTGTCACTGAAGGCACAGAGATCGAAGCTATAATGAATAGTCGATCCCAAGGATGCATGTCGAGTGCTTCGTCCAGCCGACTTCCTTACTCCAGGAACCGCGTTAGCAATCTTCCCGAAAATCCTAACGGAAGAGGAGTACGAGCCCCCCGAGAACCAGGAAGATGGCCTGGTGAAACAATTATCAGCCGCACATGCAAGATTGCAGAGGTGTTGGCAGTTGTTCACTTCTACGTATGTCGGCTCACTGGCCAACATTCAGCAATCTAGTGTGCGACAACACAGGTCAACAGCTCGAGCGCCGAAAAAGGGAGAAGTGGTACTAATAAAGGAGGAAAAAACTCCCCGAGGATCCTGGCCGATTGGGAGAATAGTTGACTGCTCAGAAAGAGCCGCCACAGTGAGAAGTTCATCGGGGAGACTTATAAGTAGACCTTACAATCTACTGATCCCTCTAGAACTCAAAGCCGCAGATGAGGCGAAGGAGCCGCGACAATCGTTTGGAAATTATTCCAGCACAGAGCCTGATTGCGTGCCTGAAGTTGGAGTTCCAGATAGCAATACAGAAGTTGCAGAACCTTCGATTGAACAGGGAAGCAATAGGCCACAGAGAGGGTGTATATCTCTCGCAAAAAACCCGGATTTTTGGGTTTCGATGAGATAGTTCCCCCCCCCCAATCTCACCCAAGGGTGACCTTTTGATTATTGTTTGATTGTGATAATTCATTTGAGGGCGATTCCTTGATAATTATGAATGTTTCAAGAGTTTTTGTTTTAAACAGAAGGTTTATAACGTTTTTGTTTTTGCAGATGTCAATTTCTCAAGACCAGCTTGAACTTGAAGAAGATGTGGCAGTTGAGGACCAGTCAAGGCCAGATGCTCAACAACAATTGCTCATGTCGGAATTCGAGAGAATGACCATCTCGAATCGAATCGGCATCGAGAGACGAATTGATGCTTGGGGAGCTAGGCTCGACAATTTCAAGAATATGGTCGACCACAAGATGCTTACTCCCCTAGACAGCATGTCTTCTCTCGCGGCTAAACAGGACGCCACAGACTCCAAGCTCGATCTAATCCTACATCGCCTGCAGGCTAAGCAGGACGCCACAGACTCCAAGCTCGATCTCATCCTAAATCGCGTGCAAGACATGGAAGGGGAAATAGTTCGCCTGGCAGCGAAAGTAGCTCCACAAACGCCCAGCGTCAATCGAAGCATCCAAGGTGGTATGCTTGGTAAGCGGCCTTACCAAGAAAGCGTGCAGTCAAGCGCGTCGAAGAGACCATGGAAGGCTGTTGAGAACACTGGGCACAAGGGAGCGCAACAGGGCGTCAATTCGCCTCACTCTCGTTCGAAGGCCGAATGCCTGCTGTGTGATGACGCATCACACAAGGCGGTCGCATGTCGGAACGTCGTGAGTTTGGATGAAAGAAGGAGCATTTTAATGAGGAAGGCGAAATGCGTTCGTTGCCTGCAATCGTTCAACAGAGGACATCGATGCCCGCCAATCGCATGCCCCTTCTGCCACGCCACGGGGGACGCCCATCACGGAGCAGTCTGCGAGGAAAATCCGTTCTGCAACGTCTAGGAGGACCTCGCGGGACCGGCTCCTTCGTAGCTGTCTTTGTTTTTGTGGGCCCCCAATGTAATCATAATCATATTATGATTACCCCTTTTTTGGTGTAGGTAAATTTAGTGTAAGGGCGACGTTTCTCGAACTTTCTCTAATCTAATTTAGGTTTCTCCTAAAATATTTTAGGCCACATTCGACAACGTTCGCTGCATTTTTTGTGTTGTTTTTCGTTGTTTTTTGTTGTGTTAAGCCTTATAAGTTGTGTTTAAGGTTAATAACTTATTATGCTTAAGTTATATAATTTTTTCTTTTACCTCATCGTTCTTACTCGGTCTTTCTTCCGGTAGGAAACATTTCTTCTTCTCTTTAACCTTATCACTCAATTATATTAGAAGTCTGTCTTCTTCGTCCTTCTTCCGCGCGCGCGTTATTGTCACCTATGTTTCAAGAACATAGGTTTAATTACCCAAGTTTGAGACAGGTACGTCCTGTTGCACGTAGCAGATCTCAATCGCTCGTCGATCTCAAACGCTCATTCAAGTTCCGGAAGAAGGCAGTCAAGCCGTCGGAAAGGCGCGAAGTTAGCTTACTAGGACTAGTTAGATAGTGAACGGGGTAACGTGACGTAAGTTACTCATTTCTTTATTTTCACTTCTAGTTTTCGGGTTCTATTAACTTCTTCTTCCTCTCTCTTCATTCTCTCACCATAACTTAATTATCTTTTTAATTAGTTTTTCCTCTCATCTCTCTCTCTCTTCATAATTCTCTCTCTCTCTAATCACTCCTCATCCTTCTCTATCATTTATTCTTGTTAGTTGGTTCGTTAGTTCGTTATTTAATCGTTCGTTGGTTCTGTGAATAAACCTGTAAAGGCTATATTTGGAAGTCCGCGTGGCAGGCAAAACAAGAAACGGCTTTCAAGCCCGAATTGTATCTTAAAGAATTCTGGTGTCCTTGAGGGAGTATCCCTTGACATCCAGATCTACCACACATTACCGAAAAGACTTTATAAATACTATTATAATATTTTATTAACTAGTAATACTATAATTATAATATTATAATATTTATAAGGAATACTAATTTTATAGAATACTATATTTTATTTTTTGTTTATTTTCTTATTTGATTTTATATTTTAATTTTTTCTCTTCTTTATATTTTTTCTCTTCTTATAAGTGGAGAAAAAACACTCAAATTAAAAATTTCTGATTTTCGCGATGAAGGTTACACTTCCTATTGGAACAAAAAAAAAACCGCCAATACGACCCAGGGAGTAAATGTTGCGTAACTTATATGCTCGAAAAAAAAATTTCACTAATGTGTTGGCTAAGTTAGAGAAATAAAAAGGCAAAGCCACGTTAATTTTCTGAGAATCTGATCAAATGAGATTTGATATCAACTTGGTTCGAGATTTGATATCAACTTGGTTCGAGATTTGATATCAACTTGGTTCGAGATTTGATATCAACTTGGTTCGAGATTTGATATCAACTTGGTTCGAGATTTGATATCAACTTGGTTCGAGATTTGATGATCAACTTGGTTCGAGATTTGATATCAACTCGGTTCGAGATTTGATGATCAACTTGGTTCGAGATTTGATATCCAACTTGGTTCGAGATTGATATAACTGGTTCGAGATTTGATATCAACTTGGTTCGAGATCTTGATATCAACTTGGTTCAGATTTGATAATCTTGTGTTATTTCTTTTCAGCTTGGTTCGCCAATCGTACTTGCTCTCTGTTATACTAAATTGGTTCGCCAATCGTACTTGCTCTCTGTTATACTAAATTGGTTCGCCAATCGTACTTGCTCTCTGTTATACTAAATTACATACTTGATTCACTCAGAAAAAGCATGAAAACTCTATGTTTTTAGCTAGAGACTTTTAAAGCTGTCAAAGGCATCATATAAATTTTTCATTCATTTATTCTTTCCACGGCAAAAATGTATATATAAATAAATTCAATTTACAATTAAAAAATTTTTTATTGTGAAATGTGCACTTGGTTTTAGAGAGGTTATTCTAATACAGTATCTCATATGTTTTATCCACTCGTGACTTTATACCAGTGATTATAAAATTGTCATCGCGTGAAATTTGCTCCATGAATGGTTGATCTACTGATCAGAGATGTCTGCATAGAGTTAGGAATCGCCCCCGGAACGCCCTTCTTTCGATGACAGACACACGAAGCAGAGCGTGTGCATATACGCCTGAATCAAGCTCGCATCGATATTCAAGTTCTCGGTAACACCCTTTCGAAGGCAGTGATGCCTGGTTGAGATATTATTGAATTAATAAAAAAATATCGATTGAACTTTAACCAGAAAAAAGTTATTAAACCGGGTGGGATAAAATCCAGTCATTTCTGACATCTTCATGTCATATTAAAGTTTCGGGGATGACTTGTCAATTTATTATTGACTTGTCAATTTTTATTTAGTAACGATTTTTTATTCGTTTGAGCTTGGTTTTTTCAACATTATAAAGTCCGAACAAAGTCTCCGATGTAATAGCTTTTGGATGCCTTTCATTAGAGGTGTGTAAGTAACTGACGGTTATCGTTTCATAAAGCTCGCAAGCGAAATAGCCCGCGATGCCAATAAGCAGCAGAGAGAAGGCGATCAGAAGAAAGTACTGCAATTTGAGAGATATACATACATATCGATAAATGCTCAGCTTTGTTCAAAAAAAGAATGAATATGAAGAGAAAAAACAATTGGGAACAATATTCATTAACCTGAACACTGACGAGTCTGGTGAGGATAAAACCCATGGCGATCCCCAAAGATTCCCAAAAACGATAACTGGCGAAAGCGAATTCCATTGACTGGCGGCCCGTGACATAAACCCAGATACCTGAAATTCATCCATCAATCAATGCTGAAATATGTGTATAAAATCTTTGCGCATATATTAAAACCATAGTTGCGCATATATCGTTTGTTGGTTACATATGTATAAGTATTTTGTTAAAGTTCTATATTGTTAAAAAATTTAATAGTTGAGAACCGTTTATCTGTGTGTTCCACACAGCATCAGCCATTCCCCAAGCACCTGCCATTACGTAGAAGACGATCGTATCGGCAGGATTGAGACCCCAACTCTGAACTCGCCCAAAAAACCAATTTATTCATTCATCAAGTGTTTTTATAGACTCATTATGCATTCAAATATGATTGTAACTGCAGATCAGAACAATAAACAGATTGGAACGGTAGTTTCGTGTGATTTCAAGTAACTTAAGGCTTCCGCTTTTTCTGTGTTTAAAAAAATTAATTTTCAATCCGGTCGATTACAAGAGTGGGTTCACTGTTCACCAGGAACTGTCATATGTGTGGTTTACAGATACTGAGTTTTGCTTTTCCTTTTCGTTTTTGCGATTCACTGTCATTTTCGTGTTGATCCTGAATCAGAAACTAACACCAAGAGCAAGTATCATGAGTATGTTGAGGACTGCACCGAATACGAAGAGAGGTTGGCGACCGAAGAATTTGAACAGCTCAAAAAGTGTTGATAAAGTATACATTTAACCGAGTACGAATTTCACTTCACGATACCTAATAATTGTCAAGAAACACTTGTTACATACCTTTTCCAATGACTTTTTCTCTCAGCCCACATACAAAAAATAGGTATTGAAAATGACACATATACATTTGAAATTATGACTATTCATACCTATAAGTTATGAATAGTCATACTTTCAAATGTATATACGTCATTTTCCATACTTATTTTTTGTTTGCAGAACCATATAGACGGATCACACGTATTTGTCAATATTGAAACAAGGACGTTGTTCTACAATTATTGTTTTTTCACATAAAAGGCTGTTTGAACAGCACGATAAACTAATTTTTGGCATCTCATCTTATACAATAAACATTTCTTTGGGTTGTGCTTTTTTCATCCGTATTAAGGCCGTTAAAGATTAGAGTCTCTTTATAGATTATTGAACATGAATCGATTATTGAGCTAGTTTCATTGTTACCAAGTGCGTAAAAACAAGACTATGAGCTTTTAACATTGCACTATTTCCGGATTAGCGTTGTATTCTCGGTTTTGTACTTAAAACGAGCTAGCTCATTAGCGAGATGCCCGGTGAAATAGCTTTTGTCCTTGCGAAACTTTGAAAACTACTTTTTAACTAACCGGTCCAAATACAAGCGAGCAAACTGCGTCAGAAACACCAAAAGCAGTCATGACGAATCCGATTTGAGAAATTCCAAGCCCGCAACCGACAAACGCCTTCAAACAAATCAGGTCAGTTAAATGATTGTTTTATGAAGGTAGGTACGGAAAAGGGTGTAATTGCTGAACGTCAGTTAAATTGGGTGAGTATTTTAACTAACTGACTGGTTTATCAATCAATAACTATTACTACAAGTAAAACAAACAACTTTTGTTCGGAATACAGCGGTTTCCGACACTGTAAGAGTTCGACTTGAGATTGCATATCTCTAAGTTATTATTGACTGTGGTAACAACGAAAATCACATACGTTCAAGTTACGTGTACTGGAGAACGTGATCAAGTTGAATGAGATCGGATGAGCGCATTCTAATGAGATCGACTAACGCTAGGAAAACTCCAATTCCCGAAAACAAAAGCATTAAACTAGAATTTGAACATTGGTTGATTAGACCATAAAAATTATAGCTGATTCTGAATATTACATGACTTCCTACAAATAATAGGCAGCATGTCCCTCATCAGTTTTAAAAAATCAAAAAAAAAACGAAAAAGAACTAACTTTTGTGAAGACGCCTACGAGGAACGCTTGCTCAATTCCATTGAATAGCGTGAGAGGAACAAGAAGAAGCATTTTGACGTTTCGGAGATTCTTCCAAGACAACTTCAGAACTTGCGCCGAGAAAGATGGTGGCTTCGCACTGTAAGCATAGAAGTAAATGGGTTGACGGTAGAAAAACTAGTTTTTTGTATCTTTTACATTCTCAAATGCTCTTTCTATTCTTCTGTATCTCCTCCTCTTTCTGGTTCTCTCCTTCTCTCTCTCTCCTTCTCCCTCTCGCACATTGAATATCTTACAGCGTGTCTCATCCGGAATCGGGCTTCAGAAGATCCCGCTCAGCTATCATATATAATTGAGGAAAGGAGAATAAGTTTAGCAAGAAGCGTGAGAAACGAAGTGTCTGTCTCAAGAGCTGATTTGTCTTAAGAGCTGATTTTCAGGTTTCCAACTTTATCTAAAAACATTTTATATTTCATTATCAGCATGAAAAGTCGTTCGCCTTTTTATTGTCCACTATTTCCTAGCGTCATAATAGAACACGATCTATAAAGAAAACGCTCATTGTCTTTACGATTCACAGCCTTTTATGAAAAAAATCCTCTTTCAAGTTATGACTTTTTCAAGGTATCATGTGAAATTTGAAGAGAGATTTTAAAGGAAGTAAGTAACATTCGAATGACACATGGAAAGAAAACCTATTTTGTAAGCGACTGGTTGGTTTTTTGTTTGCAAATAAAAAGCGTTGAAACTAACCAGACTCGTCCGATCTCGGTAGTGCGTGTGTTGTTACTTTTTTGAAAAGGAGTTTTGGGTTACGAGAAAAACTTTACAGGAAACCCTCACCGGTTGATGGTGTCGACATGCAGGGCATTCAGGAACATCGCGACTATCATAACGGCGACGATGGCGCAGCAGAGATATGCGGCACAAACAGCGATGAACACCGAGGAAGGCGGCCTTGTTAAAAAGTCAGCCGCCTGAACCGGAAAGCAGGCGATGCCTTGGTGTTTTATCTTTAAAGTTTCCCTATTTGGAAAATTCTTTTTCTTCTGATCTTTTATCACTCTTCTGTTTTTATCGTTATTTTTGAAATTATGCTTTATTAAAAGCGCATGCGTGAAAACATTAAGTCTTTCAAATAACGCCATCGCACGGAATAGCAATGTGATCTTTGTGATAAGGTTGGGACGCGTTCATTCGGGTAAGGGAAAGGGGTGAGTTCCAACCCACTTCGTAAACTAGCTTTTGCTGTTGCGATAGTTGAATGAGTTTCATATAATGCTTGATTTTCGGAGAACTAATATACTTACCTAGGTTTGCACTATTTATTAAATAAAGGATTTAAAACATGTAAATGTAGTTCAAGAAAGCTAATTAATAATCAGCAAAAATGCTTATGAATAGTTTGACTTCAAAGCATGGAAAAATTCAATGCTTAAAATGCATTACTAACGAGAACAAAAAAGATGCGCATGAGACTGTTGAGCCATTCCGTGTTTATATTGTCACAAATAAAGTGGTCAAAGTACGAATACTCTAAAATTTATAGCGTCCAACTCCCACGCTGAGAAACTCAACTAATAAATAGTTTTTAGGCTAACAATGAGTTATTAGTGGATTATTTTTAGAATTATTCAATGTTTAAAAAAGGTACCTGAGCGGATAATTCGGTTTCATTCCATGGGAAACCTCGACCACACCTAGAATGTGATAAATTAAAGCTTCTCAATAATATTACTCAATAAATTAGGATTAGTCAAAAACTTAAGGCTTTTTGACAGCATTTTTCAGTGTTACAGGGTACGGCAAAAAGCTAGGTGGACAGTATTTTTCCGATAAAAACTTAACGGATTGAGCAAATCAAACAAAATTTTCGTCAAAGTTTCTTCAAATAGTTTGGGATAGAACAGCACTTTTAAATTTTGAACAGCTCTCCCTTCTCCTCGACAAAGGCGCGGAGTTGCTTGTGGAAGGCACTCACCGTGGTGGACAGGTAAGCGACGTCAAAATCATCCCACGCCTTCTGTAGAGCGCGATTAAGACTTCCAAAATTCTTGTTTGGGGAAGCACAGGCCTTTCTCTCAAGGGCCGACCACACAGAAAAGTCCAGGGGATTCAAATCAGGTGAGTACAGAGGCCATTCGGCGTAGGTGATCATCAGGAAATTGCTCTTTCATCAGTCTTGCACCACTTTGTGGGCGGGCGCAGAGAACTGCTGAAACGTTCTGCTGCGTCCGGCAAAGTGAGCCTGGCTCCAGGGAAGTACTTACCTAAAAAAATGTCGTTCAGGTAGAAAATGTCGATCGATTCCCGGCCCAGACCATGACAAGCGGGAGAGCCCTTTCTGGAGACGTAGCGACCACTCCTATTGGCCTCGTTGACCGATTTCGACCAAATCCTAACGTTCTAGTGGTTGAAGGACTGCTCAATGCTGAAAAACTTCTCATCGTCGAAGAGAATATCCAAACAGTCCACCGGCTTGAACCGCTTTGACAGTTCACGAAATATCCGAAGACGGGTCGCCTTCATCTGGTCTGTCAATGCTGGAGTCTTCTGCAGCTTGATAAGGCGAAGTCCCATGCGAGATTTGACGATACTACGAACAGATGTATCCGAGATATTCAGCTCCTTTGCGACTTTTCTGAGACTCCGCTAAGGATTATATCGAATATTGTCTCGGATGCTTCTCACGTTGAAGGAAGTGGTCGCGGTCACTGGTCTAAGGCTCTGGAGACGGTTATTCCTCGTACCAGTCTCACAAAAGTGATGTATTGTGTTTTCAATTGTCCTGCGGGAGCATCAGTGATTCTGGCGATGTGCTTTTGAATATGCCCTAACTGGCTCAAGCGCAGAATGTAGCCTCGGTCCAAATCAGAGACCATTACCTGAGAACGAAAAAAATTATCATTCTGAACTTTTCAGGGTGTGTTCTCAACGTTATAAATAAGATACATACGAAAAATCACACGACCGCTAAACCAAACAAAAAAGATACAAAGTGACAAAGTCGTCCACCTAGCTTTTTGCCGCAACATGTATTTCGTTGAGGTTGAGCATTCCCTCAACTATTCCTCAACTCATTCCCCCAGGTTGAGCCGGTCTTAAGAATATTATTGACATGGTAATTACCTTGTTTTAACGTGCTTGCTCGAACGACATAAAACACACCGGTTTGTTAGAATTGTATGATAACGGATGAATGATGGAGCTTTGTGTCTACGACATCAATCTTAAACACATTTTAATAGAAGGTTTGAACACACGTTTGATCGATTGTGTCTTGGAAGGATTTTTCCTGCATAGCAGCCGTGAAGATAAGAGAAGAAAGAAGATTCCCAATAACCTGACCGAGATGAAGAATCATGAAAAAGTACCCGAAAAACCTGAAATCATATATGCAATTTCTATATAAACTTTTCGTGGAAAAAATCTTGAATGTTTAAAGAAAAAATTTTCTTCAAAAAATTGAGTTAAATGCTGGTTGGACAACATATTAATCATTTCAAAGGCTCAAGGCAGCTTTTTAAAACTCTTATCACAAACAAGAAAAATTGAATGGATTGGTATTGGATATTATGATGAAATTGGGAGAACTATATACAAATGATTTTCTTCAACACATTCGTTTAAAAAAGGCATCTGGGTGTATGTTTGGCCAACCGAACGATCACGGTGGTTTCTCCTTCAAAATTGAGCTGTGCATAACGAATGCCGCATTCAGTGATGTACACACACTTCGCTCCCCACAGACAGCTTCCAGCTACTCCGGTGAGAATAGAAACCGGGATGAGAGAGTAGTGCCTGTAAGAGAAGTTTGGAATGAATATTTGTGAAAGAATACAGTATTTTTAAGATATGTTACAGTATGTTATACCTAGTCAAACTAAGCGATCGGCCAAAGATGAGTTAGTTATGACTTAACGGAAAGGAAAACGTTGTGTAAGAAGAGTAAAACAAAAAATGAGCTAAAATCATGTGTAGAAAGGGTTGGCCTATAATTATAAAAAAAGGATGTGAATCGAGAATCCCACAAAAAAGACTCACCGGGGTAGAAAGTTCACGAAGTGGTAGAGAATGTAGACGCATATCGAGACAATTAGTGTAAGTTTGCACCCGATTCGGCTGATCATGAAGGAGGGCACGACTAGAGAGGAAAAAGCCAGAGATATGTACAAGACGCTTAAAACAGGGTTACTTGTTTGTTATAGCGAACACAGTCATCATTAACGCAGTTCATCTCTTCGAAAACTTTAGATGCTCCATCTACATGAAACCCTATGTTTTTTGTTTTAAATTAATGTATTCACAGTGTAACTAAGAGCTTTTTTATTGAATTTCCAAAGATTCCGAAATTGTTATTTGCCATTCTTCATGGTAGTTTCTATCGAATTAAAATAACTATACTTCGATTAAGTTACAAAAAGTAAATAAGGTTTTTTCTTCTATTTCATGAATCATCGTCATTAAACATGTGGATGAGACTTGATTACCGCAATGAATTGTACACCGAGGAAAATTGAGGTTCATACATGTATAGTATGTAACGATACATAGTATGAGGTCCGAAGATATGAATCAATGGGAAAACCGTTAAATTTATAATTTTTTTCTTATGGAGGGTATGAAAGAGGAGCAAGAAGTGATGGGACTTTGAAAAAAAAGAAGATTAAACAACAAACATTTTTGTTCTCGGAGCGCAATCAAACTCATCCGTTTCCTCTTTACCGAGTGCTTTACCATTACTTTAACGAAGGCACTGATTAATGTATAATTTGTTTAAGATAAGAGTGTTAATCACTTCCATATGCTAACATGAGGCTATCCGCTCCGAGCTCCCCGTTCACTGAGGTTTGAAGGTTTTGGAGTCCATGGAAAGCGGTGAAGAGGAAGAGAAAGGCGAAGGAGATTATGAAAAGGTTACTCTGCAAGCAGATTCTGTTTATGCCTCAGCCTCAATGGGCATTTATCCTCTTCAGTGTGTCATCTTTTTTATTTATTCATACATCAAGAAGATGTTACATTAATGTCATTTGCTGCTTCTCTGCGTACATTCATAGCCTAATTTCAAAATTGAGCAGAAAAATTAACATTTTAATGTATTAACAATTTTCTTTGCTTCAAGAGCTCAAGCCAATTTTATTTTGGTTAGAGCTTTGAGAGAAAACTTTTCATGAGGTTGACTTTCAAACACATGAAAAATTTTTAAACATACATAAACTTTTGAGTTGCAAACATTTGGAACGTTAATTGGAAAGTGAAAACCTCTCACTCGAATTTTCCGCAAAATCTTCTCGGTTCTGATTCTCTCTGCTCCGGAGCGAGCGGCTCGTTTCTGCTTCCGGATGCATTTTGCGATGAATTCATTACTAAACCAAGAGTTTTAGTCATTAAACAATACTATTCAATCGAAACCATTTGTGGAAAACGTGTACTAACAATATTATAAATCTCGTTACAACCATTCTCGCGCTTACAAATTACTCGTAAAATAAATAACTTGTTATTTTCTGAGGTAAAGACATGAACAGGGAAAGCCCGTTGCTGTTTCTCTGCTAGTTTTAATTGAGCAATTACAGCTAAGGTTTCTTAATCTTATTGATTCAATGGACTTTCCGGTGCTGAAGTCAAAATTGTGACTCATTGTGTCAGGCTTAGCGTGCAGTACTATCGTTCAAAGCCCAAAAATCCAAATATAACTTTCATGTCGATACTAAACTTATTTTGAATTACAGAAGAGCAAATATATTAAATGAAAACAAACCTGTACAAAAAAAGAGACTCTCCTGCTCCTTCAGCTTCTTCATACTTTCCTAGCAAGCTCTGCACTGCTATCAAACCCTGAACGAGGTATTGATCGTTTTTATGCCTTGATTATACACCTTTCATTATTTTGTTGAGCGAAGAACGGAAATTCCCAGAAGTTTTGCTTGAATTGAAGGTTGTATCATATCTATAATCCGATAAGTGACCTTATCTGCAACCACTTGAATAGGTCTTCAATGATTTTTTCAACAGCTCAGATTGGGTATTTTTTGCGTAAACACCCGTCTCACCGAATACCGGTCTTATGGAGTAAGCTTTCAGCAACCTTTTAAACACAGTTAAATTGCGACAAACCGAACCTTTCCTTTGGTTAATCTCCGCCTACTTCCGTGAACGGGGCAGTAGGGATCATAGTCGTGCGGTCCCCTCTCCCTCATCAACTCATCCTGGTCGATTTTGTTCTCATAGGCTCTGGAATCACAAGTGAGATTATAAGTTTCAAATTTGACTGTTTTTCTGTAGCCGCTGAACAGAAAATTCTAGGATTGCATTTTGATATGAGAATAACATATAATTAAACTCTTTATCGCTCGGACAAAGGCTAGTGCAAGGCAAAATCAAGCAAGCCCTTTCTTTTTACCGAGAGCTTACAACCACAGTTTTCGTATATTGCACTAAGAGTCGTAGGGACTCATATAACATTAAACATTCTTTTCATGCTGTAAAATCAGCAAAAACCTGTAAAGCTGTCTGCAAGCTGTAAAATGCACTTTTTCATGATTTGAGACCCAACCTAAGACCTTTTTTCATTTCGACTTTATGACTGTAGGTAGAGCTAGATATTACCCGCCTTTTCCGATATTCTTCACTTTGGATGTCTGAAATTTAGATGAAACGTTTGGTTGCATCGAACTTCATGTTCATTCATTAGTTTATTCCTATGCTCTCGGTTAAGCTCTATCCGATAGCTGTCACAGTGACGATTTAGTTCAAAAGTTACAAGTTCATCGGGAAATTTTAAAAGGAACCCTTCGTCCGCATCGCTTTCCTGCGTCTTAGGAGCCGGTGGATCGTCCAGAGTGTAAGACTGCATCGTGCGAAAGTCAAAGTAACGCTCTTTTTGAACCCATTCGTGGGGGCGGATGCATACAGTATCCAGCCTGCAAGAGAAACTTCAAAACTTATTTGGAAAATTGTTTGAGTAGGATTTGCTGAAACTTAATTATTCTCGCAGATTAAATATCGTAACATATTCAGAAGGTGTCCGCCTGAGAATAAGAAGACTTGATGGCATGCAGTCATGTAAGGAGACGGAAGTTTCTTATTTTAGAATCTCTGAAGAAGGGGTCGGAGACGAAGCGTTGATTTTCTTGTAATGCGTCACTCCCGGGTTTTTTTTTGCCATTTCTGGTTATCCGTCCGTGCTTGAGAATGGCTAACGGATAGCAGAAACCTAACAAGCCAATGAAAATGCTTATTTGTAAAAAAAACTATCCAGTTTTGAAAGATCTCCGTATAGTTCTACTTTGCTTGTAGACTTTTTCCTCTGTTGTTTGATCCCTGGTTATTTGTCAAGTTTTTTCACTTTATTTCTGGAATCTCTCGATGCTTGAACAATAGCTGGTCTCTCTGCTTCTTCGGTCCCATTCCGATTCGTTTCAAAATTTGTTGACTCAGGTTGCGTATGGTCTGGAGAGCCGGCGATTTACTGAAACAAAATTTTGGAAGGTCGAGAAAAAATTGCTTCAAGTTAACGAATGGCTTTGGTTGAAAACCGATGTATCTTGAAGATCAAAAATAATTTGCAAGTACTTTTTGGGTATTTCGATAAGACCTAAAGTATCAAATACTGTCAACCTACGAACAAAATAACGCGAGGATAAAAGGTAGTCGACGGAGAGGGATCGAACCCAGCTATCTCTTACCAGAAGTTAACGCGTAACACATACACTAGCAAGGTTCTAGCGAAAATAAGTAGTCTTAGAAACTCATTAAACATTACACATTTCATTAACAAAAAAAGCCCCTTCAAGATTTTAGACCCAACCTAGGGCGTACTTATGTTGAATGTATCACTCCATGCAGATGCTATTTTTAACCCATGACGTCTGAACCAAATGAGAATTAGTTTAACTGCGTATTCGAGCGTTTGTTGATATCTAACACCCGTCCGTGAACGTACTATTAAAAGTGAATTATCAAAGATAAAATAATCAGATAAGTTATCAATTTTTTGTTATTGCACTTTTGGATTTTTCTTTTTTGACCTGGAAGTCTTCCGGTGTTGATTCATTTTGTTTTGACTTGTTTGATGTATACGAAAAAAACTTATTATACCATTTTGCTTAACCCAGCTTGCCAGTTTATATGAACCTTAAACTTCAGAGAAAATTGAGGTCAATAGCATGTATTTCTTTTTTGTTGGAAAATTACTAGACATGTTTTTATACACCAGTGGAATTTTTCATTTGAAAAAGACCTTTGGTTGCAATGCAACAAAATGTAACAATACATGCTAAAGTAATGGAATCGGAAAAAAAAGATTCTTTGTTTAGTAGTGAACAAAAAGAGAAAAAATAGATTGAAGGGTTTAAATACTATGATAAATTATACATACTAGGAAAGGAAACCAAGTTCGCATTTCAAGGGAATTGATCTCGAAACCGTTGTCTACGTTCTCGCTTGTATTACTTCAAAAAACCATTAATATTGCAGTGAAAATATATGTAATTCACGGCACTTTTTGTTTCTGACATTGAATTTTGAACAAGAAAGGAATGAGAATTTTATAAAAGTTGAGGACCTCGACCTCGACTAATTCAAGAAAATTGCACTTTTAACACTTCGAGCACAATGCTCTCCAAAATGGGCAACTCTTATTGGTTCCATAAAACATATTTGATGAATGGCCTCCAATTTGCAATTATTGGTTGCGCCAGGAAAGCGCATGTTTTGTTCACGCCCTAACTTTTGCAAGAGTTCCTGTTAAATAGCATGGTTTGCTCTTTTGATCACAGAGACTCATGTGTTTCATCTTAATTATTTTTTTTTCAATTCGGAAGGGTCTCTATCTTGACTAACAAACCGCACTTTTCTTACATTCAACGTCTCTCTTTGATGTAAACCACACCTAAGCTCGGCGAATTCAATCTCTGCATCTTCTTGACGGTCGGAAAGTGCGCATTTCATTGTTTGGCTGGCGCCGGGCGACATACGAATGCGCGTCTCGGAGGCGTAACGAGGAATTTTTTGGTAAATGAAGACATCCGCGTCCGCCTCCTCCTCATCTTCATTCTCAGAGCCAATGTCGAGCACCTCGAGGATGACCGCCTGACAAGCTGCACGAGGCCGCTTCCGCTCTAGCGCCACGAAGACGGAGAAGGTTACTGTAGGCAGCTGACGGGCGGGAGAAGCACGTGTCGCCAGAACAATTGCGCGGAGGTATTCTGGTGTGTTCTGTGAGGACTCAGGTGTACGAAAGGTTTCAATAAATGGATTCAGACAGAAAAAAACTAGAGAAATTTTTTTTTAAAAAAGAGCTATGAAACGAATTTTCGCAAGTAAAATATTTGTATGCTTAATTCAGACTTTAAAATTTAACCAAAAAGGTTTAATAAAATTCTGGAAAAGAGAAAAATTGAACAACATGAAGAAATATTAAGTAAAAAAAGACGATAATTGAATTTCATCTAAAGGAGTAAAGGAAAGAAAGGAACAGCTAGAATCAATTCGAAAAGAAGAAAATGAAGAAAAACTTGGAAGAATGAAGCGAAAACGGGTCAGCAAACGCTAGATGAAAGAATTTGAAATTAAAGAAAGATCATCAAAACATCAGAGGAGTACGAGTGAAACGCAGAATTCCAAAAAAATGCAGGATTTTAAAGTAATAAAACAATGAATACAGAAAAGGTGTTAAAGAGCAAAATAGAGAGAAACATAGAAATAGGAAGAAAAAGATAGCTAAGAAGCGCAGTTCAACCTGGTAGTCACTCCAATCTACTGCATATCGCTGCTGCGGAGGAGCGGAATTTGAGATACGCTTACGGAAGGATGGACTCATCGTTGGTGCTTTTGAATAAGCGTCTTCTGCGGAAGTTTTCTCCATGACGATGATACGGTGGAACACAGAGCTTTGCTGCCGTCTTTCTTGATAATGATAAAGCGTCTGGAGATTTTCGAGGTCTCAACGATGATAGCAACTATCCTATCAGAGCGTCCACTCTGCTGAAGCTACTATGAAGAGCTGATGAATGAGAATCGTACGAAGATGGATGAATTGATAGTATCGAGATAAAGAGAAAGAGAGAAATAGAGTGAGAGAGATAGAGAGAAATAAAAAGAGATAGAGGAAAAAAGGGAGAGTAAGAGATAGAAAGGAAAAGAGGATTGTACAGCGGTCGAGAGTTGGAGAAAACAGAAATGTAACAGATAATTTCGAAAAAGAAAATAGAGAAAATGTGAGACAGAAAAAGTGGAAAAAAACGGATATTGAGGCTGAGAAACTGATTTTAAGGGAGGGATAAAATGCTGAACGGACAAAGAGGTAAGAGATCGAGGGTACCAGAAAAGAGGAAAAGAGAAATGTAGTAAAGGGGTGAGGTGATAAATTACTCGGCTCTTCCACCCGCTTTTTATTCCTTTCGGCGAGAATTTTTTAGTTCATTCCCTCACATATACAACTGAACGGAATCAGAGTCCAGATGACCTTCATTTATCCTTTCAAAAGATGCAAAAAAATAATTTTTAAATTGTACCAATGTAGCCAAAACTGAGCCGGCTGCAGTAGAACAGGAATTCCAGTATACATAACACATTAGAAACAAAAATTCAGAAAACTTTGTTAACGAAATATTGTTTTAAAAATTTTGAAAATAGTCAATTTCATATTGAAATAGTTTGAATTTCTCGGTATTATGTACTTAACATATGTACGTTAAAAAAACTTGCTTCATGAGCAAACGTGACTAAGAAAACGAATCATTCAAACGTTTTAATAAAATTATTGCACAGAGTAGCAATCTTTATTAATTGATGTAAGAATGACGCGCTCGTTCCCGGTGACTGTTCCGGTGACTGTGACTGTTCCGGTGCCAACTCTTCCGAAATAATAGATCTAGGAGTTGTTTTTTCGAGTAATCTTTCTTGCAATAAACAAGTCGAGCATGTCTGTAAGAAATCTACAAACCTCGCCAATCTCTTTTTGCGCGCGTTCAAAACCAATTCTCTGGTTGTATTAACCCGTGCTTTCGTTATATATTCGTCCGATCCTCGAATACAGCTCGGTTGTATGGTCACCTACCGCGATTGGCTTAGTTAAGGACCTCGAAAGAGTACAGAGAAATTTCACTAAAAGAATCTTGGCTAGGAAAGGACTTACCCGTCTAGTTTACTCTGAACGTTTAAAAATGTTAAATTTAGAATCTCTTGAATATCGTAGGGTTGTTTCTGATTTAGTTTTTATACATAAGAGAGTCCACGACTACTCAGAGTTCGACTTCTCTCGTTTGTTTACTTTAGCTCCTCTTACTAGAGCTGTTAGAAATACCCATCCATTAAGAATCGCCTTACCATATGCTCTAAACTCCTTTAGGTTTTCTACGTGTGCTTCTAGGTCGATCACTATTTGGAATTCCTTACCTAGCGAAGTAGTATGTAATCATTCCAGCGAAGTATTTATGAATAAACTCAGAAAACTACCGATAAATTGTATTTTACCCGAGCCAATTGTCTGCGACTAAGTTAAACTAGGAATAACACTTTTTATAGACACACTGCCACTGTAATACAATTCTTTTCTAAAAGAATCATAATCCATGTTTAATTTGTGATCATTAAATGTTGAAGTGAAACTGTTTTTGTGTACATGGAAATAAAGAATTGAATTGAATTGACTGAGAGACAGCTGGTTTCTACGCCGCACCGTAGACTAACTAGCTTACGTCTATGTGATATTTGACCAAACCCCTTTTTCGAAATTCAAGTTTGCAAAAATGTAAGTAAGCTATTTTAAACTCGAGAAGTTTGTGCACATGTTGGAGATACGCCTGCATCGTAGAACCAACACCTGCCGGTTCAAGAAGATATAAAAAAACCGAATTTTTTTACTCTTGGAAAAAGACCCTGAATAAAAAAACCCTTTAAAAAGTTGTTCTGCTTTTTCGGGCACGTTTGCATAGTTTTTTTAAAGATATATACATATACGCTTCTTTAATGTGAATAACTCGAACGATAGTATGGTAGTTGTAACGATAGTATGGTAGTTGTAACGATAGTATGGTAGTTGTAACGCGCTCGTTCTGGGTGAAAGAGAGATAAGCGGGTTCGATCCCGCCTCGTGGGCTTTGTTTTGTTCATAATTCTTTTCATATATTTCTTGACTATTTTTTTGCGTAGAACTTATTCTTGCGTACATTCAAGACTAAGTCTCTTGATGTTCTGACACTAGCTTTTGTCACTTATGTACGCCCAATCCTCGAATACGCGACTGTAGTTTGGTCCCCAACAACCATAGGCTTTGTGAAAGACATTGAAAAAGTTTAAAGGAGTTTCACCAGAAGAATCCTAGCTAGGAACGGACTTCCTCGATTAGATTACTCTGAAAGACTAGAAATGCTTAATCTAGAGTCACTTGAATACCGCCGCGTTGTTGCTGACCTAGTATTTTTCCATAAAAGAATACATTCGTGTTCTGAATTTGATTCTTCCAGACTATTCATTGTGCTCACAAGTTGAGAATCGCATTGCCTTTCGCTATAAACAGCTCCCGGTTCTCTACATGTGCATCAAGAATTATCTCTATATGGAACTGCCTACCTTCTGAAATAGTATGCATTCATTCTGATATGATGTTTCTGATGAAACTGAAAGAACTTCCTAAACATACTATTTTACCTAGCCCTATTGTTTCTGACTAATAGCTTTAATACACCGCCACTGTATTACCTCACCTTCTTCTTTTTCATTTCTTAGTTTTATCATATATAAAAATCCATGTTATATTGTTTTTATATTTCGATTCCACGTTAAACATACACATGTACATGGAAATAAAGAATTAATGAATGAAAATGACTACTCGTGGCTGCCTTTGAAACTGAGCTTTTACAAATCTTTGAAAAAAGTGATTTAGGAAAGGTCAATTTTTTTGAATATCCATGAAAGTATTACAATTACATATAATGATAAAAGTAACCTTCTTTTTTTCCTGTCAGCCTCAGCCTGCTCCTCCAGAATTTGTTGATGTACAGCCTCGATGTCAATGTCTTCAATGTTCAGCGCTAGCTGTAACGTTTATATTCTCTTAATAAGACTCAATAATCCAATTCTCTATCACCTTTTTTTGCTCTCGGCAGTTTGAATACTAGTTTGAGGTTTCAGCGATACTGTATGACTTGAAGCATGCCCGAACAGTTCCTGTACCTTTAAACTATTGTGTACTATCGATCAGAGATGTTATTAAAAGATTCAGGTACGTAGAGCTATCTCTATTTTAGTGAATCCCACAAATTCTTCAATTTTTAAAAACCTGAATTTTTTTCAATGTTCTCACAAGCATGTCAACACGGCAATTTAAAATCTTCACTTAACATTCTTTTTCAATTCTGTACATTTTCTATCGTTATTATAATGTTTTTTCTGTTGAAGGAGCGACTGTTACTAAAATGTTCTTTTTTAACTTAACACTTTACGGCACTCGGATTTACCAATCACGGAAAATTTTCGGGAACTTGAGGCTGAAGTTTTTCACCAGGATTCTTCAAAGCAACGCCACAGTCGCCAATTACATTCCTCAATGTGAAAGTACCTAGACTTTTCAGTCTGATTCTGGGTGATAACCCAGAATCATTTATCATTTGCTTACAAAGCATACATGCTAAAACACTGAAGCAAATGACCTCGCTTAATTTGGATGCTTTTGAGGGAGATCTGGAGAACTGCCGTTGGAATGGAGCTCCTCCGGTGCCCGGGAAGGAAGCAGAAGCGTGCACTGGTTTGGAGCCTTCTGCCGCACATTCTCCCGGCTGATCAGACACTATTTCTTCCGCGAGTTCCCACGCGTTTCCCCCGTCCATGTCTTTTTGTGCTCCGAGGAATGAGAATTTTTGAGGTCTTCAACTTGATGACGCTCCTGAAAATTTACAGATTTTTTGGAAACCGAAGACATTAGTAGAGAGTTCGCATAGTTGCGAAAAAGTAATACATAAACAGTGTCAGCAAATTTTAAATTCATTTCCAAATCAAAATTACAAATATTTTTCGTGTAACTACTGTTTTCTCTCACTTGTGCAAAAAACTGCCGCCTTGTGGCACGGTTCGTGATCCTATAAGATGTGGGACAGAGGGAACAGTTAGAGTGTGTGTCACAATAAACAAAGTGAAATTCGTGACAGCACTATTATCATTTTTGACCCCTCTGTTTTCGTGGATCTTTCCGAGGGGGGGAGTCTAACTTGAAACCCTTTGCACAATAGCCAAAGGGTCCTAAGATTCAATCTGTATACGACCAATAACTCAAAACAGAAACTAGACAAAGAGAAGGTTTTTTAGTATGCAGAATCTTTATAAATTTTCGATTTAGAAGTTGAATTTTAAAACGATCGTAATAACAACGGAACTAAGAAGGAAACAAAATTTGAAATTTTATTTCTTAGTTAACTCAGAATAAAGCGACGAATTCCGCTGTGAAAGAGAAAAAACTTATAGGAGAACTCTCAGTATCTTAAATGCAAGAAAAACTCAGCGCCTGAAATCGCATATTTCATGCCATATCAACCTTTATATTCCTTCTTTTACCGATATCTAAAAACATTCAGTTTTAGCGATTGATGTCTCTTAACTTTGTAATAATTATTGAAACTAAATAGATGTAAATATGAGAGCAGTAGTCTCTCAATCCGATGTTACTGGTGCAAGACGTTGAGAAGACCGATAAAAGGTTTTTAACGATTAAACAAAGCAATATATGTACATTAAGAAGACTTCTTCAGAGACGGTCAAATTGAGAGATTGGTAACCTAAATAAAGACTATAATTGAAAAATTAGATTTGATTTGATTTGTTTAAATCAGGAGAACACGAAAAAAAGTTTGGGTTTGTTCCTTTTTTTCATTTCTTTATTCCAAGCACATGAGATATCATGAAAACACAAACAAAAACAAAGTTAAATGCATGGACTTTCTTCTAAGTGGCGGTGTTTAGGGGTTGCGGTATAGATGAAAAAAGGGGGGAGGGTGATATACTTAAAATCGACAATTATATTAGTCATGAATGAAAGGTTTAGGTAATATCTTTTCAGTAGGCAGAGATAATAATTGTTTTTTTGAAACTAGCAGTATTAGGTGTACTGACGATCTCAAAAGGGAATGAATTCCATACTGATAGCTGGCGAGAAACACATGTAGAAATAGAACATTTGCTAATATTATGAGGTGTTTTTAGCCTGAGCTCATGAGAATGGCGAGAAAATCTCTGGACTGCAGACAACTGAAACAAGTTCATAGTTTCAAGTTCACATTTTTTGTGGACACATTTATGAATAAATAAAAGGTCAGATATAGCACGACGATATTCAAGAGTTTCTAGGCCTAACATGGAGATTCTTTGTGAATAGGGAAGTCTGGAATGGCCAGATCTTGCTAGGATTCTTCTCGTAAACGACCGCTGAACTTTTTCAATAGATTTTACTAAGCCGGGGGATGAGGGATTCTATAACTCACTAGCGTATTCAAGAACAGGTATGACATAAATTTTAAAAGCTGAAGTTAAAAGAGGCGGACATGGTGACTTGAAGGCTTTTAACATCATGTTAACAAGAGCAGAAAGGCGAAACACCCTTTTCCTAAAGGATGTTACTCCCGAGCTGACCTCTCGCCGGCAGAGCTTCAAGCCGAGAGAGACTGCATCCGAATATCCACTAACCCATCTTTTCCCCCTGCCAAAGTGGTCGATGCTCACCTAATCCCTGCCTTTCCTCGTTTTGCCCAGTCTTACAAACGAGTACCCTATCGACCAATTTCCCCTCCTCCCGCCTCTTCGTCACTATCCCCCTTAGCCAGTTCAACTCAACACTCCCAAATGCCATCGTCTTCGCTGGTGAACTCTGGGGCCCGGTCGACATCTACATTCGAGGCTTCTTCAACTGACTTTCCTTCTCTGGCGGAAAGCTCAGTGAAGCCGCTACAAGTCAGAAGCAGACGCATTACCAGAAACGCCGAAGAATCTGCCTCATGCCCCAGAAAGTCAGACGAATTTGTTTCCAGAAGAAGAAATGTTAGGAAAACCTCTCGTTATTCACCATAGGATAAGTCGGATAAAAGAGCTAGAAAAGAAGTAATCAAATGCTTGTATTTCAACTGTAGATCAGTGATGAATAAGCTATATGATCTTTATTTTCTTCTTCGTTGCTGTAAATATCACATTCTCTTACTATCTGAGACATGGATGCACAGTGAGCTTCCCGACTCCATTCTAACCGATAGTTTACCCTTCACGGTATTCAGAGGTGACAGATTGGCACAAAGAGGAGGAGGCGTAGCCATTCTAGTAGATAATGCCATCTCCTCATCTTTAGTTGTTCAATATAGCAAGGCTCAGTGCGAGGGGTTAGTAATAGACATTTATCCTAACACATCTTTCTCGTTTGCTTTCTCGGCCATTAGACTGATTAATATATATCGATCTCCTAGCTGTGGAGTAGAAAATACAAAGGATCTCTGCTCGTTTATCACCTCTCATGTTACTGAAGTATTTCCCACCATTCTGTGCGGAGACATGAACCTCCCCAAGATAGACTGGGCAAATCTCACCGCTCCCAATACATGTAGTATGTCTCTTGCATTCTTAAACATGACATGCGACAACAATCTTAAACAACTCGTACTTTCTCCCACTAGACTTCAAAATACACTCGATTGCCTGCTCTGTAATTCAAATATCATAAAAGACTGTATTGTCAGGCCTCCCTTCTCCACCAGCGATCATGCCTCAATATACTTTGAAATCAGAGATAGAGCCAAGCGTATTATCACAAGCACCAGCTCATCGTTAGACTGGAAAAAGGCAGATTGGGAAATAATCAACTCAGACCTCTTTAGCATCGACTGGACTTACATGCTCTCAAACCTAACTATTGACGAAAGTGTCGATAAATTAACCAACATCATCCAATTCATAATGGATAATAGGATTCCAAAAAATAAGAATGTCAAAACACATTTGAAATATCCCCCCAAGATAAGAAGATTATACAGCTTCCTACAGAGAAGTAACAAACGAAACCCTCTCTCCATTACGTCATTACGCACATCCAAGAAACTTCACAAAGAACTAGTCAAATTCGAGGTTCTTAGGGAAGACAAGCTTAAGTTCCCGAGAAACTATAAGGTATTCTTCAGAACTATATCCAACCGCATTAAAAGCAACACATCTATTCCTGCTCTCATAGTGAACAATAAACCAACTACTATCCCCTTCGAACAAGCAACTCACTTCGCCGAGTATTTTGATAAGTTACAACCCTTACCAATCAGTGGACCCCTTCAGATCTCTCGCCCGAATTTTCACCTCGACCACATTAATGACATCTCCCCTTTTGAGGTGAACTCCATTCTGAAACGAATAGCTCCGAAACTGAACTCTTCCCCTGACTTTATTCCAAGTAGACTACTCAAAAATTGTCTGGACTCACTGGCCATACCTCTCTCAATCATTTTCACCAACTCACTAACCTTAGGGCACTACCCTCTGGCCTGGAAAAAAGGAATAATCAAACCAGTTCATAAAAAAGGGCCCCGCTCTCAGATCGAAAATTATCGTCCTATCACTATGGTGTGCTCTATGTCAAAGGTATTCGAGAAACTGATCTTCAATATAACTTATCAATATCTGGAAACCAATGGCATACTACATCCCAAACAACATGGTTTCCGTCGGAGACGGTCCACGGTAACATCCCTGGTAGAGGCTCATTCCATTTACCTCACGCTTCAGAATAAAAAAATACACTTTGACATCTGTCTAGTCGACTTTTCACGGGCTTTCGACTCTGTAAACATAAGATTTCTTGTTCACAAACTTGAAAAAGTGGGAATAACGGGCAACCTCCTCTATCTTATCCGTTCTTTTCTCACGAGCAGGTCCTCGAAAGTCTCAATCGGAGAAACATTATCAGGCCCTAAAGTATACAACAGTGGTGTTCCCCAGGGGAGTTGCCTTGGACCCCTCCTCTTTTCAATATTTATAAATGATATCATGGAGCACATAGAGCCAGATGTCCATGGTTTTCTATATGCCGATGACCTCAAAATTTTTTCCAAGAACAGAGACTCTCTTCAGAAAAGTCTGGATTCCATTTCCGATTACTCACTGACTTGGGGACTTGTGATATCAACTCAAAAATGCTTTATCATGCACTGTGGTCCTAGGAATCCAAAAGTAACATATAACCTAGAAGACAATATCATACCAACTACTTCAATAGTGAAAGATCTTGGCATTACATTTCAGGAAGATATCACATTCTCTAAACATATTGAACTAACCTCCCTAAAGTCCCAAAAATGTATAAACATGATCTTCAGAGCCTTTAAAACCAAATCAATTAAAGTTCTGCTCAGAATATACACCACATACATAAGACCCCTTATTGAATATGGGAGTGAGGTATGGTCCCCAGTAACTATCGGTCTCGTTAACTGCATAGAAAAAGTGCAAAGATCATTTACACGAAGGTTACTACAAAGGGCCGGATTACCCAAAATGAGTTATGTTGCTAGACTGAATTTTCTTTCCATCTCCTCGCTTGAATATAGAAGAAATGTGGCCGATCTTGTGTTCATCCATAAATGTCTGCACGGAAATATTCAAGTAGATTACTCAAATATGTTTAAACTTTGCCCATCGCCTTATTCGCTGAGAGAGTCGAATAACTACAGAATATGCTTGCCGTGTAAATATCAAAGCAGAACAAGCACTTGTGCCTCAAGAATGATTAATGTCTGGAATAAGTTACCTTGTTCTTTGGTTTCTACAAGCTCTTCTAGCATTTTTAGAAATGAACTTATCAAGCTTGATTGTGAGACCATTGTCACCAACTCTAGAATACATTTTTAATTCAAGTGCTTTGTTTCTTCAAATGTTTTGTTTCTGTTTCTCCTCTTTTTTTTTCAATTTTATTTGTGTTCTCAGTTAGCTCTCGAATGATAAAGAGTGAGTTGAATTTTTGGAATTTCAAGTTATTATTGCGGATGAATAGTTCTTAATTGCTGATGAATAGTTCATAACTGAAGATACAAGCTTTGCTTTCTTTGCTTTTTTTGTGTGCTTTCCTATTTTCCTAAAATGAAATGTTCCTCATTGTTCTTGTCATATTTAGATCTCACTTTTCATAACCTTCACTGAATTCACTTTTCTTGTGACAGTGTCATCTGTTTCGTCACTTAACATTATGTTTTGTTTCAAGCGGAATAAAGAATTGAATTGAGCAGAGCCTTTTTTACATTTGTCTTCAACATGTTTACGATAAGAGAAACGATCACATATGATTACACCAAGATCTTTGGCAACTCTACCAACTACTAGAGGTTGACTGTTCATGTAATAGACGCTGCGAGAATTGGATGATCCGAGATGAAGTACATTACACTTAGATATGGATAGGGACAAATTCCACTCTAGGCACCAATCGGTTATACGATTCAAAGCTAGTTGGATATAATTACAAGAGGTAGCGCGTCCCATTATCTTTATATCATCGGCGAATAAGCAAAATTTGATAGAATCGGGGATAGCTTCTTTAACAGAGTCGATGTACAACAAGAATAACAACGGGCCTAAAGATGATCCTTGAGGTATACCTGATATTACGGGAAGATAGACTATTATCGATCATAACTGTTTGTGAGCGGCCAACAAGATAATCAGTTAACCATTTAACGATTGGAGAAGAGATACCAAAAGATGCTATCCTATTTAGAAGTAATCTATGATCAACAGAATCAAATGCTTTACTGATATCAAGGAATATTATATCGATAGGGATGCTTTGGGATAACGAGTCAACAATGAACGAATGAGATTCAACTAAAGAGGTCACAGTAGACCTCCTAGCTCTAAAACCAGCCTGGTAGGGCGATAAAAGGTTCTCTTTTTCTAAATAGCAAGATACTTCCTTAACAATAATTTTCTCCATAACTTTTGATAAGGAACAGCATAGAGAAATAGGTCTGTAATTGGTAACTAGATTCCGGGAATTGCTCTTGTGTACTGGTTTTACTATAGATCTCTTCCATAGTAGGGGAACAGAGCCAGTAAGAAGGCTATTATTAAATAGGATACATAATGGTTTAATCAGGGCAAAGCGACATTTCTTCAATACAATATTAGGAATAGAATCAGGGGACGTGTTACACTTAGATTCAAGAGAAGATAATGCTCGTATTACCATATCTTCGGTTATATAATCGAAATTGAACGGCTCAGTAACGATTGGTAATTTAATTTCAGGTAATGGACATTTAAGAGGTACAGAAAATACGGACGAGAAATAGCGAGAGAACTCATCAGCTTTCTCTGATAGGGAAATTTTTTCCATTTAAATCACTATCGATCAAAGCGGGAATAGCACTATTGGCTGTACTCAAACGGCTCCTACAAGCCGCGAAAAATGATTTCTGATTACCTCGTAATATCAGTTGAGATTCTCTTTTAATTTCGAATTCTTTCAGCTTTTGATCAAACTCGGAAGTTTTTCTAATACAGTAATCCGAATACGGGGCATTTCGAGAAATTCGTTGTAATTTAACGAACATCTTACGTAGATTTGAAGGATAGCGGGATAAGTCGTCTCTAGGATTTACAGTTGGGACAAACTTATCAATTAGAGAGTTAATGAAAGAGACAAGATAATTATTAGCTGATTCGACATCTAACAAGCCAAATATTTGAGTCCAATCTTGCATAGCTATTTCATACTCAATAGCAGGCCAATTTGCTTTAGAAAACAGCTTAATAGAATGGGAAGATTTTGAAATAGTTGCAGATAATGATAAACTAAATGAAACTCCGTGATGGTCACTACCATTGAATCGACCGATTACATTACAGTCAGACACAATATTCACATTGGAAAATACTAAATCGAGAATATTATCATTCCTAGTTGGAGAACATACATATTGGGTGAAGAAATTATCATTCATATATTCAAGAAACATTTCATGTTGACCGTTTCTGTTGGATATTTGCTTACACCAGTCGATATACGGAAAATTGAAGTCACCAGTAATCATTACAGGGATCTTATCAGAAGCATTTGGATTATTCAGCTCACATTCAAAGTAGTTCAAAAACTTTTCTAAAGAAGCAGTGGGAGAACAAGGAGATCGATAGACACAAATACATCTTAACTTTCCTGATCTAGATGAACTTTGAAGAACATTAATAGAAACGCATTCAATACCATCTTCTGAAAAACTAGAAACAAAGGAACAGGGAACTCGAGGCGAAATCAAAAATGCTGTTCCACCACCTTTAGAGGCACTGTTTCTATCGCAACGGAACAACTGATAATTAGACATACCGGTTATTAACGAGTCACTTTCTTGGTCACTCAACCAAGTCTCACTTATAGCTATCATATCATAAATATTTGAAGCGAGCAAGTAAGAAAGGTTTTACAACTTATTTCGAATTGAACGAGCATTTATTGAAAAGCACTTGATATTGGTGAGGTCATGACTAATGATAGGGACACCGCCACTGACCTATCTTCTTTGCGTCACGTTGTTCCTCTCTGGAGCGTTGTTCCTCTCTGGAGCTCGAGGAGTCGCCATCGGAGTCACCATCTGCGGATCCGTGATCCTCGGAGTCGCCGTTTCTTGCTGCCAAGTCGTCTGGGAGTAGTGCCGAATAGGAATCAAGGAAGTTCCGATGACCTTCCACTTTTGTCCTCCGGGGATGCCGTTCCGCTCTCGCGCCACTTTCTTCACTTCTCGTTCCAATTCAAGTCCGTCGCGAGTCAAGTCTTCTCTTATGTAGCAGTGTGGATGCGGAGAAAGGCAAGACGGGCGACGACTTCGAATTTTCCTCAGTAGTTCAGTTCTCAATGTTGGTGACTGGAGGAAGATTTTGAGAACTCGACGCTTCTTCACGGGGTCGCCGAATCGTTTGAACCTTGCACTTGCAAGTTCTGGGCAGCCGAGGTCGAGGGAAAGGAGAAAGGATTGGTCCGAACTGTCCGTGGCTTCGTCACTGGGCTGCTCAGGAAGTCCAACACAAACTAGGTTCTGTGCTTTCTCTTCGATGAGGTTCTTGTCGACAGTGATTGCACGCACGGCAGCTTGGTAGGCGAGCATATGAGGTGGGATGGAGAGAAGGGAAGGGATTGTGGGGGTCTGGGGCTGAGGAGTCGAGAAGGGGGGAGAAGTATGAAGAGTTGAAAGACGAGAGACGAGGTCTTCGACGATTGTCTCCAGTCTTGAGATTTTGTTCATCATATCTTCAAATTTCTTCTCATTTTCTGGGCAACGCGTGCACTGGGGAGGGGAAAGGGGGGTGCGCTTGCCAGGCATTTTCGGAAGCAAACGAGTCAATATGAGACGTGGTAGATCACCGACTGCTCAGTGTGAGCAAAGAAAAGGGAATTGTCACTGTTTTTGTCACTTTTAAGTCACTGTATGTAAAAATCGTTCCAATTTTTTTAGTATATTTAGTATATTTATAGCAGACAAAACTCATACAATCATCCCTATCAGCCAAACTCAATCAGTTGCTTCGTTAGAAATGTTTAATATGTTGTAAATACATATTCAGCAATTTATTGGCAGGTAAACTTAACTTTAGTTATGCAAAGACTTTATAATTGGAAGTTGAACGTATATTCAGTCATTAGTATTTCCGTGTATTGACAAGAAACTCTGGAAAAGTGAGCATTCAGGCCATTACTGACTTCTTAGCAAACCGAAACAATAAAAAGAGACAATAAAAGCAGCGAGAGTCACTCAGAATTCCAGAGATTCACAGCTCAAAGAAGAATTCGAGTCACTTAGGATATATCGGAGAACCTTAATCACTTCCAAATGTCTTTTTTCTGCTCGGTTAGCAAGTTATAGGGAAAGAGAGAAGTACTATAGATAGAAAGGGATTGGGAAAGAGGGAAGAAGGAAAAGCATGGAGAGAGGACAAAAAAGAGACACACAGAGAGAGACGGAATTACGAAGTGATTCAAAACTAACGTATAGAGTAAAATAACTAAAAAAATTATCAGGATAGAGGTAATAATGAGAAAAAAAAACAGAAATAATTTGTATGTGAATACATGATATATTCCAGCCAATTTATAGTTCTGAATGTCTAGAACGGTCGACTGTCTTAAGTTTATTTTGCCCTTCCATTTGAGTGATCGACGTAATGAAAAGCGCCTACGAGCGAAACTTAGACATCTTGAAGAAGAAGCATTCTCCTAAAAATACCGACGCATAAAACCTGAAAAATGTCAACTAAATGTTCCAATTACCGACCGACATAGTTCAATCCTCAAATGACAGTGATCTTGAAGACTAGCAACAAAGCAATATATCTGAGGAACGATTGCTGATACGTGTGACTTTTTCAAAGACACTAGAGCATCGAATGTCATATTTTTTATTTTTAATTTAAATACAAAAAAAAAAGGAAAAAACTTCAAGTGAATCCGAATTATTTGAGCCGATTTACAAAGAGCCGTGAGAAGTCCGACTGGTTCAATACCTCACAAAGGATGCTGTAGGAGTTCATCGAGCTTTTCCTTAATGTTAATCATAGATACGAAGACATAATATGTACAAGTGCCCCGAAAACTCGTCTAAATCCTGGCCGCCTTGTGTTATCTTCCGAAACATGAGAGGGCTTGGAAAAGCCACTGAAGGAAAGCCATTTTATGACTTTTTCAATAAGTACACATAATTCACAGATGATATTTTCAATATACTTTACTGTTTTCCAAAGAAGAAGTATTTCGAATCGAACAAGAATAACACGAATAACAGGAAATTGAGAAAAGACTGAGCACTGGGAATCGGATGGTTTTGTGTGATTAGAATCCTGCTCGCCTTAGATCTAAATCCCAGAGTTACTGATGAGTCAATGCAGCCTTGCTCAAGTCAATCGGTTTTCTATGTGACACGCGCATGCGTCTCACAGAGAAGCACGATCATCACTTACCAGATTAGCTACGTTGTGCCGTCGCGCTTTCGCTCCACGCACAACAGGAAATACCAGAGATAAACTGTAGAGCCTTGAACTCTTTCGCGTTGACAAAACTCATTCGACGGGCACGTCATGAGATCTTGTGCCCAGACGAGTTTATTATCATGATGGAAAGACGAAGCTCAACGCGGAATACCCAAAAGTGTATTCAAAACTATAGAGAGATGACGGTTTGAACGGCGGTGGCTGAACTAAAGGATGAAGAGGTTGAAGATTGAAATAAAATAGCATGTTGCAATATACATATACATCTGAGTTTGTCTGGTGGCGGGATACCCGATAGAGAGAATAAAAAAGCTTAGTAATTTTTGAATAATTTCCATTGCAAACTTACAAATAATTACTAATTCATTCCCTAGTTTTCCTTTACCCAAAGTTTTATGTTGTGAACAATCACCTTTCATTCTTTGGCGACAGAGTAGCAATATCAATATCCAAGACAAGAGCACCGTTAAATGCTTGAGCTCGGTGCGCAAAAAACGGCTCTTACCAATGAAATAACGCACTTGAATTTTAAAAACATTGCACGTTTCGATTTGTAAAGTTAGAAGGTAGATGATAACATGCAGGTTTTGCGTTTTTTGTCGATTTTCGCACCCTAAAAATAATTATTGCAATAAGTTAAAGAGTTACACATTTTTTTCATCTTTATAAGTACGGGAAACATACAAAGCATTTACCGCTCGAAAAAACATTGAGTTAGAGGATGTTAAGAAAGATAATAAACAGCGAAATGAGGAGCATGGCGATTCCCGGCTTGTTCTGTTTTTGTTTTCTCTTCCTTACCCTCAACAACATTCTCTCGTTTATTTTCGTTCTCAGTTCTTATCTCTTTCCTGTTTCTTTCTCTAACTCTTCATTCTCACTCTTTCCCTTTATACTTTTCTTCTCTCTAATATATTTCCCCCCCCTCTCTCTCTCTCTCTCTCTCTCTCTCTCTCTCTCTCTCTCTCTCTCTCTCTCTCTCTCTCTCTGTTTTATTCACCCTCTTTCCTTGTATATCTGTTCTCTCTCCTTTTTAGCTGCTTCGCTTGCTATTTTACCCTATCTCTACGTTCTACACTCATTTCTTTCTCTCTCTATCTCTCTCTATCTCTCTCTCTCTCTCTCTCTCTCTCTCTCTCTCTCTCTCTCTCTCTCTCTCTCTCTCCTGCTCTCATTTTTATTTTAACCTAACAGAAAGTCATGAACTTTAGAGATCTAATGGTCCTCAAGACTTGCGGTGACGAGAGAAAAAAAGAGAAAAAGCCAGAGAATGGGGAAGGCTCGAATCAGGTGGAGTCTCGTTTCAACTCCTCTATAATCTCTCTCGAATCAGGTGGAGTCTCGTTTCAACTCCTCTATAATCTCTCTCGAATCAGGTGGAGTCTCGTTTCAACTCCTCTATAATCTCTTTCCTACAAGCTGCTCTAGTTGATTTCGCGATGTATTGAAACTTTTTGTGATGAGCTGTCTTTTTTGTGACCTTTCTTTTTGATTCTCTCTCTGGTTCTCTTCTTTGCTGTTGATATATTGAGATGTGGAGCTTTGTGTAACCCTCCAGGCACGATCATTTCACTGCTTTGGAGAACTTTTTACGAAGTGTTCCTCAATCAAAACTAGAAGTTTTTTCAACTGGTCACAGTGATAAACGTAATCAAATCAGCTTTTCAGCGTGGATAAATTATACAATTCTTGTTTTTCTTTCTTAATGAATTAACGATTGAGTGTGAATAAAAAGGAAAAAAAGTATATACTCGAAGTGTAAGAAAATATCAAAAAAGTTCTTAAAGTTAAGCAGTCGATAGTACAAGAAACACAAAAACTACTCGCACAAGTTCTACCAAGTAATTTTTTTTCAATTCAAATGAACGAATTCAAATATTCCATTTCCATTAGATGAATCGAGGTTGTGAGATTAAGTTTAAAATCCATTGCTGAAACTTTTCATTAGTGGCATACGGGTTCGCTCTGCAACGTGGTTCATTAGTGGCATACGGGTTCGCTCTGCAACATGGTTCATTAGTGGCATACGGGTTCGCTCTGCAACGTGGTTCATTAGTGGCATACGGGTTCGCTCTGCAACATGGTTCATTAGTGGCATACGGGTTCGCTCTGCAACATGGTTCATTAGTGGCATACGGGTTCGCTCTGCAACATGGTTGATTAGTGGCATACAGGTTCGCTCTGCGACATGGTTCATTAGTGGCATGCGGGTTCGCTCTGCAACATGGTTCATTAGTGGCATACGGGTTCGCTCTGCAACATCTTTCATTAGTGGCATACGGGTTCGCTCTGCAACATGGTTCATTAGTGGCATACGGGTTCGCTCTCCAACATGGTTCATTAGTGGCATACGGGTTCGCTCTGCAACATGGTTCATTAGTGGCATACGGGTTCGCTCTGCAACATGGTTCATTAGTGGCATACGGGTTCGCTCTGCAACATGGTTCATTAGTGGCATACGGGTTCGCTCTGCAACATGGTTGATTAGTGGCATACAGGTTCGCTCTGCGACATGGTTCATTAGTGGCATGCGGGTTCGCTCTGCAACATGGTTCATTAGTGGCATACGGGTTCGCTCTGCAACATGGTTCATTAGTGGCATACAGGTTCGCTCTGCAACATGGTTCATTAGTGGCATACGGGTTCGCTCTGCAACATGGTTCATTAGTGGCATACGGGTTCGCTCTGCAACATGGTTCATTAGTAGCATACGGGTTCGCTCTGCAACATGGTTCATTAGTGGCATACGGGTTCGCTCTGCAACATGGTTCATTAGTGGCATACGGGTTCGCTCTGCAACATGGTTCATTAGTGGCATAAGGGTTCGCTCTGCAACATGGTTCATTAGTGGCATACGGGTTCGCTCTGCAACATGGTTCATTAGTGGCATACGGGTTCGCTCTGCAACATGGTTCATTAGTGGCATACGGGTTCGCTCTGCAACATGGTTCATTAGTGGCATACGGGTTCGCTCTGCAACATGGTTCATTAGTGGCATACGGGTTCGCTCTGCAACATGGTTCATTAGTGGCATACGGGTTCGCTCTGCAACATGGTTGATTAGTGGCATACAGGTTCGCTCTGCGACATGGTTCATTAGTGGCATGCGGGTTCGCTCTGCAACATGGTTCATTAGTGGCATACGGGTTCGCTCTGCAACATGGTTCATTAGTGGCATACGGGTTCGCTCTGCAACATGGTTCATTAGTGGCATACGGGTTCGCTCTCCAACATGGTTCATTAGTGGCATACGGGTTCGCTCTGCAACATGGTTCATTAGTGGCATACGGGTTCGCTCTGCAACATGGTTCATTAGTGGCATACGGGTTCGCTCTGCAACATGGTTCATTAGTGGCATACGGGTTCGCTCTGCAACATGGTTGATTAGTGGCATACAGGTTCGCTCTGCGACATGGTTCATTAGTGGCATGCGGGTTCGCTCTGCAACATGGTTCATTAGTGGCATACGGGTTCGCTCTGCAACATGGTTCATTAGTGGCATACAGGTTCGCTCTGCAACATGGTTCATTAGTGGCATACGGGTTCGCTCTGCAACATGGTTCATTAGTGGCATACGGGTTCGCTCTGCAACATGGTTCATTAGTAGCATACGGGTTCGCTCTGCAACATGGTTCATTAGTGGCATACGGGTTCGCTCTGCAACATGGTTCATTAGTGGCATACGGGTTCGCTCTGCAACATGGTTCATTAGTGGCATAAGGGTTCGCTCTGCAACATGGTTCATTAGTGGCATACGGGTTCGCTCTGCAACATGGTTCATTAGTGGCATACGGGTTCGCTCTGCAACATGGTTCATTAGTGGCATACAGGTTCGCTCTGCAACATGGTTCATTAGTGGCATACGGGTTCGCTCTGCGACATGGTTCATTAGTGGCATGCGGGTTCGCTCTGCAACATGGTTCATTAGTGGCATACGGGTTCGCTCTGCAACATGGTTCATTAGTGGCATGCGGGTTCGCTCTGCAACATGGTTGATTAGTGGCATACAGGTTCGCTCTGCGACATGGTTCATTAGTGGCATGCGGGTTCGCTCTGCAACATGGTTCATTAGTGGCATACGGGTTCGCTCTGCAACATGGTTCATTAGTGGCATACAGGTTCGCTCTGCAACATGGTTCATTAGTGGCATACGGGTTCGCTCTGCAACATGGTTCATTAGTGGCATAAGGGTTCGCTCTGCAACATGGTTCATTAGTGGCATACGGGTTCGCTCTGCAACATGGTTCATTAGTGGCATACGGGTTCGCTCTGCAACATGGTTCATTAGTGGCATACGGGTTCGCTCTGCAACATGGTTCATTAGTGGCATACGGGTTCGCTCTGCAACATGGTTCATTAGTGGCATACGGGTTCGCTCTGCAACATGGTTCATTAGTGGCATACGGGTTCGCTCTGCAACATGGTTGATTAGTGGCATACAGGTTCGCTCTGCGACATGGTTCATTAGTGGCATGCGGGTTCGCTCTGCAACATGGTTCATTAGTGGCATACGGGTTCGCTCTGCAACATGGTTCATTAGTGGCATACGGGTTCGCTCTGCAACATGGTTCATTAGTGGCATACGGGTTCGCTCTCCAACATGGTTCATTAGTGGCATACGGGTTCGCTCTGCAACATGGTTCATTAGTGGCATACGGGTTCGCTCTGCAACATGGTTCATTAGTGGCATACGGGTTCGCTCTGCAACATGGTTCATTAGTGGCATACGGGTTCGCTCTGCAACATGGTTGATTAGTGGCATACAGGTTCGCTCTGCGACATGGTTCATTAGTGGCATGCGGGTTCGCTCTGCAACATGGTTCATTAGTGGCATACGGGTTCGCTCTGCAACATGGTTCATTAGTGGCATACAGGTTCGCTCTGCAACATGGTTCATTAGTGGCATACGGGTTCGCTCTGCAACATGGTTCATTAGTGGCATACGGGTTCGCTCTGCAACATGGTTCATTAGTAGCATACGGGTTCGCTCTGCAACATGGTTCATTAGTGGCATACGGGTTCGCTCTGCAACATGGTTCATTAGTGGCATACGGGTTCGCTCTGCAACATGGTTCATTAGTGGCATAAGGGTTCGCTCTGCAACATGGTTCATTAGTGGCATACGGGTTCGCTCTGCAACATGGTTCATTAGTGGCATACGGGTTCGCTCTGCAACATGGTTCATTAGTGGCATACAGGTTCGCTCTGCAACATGGTTCATTAGTGGCATACGGGTTCGCTCTGCGACATGGTTCATTAGTGGCATGCGGGTTCGCTCTGCAACATGGTTCATTAGTGGCATACGGGTTCGCTCTGCAACATGGTTCATTAGTGGCATACAGGTTCGCTCTGCAACATGGTTCATTAATGGCATACGGGTTCGCTCTGCAACATGGTTCATTAGTGGCATACGGGTTCGCTCTGCAACATGGTTGATTAGTGGCATACAGGTTCGCTCTGCGACATGGTTCATTAGTGGCATGCGGGTTCGCTCTGCAACATGGTTCATTAGTGGCATACGGGTTCGCTCTGCAACATGGTTCATTAGTGGCATACGGGTTCGCTCTGCAACATGGTTCATTAGTGGCATACGGGTTCGCTCTCCAACATGGTTCATTAGTGGCATACGGGTTCGCTCTGCAACATGGTTCATTAGTGGCATACGGGTTCGCTCTGCAACATGGTTCATTAGTGGCATACGGGTTCGCTCTGCAACATGGTTCATTAGTGGCATACGGGTTCGCTCTGCAACATGGTTGATTAGTGGCATACAGGTTCGCTCTGCGACATGGTTCATTAGTGGCATGCGGGTTCGCTCTGCAACATGGTTCATTAGTGGCATACGGGTTCGCTCTGCAACATGGTTCATTAGTGGCATACAGGTTCGCTCTGCAACATGGTTCATTAGTGGCATACGGGTTCGCTCTGCAACATGGTTCATTAGTGGCATACGGGTTCGCTCTGCAACATGGTTCATTAGTAGCATACGGGTTCGCTCTGCAACATGGTTCATTAGTGGCATACGGGTTCGCTCTGCAACATGGTTCATTAGTGGCATACGGGTTCGCTCTGCAACATGGTTCATTAGTGGCATAAGGGTTCGCTCTGCAACATGGTTCATTAGTGGCATACGGGTTCGCTCTGCAACATGGTTCATTAGTGGCATACGGGTTCGCTCTGCAACATGGTTCATTAGTGGCATACAGGTTCGCTCTGCAACATGGTTCATTAGTGGCATACGGGTTCGCTCTGCAACATGGTTCATTAGGGGCATACGGGTTCGCTCTGCAACATGGTTCATTAGTGGCATACGGGTTCGCTCTGCAACATGGTTCATTAGTGGCATACGGGTTCGCTCTCCAACATGGTTCATTAGTGGCATACGGGTTCGCTCTGCAACATGGTTCATTAGTGGCATACGGGTTCGCTCTGCAATATGGTTCATTAGTGGCATACGGGTTCGCTCTCCAACATGGTTCATTAGTGGCATACGGGTTCGCTCTGCAACATGGTTCATTAGTGGCATACGGGTTCGCTCTGCAACATGGTTCATTAGTGGCATACGGGTTCGCTCTGCAACATGGTTCATTAGTGGCATACGGGTTCGCTCTCCAACATGGTTCATTAGTGGCATACGGGTTCGCTCTGCAACATGGTTCATTAGTGGCATACAGGTTCACTCTGCAACATGGTTCATTAGTGGCATACGGGTTCGCTCTGCAACATGGTTCTTTAGTGGCATACAGGTTCGCTCTGCAACATGGTTCATTAGTGGCATACGGATTCGCTCTGCAACATGGTTCATTAGTGGCATATGGGTTCGCTCTCCAACATGGTTCATTAGTGGCATACGGGTTCGCTCTGCAACATGGTTCATTAGTGGCATACGGGTTCGCTCTGCAACATGGTTCATTAGTGGCATACGGGTTCGCTCTGCAACATGGTTCATTAGTGGCATACGGGTTCGCTCTGCAACATGGTTCATTAGTGGCATACGGGTTCGCTCTGCAACATGGTTCATTAGTGGCATACGGGTTCGCTCTGCAACATGGTTCATTAGTGGCATACGGGTTCGCTCTGCAACATGGTTCATTAGTGGCATACGGGTTCGCTCTGCAACATGGTCATAAAATACAAATTCAAACGTGCTAGATCGGCATCGCGATGCGAGTCGGGAAACCGTAAATGAAACATCTCATTCTTAGTTCGAGATTCACAAAATTCGAGACTGTTTTCTGGCAAGATGTATCAGCTGACCATGTGAGCCCAGCGCGAGAAATATGCAGGAATTTAGTAAAGATTTTTTGTTTAGGAAAAAACAATACAATTTATAAAAAATTGAAGTTTATTTTCTTGAGTTTTCCAAGATCAATCATCAATAGGCATGATTTTTAGTGCACCAAAACCCAAAAAACAACTTTTTTTAACTTGGAGACAGCATTGTGATGGTGACGAGCAGGAAATTTTTTAACGGTCCATGAGTCAAAAATTTTGCACAAAAAATGCGACACCCTTTTGAAAAGCTCTGTCCCCATTACTTTTTTTGCTTTTCTTACTATCTCGCGTTTGTATTATGGTCTAGCTTTCACTCATTCATTCATTCTTTATTCCAAGCATGTAGGTATTTGAGACAAAAACAATTTACTGATAAACAAAATATGCATGGACTACATTATACATAAAGCTTAGTGGCGGTGTGTAAAGGGAAAAAAGGAGGGCTGTGATACTAATGAAAAATTACAAGTCTTATTTAAGTATCAGAAACAAGACTAACTGGCACAATCACATTCACAGGCAACGAAAAAAGTTGCTTTCTAAATTTAAGGCTACTAGCTTCGTTGATAACATCAAATGGAAGAGAGTTTTGCATTTCGCTACAAGAGATGAAAGGGCTTTCAAAACCATTTCCTCGGTACTACAATCGTCATTCATCCTCTCAATTACTCTAGTGTAGGATGGATTTCTTAATGGACCTTGAATAGGTTCGGAAAACACCGAAGCGAAGTTTTCAGAAAAGGCATTCGCCTTATCCGATGACAATATTATCTCTTGCATCTGATTATCTAACAGGATAGGAATAGCTAGAGTGACATTCCTACTTAGATGATTTCTACAAGCAGCGAAAAGAGACTTTTGAGTTTAGAGCCTCGCAGTATGAGTTTAGCTTCCCGATCATATTCAACAACGTGTTTTCGAATTCAGTACATTTCCTTATAGAATAATGAGAATAAGCGGTTTTTTCAAAAGATACATTGCAGATTATAGTAAATAGTAAATTTCATGAAGAACCATTTGATAACGAAACGATAGTATTTACGGTCTACCCGAAACACATTGGCAACAGTGGCCATTCGTGACTCTAAAGCCTTAAGAGCCTGTCACGGATGGAGCCGGATCATCCAGTCTGAAATCGAGCGCGACCTCAGGTGGCGGATAGAGGGACGCCTCCCTACAAAGAATTCGTGCTGGGAGGTAGCGGGAGAAATCCCGCCGTGGACCAAAACTGGGTAGTATAGCTCTTGGAAGGATAGCGATGCCGGACCGGCCTGGGGATGCCACCGGACCAAACATCAGCTGATACTCCGCTATACTTTTCAATGGCGAGTCAAGGCGCCAGTCAAATAGCCTCTTGTCTATCTCCGGTTAACGGCAGGCGAGACGTTTCTACTCCCACCCAAAACGATTCTAGGCCTATAGCATGAACATGTGATGTAACGGGATCCGCCTTCACGCGGTGCAGCCGAAAACAGCGACGCAAGTTCGCTGCTGCAAATGGAGTCTTTCCCCCCCCCCACACAAACGACAGAGTTTTGCTGACGGAGCATCCTACGCCAGCCGCGCTGCTCCAACTCTACTACCTGATGACCTGTGGAGAGATCCAGAGATCGGGGCCTCATGCCTCGGTCTCTGATATAGCAATTTCAACCGAAACTGCGGGCAACAACAACAAAAACGTAGCTCTCGATAAACCTATGAAAGAAACAAGATAACCGTTTTACTGAAAATTTATCAAAGGAAACATTAGACACACAAAGAATGCATATGAAGTTCACTTCCAATAGCAGGTCAGTTGGGTTTGAAGGCTGATGGAACCGAATTGGTATTGACTGTAAATGACAGCTCAGAAGTAACTGCATTGTGGTCACTTCTATGGAAACGACCTATAACTTTCTATGAAAAAATCGGAAATAACAGGTTCATTCGAGAACAACAGTTCAAGAGTATTTTCGTTTCCAGTGGGAGTGTCAACATACTGCGTACAGAAATTATCGCTAATGAATTCGTGAAACAGTTCATCCTGTCCACTTTCGTGCGATATAAGAATGGCCTAATCTATAAAAAGGGAAATTGAAATCGCCAACGATCAGGCTTAGTACTCAATTTGTCACAACGAACTAGCTCTTAGAAATAAGACAATAGCTTTGGACAATAGTTTTTAGAGGGAAGAGTCAGGGCAAGAAGGAGATCGAAACCGTGGAAGACACAAATGGGAAAAGTTCTATGGTGACAGCTTCGAAGCCGTCGTCAGAGCAAGTGGAAATGAATGAGCAAGGAATACGATTGGATACAGGGATAGCTTCGCCACCTCCTTTCATTGAACGATCTCTATCACAACGAAAAATATGATAATCAGAATTGTTGAGTACCAAGGAATCATTCTCTTGGTTCAGATAGCTATCACATCATATCCAAGAGAACTCGGCAGAAAAGTTAGCTGTGAATACGAAGTTGTTCAAACCGGCAGGAGACAGGTTTCGACGGCTTCTCATTTCTGCTCAACCGGAGTCGGATTTTTTACTTAGTGATTCTCTTGAGTTCTCGCTCAAGTTGAAATCCTTCACGAGTTAGGTCTTCCCGAATGTAACTGTGCGGGAAATTAGAGAGGCGAGGCGGCCGACTTCTTCTGATCTTCTTCAGAGCTTAATTAAAAAAGGGGAGATGACTCAAGGAAGACTTTGAGAATGCGCCGCTTTTTTGCTGGGTCACCGAACCGTCTTGAATAAGCAGTTCTAATCTGCGGTATTCCGACATCCCGGGAGAGCGCTGATAGAAATTCTTGATCAGCCGCGTCTGTTGCCTCATCGTTTTCTTGTTCAGGAATACCAAGGCAGACTATGTTCTTGGCCTCATCTCTAATACAATCCATAAGAAAGTTACCATCAGTTCTTGCTTCTGCGATCTTGGCAATAGTCTCCCCCTTGAATCCGTCGTATCTGAAGTTCGAGCTTCCTTCTACGTTCAGTGTTCTCTTATCTCCAAGGTAATTTAAATAATGTGTGTTCTTTTGAATATTTTACCTTTCTAATAAACTCTCAAACCTATTTTATATACTTTACCTTTCTAACAAACTCAAAATCTACTGTTTGCCAATTACACAGACAAAGAAAATCACAGAAAGGGCGAGCGAAAACTCTGCTAAAAAAATACCAATTTTGCTTGGAGACAGTATTGTGATTGTGACGTTCGGAAGTTTTACTTTTTTAACGGTCCATGACCTTATGCACGTACCATTTTTGGTGGAACTTGATGAAGAAAACAGTGTTATCCTAGAACACTTAACACTTTTTTCTTTTAATATTTCCCACCAAAAATGGTACGTGCATGTGGTCCTATGAGTCAAAAACAGTAGGAAGACATTTGAAGAAAAAATAAATTAAAAAACTAACATCACCTGTTTATTCCTAATTGGTGAGTTGGAATTCGATTGCAGGTTATTTTCAAGCGTTTTCAAGATCGATCGACTTCGAAAGGCTAATTTTCGTTTTTTCTCAGCCCATTTGCTGTATGCCGATGCATTTTTTTCTCAATTGTACGGAATGCTACTGATTACGGACTGTTAACAGGTCGCACACTAGTCATAACAAAAGTATACTGGCATATGTCTATCCTGTCCCACTTTAAGCAATAATTTTCCATTCTCTCTTACTGTTCGTTGTTCAAGTCCTAGTTTTAGACTGAGTTCGTAAACGACACAACAAGCTCACGCTTTCCTGTGCAATTTTTCAAATTTCTTCTGTGTTGTTCACACTGAGAAAAACAAAAGTTTTGATCGGAGAGAACGAGATAGGTGACCGGTCCCCGACCGATAAAAACAGAGATGGAACGTGCGGTAGGTCTTTCTAAAATTAAACTCGGACAGACATGAAGCATCATTGATCTTTCAATCCCACAAAGTCTAGTATAGCTTTGCCTTCACGGATGTACATAGACTGAGAGAAAGCAAAGGCTCGGAAATTAACAATAACGTTCGAACCTCACAATATCAAGGTGTTTGAAATCTGCTAGAGTTTAGTACAAAGTGTTCGGACGTTTCACTTTATTCAAAGCATCATCATCGATTTGCAATTACCCTAAAGCGAAATTGGTTAAAACACAGAAAGTAAGCATATTTCACAAGAAAAGTTATCTCAAAACAAGTGAAAAAATATTTCTAAAGAAGTGAAAATTTAGTTGGGTAATTAAGAGAGAAGTTGAAATTCTCATCTGGAAAAGCCAAAGAGATCAAATTTTAAGTAAAGATATAAGAGCGAGTTGATTCATTTCCTCAGTAAGTTCATTAGGGTTTTTAAGGTCAGATGCGTGATTATTTATAAGGAGGGCTTCCGTTGTACTTCGGCGAACTATATTCGGTTCAACTTGGAGTATAATACCGGATAGGGTCAACTTGGAGCCAGAATGTTCCATAACAGCATGTTGAGCAAAAGCATTTGAGATGTAAGATGGAGCATTCGGGTTGTTCCCGCTCGGGAATGCTCGGAGGCACTCGTGTGTACTGGACGGCCCGTTTGTCTTATGTAAAAGCGGCCACATTCCCAGGAAATCTTATAATTACAGCCTGAAGTGTTACAACTAGCAACATTCCCATTTGGGCAAAATGTACAAGAACTAGGTTTTGAACAAACATTATCGTGAGACCTATTTCGGCTTAGAATTTTTTCTGAAGATGGAGCAATTTTCTCGAAAATGTCAATATTTTCCAGATCTACATCATGTATGGCTCTCCGTATGTCCTTAGTAAAGGAATTCGAAATGTAAGTAATAGTAAATATTATTCTGTCCTAACTTCGCAATTTCGGTTGTCGTGTCTTAGAGATATGGGTTTTGACAGACACAGCATAACCGTTTTTAGAAAGGATAATGCGAAACTCGGACGAACTTACAGAAGATGCGATACGAATTTTACTAGTAAAAATAGCGCGTTTGACGTGAGCAGGATGAGATGTTGAAGAATCAACAATATTTTTTTTTTCCAGATGGTTTTCTATACCATTCAGTGAGAATCTTATCACCAGATTGTAAAATGGAAATATTGAGGAAAGGAAGCCATTTATCTAAAGCCTTTTCTCTAGTCAGATTCATGAGAGGCGCCTACCCATAATGATTTTACTGTAGTCTGGCTTTTCTTTTTCAGCTTTTACAAAACTTTCCATCTGCATAAACCGATATATCCTTTTGCATAAACCAGCTTATTAATCACTTTTCATTGTTTAAATGTTGTTGAAAAGTCCTGATGAAAAATTAGTGAGTTTAATGATTAAAAACAAAGTTATAAAGTTATTCCGAGTGCACAAAAGATTGGAATTAGAAGCAGTTTTAACAACCCGTTTTTTTAATAATATTAAAACACAATGAGCAATCGACTTTCAAATCAAAGTCAATTTTTGATGAAAAAATCGTTGAGCTAACACAAATTGAGATTCTGACAATTATAAACGCTCATTCACTGAAGATGCCCATGTGTCCTGTCATCTGCTCTCTTTGAAATGTACCGTCTTAGTATTCGCGAGTATTTCTTGCACAGCCGTTGCTTTGTCGCTAATGAAGCGATAGGCAGCAACAACAAGATAGAGGATAACACTGGAATGCAAAATTTTTTTTCTTCAAAATTCACTTTTAAAGTGGGCTGAATAAAAAATTAACCATAAAAAGTAATCTGTGAAAGTAATCCTCAATAATCATGCCAGTTTGAACTTTTGACGAATTAAGGTGAGACTCGCTTTGACTCCGCTGCACCTAAGGAACAGAATAAACTCGCTAATCTTTATGTTTACGACCAGCTACTCAAAAGTCTTGGTCTCTAGCCGGATTGTACCAACCATGATTGACACTCCAGACTACAATCTACATTCTTATCGTCAACATCAAGATACGGAGAATAAGATAAATTTGTTCAAATTTATGGTGCTTCATGTCTCATGACATATCGAAGCGTTTGAATGGAATCGAACTCAGAAGTCGACTTCTTCGGCCTATACCTAGTTTATAAATTTAAGACAAAATCAAAGCTCGTCAAGACAAAGTTTATCTATTTTCTCTAAACTGTGCTTACAAGATTGGGGGGGAGAGTATAAAGGATTTCACGGCAATTCAATCCCGATAAGCCATTACCGAAAAGCCACGCCTACGACAATTCACTACACGACAATTCATACGGTCTCGTCCCCAAGCCGTACGGCCTCGATAGCGTAACCTAAAAACACTTTTATACCTGAGTTTGCGAATTAATTGTCGGCTGTAAACTATCAGGAGTGAATCGTCATGATACCGCTTTAAAGTTATGTTTAATTTCGTTTCGAAAGCCAATGAAGTTTATTTTTACGAAGCAATCCCTTTCCGGCTTTGTGTAAACTTTTTCTCTTATTATTCCATTTTTTCTCTCAAAAATTACTGCTCTCGAGTTTTTTTTAAATAATTATTCTTTGTTTTTGACTGTAAAGAAAAACAGAGTCATATTGATTCCGTTTGAGCATTTTTTCTTCGAAGATATTAATTAGAAACTAACAGCGTGAAGACAGCGAAAAAGAAGATGAAGTTAATGGAAAAGAGAAGATGTCGAGCGAGAGTACAGCTCAGCACAATCTAAATCTCAAAAGCACAATCTCAAAATTTTCAATTCTTTCCTTTTTATAACCCCGGAGATGGTCGGGTCTATCATTTCCTCTTCACACTGACTTCTACTCGTCTCTACTTCATTGAATTACGAGATTTATCTTCTGTCTTCTTGGGACTCAAGACTTCGCGAATCTCTTCAGTATGAGTTTGAAACGCTAAGTGGTCTACCAAGACTCTTCAGTGCAACGCCACAGTTGCTTATTCCTCTTCCGAAGATTTTCTACTTTTTCATTTTCTCATTGTCAACCATGTTAGCGATGACCCTGAACCAGTTGTCCTTTGGCGATAAAGAATATCAATATCAATAAATGAACATTTTAAAGTAAATCATACAATTTCCTTTCTTGTTTACTTATTTCGCGACATGGATATGATAACACGGATTGCACTACTTCTCTAAACCAAAAACTGGAGCTAAAACAGTTTTTCGAAGATTTTCTTTTAATCTGTTTTACGAGTTAAATCAATATGAAGATCAGTACCGCCCAAAATGTTAACATATATTGAATTAATGAACATAACTTTTTTCAAAAAAAACGAATGAAGATCAAGTTTTCAGATATTTTTACAAGCCAAGTTCAAATGTTTCGAGTGATAGAACAACTTTGGAAAATGTTTTATTAGGTTCATTCGTTAAAAAAATGGAAATAGTAAAAAGTGCTTATAGAGATGTTCAATTTTTTTCGAAGTATTAAAACAAATATTCTAGTATTTGGTGGCATATCCTTTGGAGTCAATGACTGCCTGACATCTACGAGGCATAGAATCAATCAAAGAGTTAATGGTTACTTGCGAAATCGCCTTCCATTCCTCCTCTAGCTGCTTAAACTTTTCATCAGCATTTCTGCATGTTTTTCCCGTCAATTTTCGTTGCAAATGTTCCCATAAATGTTCGATGATGTTCAAATCGGGGGGCTGGCTCGGCCAGTCCAAAACATCCACATGCCGACGGCGAAACCAGTTCTGAACGTGCTGAGGTCGATGTTTCGGGTCGTTATCTTGTTGAAAGGTGAACCCACGACCGAATTTGGAGAGGGCCCAAGGGCGCATAGTGCTTTCCATTATGTTCTCATAGCCGTAACGATCGAGATTTCCGACAATACGTCTCAGTGGACCCATGCCGCTGGCGGTAAAAACAGCCCCAGACCATCACAGAACCACCGCCATGTTTGACTGTGAGCGACTGGTATTGCGGCAGGAAACGCTTGCCCGCTGGACGTCTTACCCACCTCAGACCGTCACTGCAGAACATATTAAACTTGGATTCATCGCTCCAAACAATCTGAGACCACTCACTGCGTGTCCAACTGAGGTGATCCTTAGCCCACTGAACTCGAACTTTACGATTTTTTCGCTGCTGAAAGGCTTCTTTGCAGGCCGCCTTCCATTCAGTCCAGCGGCTTGCAAACGGCGTTTGATGGTAGTTATTGAAGGAGCAGGAGTCGCGGGCCTTGATATGACAGCTTGAATGTCTTTAGCAGTGCGTTTCGGGTCTTCGCGAGATGCGCGCAGGATGCTTCGGTCCATGTACCTCGAAGTTACGCGGGGTCTCCCCGAACTTGTCTTCACGATGACTCGTCCCTGCATTTTTTTGTGTTCCAAAGTTATTCAGTTGTATAAAAATCGTTTACCTGGGTTCGAAAACGCCGGAGGATACGGGAGATAGCGCTCTGAGTTACCCCGAACTGCTGGGCGAGCTCGCTCTGTGACCGGCCCTGTTTCGCCCCAGCAACAACAGGTTCTTACATTCTTTTACTTGTATTTCGATGTCCAACAGTTCGAATCATGACTTGAAACAAAATTTTTAGGAATGGAGTTCGAAAAACAAAAAAAAAATCAACAAAAAAATCATGGAGAAAAAACTGAAAAATGGAAGATATACCAATTTCGGTGTATTTCTTGGAGATAATTAATAAATCACTCCAAGTGGTGTCCGGTACGGTACAGACACCCCAAAAAACTTCTGTGAAAATTTGAGCTTTGAATTTTATCTTTGAAAAAAGTTATGTTCAATAATTCAATATATGTTAACATTTTGGGCGGTACTGTAAGTAAATTTATGGACAGCTAAAAACCAATATAGCGTTAAAATTCAAAAAAAATACTTTTCTAATATAAGAAGAAGAAAGCGGTAAATTCGTACGTTTATTTGTATCAACAGGAATAGCCGTGGAATGCGAATTTTTTTGCTACTTTAAAACTTTCTTTTAATTGCTACTTAAAAAATTATTGATTCTTTCAAAAAGTAGCAACAAAAACACCATAGTTCATTTGGATTTCACGGAGATTCGTGGTGAGATGAATGAACGCACGAGATATCTTTTTTCCATGTTACATTTGAAAAGTACTTTTAATTTTAACGCTACATTAGAAGATTTAAAGCACCAGAGATCAAGTTTTTTCAGGACTATACAACCCAATATAAAATTGTGTCCGTGAAATAACTTATCGAGTCAGATGCCTCCAAGAATTTTGCAGGTGAACTCACCAATCCACTGAGAATTCCGATGTAGAAGCCAGACTGCAGTGTCAGATAAGCGATTTGAGGAATCATCAGATGTGGGCGCGTAGACTGTACAAAAAAGCAGGTAATCGAACGTGGAATTTCATTGTAAAGTAAGTATGTAGTTCATCACTTTACAGACCTCTATAACTCTTTAATTCGCTTGCAATAAAATTATGTGTGACGTTATTAAACAGCCGTTTTGTTGATTTTTTGGCTGATTGAATCAAAAAGCTTTGTCCATTAATATGTTGAGCAAGTGCTGCGTGTTGTAAAGCGTGTCTTGACAGCTAGGGCATGCGTCGGCGAACGCTGGTGAGATTCGGTGGCAATAGCTATTGAGAAGACTGCTGTAGCCTGAGCGGAGCTGTGCAAAGCGTGTTCATGCAGACCGGGGGAGAGAAGTCTCTGTTTCATCGATAGGTGGAGAGGCTCTTCCAAGTACTTGATTAACTGTAGCTGGATGTCGCATCAACTACACTTTGTAATGGAGTAACTTCTCAACGTCTTTGAGCGTAGACTCTTTTTGAAGTGTAGCTATGGGCTGTTGTACTGACGTGTATGTGGTCAAAGTTGCCTTCATGTTGCGGGGCGGTGGAGGAAGATTACGGGTGCTGTGGGCAGGAGCAAGCTGCGAGATATTGGTCACAGAGAAGTCTGCAGTGGTGTTGTACCGGGAGCACACGTGTCTCTTCGTGGAGTTGATCGATGGGCGTGATTTTCAAGCATCCTGCTGCTCGTAATGCCGTGTTCTGCGCCGTTTAAAGCAACTGGGTGCTGGTCTTAGACGCGTTGGGAGTCCAGACAGGAGAGGCGTAGTCCATAACACTTCTACTGATCGCTTTCTATGTCATAACCATGGTCTCTTTATCTTGTTCTCAGCTAATTCCTCCAAGAGCTCGTATCACATTGTTGCGCCGTCGTACTTTTGTGGCGGCGCTGCGGGCCTGAGTTGCGAAAGACAGCTTGGGGTCGAAAGTTACTCCAACAATATTTGGCGTCTAGTTGAGCGGTAGCTGCTGGCCGTGAAGTTTAATGTCCGGTTGGTAGTTCTTTTGTTTTGTCCAGGGAGTGAAGAGGATGACGGTAGACTTGCTGGTTGATACCGATAGAGAACAGGCGGTGAAAAACTCAGTCAGCGATGACATGTTAGTGTTGAGACGGTCTGCAAGTAGGTCGAGCTCAGTGTCGTTTGTGCCTGGTCCTGTGATGTGTGTCAACGAAATCGTTGTAGCTATGTTATTATTGTGTGTTTAAACGTCTTTTCCTCAGGCAGTCTTTCAGCAAAGTTTAAATGTCGTCGTGCCAACCTGACTTTTTAAAAAAAGTTTTGTTGTTGTTTGTTGACCTTTTTGGGCCTAGAGCCTTCTTAATTGTTTAAAATTTGTTTTAATTTATTAAATCTCAATCAATAGATTTAATCAGCCAAGTTTCAGGATCGATAGGATCCTCGAGCTGCTCCGTTCTAGTTGTGAAGCTTTCAGGCGATGCTGTAATATAGTGGTCCCCTCGAATTCCCTTTTTTTTGCATCAAACTTTTTCTAGGGTTACTTTACGAGCTAAAAACGATTCTGAGAAGTGCGAAGCTGGATCTCAAGTGTTTCAGTATGTAAAAAAATCATTTGAAAAATCATCTGTGTTCAGCTATTATTCACTGTTTTTTCGCTTAAGCTTAGGCAAAGGTTACGCTAACGAGGCCGTACGGCTTAGGCTAACGAGACCGCATAAGAAAATTTCTCATATTAATAATTTTCTGCCAATTCAATGACTAAATTTGTCAAAAAATAGTGGAGACGTTTTTTAGAGGGACGGTAGAGCGCAGGCAGCTAAGTCAGACAACGTTTGTTCGCTAGGTCAGATGCTTATAATTGTTATCATTCTATTTTAAATTTACATGTTCTTATAAAGTTTTTTGTGCAAACATGTTTAGACAATGATTTAATGTTGAATCACATCTTATTCAGGTACTTCATACAATATTAAAAAATTTCCAGTTTCGAGAGCAGCTCTTCTTTTTTCCAGCTTCAAATGAATTTTTTACATACTCAAACACTTCAGATCCAGCTTCGCACTTCTCAGAACCGTTTATAGCTCGTAAAGTAACCCTATAAAAAGTTTGATGCAAAAAATGCGATGGTTAAGAATTGTGGTCCCGCTCATTTTTGGTTTTTTTTCAATCGAATAATAATTGGCTTCTTATGAACTACTGAGCAATAAAAACATGTGCGGAAAAATTTTTTTACAAAAAATTTTTTTTCACTATTCTAACAAAAAATTTTTTTCCTTTTTGGCCTAAGTTTTGGAGAAAGGAAAAGGGGGAGGGGGAGCGGGGTTTACCTAAGCAGGGAAGGGAGGGGGGGGCCCTAGAGGGGGAAGGGGGGAGGAAGAGGGCCCAACCTAAGTAAGGGGGGGGTGGGGACCTAGGGGGGGAGGGGGGCCCTAAAGGGGGGAAGGGGGGCCCTAAGGAGGGGAAGGGGGCCCTTAGAAGAGAGGGGGGAAGGGAGTTTTCATGAATAAAATCTCTTCCTCAGAAAAAGTTTTCTGAAAAAAAACTTTTTGAAAAAAGCGATATATTACAGTTTCGCCAAGCTTTCACGTATTTGTTTGGCATTTTTAATCTTGTGTTGAAAGTCAAGAATAAACTTATTCTGGTGAGCCTTTCATCTGAGCCAATACACTTTATTGTGTAAGAGGATTTACTCTATTCTTACTTGAGAAAAAAAATCTAGATTCAATTGTTTCGATTTACGGGCTTCAAGAATGTTTTACGGAATCTGTGAAATATTGAATTCAGGAACAGTAGAGCAGTTCATAAGTCGTCTCCGTAACGAGAATGTGCTGGAGAATAAACAGTAGCTTTTAGGAATTTGCCTTACCTGTCGCCAGACTTACGTATGTATCATTCTTCCTAGTTGGCTCGGTATAGAGCTGTTGCTTCCGAAAATGCCTGGCAAGCGCACCCCCCTTTCCCCTCCCCAGTGCACGCGTTGCCCAGAATATGAGAAGAAATTTGAAGATATGATGAACAAAATCTCAAGACTGGAGACAATCGTGGAAGACCTCGTCTCTCGTCTTTCAACTCTTCATACTTTTCCCCCCTTCTCGACTCCTCAGCCCCAGACCCCCACAATCCCTTCTCTTCTCTCCATCCCACCTCATATGCTCGCCTACCAAGCTGCCGTGCGTGCAATCACTGTCGACAAGAACCTCATCGAAGAGAAAGCACAGAACCTAGTTTGTGTTGGACTTCCTGAGCAGCCCAGTGACGAAGCCACGGACAGTTCGGACCAATCTTTTCTCAAGGCCCTTTCCCTCGACCTCGGCTGCCCAGAACTTGCAAGTGCAAGGTTCAAACGATTCGGCGACCCCGTGAAGAAGCGTCGAGTTCTCAAAATCTTCCTCCAGTCACCAACATTAAGAACTGAACTACTGAGGAAAATTCGAAGTCGTCGCCCGTCTTGCCTTTCTCCGCATCCACATTGCTACATAAGAGAAGACTTGACTCGCGACGGACTTGAATTGGAACGAGAAGTGAAGAAAGTGGCGCGAGAGCGGAACGGCACCCCCGGAGGACAAAAGTGGAAGGTCATCGGAACTTCCTTGATTCCTATTCGGCACTACTCCCAGACGACTTGGCAACAAGAAACGGCGACTCCGAGGATCACGGATCCGCAGATGGTGACTCCGATGGCGACTCCACGAGCTCCAGAGAGGAACAACGTGACGCAGAGAAGATAGGTCAGTGGCGGTGTCCCTATCATTAGTCATGACCTCCCTAATATCAAGTGCTTTTCAATAAATGCTCGTTCAATTCGAAATAAGTTGTACAACCTTTCTTACTTGCTCGCTTCAAATATTTATGATATGATAGCTATGAGTGAGACTTGGTTGAGTGACCAAGAAAGTGACTCGTTAATAACCGGTATTTCTAATTATCAGTTGTTCCGTTGTGATAGAAACAGTGCCTCTAAAGGTGGTGGAATAGCATTTTTGATTTCGCCTCGAGTTCCCTGTTCCTTTGTTTCTAGTTTTTCAGAAGATGGTATTGAATGCGTTTCTATTAATGTTCTTCAAAGTTCATCTAGATCAGGAAAGTTAAGATGTATTTGTGTCTATCGATCTCCTTGTTCTCCCACTGCTTCTTTAGAAAAGTTATTGAACTACTTTGAATGTGAGCTGAATAATCCAAATGCTTCTGATAAGATCCCTGTAATGATTACTGGTGACTTTAATTTTCCGTATATCGACTGGTGTAAGCAAATATCCAACAGAAACGGTCAACATGAAATGTTTCTTGAATATATGAATGATAATTTCTTCACCCATTATGTATGTTCTCCAACTAGGAATGATAATATTCTCGATTTAGTATTTACAAATGTGAATATTGTGTCTGACTGTAACGTAATCGGTCGATTCAAACAGAAACGGTCAACATGAAATGTTTCTCCGTGATGGTAGTGACCATCACGGAGTTTCATTTAGTTTATCATTATCTGCAACTATTTCAAAATCTTCCCATTCTATTAAGCTGTTTTCTGAAGCAAATTGGCCTGCTATTGAGTATGAAATAGCTATGCAAGATTGGACTCAAATATTTGGCTTGTTAGATGTCGAATCAGCTAATAATTATCTTGTCTCTTTCATTAACTCTCTAATTGATAAGTTTGTCCCAACTGTAGATCCTAGAGACGATTTATCCCGCTATCCTTCAAATCTACGTAAGATGTTCGTTAAATTACAACGAATTTCTCGAAATCCCCCGTTAATTCGGATTACTGTATTAGAAAACTTCCGAGTTTGATCAAAAGCTGAAAGAATTCGAAATTAAAAGAGAATCTCAACTGATATTACGAGGTAATCAGAAATCATTTTTCGCGGCTTGTAGGAGCCGTTTGAGTACAGCCAATAATGCTATTCCCGCTTTGATCGATAGTGATTTAAATGAAAAATTTTTCCCCATCAGAGAAAGCTGATGAGTTCTCTCGCTATTTCTCGTCCGTATTTTCTGTACCTCTTCAATGTCCATTGCCTGAAATTAAATTACCAATCGTTACTGAGCCGTTCAAGTTCGATTATATAACCGAAGATATGGTAATACGAGCATTATCTTCTCTTGAATCTAAGTGTAACACGTCCCCTGATTCTATTTCTAATATTGTATTGAAGAAATGTCGCTTTGCCCTGATTAAACCATTATGTATCCTATTTAATAATAGCCTTCTTACTGGCTCTGTTCCCCTACTATGGAAGAGATCTATAGTAAAACCAGTACACAAGAGCAATTCCCGGAATCTAGTTACCAATTACAGACCTATTTCTCTATGCTGTTCCTTATCAAAAGTTATGGAGAAAATTATTGTTAAGGAAGTATCTTGCTATTTAGAAAAAGAGAACCTTTTATCGCCCTACCAGGCTGGTTTTAGAGCTAGGAGGTCTACTGTGACCTCTTTAGTTGAATCTCATTCGTTCATTGTTGACTCGTTATCCCAAAGCATCCCTATCGATATAATATTCCTTGATATCAGTAAAGCATTTGATTCTGTTGATCATAGATTACTTCTAAATAGGATAGCATCTTTTGGTATCTCTTCTCCAATCGTTAAATGGTTAACTGATTATCTTGTTGGCCGCTCACAAACAGTTATGATCGATAATAGTCTATCTGACCCAATTCCCGTAATATCAGGTATACCTCAAGGATCATCTTTA
>OZ057404.1:42138341-42178147 GCA_964056735.1 Allodiplogaster pararmata | reverse complement strand
GAATGTTTTTCTCTTTTTTTCGACAGGTTAAAAAATTTTCTTCGAAACTTGTTTTCGAATTTTCGAAATAATGTTTTTTTCTGGGTTTTTTTTTAATTTCCGAGAAAATTTTTTTTTAGAAAACATGAAAAAAACTAAAACGAAAAATTAACGGCCTTAACTGAAAATTAACGGCCTAAAAATTAACGACATTAACGGTACTCATCGAGCCAGTCAAGAGTTTTTTAAATCCTAACTATATCTGTAAACTAATCATCTCCACCCACACAACTCTAACCTGCACACCAACAACAGCAACTCCGATCACGATGGCATGAATCAAGTGGCTAACAATCCAAGTAACTGTAGCGACCTTGTAGATAAACCAGTACTCAGGAGGGTCTGCTCTTCGAAGGTACTTTAAAGACATTGGCATACTTGAAAGGTGACAGACAATCAAGAGCAATCATTATATAGTTTACGCGTTTTTCACTAGAGTCTTCTTCAGTGACTGTTGTTCCGTTTGATCTAGCGAACTTTTGAGAAGTACATATGTTCTAGGTGAAACGCCAAGATGTCTAATACAAATCTTCAGCGCTAGGCCCAAGTTGTCCGAGACCTTATGTATCCTTATTAATAAACCACGTGAAAACTCTGGAAAGTTTTTATCCGGCCAGGATTATTTCAAATCCTTGGAAAAATGCTTGTAACCGCCAAGTGCTGTTTGTAGACTGCAGTCCGTTCATGCCACTCCGGAAACACCAGAACGAGCACGCCAGATGTGATGCCTAATAGTACGAGAACGCAGCCGATTCCAATTGCGATGTAAAACCAGGTCTGATAATCAAATGATTATCTACCTGATTTTATTTTTGATTGACAATTATTGTAATAGTTCTCATATATATTTAAATTTCTAAAGTATCACTAATGATCAAAATAACATAGAAATTGAGGTCCGGAGACCATTTTCGTCATAAGAGAGACATGATCGAAACATAAGGTTTTTCCTAACCTTGATTTAAAAAATTACATAATTTCCGAAGCTCAGGTAACTTTCTCGTTCAATCTTGCGGTTTTTAAAGTTTAAAATATTCTCAGTCAAAAAACGACACCAATTAATATTTTTGCAAATATCACCCCCAAATTCTTGCTAGCTTGAACTGTTTGTATTATATTTTATTTCTTCCACTCACTTGAACATGACTTTTACATATTCTGTAGTGATTCCGAGAGTCAGTCTCATCAAAGATTTCATTGTACGATTGCTGCATATTTCATTCAACAACGAACTTCCTGCAAAGATACTTTATTGTGCAATGGCTTGAAATACGCGGGGAAGGAGGGAGGGGGGGGATTTGATCGACACAGACACTGAATATTCATATAAGTAAAAATATGGGTATAAATACTTGAACATACAGAATGTGATTGCGCTAATGTATACTTTATCGCAACGAAACATGTAATATAACTGCAGACATAACTAGAGTACTTTGAAACTGTGGTTCAAAAAAAATTTGAATTATTAGAGAGAAAAACGTTTCATTTATTGAAGCCAATAAGTTAGAAAAAGGTTTATAGAGATAACAAAGAGAGTTGAGTTTAAGAGACATAGCAAAGGAAAAGTCACCTGGCTTTCCTCATAACGTTTCAGATGTTATGAGTTCTCAAAATGTTGAAAAAAGGTTTGAAAAACTTAGACATTTCCTATTAAAAAACCGGAGAGTTTTCAAACAGAAAGTTCAAATTATTAAGTGCACATGCACCAAGAATATTATAGCACTCACTCACTATTCATGAAAAAAATTGTTGAGGGAAATCAGATTTTCGGAATTGAAAAAGATAGAAAAGAAAGTTTGAAAAATGCAAGACACTTGAAGAGGTTAAAAATCGAAATTGTGATAAACCGAATCAAATCGACATACAAATGTGAGAAGTCATTGTCTTGAAATCTGTTTTTCTTTTCTCCGCTGGTTAGCGTGTTCGACGTTTTTAACTCTTTCAGTTCTCTTCATTTCACTGAACTGGAAACTTGAAAAATTCTGAGATTCTTTATACTGGACAGACGCAATCTCTCTCTCTGCTTCCGCCTATTTCTCTCTCTTTCTTCTTTCTTCATCTCTTTCTCCCTCTCTTACTCCTTCTCTTTCTTTCTCTTTTTTCTTCTCTCTCTCATTCGTTTAGGTCCCGCATAAACAAAAAGCGGCTGTTGTCGGTATGTCAGCTTTTTCTAGTCTTGTTTTAATTAAAACACATCTCATCAGATCAATTCTCTTGGTTTCTAAATCTTTGTGTTGTAGGTTTCTTTTTCGTTTAGCCTCCTTTTTTACGTCAGTCTATCTATCGATACTTTTAATGAATTTTTTTGTTATAATGTCTTAGCTTTTTTGAGGGGAAAAGCCTTGAGAAGTACGATTAATCTTTAGACACTCGGGATGAAAAAGTCGTATGTTTGTTGTAGAAAAACACAAACGAGGAACCACTACATAATCCGAGCTTGATATTTTTGAAATTGGAGAAAAACAGAAACGATAAGAAAAAATAAGATTACCTAAAGGCATGGGAACTGATAAGTTACCCTGTTTCATTCACTACGCTTTCGAATTTTGATTGAAAAAATCTCTCTCTGTTTCATTATATCAGACGGCAAGTAACTGTAAACATCAATATCTCCAAACGATTTTAAGAAAATAAACAAAGAGCATCGCTAAAAAAGAGGCATTTTTTCTTCTGATTCCAGAACTCCTCTTCTGTTTTGTCTTCAGAATTTAGCTGCTTCTTCTTCTTCTTAGCGTTGTCCCGCGCCGGCCGAGGTCGGAGTATGGTCCGCTGTTCGGCTTCTAGCTCTCCAGAAACATCTGTCCGTTACGTCTTCCGAGTCTCTTGGTTGAGCGTGTCCATATATCTTGTCTTCGGTTTGCCTCGCGGGCGTTTGCCCATCTCAAGAGCGTGTCTTGCGATGTTGGTCGCGTCTCTTCGCATCACGTGTTCATACCATCTAACTCTCCCTTCTCGCATCTTGTCTTGTATTGGGGCCACACCGATTCTCCCTCTCACAATCGTGTTACGCACACAATCTAGGCGAGTCAGGTCTTCTTGATGTTGAGGCGTAAGCCATGCCTACTAAGAGCGTCATTCTATTCTTGGGTGCGTTTCTCGATTTCGGCACTTGTAGGAGCAGGCGTATGCGATGGTTGACGGAGCCGGAGTCCGTAAAGGACGCATGACGGTATCCATAACCAAAATGAAGAGAAGGGGAGACAAAGCACTCCCTTGGTGCACTCCTACGAATGGCGCTGTGATGCCGACCGGAGTTCTGACAGTACTCTTCGAATCATCGTACATCGCCATTCTCCATCGAATGTACTCTTCAGGAACCTGATGATCGCGCAATGCATATTAAATAAGATCATGAGGGACTTTGTCGAACGCCTTTTCCAAATCGAGGTAGGTCAGATGGAGAGATGATCTTTTCTCTGTGTGCTTCTCGACGAGTAAACGGAGTGCAAATATTGCATCTGTTGTGCCTCTTCCGTTCACGAACCCACATTGCTGAGCTGGGATATCGAAGATATATACAGAGTGGCTAGAAAGTACGCAGTCCGAAAGTCAAACGCTTCTGTATCGTAATCAATAATCCAATTCCTCTCAATTCAACACATTTTATTCTCAACATATATATGCACAACTGGGTGAAGTCAATTTTCAATGCGGCCGCCCTTGGCGCGGATGACTTGGCGGAGACGCTTGGGGAAAGCATCAGTCGTGGCACGCAGGTAATCAACGTCGAGTTCCTCCCAAGCTTTGAGCAGGGCCTTCTTCAGAGACGCCAAATTGGGGTGGGGACGAGCCGAGGCTTTCGCCTCGAGGACCGACCATACGGAATATTCGAGCGGATTGAGATACGGCGAGTAGGCGGGCCACTGCTTACTCGTTATGAAGGCGGGCAAGTTGTTCGCACACCACTCTTGCGTCACAACGGCCTTGTGAGCGGGCGCGGAGTCCTGTTGGAAGCAGAAAGGGCGGCCAGCGAAGTGCGTACGGGTCCAGGGAAGCAAGGCGCCTTCGAGAATGTCTTTAATATAGTTCTGCTTGTTGATCTTCACGCCCTGATCAACGAAGACTAGCGGAGACTTACCCGAAGCGCACACAGCCGCCCAGACCATCAACTGAGCTGGATGAGAGGTGCGGTTGACGACTCTTCCGTTGCGATCGGCTTCCTCAGGATCTCTGACGATAACCCGCACGTTTTGGGAGTTGAAGGCCTCCTCGATCGTGAACAACTTCTCGTCTGAGAAGACTATCTCGTCGGCACCAGGTGCGGCCGTGTCGCGAAGCAAGGCCCGACTTCTCTTCACGAGCTCTGCCTTGTTCTTGGCAGACAACAAGGCACCCTTGCGAGTACGATAAGGGCGCATGCCGAGGTCATCCCTGACGATGGTCTGAGCCGACCGGCGGGATATTCCGATCTCCTGGGACATCTTGTTAATGCTCCGCTTGGAGTTTCGGCGTATTCGCTCCCTCACTGCTTTTATCTTCGCCGGCGTCCGAGCAGATCGAGGTCGGCCAGTTTTTGGACAGTCCTCAAGATTTCCGAGCTCGCGGTAACGTTTGATGGTCTTCCAGACAAGATCTCGACGGACGACGAGGCGTTTCGCGATGTCGGAGTTGGAGTACCCGCGCTGGTGCAAATCGACGATAGCGGCACGCTGGAGATGGGGACCCGTCATTACCTTCAAATTCAAACAATCGTTGTCAAACTTCAACACAATGTTTAAAACACAATAAACTTCGAAAATCAAAAAAAGGAATCGGTGCGTGCACGAAATAGTGCGTAGCACACTCCTAAACCACGGACTGTGTACTTTCTCGCCACCCTGTATGCGTGAATCCAGTTTTCTCTCAAATGTCTTTATAGTGTGGTTGAGAAGACGTGTAGTTGCTGCACACGCACACTCTGGCATCGCCTTTTCCTTTGAAGACTGGAACGGTCATGGAGTAGCGCCAGTTATGTGGGATTTGGCCTTGCTTCACGATGCTGTTGAACATGTGCACGAGATGTGCTAGTCCAACATCACCCGCAAGTTTCCAGACTTCGGTGGCTATGTAGTCCGGTCCAGCCGCTTTCCCAGTCTTCATCTTAGAGAGTGCCTTCTTTACTTCCTCGGCCGTGATGGTTGGCACGGGTCCTTGTACGGCGTGGGATGTCGGGATGGGAGGATGCTCAAACTCTTGGCCGCTCATTTCTTCGAAATGTTCGCGCCACCTGTTTCTGACTTTTAAAGGGTCAGTGAGGAGCTTTCCTTGTTGGTCTCTCATCTTGGCTGCTCTCTGGATGTCCAAGGTGTTGCGGTGTCGAGCCTTGGCAAGCCGATAGATGGCTTTATCGCCTCCTGGTTGGTTCATCTTCTCATGATCCTGTCTTCAAGGAGATTCCAGTGTTCATTTATGTCCTCTGGAAACTGCTTGTAGAGTGCAGGAGGGAGTAGATTGCGATGGATGATGTGAATGAGAGAGATACGTTCTGCTTTCCCAGTCGAGCGCCACCATTTGACACGTGTGCATTCAGAATTACGAGAAGGCTATTTCTTCGACTTCAATACGCTGTAGTCCATGAAGAGATGGTGGTGCTGAGATGCAACATGATCTGATGGAATGACCTTTGCATCTTTCGCACTCCGGAGATTTGCTCTCAGGATTAACCAAAAGTCAATTTGACTCTGATTTCTTCCGCTCTCGTATGTGAGTGCGTGAGATCGTATCTTTTTGAAAAAGGAGTTCACGACTGCTAGATCGCATCGAGCACAGAAGTCAAGTAGCCGCTGACCCTCAGAATTGATCGTTCCGATTCCATGTCCTCCATGTTCTCTCTCACGACCTTGTCGATCTGAACCGATATGAGCGTTAAAATCCCCGCCGATCAAGATGTCTTCATGAGACTCTCGGATTTTGATAAGACTCTCGGAGTTTGTCTTCAGAATTTAGCAGTATGATATTTCTTGCTGCATCAATGCACGGACGCTTAACCATACCAAATTTTTCTTTCATCATTCGACTCAACCCAAAATAAGCTCTTCTATTTTTAAATCATTATATTATACTTCTGAAAGTGATATAGTAAAATCTCTCCAAGCTTCTTCAAGTTGTACAATTTTTACACACACATTTCTTTTGTATTGCTCTGTTAAGCTTTTCCCAAGCGTGCTCAATTTGATTTAGGTCGGGTGGCTGGCTTGGCCAGCCCAGGAGCTTTACTCTTCGCTGACCGAACCAATTCTGGACCAACACTTAAGTATGTTCATCGAGCCATGTTAGCACGTCCATAAGGTAACATTATGTTATTCATGTTCTCCAGATAGCATTCTTAACACATTATACCATCAATATTATGCGATGGTTGGACACCGCAAATGCGCCTCTAACCATGAGACTTCCTCAATGTTTTACAGATGAAATATTATATTTGGGATCATGTCTCGAACCTTTTCAGTCTTTTTCATATTTTGTATAGCGTCAATCCCTTCCAAAATTTAATGACTTTCATTGTTCCAGAGGACATCATAACAGTCTTTAAAAGTTTAGTTAAGGTGGTCCTCAGCCCGCTGCAGGCGCACCTTTTTTTTATCTCTCAGAGACCAGCGGTTTCTTTCCCGGCCTACGTTATAATAGCTCAAATTGTTGCAGCCGACGTTTTTATAGTAGAAACGGAAAACTGAACCATTAGTAATGTCCATAAGTCATTCATCGAATCCAAAAAAACTAACGTAGAATCCGTAGAACTTATGCACGAGCATGTTGATATCGCTACCGGTAAGCCTTGGATTTTTCTGTAAGATGTTTTAATGGCTCGATCGATGTCAGAGGATGTTTGACGTGGTCTTTCATCAGTTTTCGTCCGGTTCTCTGGTTAATGGTTCTTTGTGTGAAAAAACAGTTGATTCGCTTGTCTTGAACTGATTACCCAATTCCGACATGCTCATGCCACTTATAAAGCCGCAATGAATAGCCGCTCTCTCAGGTTTTGACAAGTTTTTCGATACTTCTGTTTTACCCATTACATAGACAAAGAATCTGCCGAAAGAGATTAAACAAAAGAAGAAAAAAACTTTTATAAAAAATGAGAAGAACGTGCACCTAAAGTTTTTCCCCCATCTTTTTCCTATATCATTGAGTGCGCGAGTTGATCTGTAGATCAAATTTTGTCGCAAAGCTCCAGATACCCACAAAAACATTTCAGACGAATCACGGTTTCATATCTTCAACGTTTACAATTCAAAAAATTGATACTTTTCAACGGTTCTGTATGTGTTGAACGAAACTTTTTAAAAACAAAGCAAAAAATTGATTGGCAATACATTCAGTATATTGAAAGGATCAGTCCGACCGTTCCATGAAATGAAATTTTTTATTGAGAAACAACATAAGCCCCACTCAAAGAGCACAAACATTTGTTTGAACTGGTTCGAAAAATAAATTTGTCGACATCAACGTTCATTTTGATTTCGTTTGTTTTTCGGTGCTTTTCTTTTTCTCACATGTTTTTATAATGTTAAAATTCTAAAAGTTAAAAACCAAGTTTTATCAGAGTTCGTGCTTTTGACTTTTTGACGGGTGGCATTGACTTTTTGACGGGTGGCATTGACTTGCTGCAGTACAATTACTTTTCATTGACTTGCTGCAGTACAATCACTTTTCTCTTAAGTATTCAATCAATTTACTGTCTTCTGACAAAAGTAAACCAATTAAGCAAATGGTTCACTCACATAACTGAAGGACTGCTAATGTGAACATTTCATCTCATCAAGGGGAGGAAGAGAGAGGGAAAGAGAAAGAATGAGCGAGAGAAAGAAATAGCAAAAGGGACTATGAGGGTGATAACGAGAGAAAGAGAGAGAGAGACAGAGGGAGAGAGAGAGAGAGAGGGAGAGAGAGAGACAGAGGGAGAGAGAGAGGGAGAGAGAAAAGCGAGAGCAAGTGGCGGTTTTTTTTCGCCCAAAAGGGCTAACAAACGATAGAAAGTTATTCTAAATATCTTTTTTGTTAACGCGAATGTTGCTGATCTTCCTTTGCGTGGCTTCCGTGACTTCGTTCAAGGTTTTTTGAGTCTTTAAAAATTTGCTTTTGTTAATGTCGATTTTAAAAGTAGCATCTTGGAAAAATAGAAATCAAATCTAGCAAAGAAGGAGTTTTTCATTTTTGATCAAACTTTAACACTAAAAAATGCTTGTCCACAGCGCAGGATCAATCTCTCTATTTGAACCCAATCGAGTCCCGCCCCGTGGAATATCCTTTTCTCGAGTGATAGTTTAACAGAGTGTCATCATAACCAGGTGTCACTGCTTCTGCACTGTGTAACTCAGCGTCTTAAGAAGTTTTTGGTATAGATTTGACTCAAAATTCGAATCATGTTCATTTGTTGAATGCGAACACTGCGGATAATGACCGTTGCATCCAGGAATAACGGTGGAATAGTTCGAATCGTGTTGTTCCAAGCCTTATGGGTATGACCCAATCATGAAAATTTAGGACATTGTAGTTTTGATGCTTTAGGTTTAGTACATCGAGTATTAAATAACATAAATAATAGGGACAGTGTCTCAAGAACTCACCTGCAAAAATATAAGTATTCACATATCTTATGAAATGAAACGAGTTATGTCGTGAACTCGTAGAAAATGAAGCGAATGTAGAAAATGTGGGTTCTGTTGAATAAACAAGCAAGAATACGTCAGTTTTTCATTTATCAAGGTTTTGCAAAATTTAGCGCATTGGTTAGAAGTGAAGAAAAAGTGAAGCTTTTCTATCAAAATATAAGGCATGGTTCTGAAAATGTTTACACAACTTACTTCCTGAAAAGATTGATTTGCGGTGGTTCAGTGGTAGAATGCTCGCCTGCCACGCGGGCGGCCCTGGTTCGATTCCCGGCCGATGCACCATTTACACAACTTACTTCCTGAAAAGATTGATTAGTGGTGGTTCAGTGGTAAGGTATATTGAGGTCAAGCCTCTTTGAAGTAAGGTGTAATGACTCGGAATCGATTGAACGACTTATTCTTGAACAAACAAAACAAAACCGAAAAAGGACTTCAACTCCTATAAAACCAACTTCAAAAACTTCTCCCGAGCACACCAAAACATTTATTATTCCATAAATGACTAAATTACGAATAATGAAATGTCTCCTAATATCCGAGTTAACAACATTGAGTTTGTTGTCAAAGGCCTTAAGCCTAAAAGTTTGCGTCTTTCATATTTTTGGAATGAAGAAAAACCGGATCAAAAACAACCAAATCAGTGAACGCCTTTAGCCAAATGAGCTACTGGAGAAAATGTCCGCCTCGGAAAGAGATGCTCTCACCAACACGAGCGCAACTTTGCTGCGTGAGCTTCTGAGGGATGAATCCGCAGTTATTCCGATTTCAAATATTCTTATACTAAACGAAAATCTTATTATTAATTTGTTTTAAGTGGTAACAAATACTTCTTTATTGCTTTTTGTGGACATTTTTTAAAGATCAGTTTTATGATGGTTAACTAGATTCTTAGCCTGAGTTATATGTATACTTACGAAAATATTGTTCCTAACCCTTGTTTTTGGATCAAACCCTTCAACTCTCTTAATCGCTATCCTCTGGTTCCAACCGATTCCTCTCCCCATCAGCCTTCTCAAAAGTCTTCGTTTACCACCTCGGCCCCTCATTGAGTTGGTAGGGATTTTATCTACTCTCAATATCTAAAAGCTCGCACAAGATGATATTGAATCAGGAGCCAAAGTCTCTGCATGAATTAGAGCGCAAGCTGAGCGAGCGGTTTCTCTTCTTCTTCGCCAGTCTGTTCGTCAAGGTTGAGTCTCTCGAGAAAAAGGCGAGTTTATTTGGAAGAAGTTGAATGACCCGTAGAGTTCGGAGAAAGACATAGAAGTTCAACTCAAAATATACTGGGCCACAAAGGTACATTCTACACATATAAATATTGAAAGTTCGAGCAAAAGTTTTTTTGAGGTTGGAGAAAAGAACTCAAAATAATATTTTTTGGAATGGTTTTGACGCACAACAAATAGTAAAAAGTTTTTCTTTGATAAAGTTGATAACAGTGTAACAATTGGATCTGACATACATATACATTTTAAATTGGATATGAAAAAGACAAATTTATGAGATGAATGTTGGTGAAAAGAAATCAGGTCTTATATGATCGGTGCATAAATAGTTATGAAAGATAATTTATGGCAATTGATTGTAATATGTTTCGAGTTTTACACCATCCGTTTTTTTACTTCGAAAACTTAAATATTACTTTTTAATTTTGATTTTAATAAGAGACTGTCAGAGTTGTCAAAACAAATCCCTGTGTTTGATAATGCTTATGATGAATTTCACTCCAATGGTATAATAATGGAAACGATTTTTTCCTGATTCTTTAACTACTTATCGTAGCCTTGAGGCTTTTTTTAGGTGGATGAACTTCAAGAGAAAAACGCTGAACTTCAGAACAAAGAATGGCTGATGCATGCGAACGGCAACAAGTACAAAGTATTCAAACAACGGAGAACTTGGAAAGACGCAGAGGCTAGTCCTAGTGTTGATTGGTCAGCAGCTCTATTACTACTTGAAAAATAATGTTTGTTGAGTGGAGAGTCGATAAGAATGAGAAACTCTTCCTTACTCTGTTCTTGGTTCCAAGCTAGTGTCTTCGAATTCCAGAATTCTCCGCTCGATGAGTGGCCGTTCATTTTTCTTATGCGCAAGTAGAAAGTGACCTTTGTTGAATTATGGTGGTGTATTCTCCATCAAATGTATGTAATGCAGTCTGTCACTTATGATATTCTGTCACTCAGATGTTGCTACAGTGCAGTAAACAAAAAATAATTTGATGAATAAAACCGCTGTTACAGTACCGTGCAAAAATCTATCAAGTTTCGATTTTTCGTTAAGAACTTTTTCATTTGTTATCCTGTATTTAGAAATTCTAACCATTCATTTAGAAATTGAATAACGAAAACGTGAGTCAAAAAGCACAGAAATAATAATACTAATATCTAAGCTGCAATAAGAAAACCATTGTATAACAAATATCCATTTTCTACAAAAAAAATTAAACTCGATCTGAAAAAGATCTAATACACTTTTTTTATTTTCAATGAAACTAGTCGTTTTACAATAATAAATCTAATTGGCCACGCAGTAGTAAAGAAATTTTTAAAAAAATGGAATTTTCCGTAAAAATTAGAAAATTTGGAAAATTCGAGTTTTGGTGCAAACGAGTTCGGTTCATCTTGCAGCAGACATTTTACCATAACAACAGCATTTACTTTCATGGAATACACAAAAAATCAAAAGTTCAAGACAATATGTTCGCTTTTTGCGAAGTTATGTTTATAAAAAAAATGTTTGGTAAAGTTTTGCACGGTACTGTATATAAAAGGAAAGATTTAAAAACTCGATATTTGAAAAGTATAAAATGAAAAAGTAGAGATCGGAGACGCGATTCACAGAAAACTAAATCTTGAAAGTTAAAAACAATAACTTGTATAATTTTGAAGGCCATTTGTGAAGAAGAAGAAGAAGCGCATCTCGTCGCTGTCGAGAATGATGATATTAACAAATTTATGATTGGTCCTATTTTTCGTTGAGATTTTTGAATTAATTCATTGGCTCTTTGTTTCCATTTCTGAATTAGCTTGTTTTTTTGTTGGAAGAACAAGAAAATAGAATGGACTGAGAGTACTATATATGAGCCAGAGACAGTTGAATACATAGTTATCCCAAAGAACGGACAAATTTTTAATCCAGATAATTGCACGAATCTAAAATTTCTGCAGAAGCAACAAACAATGTAATTTAAAGAGTGAAACAGTTGCACTGAGCTTCAGGTGCTTGAATCATGCGTAAATCTCATTTTCGTTCCGGAAGTATTGGTTTAGTTAATTGTTTAGATCTTATAAAAATCAACCCAACGACCAAGTTGGTTTGGCTGGCGACCAAAACAACACCCAAAATCACGGCTTCAACCTCCTTCAGTCGCTTTAGCAAAAAGAGTTTGTTCTATTTTTTTTTAAAAAAGTCTCACAAAAGAATGATCAAAAAGGATGGTGTGTGTCACAAACTGGTAAAGTCATTGGCTTTTACACGAAAGTCCAACCTAAATCTTCTCAAATCTCTCTCCATCTAATTATCTCTCTCTTTCTCCCTTTCTCTTGATCTCTCTGTTTCTCTCTCTTTTTTTCTCTCCTTTTGTTTTAATCCCTCTCGATCTTTCTCACTCTCTCTCTTCCTCCTCATTTTTTCATCCCCGGTTTACGATGAGATGCTCGTTGTTGCAGCTCCGAAGGAGCAGTGTACAACTCTCTCTCGCGCAGGGGCATGGGAACTGCATCAGTGCGACGATAAACACTCTTTCGTATGCGAGATTTCAGCGGAAAAGTCGTCAGCTCCGGCTGAAGTTCTCTAGTTTACAAAACATATTCATTAGATAATTTTTTACATATTCATTAAACTCTTTAAAAAAAACAGTTTGTTTTTTGTCATGCTCTTAAATAAAAGTTAAATGTAGGGTTTTTTCTTCTTGAAACTCGGGCGGATCAGGTGATAGAAGAAGCAAGAAAGTTTCGGTGATGTTTTCGAAATTTAAAACGAAGCTCTATACTTTTTTTCCTAAATCTAAAAACTTGTATCTTAACAGGAAGAGCCTGAGGAATGAGGAAAATTGGTAACAAAAGTCGTTGATGAGGAGCACAACATTTGACTGGTATTACAAAAGGATGACACAGCGCATGCATATGAAATTTTGAAATTTTTTTCGTTTTTCTTCATTCAAGCTTTTCATCTCATGTCTTTTCATCCTCCCGTTACCAAGTGTTTTTCCATACAAAGTAGATCGAAGGACTTTTCCTCTGAAGCTTGAGAGAACTCGAATACAAAAGACTAAAAAGAAAGCTCTAACTTCCTAAAACTCATTGTCAGAATCGGAAAGAAACCTCGATGAGAGTTTAAAAAATATGCAACGAGTCTCATAGTATTGTTTTTGTTGTTGGTTCTTTTAAATAAAATTTTCTGTAGATGTCTTTATAGCTCCTATGAGTAAGATAATAAAGAACTTTGCAAAGTGATTTTTAACGAAACAGAAGAGCATTTGGGATAAACGACAGAGCAAATACTATTGTACTTCGATTAGGGTTGCAAACATTATTAGTAAAACCTGTTAATTTCAGCCTTTGCATCGCATGAGAGATTTTTACTACGATTTTGAGTGTGTGATACAGACTCTTAGGTAGTTGATGGTTACAGGAACTCATTAAGGTTCAGATTCGGTTCAAACAGGTGGAAAAAAGTGCAGTAAACACACGACGGCAAAACAATAAAGTTTTTCACCTGTTATGTAAAATATTCCAAAACTTGCTGCACTTCCAACAACTAATTACGTACTCCTAAAAAACAATAAATCCAAATGAATTTGTGACCGTTTGAATACAGAAAGCGTTGCCTTAGTTTTACCAGAATTAGACAAGAGATAGTATTGGTGATGACGTCTCGGATTCAACTCTCAAAAACCAGGAATTTGAGAAAATTTCGTTCCATCTCTAACAACATCGACGTATTACTTTCGTCAGGTTTAGGGATTGAGCCTGCTCTTGATACTATATTTGAGATGTAAAAAATAATAATTTGGCTACTGTCACGACTTTGTTGGAACAAGTTTTCTCCTAGATTCAATCTTAGAGTTTTGATGAGAACTGTATTTTATACGATTCGAGCGAATCGTAAGAAACATTCCGGAAGACTTGAATTTGGGAGATTTCGCTCCACATCTCCTCTAGTACTTATGAAACATTCTTGGGTTTTTGCTCAAGAGTATGACTGTTTTTCCGAGCTTCATGTCATTTAATTTTCTGTTTTATACATACTCGAATTGAAACGTTTCTTAGGGACGTCAGTTTCACCTAAAAGTCCTTTTTTTTCTCAAGTTTTTTTTCGTAACTCGAGAACATTCTTCGTGTCCGACAAAAACAGACGGTTTGAATTTCCGAAAAAAATAGAATCAGATTTCGAGGTTTCAAAAAATTATCAAGAGAGGAATAATTTTGAGCGTTCGATTTGACACATGCTGGAAGCGAAACAGATTGTGCTTTTTATCGGAATCCAAGCGAATCGTCGCCGTAAATCACAACGGCAGTTCATTTTCAAAAACAGTGAAAATCAAAAACAAGAAATAAGTTTTAAAAAACTTTTCTGAAGAAGATGTTACAGGTAACAATTTTGAAGTGAATTTCTCTGAAGTAAATTTCTTGTTCTTCAATATCATGACTCTATCAGGCGAACTTTAGTTGAAAATTTCAAACAAATCCAAATTTTTGAAAAGCAAAGAGATTTCTCATTCATTTATACACTTGGATCGATAAAAGCAGCCAACTTAATTGGTTAGCAATAAGAAATATTCAGAACACTGTTGTGAAACTTTTATATATTTTTTCTGCTTGTCGAAGCTCTCAAATTGACATCATCCAAGCCGTTGATAGTTGAAAAGACGTGCATTGTTCACATTAAAATCGCCCGATTCCATTAGTTTTTGGAAAGCCGCAAACAACGCAGGATCACTGTAAACGATACAATTAGGAACGTTCGTGAAAGACTTCAATTTTATATTGGTGCGATAAGTCTTTGATTGTTCCATTAAAAAAGCTAAGTATATATAGCATCATTTGTGAAACGTAAACGCGATGAATCGTATTGTACCGCGCACTTTTTTTCCAAAAATTAGCGCTTGAAGAAAAACAAATTTGCGATAAAAAGTCCGCCAAATACATGTTTTTTTCTTTGAAAACTAAGAAAACTGAACTAATTTTTAACGAATTGTAGCTTTCAAAAAAAATCTTCAATTGACATCACAGAAGTGGTATGTTTAATCATTCCCATTGAATGAACTTTTCATTAGAAAAATTTTTTTTGCATTCAACATTTTTCATTTCAAATTTTTTTTTGAATCTCATTACTCTGGAAATTTTTCAGTATTATTATAAATTTCCGTGTTTTGTCACCTAGGCTATAAAATTAATTCGAGTCGAAAACCATTTTTACTTTTACATACAAATTTTCTGTTCTAAAAACGAGAACCTTTTTTCGAAAACTTTCTTAAAGTTCTGGGACAGCACAATTTCCGTTTTTTTTAGAGTGGCCACCTCAGTTCTGATTAGAAAGCGGTAACTTTCTGTTCAAATTTCTCATCGGTGATCTATGATGTGGTAATACAAAAACAACTTCAACCCATCAAATCATGGAAATAAGAAGGGTGGATTAGTTTTTTTGGGAAGCACTGTTGATTATTCGAAGTCTTTGCTTGTAGAATAAGGCGTATTGTTCTGTTCCTTGGCTTACTTTTTCATTTGCAATTCATTGTAATTTATGCAGAGTCTATTTTCTGTTTCATCACGGCCTCTTTTTGACTGAAGTCAGATTTTAACCGAACTTGGAAACCTAGAATTTTTACGATTAGTTAAATCGCATGGATAAAAACTATAGCAGTAAAAGAGTATCGAACAATGCCTTTGTTCTCTTTCGCCGAGAGCTTCGTTGGCTTTTTTTGTCAAGAGCTTTGCTGGCTTATTGAACTGAAATCTTATGAATTCAATTTTTGAAGCAATATGTTCATGTAAGGATGATGAACCTCTCTAGCAGTTCCCTCAGCCGTGGATCGATTTCATCGTTGCGCGGGTGCGCATTAACAAGGCCGAACATTAGCGACATAATGACGAGTTGCACTGTGAGGAGAGACGAGATGTGCATTGTCGAGTAGGGCAGAGCTAAAAAATACTCGCTTATTGGAGCGGTTACTTCTTTATTATTCAAAGAATGCATTGCATTCGTTGGTAACCATGATAAAAATACCTCATATGTAGTTATTATTATTCTTATTTTAATTAACTTCCTTCTCCTTCTCTCAAATCATTCCATACACCAGCAAAAGTTATATAATTTTCTCTTAAACTTTCTGGTTCTTGTCGACTTCTAACTCCATTTCTTTTTTCATGATTTTAATATTTGTATTATAATATGTATACATAAAAGGAGTAATCATCACACAGCAAACTCTCCCCCGGCATGCGACAACTTTAAGAGTAAGAGAAAACTTTTTTCAACACTTTTTCCTGTCTCAGTTTTAATTTCACGCCAGAAACTCCAACATGATGTCATATACATATAATTAAACATTGGAATAAATTGATAAATAAATAAATAAAAACACATGATCATAAAAAATTTTCTAACTTTTTGGGATATTCATTACAAAATTAACTGAAGTTTTTGTTGGACGCTCAATTTCTCTGTTTTGATGGAGAGATGGTACACAAATGAAAGGACTCAGTGGCCTGTTTCTATCAGTCCCGCGTGCTCAAGAAGCTAAAACTAAAACAAAACTCCCCAATATACGATAATGAAAATAGTGATGGAAGAGATATAATCAAAATGGGGGGATATAAATCAACAGCTTGGAATGAAAATCAACAATGACCATTATGTTTAACTGAAGTTTTGAAAACGAAGCTTGATGAATATTTATTGCATGTCCTCAAATTCGGTTGAGAGACTCAGAGGAGACTTGAAACAAGATGGTGAGGCAGCTTCGAAGTTGACCTGATGGGCTCAAGCCACGGAAGGAAAGAATTGGAGAATTGCAATATACACATGTAAACAGGAAACTCGAATGCTTTCGTCATTTCAGAAGAATTTCACTGAGCCTGGAAAGTAAGCGCGGAGTTCACAGAAGCGTTACTTTCTAGAGAGCAAAGCAATAGAATTATAGAGAGTTATGAACAACATTTAAGAGTTTCTGAATTACAGACTGGCTTCCGATGCTCATTTCATTCAGCTGCTTCAATAGAAATCAAACTAGAAAGTTGTTTTAAAGTCAAGTCAACTCTGCTAAAACTAAGACGATTTGATGCCGATGATCAATCACTTTCACCGAGAAAAAAAAAAGGGATATTGGATTTGGTGTATTTGATTACTGAGAAACGATATGGGAAGAAGTAGAAGAAACGTAGAGCAGAGACAGACAGAGAAACAGGCAATATGTTTTTTTGGAGGTTTGAAAAGACCAACGCTTCGAGTGGGTTCTCTCTAAGTGATAAAAATTTTTTGATTTCCATGGTTAAATTATATTCACTCATAAAACCCCCACTTTTCACTTGATTCGAGTGAAAAATCATTACTCATCATGATAAATTAAATGGAAAGTAATATACCTATAAATGATAATATATTCATTCAATTCATTTGATGAGTGTCAAGTGTTGATATCTGAGTGGATGAAAAGCGGTGAACATTCACCGATCAAAAGCATTGTGATATACTATTTAAGTTTTTCTTTTCATGTTGTTTATAATGTTAAACCTCTTGGCCTTTAGCTTCCGATTTTCATAAGGGCGTTATTTTTTCTTTCGGGTTTGTGGCAACGTGCAATAAAAATTTTAGCTTGATGACCTTGCTCTTTCCGTTGAACAGCTTCACTCAAACCCAAAGGATTGAGAATCCTTGGTTAAACGTGCCCGAATCTGATTCAAGCTACTGCTGTTATGTGATTCAATTGACGAATCGGATTCAAGCTACTGCTAGCTACTGTTACTAGCAGTGACTTAGGGAGCAGTTTCTGATTCCACTGGGTTAGATTCTTATCTCAGAAGAGCGTGTTCCCTTCCGCAAGACCGTATCGAATACGAGGAAAATTATTATTTTATTGCGTGTTTTAAAAAGTTTTTTAGTTTTAAAAAACCGCATCTAGTTTACATTTGAAAGAAGTCATCATTTCTTTGTCTCAAGGTTCACTCCAACAGATAAATTGGCTATTTCTAAGAGTTATCGTATAGCGAACTCACAGAATTGAAAGCCGATTTCAATCGCTGAGAAAAAAAGTGAGAAATTATAAGAACTAAATCATAACTCATTCTGATATTTTTTTAATCGATCGAATTAGGAACACTTGCAATTTTCTAGATTATTCTTTTAGTCAATAAGCTCTCTATTTTTCCAGAGAACTTCTTTCACGCATTATTGAAGAGTAATTTTGAGGTTTATGCTTGTTCTAAAACTCTGATATCGCTCTAAAACCGTCCGACCTCAAGTGAGGCTCGATGCTTTAAACTGTCGAAGCCGCTAAAATTGAGGCTGTAAACTCGTTAAGCAGGTACCAAAAGGCTGTTTTCCTCAATAAACTGGACCTGATGAGCACTTTATTTTCTCCAATCTCAATCCCACCTTGAGGCAGTGTATGCACTTCCTGATTTGAAATTCATTTCCAGCCTAGTGCAGCATTCTGTATCAATCATCCAACACGGAGAGATCATTTTTTATGTTTTCTTAGTGAAGAGTTGTCGACTACTCTCTCACTCTTCCATTCAATCACCCAAAAAAGGAAATTTAACTTTTGAGCCCGACTTGGTCACCTTGAAACCGTAACGTCCAAAAAACGATTGACTTTCCAGTCCACATTTGACTTACTTATTCTTTTCATCGAATCAGAAGAAAACGTTCGAATCAATGGCTCAAATTCCCGGGCCGTCAGTTCAACTTTGACACTGAGAGAGCGAAACGAGAAAGATAACCTGTGTGATGCAGGGCTTCCAGAGACCGCGTCTCACGAAGATCAGTGTTACCTCAATAATTGAAAACTTGCTCCTAGAAATATCAAAGAGAAGCTTTTGCGACGCAAAAAGTTACGGTAGAAAAACATGAAGACAAGAGAAGATGCGCAATGATTGTTAATATTTCTATGTATCGCTTTATATTCCATCTTGATTCTTTCTTTTCGTGCTTCAATATCTCTCACTTTGCTTTCTTCCCCTTTTATCGGTCTTTCTCTCTCTCTATTTATCGTATATATTTTGTTTTCTCTTCTTCCTTTTTCCATCGGTCTCTCTCTGAGTTTTAACAAATCTTTTCTGCTGCTTTCTTACTGTTTTTAACTCATCTGAATAATTTCTAAACGTTTTCGGAATACGTAAATTATTGTTCGCTAATGCGCAAACCTTTTATAAATTATGAATAGTTTAGAGCGGAAATTTTAGCGAGAAGAATTTAATGATACATGGAAAAGGAAAAGCGAGCGGATGGTAGTACTTCGGAAGTAGGGTAGATGTTCGATTCGCTGACTGAATGGTGTAGCTTGTCATGAGAGAGGAAGAACGGGACAGAAGGTTAGAGACAGATTCAGAGGAATAGATATACATATACATAGAGAGAAGAAAGGAGAGCTAGAGAGAGAGAGAAAGAAAAAGATAGAGAGAGCTAGAGAGAAAGAGAGAGAGAGAGAGAGAAAGAGAGAGAGAGAAAGATTCATAGAGTAGGCGGAGTACCGCAGTGATGCCAGATTTTTTGAGCGATTTTCTGCGGAAGATTATTCGTGTTATGCTGATTAGTTACGAAAATACCCCAACTTCCATTCTTGTTTTTTTTCTCCATTTGAATCACTGTGAGACGCAATGAATCTTCTTCTTCAGACTTATTAAACTTGACAAGATCGCAAACTTTCTCATAGATCTCCGCTTCATTGGCGTACTCCGTTCAACCGAATTTCATCAGTCATTGATTCTATTAATTTCATCACTTCTATTGCGTGTTACACATTTTTTTGTTTTGAAGAAACAAGAAGATTTGTATTATTTTTTCTTTAACAAATCAACAACGAAACAATAGGAAATTGAAGAAAAATCTTTCGTTACTAAGCAATAAAATTAATAGTTTTACTATATTTGAATGACAAAAAGCAAAGGAATTGTAGGCGGAAGAGAGTTTCTCCTAATGATAGGATTCGTATCACACTTCAATCCTCATCCGACATGACTTCTTGAATTGAACTATAATCATCTTGCATCATCTTCACGTCTTTCATTCTCATGTTTTCGTGTCCAACTTCTGAAGAATCTTCTGGATCTGCAAATTCGTAGTGAAATTAGTACTTATATAAACTCACTTTATACTTAGAATTTCTCAAACAAAACAGTGTTTAACTGAACTATGAGATAATTCAGCCATTACATAAATTTTCTACAATTTCAAATAACCGTCAATTGCAAACTAGAATCGTTCACAGTTAAGCTTGAATTTTACGCCTGCCTGAGAGGCAACGTAAACCTTCTTTTTTTCAATCACAGTAGCCTTCAATTCTTCTTCACGACTTCTTATCAGGAATTAAATCATTCGGACGTTACTCAGGCTTGATTCACGTTTAAGCTATCGTTTTTTTTTATGAAGAAGAGCAGAGAAAAGTATGGAAAAGAAGAGAATAATGCTCAAGACACGGAGAGAAAAAGGGCATTAGATTGGTATGAGTTCTTTCTCATTCCCGACTCCTCAACCACAATTAATGATGGAATCTTTCAGACAACCAATGGTGGAGCACGATAATCTCTTCAGTCTCTTAAAGACATCATCAGAAATGGAAATGGGTTGGAAGATGAAGAGAGGGGCCCGGAAGAGAGAATGGTTGTCAGAAAAGCCACAGGAAAAGAAGACAGAAGGAGAGAGAGAAAGAAACAGAGAGAAATAAACAGCGAGACAAAAATATTAAGTGAAAAAGAGAGAGAAAGAGATGAAATTTCAACGAAAATTGATAAATTAGGAGTGGTAAGAGAGAACAAATCACGAAGCTAATCACGCGTGCGAAAACCCAGAGGAAAAGCTGGAAATTGGTCGGAAGCACGCAGCGAATTTCGAAAGCAGTCCTTTTAGCAATGAACCTTTCCTAGTTTTATCTTCACACTATCTAGTTAAATACATTACTATCCAACACAAAAAAATACTATTTTGAGTACTAAATTCTTATTCTCTCCATAAGTATTTGAACTTTTTCCCTCTTTGGTTCGAGACATATTGAAAAATCTATTGAACTTTCATAGAACTTTGCATTGTAAAATTTCGATAAATTAAATAAATAAAACAATTCATGACATGACATTTTGTTTGCTAGTGAAGAGTTTTTTGTTTATAATCTGTAGGTCTAAACTTAGAAGACCGAAACTTTCAAGAGTGAGCACCAATGTGAGTCAGGTTCGGACTGTCTCGCCTTCGATTTTGCTACAGCCAACGACTTTACACCTTCGCAGGGAACCGGTTCATCTTCACCGGTATCGAGCGCGTCCTCAGGTGGCGGTTAGAGGGATGTCTCCATGCACAAGTGCACTGGAGGCAACGGGATTTCCCGTTGCGGACCAAACATGGGTGGTATAGTTCATCAAAGGAGGGCGATGTCTCAGGATCAAACATCAGTCGATACTCCCCTATACTTTGTAATGGCGAGTCGAGGCGCCAGTAAACTAGCTTCTTGCCCTTCTCCGGTTAACGAATGGGTCTCGCAATGAGGATCGTCGACTGTGGTGCCAGTGTAGACGAAGAAAATTTCTCCAGACTCAAATATATCCTCACTAACTATCCCAAAGGATGAACTACCGCGCAGTAAAAAGCCAGTCCACCGGGCGGGACCGAACCCAACTCCCCCAGACTCAAACCGGGAGCGCGTGTTACCATTACACCACGGGGACACATTGCTATTCCGTGCGATAGTGTTATATGAAAGGCTCATATGCCTTGTTCTCTTGGTCACGCATGCTTATCAAGCGATTGCGTCATGAATGGAGCGTAACTCCAGAATTCACGAATAAGACAGAAGAGAGATGGAAGATGGATGATAAATCTTCAAATTCTAAGTTACACAGTTTTAAAGGCAGTGACGCCTGGTTAAGATGACCTCTCCGTGGTGGCGTCACTGCCTTTAATCTTTGTAATTAAGATTTATCCCAAAGGACTTAACTCGACAGGACTCATGAGCAAACACAACAACATGTCCGATCCGTGAACAACTCACCTCTTGCAACTTGTTGATGTGCTTCAGGAAGTGTTCTCCGACTTTCGTGTCGGCAACACATATCATGTCCTTCAAGCATACAAATTACTCTCTCTTCAGCTCTCCTTTCCCGACTCTTCTAATATATTCAACCACCTACTTAGTAATGGATGCACGCTCGAATACATAGAAAAACTTGTCGCGAAATACACCAAACCTCATTATTTTTACTACTGATGTCATATTTATTCAACAAAAAAAAAACTCAATTACATTATTAATGTTCTGTCAAATAAAAAGGTGATCCCGCAAAGTGTAATAAATACTATAATAATTGACTATTGGGACAGATCTTCGCTTAAAGCTTAATGCTCTGAAATGATACCTTGAAAGCTTAATATAATATACAGTTCGCCTTTCTCCTTGTCACACAAATAGAGTGTATCCTTCTCTCCGCTCAAGACCAAACATCATTAACTTAAGATTTCCGCTTTATAAACATCGGCTCATCTTGATAAGTCAACCTTATCGACGTAGAAGTCGATATCCGTCGTGGCTTCATCCACTTCCGTTTGGTCCGATCCTTGGGGGTCTTTGCCCAGTTCCGACACTATCATCTACAATTACAACTCCGATCATATCTCTCTCTCTCTCTCTCTCTCCTCTCTCTCTCTCTCACTCTCTCTCTCCTCTCTCTCTCTCTCTCTCTCTCTCTCACTCTCTCTCTCTCTCTCTCTCACTCTCTCTCTCTCTCTCTCTCTCTCCTCTCTCTCTCTCTCTCTCTCTCTCTCTCTCTCTCACTCTCTCTCTCTCTCTCTCTCTCTCTCTCTCTCTCTCTCTCTCTCTCTCTCTCTCTCTCTCTCTCTCTCTCTCTCTCTCTCTAATTCATACAACCCTACTTGTTTCTCTGTCTAATTACACGCTTTTACGCAGCTACAAATTGGCTCGTCTTCAAAGTTTTTGTTTGACTAATAGAAATTTCAAAAGCATTATGTATAATATAAAATATGACATAATCTATTTCAAAAAACTCCCTGTGAAAACGATTTTTCCTCAAAACTTCTTTTGAATAAATGGTTTGCCACCAAGATTTATTTTCAAAAGTGAGTAGGCTTCCGCTAAACCTACTTTAAAAGTGAGTAGTTTCCCGAGGAAGGAATCGTACTCGTCCGGCCTCACGTCCATGAAAGATGCCAACTTCGTAGTCGGCAGGGTCGTGTACAACTTCAATTTCATCAACTCACTTGAATTATGAGTGTTTCTGGAATTTTTAAAAAAAGAAATGTTGGGATTGTTCTTGCACGAATCTGACTCTCCTAACTGCTGATGTTCACACTAGCAATGACTCAGAAGGCAGCAATTGGTTCTACCAAGATACGCCTGTCCCGAATTTCCGGTAAGCGCTTACCGAGAAATGGGAACAAGGTCGAGGGAGATTATTATAATAGTCAAATTATGAGAATACTGTCGCGACTTAAATCATCTTGAGGCCGGTTCAAGGATTCAAGGAAATTTTTTCTTTGAGGAAATTCAAGGGAAAAATAGCGGAGCTCTAAGTAACGTTTAGGAGCTAAAACATGAATTAATGACTCATCTCTAAAAAATGTGTTGATTAATGCGTGGCCAAGACTATCTTCAAGAGAAAATAAAGGTGAACCCAGCACAGTGAAAGACCGAAAGCAAAAGAAAAATCGAGGGAATGAGAGGTAAATAAATAATCAATAAATAAATAATCAAAGGTAAACATCAGAAAAAAAAGAAAAACTCATTTCTATTTGCCTTTATCCTAACTTTTTTCACACGTTCATTGAACTTGTTTTTTTCTCTTTTACAAAACTCAGTCTTGTTATGAATAATTCATAAATGAAATCTATCAGTAATGAATAATAATTTATCTCCAGGGCCAAGATTAACTCTTCCAATCATTAGATGACTCACTCAATCTTATTCATATCAAGGGCCAAGATTAACTCTTCCAATCATTAGATGACTCACTCAATCTTATTCATATCAAGGGCCAAGATTAACTCTTCCAATCATTAGATGACTCACTCAATCTTATTCATATCAAGGGCCAAGATTAACTCTTCCAATCATTAGATGACTCACTCAATCTTATTCATATCAAGGGCCAAGATTAACTCTTCCAATCATTAGATGACTCACTCAATCTTATTCATATCAAGGGCCAAGATTAACTCTTCCAATCATTAGATGACTCACTCAATCTTATTCATATCAAGGGCCAAGATTAACTCTTCCAATCATTAGATGACTCACTCAATCTTATTCATATCAAGGGCCAAGATTAACTCTTCCAATCATTAGATGACTCACTCAATCTTATTCATATCAAGGGCCAAGATTAACTCTTCCAATCATTAGATGACTCACTCAATCTTATTCATATCAAGGGCCAAGATTAACTCTTCCAATCATTAGATGACTCACTCAATCTTATTCATATCAAGGGCCAAGATTAACTCTTCCAATCATTAGATGACTCACTCAATCTTATTCATATCAAGGGCCAAGATTAACTCTTCCAATCATTAGATGACTCACTCAATCTTATTCATATCAAGGGCCAAGATTAACTCTTCCAATCATTAGATGACTCACTCAATCTTATTCATATCAAGGGCCAAGATTAACTCTTCCAATCATTAGATGACTCACTCAATCTTATTCATATCAAGGGCCAAGATTAACTCTTCCAATCATTAGATGACTCACTCAATCTTATTCATATCAAGGGCCAAGATTAACTCTTCCAATCATTAGATGACTCACTCAATCTTATTCATATCAAGGGCCAAGATTAACTCTTCCAATCATTAGATGACTCACTCAATCTTATTCATATCAAGGGCCAAGATTAACTCTTCCAATCATTAGATGACTCACTCAATCTTATTCATATCAAGCATAAGTTTCCCTGAATTTTTTTAGTTATTCAACCTTCAAATATCCTCTCAGAATGGGGAGGGCAATCTGGCTTTCTATTCCTTCGAGGAATGCCTGGCATTGCCGGATCAGAGGCTCCTTCGATAGATTCACCCCTTCATAGACGACCGTCGTCGGCGAAAGGAACTTCGGGCACCTCAACACAACGACGTCATCAACGCATACCACGTTTTTCCGATTAAGAACTCAGAAAATAGCAAATGATCGTGAAGAAGTATTAAAGAAGTATAAAACTGTGAAGAAGTATTGAAGATAAAGTTATGGGTAACAGGAATATGATTCCAATCATCACGTGAACTTCCCGTTCTCCGCTTTCTTGTCACTTCTTCTTCTCTTCAAGATCTCATTCCTCTCTAATATACGGCTACTTTCTTATTTTCGCTCTCGCTAGCCCACTCTCTATTCTGAGAATTAAGCTTTGGGTAATTTTCGAACGAGTAAATGACACATATGGAGAACCAATGGTAGAATGTTCGAGTAATCTTTCATGTTCGAGAATCTTCTCTCCAAATCCAAATAATACATGGTTAATTCCCACCAAAGAACTCTTTCATAAGAACCTTCTCCGACTGAAAAGATGCAAGTATCTTCCCGTATTTTTCTTGGGCACATTACATAAGCCATTCGAAGAAAAATATCTTTGACTTACCCCATCTGGAAGCAGGATCTGAATTCATCAATATCTCCGTTTCCCATTCGAGACATTCGATCGCCCACTCGCTCGTGAAGTTGACTCGCCACACTCAACATCTAACCCATACACACCTCGTACATGCAATCGATCGATTCATTTTCTTAATACACTCACTCGAATTCTTTTCTTTCTCTAATATTACTATGGATAACAAATGCACATTGATGAATAAAAAAGCAAGTTTTTAACACAGAGTCACCATCAGTTTCGATTCCGAGTAATTTACTGCTACAATAACGAATAATAATAACAATAATCTTCCTCGTGCTTGTTCCCGCCTCGCGGCAGTGTACGCGCTCCCCTAAGATGCAGGACAAACCTATCCTGGTAGAATCAGTGGCTGAACAGTAGCAGAGGGGAGAGTCAGATTCGTGCATGAACACTACCAACATTTCTTAACCCCCGAACTCGGGACTCTTCGCACAATAGTCGAATACACTACCATTATGCAACGCCCGGACTTGCTACAATAAGGAATGTATGTACAATTATTTGTACACATACCATATAAAAGTAGTTTTAAATAGTCATTCAACCCGGTTCTTGTCACTCCTTGAATTTCATTCAAAATAGCTTGGTTTAAGTGATTTCAAGATGTAAAATTTTTTAGAAAATTAGATAGAAAAATGATAGAAATAGATGAACGCTCAACCTTTCATCGATTCGTTGAGGTTGAAGAGTGAGACAAATCGCAAGAAGTTGATAGAGTTGGTCGTTTGTCTTGCCGATCTGTCACACGAAAAGGCATCGGATAATGTTGGATAACAAGCTTTTTAGAGATCCAATAGAAAACTAGCGGTAGATACATACAATAGCTATATAAACAGAAACCTTCTTTCCGCTTGCTTCACAAAACAGCGGAATGTTTCATATCTTAGAGAGAGGAGAAAAAGGTATGTGAGCAATAGAGAAAGGAAAAAGAAAATACTTGGCCGAAACTGTGAGAGAGATAGCTTAAAAAGGAGAAGAAAAATAAGGAATAGGAGAAACTCAGAAAAGAATATTAAATACTCACGACATCATACTGGAAGTTCTTCTTCTGCGGCTGATTGGGCAGCTGGAGTGACTTGGTTCTCTGGATGTACAGTAAGCAGTTGACGAAGATTTTGGTCGCCTGATCATGAAGAGAACTTTTTTCAACCAAAAAAGGAAAAAATGGGCACATTTATTGAACATTTTTATATAGACTTGTTGTATCTTCAATATGGTACCTGTCACACAAATTAGAGCAAACTACTGATAAGACAGAACAACACGAACTAGCTATTGATTCTCTCATGAATATGTAGTAACCACATGCAAACCTCGCCATAGTTGCGCATCATCATATGCGAGAAACCGACGAAGTAGTGCAGAGTAACCAGACAAGAAGGCACCGCGTTGTAGAGACCCTCAACGGCGGTTATCTCCTTCCGCGCACGGAATTTAGTCTCCGATTTTTGTGATTAAAAATTTTGATACTCATTCTGTTTTTTTGTCGTTCTCTATTCGATCCCCTAGGTTATTTCTGAGCGTTTTCAACAAAAGAAGGGACCATATTCGCACGATTAGAGCAAAAATTGATGATGCGGTGGAATCCGAACCAGTGGCTTTGCTTTTTAGGCAAGGATAGTTATCACTGATTTACCAATGCAAACAGAATCGGGCATTCACTTCTGAAGAACTTTTGACAGCGCGCCTTTCCCTAATCATATCAATACATAAAAACCGTTTTGTACAATAAACTCTAACCAATTTTTTTCTCTTCAATTATTGACGAAAAATGATAATTATTACTGATCATGTTTTTCTCTGAAGAAACCTTCTTTTTCTAAAAATGCTAACTTTCTAATGTCAGTTTAAGTACTGCCCCCTTCAGAATCTCACCTTTCACTCTATTGAATATGAATTTTTGGTCATAAACAAAAAACTTTGAAAAAGTAATCCACTTTAATCCTGATTTCATAACTGAATAATAACCTTTGCATCCATTTCCAAGTTCTCAACCGTCTTCAAAGCCTCATGGTAGTCTGAGAGGAGCACGTGCGTCCTGAAAGAAAACTTTATATATTGTTAAGCTTGAGACTGATTTATATACAGGGTGACCATAAATTACCTGGACAAGTGTGAATGTCTGTAATATGAAATGTTAAAAGTGTATTAAAAAAACAAGTATTTCTCCCACTCTTAACTTCTCCCCTTTTCCTGAATGGCCGCTTTAGAACGACTGTACATAAACAGCCCTTATCCTTCCTTCTAATCTTCCCTTACCGCCTCCAGGCTCTTCAACCCAGAGCTCATCAAAATTCTCCTAAATTAAATCTTTCCTAATACCCCATCAAGCTCTATTTTACATTGTGTGATTATGAAACTTTGAACTTTGAAGTATATTTTTAATGTCTTCTATAGAATTAGTTTAATTATTGCATGCGGTTTATTTCAACACCCGCCAACAATTAGAAGTTCGCTTATCAAAAATAGATGAGCTCCACCCGCCCCTCTTGAACTTCTCCCATCGAATGTTCTCCTTCACATACTTTTTTTTCACTTCTCACTCTTTAAAATTTTAATTTTTTAATACGTTTCATTGATTAATCTTCAAATTCTCAGTTACACTGTTCAAAGGCCGCGACGCGTTTTTCTGATTGCTTTCAACGATGCGGTTTGCCATGCAATTCATCAGAAAAACGCGACTCTTCTAGTGCAACAAACTTGAAACAATAATGACGTATTAGCGCGTGATCAGAGTGTTAGTCATACCCACGACGCGGGTTAAATCCAGGCACAAATCTATGCGATCCTCAGAAAACCTAGTGGAAAAAAAAACATGATTTCAATTCTTACCCCCTTTTTCATCGCAATGTTCATTGCTCACCGACTTTTCTTCTGAGCTTCATGTTTTCACTGCTAGTTTTCTAATCCAAAAACTTTTTTTTAGCCTGACTTTATCACGACCATGTTGTCTTTCTTTTAATACTTCCTCCTAAGAAGAGAAGTGAAACTTACTCCCGGCAGAAAAGATTACCATGAATGAATTAAACAGAACGAATTAATCTTGTATATCACTCTGATGCATACATAATTTGATGTGTAATAGCACGAAGACTGATGAATCAAGAATGAAAAAAATTAGTTAATAGTTATTCCTTACGAAATAAATATTCAACATGGGATCCTTCTACGAAATATACCCAGCAAACTGCGTCTAGCGATGAGGTTCGAGCTGTTTCATGTGAATACAGGCATTTAGAAACATAAGAAGCTGCAACGTATGATTTTGAGGAATTGGAAGACTGATTTAAATCACATACCAAAAAACACGAAATGAGGGAGAAAAAGAACTGACAAAAAACTTTGAGGCATAGCTGCAAAAAACTTCAAAAAATACAAAAGAAGCACTCATTTGAGCGGAATAACTATAAAGTATAACGAGAGAGAATAGTTTAAGACGCAGGGCGAAGAAAGAAAGAAAATTTTTTTTTTGGACCCCTCCTCAAAGTTTTTTTGGACCCCTCCTCTTTTCAATATTTATAAATGATATCATGGAGCACATAGAGCCAGATGTCCATGGTTTTCTATATGCCGATGACCTCAAAATTTTTTCCAAAAACAGAGACTTTCTTCAGAAAAGTCTGGATTCCGTTTCCGATTACTCACTGACCTGGGGACTTGTGATAGCAACTCAAAAATGCTTTATCATGCACTGTGGTCCTAGGAATCCAAAAGTAACATATAACCTAGAAGACAATATCATACCAACTACTTCATTAGTGAAAGATCTTGGCATTACATTTCAGGAAGATATCACATTCTCTAAACATATTGAACTAACCTCCCTAAAGTCCCAAAAATGTATAAACATGATCTTCAGAGCCTTTAAAACCAAATCAATTAAAGTTCTGCTCTGAATATACACCACATACATAAGACCCCTTATTGAATATGGGAGTGAGGTATGGTCCCCAGTAACTATCGGTCTCGTTAACTGCATAGAAAAAGTGCAAAGATCATTTACACGAAGGTTACTACAAAGGGCCGGATTACCCAAAATGAGTTATGTTGCTAGACTGAATTTTCTTTCCATCTCCTCGCTTGAATATAGAAGAAATGTGGCCGATCTTGTGTTCATCCATAAATGTCTGCACGGAAATATTCAAGTAGATTACTCAAATATGTTTAAACTTTGCCCATCGCCTTATTCGCTGAGAGAATCGAATAACTACAGAATATGCTTGCCGTGTAAATATCAAAGCAGAACAAGCACTTGTGCCTCAAGAATGATTAATGTCTGGAATAAGTTACCTTGTTCTTTGGTTTCTACAAGCTCTTCTAGCATTTTTAGAAATGAACTTATCAAGCTTGATTGTGAGACCATTGTCACCAACTCTAGAATACATTTTTAATTCAAGTGCTTTGTTTCTTCGAATGTTTTGTTTCTGTTTCTCCTCTTTTTTCCATTATATTTGTGTTCTCGGTTAGCTCTCGAATGATAAAGAGTGAGTTGAATTTTTGGAATTTAAAGTTATTATTGCGGATGAATAGTTCTTAATTGCTGATGAATAGTTCACAACTGAAGATACAAGCTTTGCTTTCTTTGCTTTTTTTGTGTGCTTTCCTATTTTCCTAAAATGAAATGTTCCTCATTGTTCTTGTCATATTTAGATCTCACTTTTCATAACCTTCACTGAATTCACTTTTTCTTGTGACAGTGTCATCTGTTTCGTCACTTAACATTATGTTTTGTTTCAAGCGGAATAAAGAATTGAATTGAAAAAGAATTGAAAATGATTAGAAACTTCTCTATCCTTGCTCAGTCATGAGTTATGGCCTGAGGTACCAAAAGATTCTCCTGAAGTCTTCTGCTTACCTAAGAAGACCTACGAGTGAGAAATAGCCCAATTTGAAGTAGAGAGCCGACTGTCCGAACTCATTAGCTATCAGATCCGGATTTCCTGAAAATTATTTAATTATTAAAAAGGTTTGTTGAAAAATTTTTTAAAAATTTTTTTTCTCAATAAGTCACATAATAATAATTCTCAAAAAAAAAGAAAAACTAACTTTTCTGCTTGATAGCCAACAGCTGTTCGTTGATTTGGCTTTTATCAAGGAGAGAGTAGAGAATGTTGAGCACCGGATAAATGTTCCAACCCTGATGAAAATTACTGTAGTCTTCATCAAGGTTACTGTACTCAGCACAAATCAATCAAAACATGATAACATTTAACAATGAGTTAAATGGTCAAGTCATAGCTTTTGTTGGGGGGTCTCTGTTTTGAACTTCTGCTAGTTTCTGTTACTATTTCATAAGCAAAACCTTACGTAAAACCTTTACTGCCCTTTTGAATCGAAGCTTTATTGCCATTCGCGGGTCTCTTTTGAGCAAATTTCTTGATTTGGGCGGGCCCACAGCCAGGGGTTTTTTAATTGGTCCGAAAATCCTACAAACGCCCGCCGGAGGCGGAAATTCTTGTATACAGATACTTGCCTTACATCTGGAATTTTTTTTCAAGTTTCAATTTTATGAGACAAAAAGTTTTTTGAAAAATTTTCACCCTCATAAGATAAAAAAAAAATCTCACATAAGGGTCCTTCCTTATGAGTTAAAAGACAGACGCCCGCCGACAGGCGACCGGACATTACTACATAAATAACCCCTGCCCACAGCTCATCGAACTTGTAAAATTTCTACCGGTCACCCGCCCTGTTCCCCAGAAAAAATTTTTCTTGATGAAGAACATTTAACAGAATTCGATCTTGGAAGAACTGGATGTTCGTAACTGAACAAAATATCAATTGTTAAACTCCGGCCCTGAGTATGCAAAATGAAAGATAAATTAACCAGGTAATAGACCTAAAATTCTGTTGAATTCTCCTCTTCCAACCCCTCCGCCCCGGTCGCCAAAAACTCACCCAGTCAACCGCCCGAAAAACTTATTTTCAGCAGATCACGGTGAGCTATGGGCGGGCCTATGTGCTCTTTTCAGACGCATTATATAAACCCTGCGATTAACATATTCCAGAAAAGCAGAACTCCATGGAATCTATCAATTATATAAGTAAAAACGCATTCAGAACGCAAAGACTCTCAAATGATTTTCGAATTCAATTTTTCACTTGAAACAATCTTGCTAGCAAAAAAAGGAATTAACATTCAAAGCCTCTTCTATCTGCATCAACTCTTCGATTTCTTCGAGTGCGCGTTTGGCGGGATTGGCTTTGAATAGGCAGAAGGCTTGGAACTGAACACACCGAACTTCTTCTTTGACAAGTCATCATGGAAATATGGAAAGAGATTGAAATAGAAAAAAAACCGAATGAAATAATAATTTATTTCTACGTGGTGATAAACGAGGATATCACCTGATACACAAACTCATCCACAATGTCCCACAGCCAAATGTTGGGGAGCGCCAGTTCTAGAGGGGTCGGTGCATTGAGAATGGCGGAGAAGAGATCCTGAAATCGTAATCATCAAGTTGGATGTCCCATGGGAAATGTACCAAAGGTACCGTAGGGTAAAGCAATATGGCCATCTTGTTGAGGTTGAGTTCTTCATTTCAGATTAGAAAGTCTTACGGAAAAAATTCCAGTTTTTTTTCCGTCAATGATTAACAATGTTAAGTTGGTGCTGAGTTAAACGCATTGGAGGAGTATCCAGAAGACAATACACTTATTTGCTGTGTCGTGCCTTTTTGAATGCGCTGTTGAAGAGACAAGATGGGTCCGAACGTTTCGCTTTATCAAAGCATCTTCAGCGAATATATATCGTCCAGGAATGATGATAATGATGAAGGGTCAGAGATGAGAGACCAACGTAGAAGAATATTAACAATGTTTATTTTTAACCTCAACGAAGCGTACAAACTGAAATTTCGAAACCAAGCAAGTAGAAAGATTGTAAGGTAAATCAAGTTTATCGTTTCAATTTTTACCTTGAGACCGGCCGAAATTCGAGAGAGTAACAAAAAGGGTTTAAATGGAGCCGCCCAATTTGGTTTTACATGTATCCGCCGCTCAAAGTTTGGAGGAAAAAGAAGAGGGGATGAAGGAAAAGGGTAAGAAAAGAGAGGGAGTTTTTTGTCAATAGTGTGTGTACATGTATCCGCCGACGGGACCGATCCCGTCACTATTTAACCCCTGTCAATAGTGTGTGTACATGTATCCGCCGACGGGACCGATCTCGTCACTATTTAACCCCTGTCAATAGTGTGTGTACATGTATCCGCCGACGGGACCGATCCCGTCACTATTTAACCCCTGTCAATAGTGTGTGTACATGTATCCGCCGACGGGACCGATCCCGTCACTATTTAACCCCTGTCAATAGTGTGTGTACATGTATCCGCCGACGGGACCGATCCCGTCACTATTTAACCCCTGTCAATAGTGTGTGTACATGTATCCGCCGACGGGACCGATCCCGTCACTATTTAACCCCTGTCAATAGTGTGTGTACATGTATCCGCCGACGGGACCGATCCCGTCACTATTTAACCCCTGTCAATAGTGTGTGTACATGTATCCGCCGACGGGACTGATCCCGTCACTATTTAACCCCTGTCAATAGTGTGTGTACATGTATCCGCCGACGGGACCGATCCCGTCACTATTTAACCCCTGTCAATAGTGTGTGTACATGTATCCGCCGACGGGACCGATCCCGTCACTATTTAACCCCTGTCAATAGTGTGTGTACATGTATCCGCCGACGGGACTGATCCCGTCACTATTTAACCCCTGTCAATAGTGTGTGTACATGTATCCGCCGACGGGACCGATCCCGTCACTATTTAACCCCTGTCAATAGTGTGTGTACATGTATCCGCCGACGGGACCGATCCCGTCACTATTTAACCCCTGTCAATAGTGTGTGTACATGTATCCGCCGACGGGACCGATCCCGTCACTATTTAACCCCTGTCAATAGTGTGTGTACATGTATCCGCCGACGGGACCGATCCCGTCACTATTTAACCCCTGTCAATAGTGTGTGTACATGTATCCGCCGACGGGACCGATCCCGTCACTATTTAACCCCTGTCAATAGTGTGTGTACATGTATCCGCCGACGGGACCGATCCCGTCACTATTTAACCCCTGTCAATAGTGTGTGTACATGTATCCGCCGACGGGACCGATCCCGTCACTATTTAACCCCTGTCAATAGTGTGTGTACATGTATCCGCCGACGGGACCGATCCCGTCACTATTTAACCCCTGTCAATAGTGTGTGTACATGTATCCGCCGACGGGACTGATCCCGTCACTATTTAACCCCTGTCAATAGTGTGTGTACATGTATCCGCCGACGGGACCGATCCCGTCACTATTTAACCCCTGTCAATAGTGTGTGTACATGTATCCGCCGACGGGACCGATCCCGTCACTATTTAACCCCTGTCAATAGTGTGTGTACATGTATCCGCCGACGGGACTGATCCCGTCACTATTTAACCCCTGTCAATAGTGTGTGTACATGTATCCGCCGACGGGACCGATCCCGTCACTATTTAACCCCTGTCAATAGTGTGTGTACATGTATCCGCCGACGGGACCGATCCCGTCACTATTTAACCCCTGTCAATAGTGTGTGTACATGTATCCGCCGACGGGACTGATCCCTTCACTATTTAACCCCTGTCAATAGTGTGTGTACATGTATCCGCCGACGGGACTGATCCCTTCACTATTTAACCCCTGTCAATAGTGTGTGTACATGTATCCGCCGACGGGACCGATCCCGTCACTATTTAACCCCTGTCAATAGTGTGTGTACATGTATCCGCCGACGGGACCGATCCCGTCACTATTTAACCCCTGTCAATAGTGTGTGTACATGTATCCGCCGACGGGACCGATCCCGTCACTATTTAACCCCTGTCAATAGTGTGTGTACATGTATCCGCCGACGGGACCGATCCCGTCACTATTTAACCCCAGTCAATAGTGTGTGTACATGTATCCGCCGACGGGACTGATCCCTTCACTATTTAACCCCTGTCAATAGTGTGTGTACATGTATCCGCCGACGGGACTGATCCCTTCACTATTTAACCCCTGTCAATAGTGTGTGTACATGTATCCGCCGACGGGACCGATCCCGTCACTATTTAACCCCTGTCAATAGTGTGTGTACATGTATCCGCCGACGGGACCGATCCCGTCACTATTTAACCCCTGGTAACAAAAAAAATACTCTCAAATGTTGCAACTTCCTGTAGGACTTTGACAAGTGTAGCTTTTGAACTATTCTAGATTTTCTTTCAAGCCCTTTTTTACTACATTGATAGAATGAGGTTTTCGCGATGAGACCACTACCTGATAGTTCATGAAGGAGTCATATCTGTGCTGCAGTGTCGGTCCTCGTTGGTTTCTCGCATACAACTGACGATAGTACAATTCTTTGTAGAGGATCAAGAAGATCTTCTTGTCTGCAATCGAATGTTCAGTTTTTTTCTTCAAATCCGAAACCAGGAAAAAAACTTTTAGAAAAAACTGTTTCTATATAACATTGCTTTTTTTCCATTTATATAACCTCATACGTGCGTAGTAGCTCAAACAGGATTGAAGGGATAAGACTTGCGTTCTTTTAAGCTCATTTTTTAACCGTCAGCGAACACGCATAGCTAACCTCTGATTTTTGAATAAAAGAGAAGGAAAAGGACAATTCATAGAGAAAACCCTCAAAACACAGTATACCAAAATTAACTAGAAGCTCGTGAAACTCCACGTTCTTGACCTGTTCTATCGCCTGTTCACTCTCGTTCTTGACCTGTTCTATCGCCTGTGCACTCTCGTTCAGGGGTTATTTAGTCATGACAGATCTTCTGTCGGCGGGCCTCTGTGTTCCAAATCTTTAGGGGGGACCCTTATGTGAAAAAAAGGTAAGGGGGACCCTTATGTGAAAAAAAAATTTTCCGCCTCTGGCGGGCCTCTGTTTTTCCAAATCGTAGGGGGGGACCCTTATGTAAAAAAAATCTTTTCGCCTTCGCCGGGCCTCTGTTTTTTTTTTTCATAAGGGAGGACCCTTATGAAAAAAAAATTTTTTTATTTGAAAAATCGTAAGGGGGGACCCTTATGTGAAAAAATTTTCCGCCTTCGGCGGGCGTCTGTCCCTTTTTCTTTCACACTAAAAAACCTCTGCTCTCGTTCTTGACCTGTTCACTCTCGTTCTTGACCTGTTCTATCGCCTGTTCACTCTCGTTCTTGACCTGTTCTATCGCCTGTTCACTCTCGTTCTTGACCTGTTCACTCTCGTTCTTGACCTGTTCACTCTCGTTCTTGACCTGTTCTATCGCCTGTTCACTCTCGTTCTTGACCTGTTATATCGCCTGTTCACTCTCGTTCTTGACCTGTTCTATCGCCTGTTCACTCTCGTTCTTGAACTGTTCTATCGCCTGTTCACTCTCGTTCTTGACCTGTTCTATCGCCTGTGCACTCTCGTTCTTGACCTGTTCACTCTCGTTCTTGACCTGTTCTATCGCCTGTTCACTCTCGTTCTTGACCTGTTCTATCGCCTGTTCACTCTCGTTCTTGACCTGTTCACTCTCGTTCTTGACCTGTTCTATCGCCTGTTCACTCTCGTTCTTGACCTGTTATATCGCCTGTTCACTCTCGTTCTTGACCTGTTCTATCGCCTGTTCACTCTCGTTCTTGACCTGTTCTATCGCCTGTTCACTCTCGTTCTTGACCTGTTCTATCGCCTGTGCACTCTCGTTCTTGACCTGTTCACTCTCGTTCTTGACCTGTTCTATCGCCTGTTCACTCTCGTTCTTGACCTGTTCTATCGCCTGTTCACTCTCGTTCTTGACCTGTTATATCGCCTGTTCACTCTCGTTCTTGACCTGTTATATCGCCTGTTCACTCTCGTTCTTGACCTGTTCTATCGCCTGTTCACTCTCGTTCTTGACCTGTTCTATCGCCTGTTCACTCTCGTTCTTGACCTGTTCTATCGCCTGTTCACTCTCGTTCTTGAACTGTTCTATCGCCTGTTCACTCTCGTTCTTGAACTGTTCTATCGCCTGTTCACTCTAGTTCTTGACCTGTTCTATCGCCTGTTCACTCTCGTTCTTGACCTGTCCTATCGCCTGTTCACTCTCGTTCTTGACCTGTTCTATCGCCTGTTCACTCTCGTTCTTGACCTGTTCTATCGCCTGTTCACTCTCGTTCTTGACCTGTTCTATCGCCTGTTCACTCTCGTTCTTGACCTGTTCTATCGCCTGTTCACTCTCGTTCTTGACCTGTTCTATCGCCTGTTCACTCTCGTTCTTGACCTGTTCTATCGCCTGTTCACTCTCGTTCTTGACCTGTTCTATTGCCTGTTCACTCTCGTTCTTGACCTGTTCTATCGCCTGTTCACTCTAGTTCTGTCCTGTTCTATCGCCTGTTCACTCTCGTTCTTGACCTGTTCTATCGCCTGTTCACTCTCGTTCTTGACCTGTTCTATCGCCTGTTCACTCTCGTTCTTGACCTGTTCTATCGCCTGTTCACTCTCGTTCTTGACCTGTTCTATTGCCTGTTCACTCTCGTTCTTGACCTGTTCTATCGCCTGTTCACTCTCGTTCTGTCCTGTTCTATCGCCTGTTCACTCTCGTTCTTGACCTGTTCTATCGCCTGTTCACTCTCGTTCTTGACCTGTTCTATCGCCTGTTCACTCTCGTTCTTGACCTGTTCTATCGCCTGTTCACTCTCGTTCTTGACCTGTTCTATCGCCTGTTCACTCTCGTTCTTGACCTGTTCTATCGCCTGTTCACTCTCGTTCTTGACCTGTTCTATCGCCTGTTCACTCTCGTTCTTGACCTGTTCTATTGCCTGTTCACTCTCGTTCTTGACCTGTTCTATCGCCTGTTCACTCTAGTTCTGTCCTGTTCTATCGCCTGTTCACTCTCGTTCTTGACCTGTTCTATCGCCTGTTCACTCTCGTTCTTGACCTGTTCTATCGCCTGTTCACTCTCGTTCTTGACCTGTTCTATCGCCTGTTCACTCTCGTTCTTGACCTGTTCTATTGCCTGTTCACTCTCGTTCTTGACCTGTTCTATCGCCTGTTCACTCTCGTTCTGTCCTGTTCTATCGCCTGTTCACTCTCGTTCTTGACCTGTTCTATCGCCTGTTCACTCTCGTTCTTGACCTGTTCTATCGCCTGTTCACTCTCGTTCTTGACCTGTTCTATCGCCTGTTCACTCTCGTTCTTGACCTGTTCTATCGCCTGTTCACTCGCGTTCTTGACCTGTTATATCGCCTGTTCACTCTCGTTCTTGACCTGTTCTATCGCCTGTTCACTCTCGTTCTTGACCTGTTCTATCGCCTGTTCACTCTCGTTCTTGACCTGTTATATCGCCTGTTCACTCTCGTTCTTGACCTGTTCTATCGCCTGTTCACTCTCGTTCTTGACCTGTTATATCGCCTGTTCACTCTCGTTCTTGACCTGTTATATCGCCTGTTCACTCTCGTTCTTGAACTGTTCTATCGCCTGTTCACTCTCGTTCTTGAACTGTTCTATCGCCTGTTCACTCTAGTTCTTGACCTGTTCTATCGCCTGTTCACTCTCGTTCTTGACCTGTTCTATCGCCTGTTCACTCTCGCTTCTCTCCATTCTGATCACTTCACCCAAAGGTGCGGTCGTTTGAGAATCTTTGACGAGTACAGGTTTCCTATGCCTCTGGCTGATGCATTTTCTTACAGTACCCTTTGAAGTAAGTAACCAGCTCCGACGATATTCTCTACGAGACCCGAATCGGGCCACATTCGCTCACGGAAAAACCGCTCCGTCAAATCAGCGAATCCGTGGTCGTAAAGAACTTGAACCTGGAAAAAGTCTTTCGTTAGATTTTACTTTCTCCCCTCTTACGTTGGTCGTTTTACTCGGCAAGGTCCGCTACTAAGCAGGGGTTAAATTTTCATGTCCGACCTTCTGTCGGCGGGTTTTTGTTTTTTCCAAATCATAAGGGGGTAAATTTTTCCAAAACCAAATCATTCTCTCATTCGTCTCCCTCCATGCACGGTTGCTCCTCGCATCGTCTCTACCCTCGTCTGTCAGAGTCCTTTCCCGAGAAGAACTGGCGCTCCGGGATCGTAGCGCCATCATGAGCGACAGAAGAATGAGATGGAGGGACTACTTTGTCAAAGCCGTTAGTCCCCAATTCCCAAGGAAGGCAGAGAACGCTGAGGAGTGGAGTCGTCACATGTCGCAACAGATCCCATAATCGATGATGTTATATTACCGATGTGGCTTGCTGATCTTGATAAAGCGTTTACTTGAAAAAAAAAAAAAAAAGGGGGACCCTTATGTGAAACACAATTTTTTTCACGGGCCTTTGTTTTTCATCATAAGAGGGGAACCTTATGTGGAAATTTTTTCCGCTTTCGACGGGCTTCTGTACTTTTTTCTTGCACGCTAAAAAAACCCTGCTACTAAGGAAGGAATATTTCTCGACGTTTTAAAATGTAGGTCGGTCGCAAGCTATTCAAATCGACAACTTATCACATTATCACATCCGAAATTTAACCAAGATGTTCTAATGTATATGATGGATGCAATAGCAATTCATTCGGAAAAAAATTTTCTCGCTTAAATGAAAAACATATTAAACATTGTTGGCATGTTCCGGTAAGCTATGGAGCGAGCTATCATTACTGCGGTATGAAGCAGACTTGTCCAGTTCCCTCTGGAACATCACACATTTTATCAACCTTATAGTAGATTTCACAGAGTATAAATTACCTCAGCGACGTTTTTCTCTTCGATCATTCGGCTGAAGTAGAGGAGGTATTGACCCACTTCGGTGGGTATAGAATCGTCCATTTCACCTGAAATCAGTTTGGAGGTTTGTCAAGAAATCGTAAACGATTTTTTTAACATGCAGTGGGCTAAAATTATAGGAAAATTTGCAGGAATAGTTATTACAACAACCGAACTTTCCCGGTAGAGTTTTCCTAATTTTTTCCGCCTGTTTCGACAACATTACTCGTTCCTCCTACAAAAAAAGATGTCCTTATCTAAGCTGGGAACTTTATGTGACCTTCTGTAACTTTTTTCGGCATAGTTTTAGAATTCCACTTGTAAAAACTTAGAGCAGATTTTCGACCGTTTCGCAAGAAGATTGCTTCCAAACTCGAAAATTCAGAAACACGGAAAATAGTTAATTCAGAACTAAGTGTTCTGGTTCGGCTGCGCCCGATCTCTTTCTCATATGCCAGATCCTTCTCGGGATCTCCTGTGTATGGCTCGTAATCGACACGACGACTCATCATCACGTTCTGAACCACAATTTTAGAAGTGATCTCATTAATATTATTTTATCAACTGAAATGACTCGCTGAAATGATTCATACAACTAATTAATGAAAAAAGAAG
>OZ057404.1:42042212-42138141 GCA_964056735.1 Allodiplogaster pararmata | reverse complement strand
AGTCAATGCGTAGAAAAGCACATACAAATTACTTTAAATTTTATCCGATTGATTAATGTGTACTTCGCGCATTTCACTTTTCTGTTTTTAAATTAAATTCCTTTTAACATCAAAAAAAAATTTTTTACATTAAAAAAGCTTAGGCTTAGGCAAAATTTTACGCTGATGAGGCCGTACGGCTTAAGTTAACGAGAGAGAAAAAGTTCTCATATTATTATTTTTTGTCAATTCAATGAATAAATTTGGGCAATTGCCAAAGCGAGGACGAAGGAAGAAGTCGAAAGGCCGTGAGGCCGTTTGTTATTTTTTTTAAAAACAAGAAACACACTAAAAACAAACTTTTACTGTTTAACACTACGCACAACACTTCAGTGTTGATGACAGCTGTATTGAATATTACTGTGATATTAGTGTGTTGTTCGTTTGGTATAAATAACAAACGGCCTCTTGACTTTTTCGTCCTCCCTCTTGCATTTGCGCTAAACTTTCTTTAAAAAAAATTGAGAAATGATGTAATAAATACAGTAATTCGAACACACTAAAAACAAAAATTGCAGTCCGGATGAAATTGCGCAGTCCTGCACAGCCGAAATAGCCATCTGATCATAACTCTAACTTCTGTCGCTCCTTCAATTTCACTATGTTGAAGTAATCGCTAACATCAACTTAGCGCTACACTGTTTGCGTTAGTTGCAATTCGACGTTTATCAGTTATAATAACACTGGAGATTTTATCAACTAGCTCGCACTAGTGTGAACTATCTCCGTAGCACACTAGTAGGAACTTTTTTTGGCCTTTAACAAATCGCACTCAAGACACTCAAACACTCACTAAAACACGGCCTCAACTTAAAAACGGCCTAGCTCAATTAATTAGTATTCTTTTTTCTTTCTCTTTTTTATTTTTTCTCTCTTTTTTCTTACTTGTTCTCTTACTTTCTTTGTAAAAAGTTGGCTTTAATCTGCTTCAGCCGTTCAAAGATTTTTTCTCAGAAAGAGATTTTATTCATTAAAACTCCCTTCCCCCCTTTCTCCTTAGGGCCCCCCTTCCTCCCTTTAGGGCCCCCCTTCCCCCTCCCCCCTCCCCCCTAGGGCCCAACCCTCAATTCTAGCCATAACATGTATACAACCTATCAAAAAGTAAAGTTTTGTTTGCTCGGAGTTAGTAATGAAACGTTTCATTCAATGTATAAGCAATCGAAAAAGCTATCACGCATAGGGTTATTTTATCGGTGCAAAAGTTTAGAAGTAGCATACGTAGTAACTACCTTACAAGAAGGTTGAATGTTACTTAAGCCGCCTTCCAATCTCTTTTAGTCCCCCAAGTAATACAAGAACCACCTGAACAAAAACAAATCGAAGGGGTTGAATCTGAAAGACGCAATTTGAGAAATGGAGAGAGAAATTGAAAATTTGAGAGTTTACACCCCACCCCCTATAAAAAATGAATGGCAATAATTCAAAAAAAACGGCAATCGCTGACATGAGCATTCTCTGGCACTAGACCTGAATGAAAAAGTTTATCCTACAAAAACTTTGGAAAGAATCGTATTTTAACCATTGAATCTTTTAAAAAAAACCCATCAAATTTGATATGCTTGCCTAAGCCTAACAATAAGTAATTATTACATGGAGAAAATAACTTTTGAGATGAGTAAAATTTAATTTCAAATAAAGAAAAGAATAGTCCACGGAAACATGAAACAACCCAGTATATCGTGATGCAGCATCCTGTTAGGCTCGAGTTCAAGAAGTTTTTTTTTTCTGTTATGTGTGGGGTTCCAAAGTGAAATTTAACCACTGTCTCAAAATATTCAATTTCTGCAGAAGTTTGTATTTTGACATCTACTTTATGATAACTTGTTCCAACAAAAGTTTATCAATCGAAATAACAACCATAAGATTCTAGACATTCTCGCTAACAAAGTCGTACTGTTTCTATGCCAACATCAAAAAACCGCAATTCTGCAGATTGCAAACTCGGAGAAGGTCATTTCTACTTCACTGTGAGTTTGAAGGATTTCTAGCGCAAAAATATGTCCAATTGTTTTAAGAAGTGTTATTTTGTTGGCGAGAGATCGGATGAGTTGGGTAGGGGATCTAAAGTTATATATCCCGAAACTCGGAAGTTTTTTTCCAGTCTGATTGCGACGCAAGGTCGAGCATTGTGGTGAAAAAAATCATTCCTTTTCCATTGATCAAAAACTGATTGTTTTTATAACTGGTTTTTGATCAATATGTTGGCAGTACTTATCAGCTGTGATGGCTTTGTCAGAATTCAGGAATTGATATGTATGTGTAAGCTTATATGAGCCCAGTCGAAGTTTGCCAAATAGAACAGAAAACCTTCTTCTTCTGTTACATTTGTTGCGATTCGCTCAAATGTTGAAGTATACACTTTTCGAGTTTTTTTCACTTTTCGTAGTCGTTCACAAATGACGGAAAACTGTTTGATTGTAATACTTAAGCTTTTTCGCAACTACTAAACGGATAGTTTTGCGCTGGTAAAGTTATTCTTTTCTCTTGTTTATTTTAACGCCTGCTGGTCGTCTTTCATACTCTCATTTACACAGGGAATTCATTTACATGCTATCGTTAACGGTATCGGGCAGAAAACCACTTTGATGCTTCCAATAGATTCGGCAGCTGTCCAAGCTTTTCCGAACTCTTAAACTTTATTGCGCAAAGTTTCTTTTTTGTAACTTAAAAGAATGAAGTTGGGACCAATTGCAAAAAAAAACTAATTTTTTAACAGATATAAAAGGAAGTCTCAGCTTCCGGATGATGTATAATTCTTTATTAAAACAATCTGTGAAGTAATCACTGAAAAGCTAGACCGGTAAAGTTTCAAAAAGGAAAAGGACGCTAAACTTATGAAGCGACATAATCTTATCGAATTTCAAGCTTTCCTTCGTTTGAGGATTTATGTCGCTTTGATTTCAGATATTTTTTCAATTTCAATTTAAACGCTTTATCAAGATCAACAAGCCACATCGGGGATATAACATCATTGATTATGGGAGCTGTAGCGACATGTGACGACTCCACTCCTTAGCGTTCTCTGCCTTCCTTAGGAATTAGGGACCTTTGACAAAGTCGTCCCTCCATCTCATAGCAGGGCGACCTTTCGTTCGCTTTGGCCCATTTCAGATTATATGTATCTATAATAGTTTGATCACTTATATGGATGTTAGAGATAGAGATATATATATGTATGTTACATAGAGATACAAATATTATACAAATGTATGTTTTCACCTCCTTCCATGCATCCGTCTCTATCAAGTCTTCGCTTCATCCGTTCTCTGCTTTATCTATTTATTTATTTATTTATTTATTCAGATACATTTTTGAAACAAAAATGCGACAACACTCGGAACATGGTGAACACATGATAAATTCTCTACAGGTTAGGTAACTGCAGATTGAGTAGTTTTAATACATCGAGAGAACTCAATCTTGCTTTCAGAGCAAGTACAGTGGGAGCAGAAACAACATCGTAGGCAAGCTTACAATAATATCTAGCGGAACGAAAGGCGAAAGAATTGAATAATGGTAGTCTACGCGTACGGGAAATGTGAAATGAATATTTAGAAGTACGACCATTACAAGGCTTAAGCCTATACATTTTACTAATTGGAATATCAATTAATCCATTCAGTATTTTATAAGAGAAGATGATATCTGTCTTAGTTCTACGCGACAATAAAGTATCTAATTGGAAGCTTTTAAGTCTATACTTGTAGGAAGGTCGGGTTTGCAGAGATTCTCGATTGTAAGAGCATCGAATGCATAGTAATCGTGTGAAAATATGCTGGACATGCTCAATTTTTCTGATGAGATTTTTTTTGTACGGAGACCAAATGACAGAGCCGAAGTCTAGTAAAGGAACAATGAAAGATTTGTAGCAACGAATATATGCTAATGGACTTTTGATGCATAATGACCGAAACAAAGCGTAGACTAATCTCATTGCTCGCCTTGTAACATGTTCAATATGATATTCGTAAGACAAATCGACATCAATGAAAACTCCCAAGTCTCTTATTGGTGATTCTGCAACTTTGAATGGAATGTCACTATGATCATCGGTTTTTACAAAATAAGGTAGACCAGGATTAGATTTACCCAAATGTAAAACACTGCATTTGTTATTCGCGATCGTCAACTGCCATTCATCACAAAAAGTCTGTATTTCTAGAGCAGCGGATTTCAATTGTAAGTGGGCAAGAGTAGAGTCATTAGGAGAGAAATTGGCAAATACTTTGATGTCATCTCTCTTCCTTTCTCTTTTTCTCTCTCTCATTCTCTCTTCCTTTCCCTTTTTCTCTCTCTCTCTCATTCTCTCTTTCTTTCTCTCACCTTCTCTCTATCTCTAACACTCCCCTTCCTCTCCTCTCATATTCATCTCTATTTCTATCGAAATTTATAGTACCTACGTTGCCATCAAACTTTCTTCTAGAAACTATACCGCATGGCACTTTTTCTCACATTGCCGCTCAAATGGCTCGGAAGATGAACCTTTCTATGCTCGTCCGCTCTCTGTACCTTCTCATGTAAATTTCTAGTCAAACCATATAGAGAGATATGTATGTACATACATATCTCTCATCATCTACCCAGTTGGCCTTGCGCATGAAGAAAAAATATTCGTCAACTGGAAACATCTGGGGAAACTGGCAAATCTTCAGTGTTTTTATGCACTTTTTCTTTCACTTGACTCGTTCTCGTAAAAAATGCACATGGAGACTAAAGAAATTGGAATAGTAAGAAAATGTTATTAAGCAATTGAAATGCCCCTTGATTTAAAAAAAAAATCAAAAAATCTCATTCTATATATAGAAAGATTTTTTATAAGAATTTCGCAAGCATTAAAGAACTGTGAGTTTCTCAGTAATGGTAACATAAAACTATATACATATATAACTTTGTACCTAAAACTATATACATACATATATAATTTGGAAAACTTTTGAGTAGAGATGTAAGGTTCCTGAGTTGTATTATTACCTGAGTTATCGAATTAGTTTTAGCTATTGTACTGTAGATCAGTGCTCAAGGGCTCAATATTACTGCTCAAGGGCTCAATATTAATGATTTTATTATAAACCAGTACAAGACTTATGAAGCGTTAGAAATCAACTTTTCACTTTCTCAACGTAATCTCTGCTAAGTGTTCTCGTTGAATGATCCAATGTCTCACCAAGAATTGCAGTGAGAATGAAAATGAACTACGGTATTATTCAACAGTAAAAGTTATAATAAAACAATACCGTAGTCCATTTTGATTCTCACGGCAATTCGTGGTGAGACATTGAAGTATTTTAAAAGAACACTTGGAAGAGATTTGTTGAGAAAGTGAAAAGTCTAATTCTACGGTTCATTAGACTGCTTGATTGTAATGCTACCAATAAACATGTCATGATGCCTTCTGAAAAAGTAAAAACAATGTTTTCACAATGTGAGCCCGTTTTACAAGTTATTTTGTAATGTCAGCTTGTATTCAGAATTCTTTCGAGATTTCAACCAAAACCATGTTTGGTGGTGTCAGTGAAGATTTTTTTCCCGAATAACTGGACCGAAAGGAGTCCATTAAAACGATTCATTGCAAAGCCACTTATCTTTTCTTATGGATGGAACCGAATAAGTTCATCCCGAAATACTTGAACCATTGAAGCCGCCTTAAGAACCTTCTTTCTTATTAAACGGCCATACCTAAAACTTGACCAGGTAGAGCAGTCGGAATGTTAAACAGAATTCCTCCCGATTTAGGTCACTCTGATATTTGCATGCGACGACTGTGCGGAGAAACAATTGGAGATCAAAGATGACATTGGGGGGAAGGGAGTGACTGAAAAGTGAAAAGGGTGATGTTATCATGCAGAGGCTGCATTTATGTGATTCTGATCTGTTTATCTCTCTTCTATCTCCATTCTCCTCTCTTTATCCTGCTCTTCATCCTTTCTTTTCACCTCTCTCCCTTTCTTTTCACCTCTCATGATGTTTTTACGAGGCCCTACCCTCGTTTTGTACTGTGGAGAAAGATTGGAATGTTGTCAAAAAAGGTCAAGATAAGATGGCTATCAACTGAACCTTACTCGAATCTGTTGAGATTGCTGTAGGGCCTATAGATGCCGACTTTAATCACTTTGATGTTAACTTTGACAACACTAAAAGTTGTAAAGATAACCAATCACAGTAAAGTTGCAAGAAACCGCACAGAACCATTTCTCCAAGTAGGGCACCGATTATTGCAATCCATCGATTATTCTTCCTCTTATCCAACTCTTTAAACTTTTCTATAATCTCATTACCCAATCCGTTCATCTTAAATTAGCTGTATTTGAAAAATATAGATGTATGTGTTTTCGCGCCAAAATCATTCGATTGTTGTTCGTTTGGTTGTGGTGAATAAGCTCGCTGGGAATTCTCAATAATGCTTTGCTTGTCTGCGTCTCTACTCAAAAAGTGGCTCCTCATTAACTCTGCCCGTCTGTCTTCACGGAAAGACTTGCTATTTCGGTGTAAATTATTCTGTTGTCTCCGCCCTACCCCTATCCCCTACAAATCAACAAGCGATGACTCTCAACTTCTTACTTTCTACAGAGACTATTCAAGTTGGTGAAGACAAAGAACGTTTGAAAAGAACCCTTTTTTCTCTGGTCACCTTACAGAGTAGAGAAAAGTGCATAGAAAATCATGAGAGTCACAGAGATGAAAGAAGGCGGGAAGGCAATGTATAAGGTCATGAGATAGGCAAAGAAGAGAGAAAAGGTAGGAAAAGTGTAAGATATGTATAGGATCATGAAAGCCTCAGAGAAGGAGAGGAAGCGGGAAGGCAGTGTTGGGGAGCGCTGAATAAGAAAAGGTGTATGTTCTTTTGTGCTAGCAAGGCAATGCTTTGCGCAGAACTTGTGTAAGCGAACAGATCAGCCATAATCATCTTTTAGAGCAGTTCATCCATCAACTTCTTTTCTCTACTCCCATAAGTAAACTCTTGCTTACGGCAGTGCGCTCTAATTCATATCGACCATCACTCTAATGCACTTAGGCCCTGTTGTGTTTAGCTGCTCATTATTCGCGCGATCCGTATACCATTATTTACCATATACCGTCAGATCAGATACCAACCATCATCTTACATTTTCTCCGATTAACTCACTCCTCACCCTGCCAGCTCATATTTATGCACTCAGCACAATCTTCATCATCGAGTCTCTTTCATATAATATTTTCCATTTCTCTATTATGGGCATAGTCTCCTTTCCATCTGCTTTGCCTCCTCCCACCCTCTCCATGCCTAACATCATTCCTGACTCCTTCACATAACCCCGATTTCCTCCCAGGACCCACACCTTCCTCTCAGCATCCTCCCATCACCCCTGCCTTCCTCCCATCACCCCAGCCTTCCTTCCATCACCCTACCTCCATCCCACCACTCCTGCCTTTCTCCAATGATGTCTTGCCTTCCCCACAGCCCCTGTCTCCCTCCAATCACCCCTAGCTCCTTCATATAACCTCTAATTCCTCCAAGCAACCCTGTCTTTCTTCAATCATCACGACCTCCTCTTATAACCTCTAACTCCCTTCCATAACCTCTGCCTCTTTCCCAACACCCCTGCCTCCCTCCCATCACCTTTGGCTCCTTCACATAACCCCAACTTCCCCCCATCACCCCTACCTCCAATCAGCCCTTTCTTCCTACCCTCAATCCACTTTTCCTCTCATGCTACCCTTTAACTTTTCACCACAGCCCTCGTGCCTCTTTTACTACTATGTTCAGAAACGTTCTTTTGTGTCCATTCTCCTGCCCAATCGTCCTTGAAGAGAGGAAGAGAGCGCGGTGACACAGAACAGGCCTAAAAGAAGTAGAAGGGGGCAGCTGGCGTTCTCTCTTCAACTCCCTCGCTCTCTCTTTCTGCCTCTTTATCTCTCTTACTCTGCCGCTCTCTTTCTGTCCAGCCTTTCTCTTGTCCCCTAACACAATCCCAACCCACTTCTTTCACATTCAAACTTCCTTCTTACCATCATCGGCGTCTAACCGTGGAATCTCGAACAGCCCTATCAAGTAATTCGTTCTAAAGTTACTCTTGAGTGCTATCCCGCAGTCGTTGGTATTGTTGCGCGGACCCATTTGATTCTCAGTGCTTGTTGATCACCGCTATTCCATGCCTTCATGGTAGGAAGCAGGGGTACATGAGACGATGGAACCAGTATTTTCAGATGTTTTGGCGGGTACAGTGGTCTACTAGTGTATTATGTATGAGCTCTACTTGCTTAAGAGCTTTCATATTTCATGAAGATCTCCACATCACTAGTCAATCCTACAGCCCTCTCTGATCTGTCTTCGGCAGCCCTACCCTTTCTCGTTCTAGTCAATATCTCTTTACTCCCTCTTTCTTTCCCTCACTGTCTGGCGTTCTCTTTCGATACATCCATTTACCACTTTCTCGCTAAATGTTTTTATCACTGAGCCTCTTTAGCCTACTGTCTCACTGTTTTTATATATCTTGATGTCATACTCCTTTCACTCTATTTCTTCGTGCCATTATATTACTGAGATCTGCTCTTGATCTCGCATTAACATGAGAGAATAAGGCGATCCCACCTCCTTCTCTGCTCAACCTTGTGCATTTGCATTCCTATCCTGAGCACCCAGAGGTCACAGATGAGTTATCCCAAGATGGAACACTGCTCATGTGGCCTTTCCAGCATGTAAGGTAACGGAATTAGATTAAACTGTTCCTAAATGTCAATTTCGCGAAGCCCTTCATGAAGGAATGGTCCTTATTTTTTGACCGATCTCCGGACCACTTCTAAATTTTTCCCAAGCTAGTGCTTCAAAAAAGGTTTCTCTCTGACCATTTTCTTTCAACTTTCTGACATTTTCTTAGTGTACTTCTAATGGCTCCGATTCTTATCCTCCCCCTCCCCTGACTCTACTCCAGACCGTCGCCACTCTGGGTGTGTACCTTGGTCCCCCTCCCCTGACTCTACTCCAGACCGTCGCCACTCTGGGTGTGTACCTTGGTCCCCCTCCCCTGACTCTACTCCAGACCGTCGCCACTCTGGGTGTGTACCTTGGTCATATATGCGCGCATATGGCGATAGTTACGGGTCCCACAGACATCTACATCAGTCAATGAGCTTCATGTCTGAACAATTTTCTCATCTGAAAAAAGGTTCACGTTGCATGAACGCTCGTTGATGTGCAGGGGTCTGCTGCGGACTTCTATCGTCAATGCACATCGAAGCGCTTATGACTAGAGACACATTCAGCTTGGCGACGGTCGATATTGGAGTGCTTTATAGGCAAGGAGAAGCCGTAAAAGCTTCTGGCTCAAAAAGTCCCTTTATGATCGGAATATCGTACGTAAGAAACTGCAAAAATCTGAACCAAATTGGTCGGCACTGGTTTTCTACACTTTTCCTGTTCGATTGAACGGACCGTTCTGCACGAAGCAATAAAAAAAGACAAACTTTCAGCCTTGCACAGTTCTGATTTTTGATGTCAGCACTCGTCAGTTTGCAGAAAACGGTTAGCTAACTCAACATTCTTTTCAAGAACCCTGTTTACTATAGTTAATTTTTATTAACACATTAGAGTGATATAATATCTGAACTCTATTTCAAGAGACATTAAACCCCTTCAGAATTCATTATTTATCGTTATGACTAGTTTTCACTTTCAGAACTGAACTATCTTGATTTAGATTACTCACATCTTAAAGATGATCTTCGGAACAATCTATATCTCTTAGGTGCCCAAATGGACATCTATCTTGATCAGAGCTTCAGTTTCTAGGTATTCTTGAGTGCGCACGCAGTGCTTCTGAGTGCACAAACCACAGCTCAGAGCACCCATGACTGCTTCTAGGGTCCACATCTTCTCATGCTTCTACATATATACTCTTGGTCTTCGAAGACACTCTTATCGTGTCTTTAACTTACCTTCATAAGAACCTGTTCAGACACTCTGCGTCTTATTCTATACTTCCTGGGCACACAAATAAATTCTCTCAAGTCATTCTTTCCTCCCAAAGTTTGCTTGTGCATATGTTCCCCTTCGCCACTACCAGCAGCGTGAGTCTACCACGGTGTGGTGGGTGTGAACTGTATCCTTGAACTCCTCACCGGGTGCACTCATGTTGTTGGTGGCTCACTAGAAAGGGAACGCACTTCTAGCTGTTGGCAGTTCACTAGAAAAGGGACACACTTTTTAGCTGCTGGCAGCTCACTAAAAAGGAGACGCACTTTTAGCTGTTGGCAACTCACTAGAAAAAAGACACCATTCTAGCTGTTGGCAGCTTACTAGAAAAAAGACGCACATTCTAGCTGTTCGCAGATCACTAGAAAAGAGGCACACATTCTTGCTGTTGTGCAGCTTATTAGGAGCAAAACGGATGCTTTAGGTGTTTCCGTTTATAATATTGACTATTGATTGAGAGACATAAAGTGAACCTATTTACTTTTCTCTAGGTACGCACGTTTAGCTATTTGCTCTGAACTGAAACAGAGATGGATGTTTTTGAACCCATATTAAGCCACAAACAACGAAATCAAACTCGCGAGCCTGACCTCCATTTAGCAACAAAAAAAGGAAAAATAAGAATTCTTAAAACTGGGTTAGTCAATCTTAATAGTCAATGCGCATCAGCAGTCGCCAAAAGAGTTAGAGCATCTAAAAGCAATGAGAAAATATAAGAACACATGAGAAAATATAAGAACAAATGAGAAAATATAATAAACATAAAATTGATTGTTTGCTTTTAACTGCTGACCAAGTTTGACCCGGTATGTTGTGAGCGTCATAGAAATCCAAAACTTTTTTTTCAGTTTTCTAAGAATCAGAACTCCTCTTACAAAAACTTAGAGAACAGGCACGCAGATTCGGGGTTTAGATACCAAGATTGAGAGAAGGGCGCATTGTCTTCAGTTAGTTGTATGTTAAGTATTATCGACTGTTTTACTTCCTTATTTCTACTTGCACTCTGTTTTTGGTTTTTTACCGTGATCTTTTAAGCTCTTTCTTCATCGTTTCTTTCCACCAATTTTCGATCCTATGTCTGACTAGACCTCTCACTCAAGTTTAGCCATGTCTAGCTGTATCACAGTCTATTCTGTTTCGCGCTATTATTTCTGTTTTTTCTCTTCTTTTCTCGCCTCCATCTACTTCTCGATATTTCATTATTTTTGTGCTCTCTCATTTTTTTCTCTATGATCTCATCTTATGTGCATATTTTCTCGTCCTTTACCGATTCTTGCGTGGCCTTCAAGGTGGTCTTGCCTCAACCCATAAACAGTCCCTGACCCTTAGTATGTCTTTCCAGAACTCTCTCTCAACAGATTACACTATACCTTCCGAAAATGCTTTCGCTCTGTTTCTGTACTTTCTCTCGTTAGTCTCTATTACTCTCGCTCTTATTCTCTGCAAAGTCTCACTGCTTTTTTTCTCTTCTGCTCTCCTTTCTTCCTCTATATCTCTTTTATTTTTTCTTTCATTCTTTCTATCACTGTCTATCTACATTCCTCTATATTTTTTCTAATTCACATTCCTTCAACTAGGAGGACCGAATCAGATAAATTTTTACTCTTTCTCACATTCTTCAATACTATGTAACCAACTAGGATCATGCAAACCCGTTGGAATCTCTCAAGCATCTTTAATACTTTCTTACATCTTTTTCTCTAACAGTGTTTTCAATACTCAACCGCAATGTTCATTATGAGCAATCGGCTTTCAAGACTCTTTTTAAAAAAATTTCTTAGATCTATGCCGCCCGTTCACTCTTTCTTTGAACTAAGTTTCCGGTCGTGAATCGGTCACCTAGCTCGAAGCGTGCGATTTAGCTTCTTTCTTCATTTTATCAAGTTTCATTGAATTCACTGTGTCGCCCATGTTCAAGGATTCTATACGACGGGACAGTTCCTATTATTATGTTATTTGTTCATACATCAAATTCTTGATGAGACAATACACAAGCAAGTTCATAAGAGCTGATAGTGAATTATGATTTAAAATCGGATCTAGCAAGCATCAATAAATATTTGAGGATCTTTGTACCCGCAGCTGATAAGTTATATCAAGAATAAAGTAAATTAAGCAGTTTCAGAAATCTTCAATCAAAAAATGGCACTTTCGTAATTTTTGGAAAATTTTCAATATTCAAAGTTGAAAAAATCAGCTCATCGTGCAGAAAGTCAGTGAGGAAGGAAACACAATCGTTCGTATACTTACTATGAACGGGACTCTACATAGTTTAAACTTGCAGCTGGTGAAAGCCTTTATGTATATTTGAAGACAAAACAATTTAAAACTTGAGAATAAATGTTTTGAACTACGTAGCTCTTTCAAAATTTACGTGGAAAAGCAAAACTTATTGGAGACGCTGAGAGAGCTGCTACCTTTTTGAGAATCCATGAAACCTCTGAGCTAATCGAACAAGTTGAATTTCAGTCCATCTCCGAAAGAAATTGAGTTTCCTCAGTGAAGAATGCGTGTAATTTAAAAGCATTCTCCGCTGCGATTTTCTATTGAGATTGCAAAACTGTGTTTTATTAATCAGCTTTATGATAATCCTTGAGTTTTTTTCAAATAATAATTGTGGTTCCCATCAATATGTAGTTGCGACGAGCCATTATTAATGCGAGGAAAGTATCAAACCTTTTATTCATTGAAGCCGGAAATTTCAGCGATTTCTTGGGTACTTTTATCAGAATCCATTAAATAGCTAGTGAATTTTTCACGTTATTTTAATTATCATGAAGCACATTGCATGCACAATTAAACATTGGTTAGGTTTATAAAACCAGGTTTCAAAACAAACCAGATAATTTTTCAGTCTCTGAACACAAAAAAGTCATAAAACATGAAGTTTTTGGTTTTTCCTAATCAAACAAGGCATAATTTCGCCTTTTTGACTTTGTGATGCTTCGAATTCTCATGTGATAAAGAAGTGTGAATAACGAGTCATGAAGAAAGTGTGAATGACGACGAGTCATGAAGAAAGTGTGAATGACGAGACATGAAGAAAGTGTGAATGACGAGTTTTTATCAAGCGATGCGCATTTTTTGGCAAGACGAGAGATTCATCGGGTTGAACTGCTTTCATGGTATGTTTTCCTAACAATTTTTAAACAATATTCACTTAGCTTGAGGTCGAATAGCTTAAAAATCCTGAGTCTAAAATTGCAGTTCTCATTTTCCTTGAACTAAGTAAAACCCAGAATTCGGAGCTGCGCTATTGGAAAGATCGACGCTCCATGACCCACAACATTGATGAAAGCTTTTGTTCTGTAATATACTTGCTTTAGAGTATCACTTTGGAACCCTACTACTGCAGCGAAATAGCAACATCGATAACATCAGACGCGTCTCCGAATTCTCTCGAAAAACTTTCGTATACGTGGGGGAAGATGCTTGTAGATCAATTCCAGCAGAAGAGCCACTCCAGATAGCAACAGCAAAGCAGCGTACACTTTTAGCAGTCGGCTAGAAATTTTTTAGTGGAAAAACATGCAAATATAGTTGTTTTCATTTTTTGACATAGATAAAACATTCATTGGAAAATTTGCAGTCATTGCAGTGACAGCTAGGACAGATACTTCCAGGGCAGTGTCAGTCCAAGAAAGAATAAAAGTTCAGAAAAAAAAATGTCAGCGCAGCGATTTAAGATGGGCAAGAGAGTAACTGTAACCACAGGCCAGACACAGAATCTCGAGATATTACCACTCCGAATTTTCAGAATTTATAGAGACATTCATATGATAATAAAAAAATTATTTGTAGTGGATAGCGGAAACAACCCCTATAACTGGTGATTTTCTTTGATTGAAAAATAGAAAACACACCGAAAATGGTTGAAGTTTAGCGGAGTTCCATGAATTATTGAGTGTCGATGAGAGTAAACAGGGTACGGTCTGATGTACCTGGTAAAAGGTTTGGGTCAATTTTAGTCCTGGGAAACTTAGTAACACTAGGGATCAAGTAATTGAATCAGACTTCTCTCCTTACACAAGTGCAAGCTTGAAGTTCAACGAAGTGCGAGCCTAAATCTTAATGAAGTTTACAATAGAGTTATTTAAAATACTCCAAACTTGTAAGACTTCACTAAAGTTTACTCCAAGGAGTATTAAAAATTCTTGTGACTGGGATGAATAAGTTCTGGAGTTATATCATAATATATATGATATGGGAAACCTTCACGACCTTTAGTCGTCTCACTCAAAAACAAGATCATGGTAATGAAACCTGGCTCTCATCGTAAAATACGCTGGATAGATAGTCGCGAGCGATCTGTTGATGAGTTCTCTCAATCCACGCACGTGCCTGTTACAGATTGCGAGATTCGCTGATAACTGTATACCAAATGAGATTCTTCTAACTAATTTTCATAACTTCCAAGTGAGCGTTTAATATTAAAAAGAACCTTTTTCAATTCATCTCTGGGTTTTCAAAATCAAAGTAAAGTTGCCAGGTGCTTCGATTTGAACAAAATGTATGATATCCGATTTTTTTTGTGAAACTAAAGTTTTCAGATAAAACAAAAAAAAATCTAAAAGTGGATCGAGTTATTCTGGAAAAAGAACAACTGTCGCTTACTTGGAAAGAACGATAGAGATCATCTCGGGTGCCATCATAGTGTCCCTCACAAATAAAAGATTTCCATGATGGTCAAACACGACGACGTCTCCTCTGAAAAATTAAATCAAGAGTTGGCTCACGAGAGGCAAAAAAAAAGTCATTACATGGCTGATAATGACGATTTCCGTTTAATTTTTTGAATTTTTTAGATGAGGCGAAAAAAAAATTTGAAAGAAATAATTGTTTGGTATCGTTACGTATGTTTCTAACAGAATAACAATTTTGTTTGCTCGCACTGAAAATTGCTTTTTGGTATTGATTTTATGGACAATGACTCACCAATACCCTATTATAATTCTAAGGGTGGCCTTAGCTGGGTATTTTTCTCACTTGAGTTTTTGTAACATTTACCCAAGACTCCCTCAATCGGTCGAGCATCAGATGTGCACTCTTGCCGCTCTCAAGTCAAGGGTTCTATTCCCATGCTGATGGGCTAAAAGCGGTTGTTTCCGCATCCAGAGTTTGATGCTACTTACAATTATACTTCATACAAAAAGCAGGATTACTATTTTTCAATTTCATGTTTTACGTTTGTTTTTTTTTTTTATTACAGCCGTGGGAGCCCTTTAAGCTTCAGGCAATGAAAACCCTGCGTATTCATTCACGGAGGTTCGGTCCCGGCCGAGTGCCATTTTTGCCCGTGCGATGGATTTCTTACATACATACATACATAGTCTCAGCCCATCGTTGCTTAAACGATTTACACAGATAAAATCTGTACCAATAAGGTTTTAGCTTCAATAAATTTGAGGACCAACAAAAGCATATCTCTCTCGACCGATCCGAATCCTACCGTTTTGCTCGTGTACAATTCATGCAGGAAGACATCCTCGTCAGCGATTACCGAGAACCTACCGACAAGGGAATTTTATAAAAAATCATTGATTAATTCAAGCGATTTTCTCATTCAATTCCAAAGAGAACTTCAAAAAACTTTCATCCAAATTGAGAATTTGGTTAGAGTTCTGACTTGACTTGGCAAATACAAAGGAGAAAAAGCGCTTTTATAAAATAAAAAAAAACTGTTTTCTGCGAGCTTTTAGTCGTTTCGAGAAACAAAATACATATTTGAACCCGGTATAAATAAAACTTTGTACACTTTGAAACAATGCTCTTCTTTGGATTTGGATGATCAAGGAGATATGTATTTACATAAGTGTATATAATTGAATGATCAAGCGCAAAGCAGGTCCGGTTTTCAAAGTGGGGTTTTATTGTTGAAAAAAAAGTTGTTTTTTTTTTACAAAAACGGGATTTGATTGATAGAACGGAACCGGTTCTGAAAAGGCTTCATCCGAGAGCACTGCTTAGGCTTGCAGTACATGGTAGCGGTGTAGCCATTCACCATCGACACGGCGCGCCATCCACGATATTCAATTGCATCCAGCATCTAAAATATTTTTTTAGACGACTTTCATTTTTTTCAATCAACTCCAAAAGTCACCTAATCTTAAATATTAACGTTTCACCCTAGACATTGTTAGTAAAAATCAACAAAACAAACTGAAGCATCTAAAATATTCTCCGAAAGTCTCGAAGAGAAGAAGACTTTTTATCAAATGTTTCTTTAGAAAATGGAGCGATGTCTCTGAAAACAAGTACCTGTTTAAACAAGTTCTTGTACGTAGGAGAAGTCAAATTCTACAACGTAATGGACTTACAAAATGTTCCAACAGCTAGTCAAAACTGTAGACACTCCTGTGCACGCCCACACTTTCCAAAAACTAGACTAGAAGTTGATAAATGTTGCTTTAACTTCATCATTATTCTTTCCGCTTCCTGACAGACTCTTTCTTTTCAGAACTTATTCAGAACTAAAAGTATTTTTCCTTCTCTTTTTTATTCACAAATGTGAATAGAAAAAAGGGTAAAAAACAATAAAAAGGAAAAGGATGTAACAGTGTCGAAGGATGTAAAGTCGAAGCCTTTTTTGAGAAACAGCGTCAGCCAGGCCTTCATCTGCGTATCGTAGAAGACGTTGACGAGAAATGCGAAGAGTAACCCGAAGGAGAGCAGGATGTATAGAGAGGATGAACCTAATTGATACCATTACAAAACACTGCAGTAAATAGATTAGGACTCTATTCTCTCTAAAAGTTTAAAAATCCCGGATTTTATTTTTTCTTAAGCTTGACCAGTCCAGGATTTGTTATTTTAGGGTGTTGATCAAATCTTCACTCTATTCTTTCAAAAGGTGACCAACAAGACATGATTCTATCGTACTCTTTCGGAAAATTTAGGCGGTAGGAAAATGCCTCATTCTGGCGAAAACTGGGTTTTGATTAGTTTTTTAAAAAAGTTTTTTAAAGTGTTTTACTCATACGCCTAGACTGTAGCAGTCGACTGCATATTTTCTTTTCCCTACTGACATTCAACCAGATAAAATACCCAGTTTTTCGCTAGAATGAGGCATTTACATACCGCCTTATTCATCTTTGCTTCTATGTTTTTGTTCACCTTTTATTCATTTATTCATTCTTCATTTGTTCACTCTGGCAACAGCCCTAAATACATATAATAAGTCTGAGTGCCGCATCGTAACGTTAGAATTTCATAATCAAGCGTTAATATCGTAGAGTGCCTCTAGGGATCTTGGTGATGGGGATCAATCGAATCGATCTGATCGATAATGATTGGAACTACGAAGATTCAATGAATCGAATAGATCGTTTTGTAGTATCTAACCGAGTTTTTTTTCGAAATAAAGAGAGATTTCATGGAATTTTCGACGTTATGACAGAATTTAAAAAAAACTCACTTCGGTTTTTTATATGCACTCCGGGTTGTCGGAACAGGGTTCCAATGCAGTACCTTTGAAAGAATGTATTTAAGTACCTGGATTATCAAGGAGTAACCTAATTTTTAATTGTCGAATATAGTATTTCAAAGCATAGGATAATTACTAAACCTCTACCAAACCTGTATAGGAAGACGTAAAGCTCTATGAAAACGTTATTGAATATTTTTTATTTACTGTTTGTTTGCTTTATACTAGATGTCACAGACATAAAGTGCCATATCTCATCATCCAATCAACACAGTTCTATCATTGTTCCTGAAGAAGCACATGCAATTCAGATATCAAACAAAACTGTAGATTCTTGCATCTACTACTTCTCGCCCTTATCAAACCCTCATATTCTCAACATTTCGATCTTCGTAGAAAATGCAGAAGTTCTTTCGGATCAGAGCTAATTCAACACATGCCAGGTAATTTTTTAGATGCTTATGGACCGATTCCGAATCTCGGGTGGTGAATATTTGTCTGCTCTATTAGACTTCATGGAATTCTCGAAATGTTTTACACTTCGACTCCACTCAGAAATAAGCGTATTGGTAGAATAAAACTCATCTTACCGTTTGGAATTCGAAGTTCACTTTGCTAGTCACTACTGAAGTTGGCTACCTAAACCCATTTCTCGAACAATATTCTGGTCCAGCTGCAGTTCTCAAACAGAGCAACGAGCCTCTAGAGCATAAAACTGACCAGACCCAATGATGATATCTCTGACTGATCCTTTTGATCTTCTTCCGCCTCTTCCAACTTGTCTGCAATTCGATGCCAGTCAGGAAAGTGAGGAAAGCAGCGAGAATGAGCAGCGTCACGAGTAGAAGCGAATACACTTGTGATTGGAAGACGTCCACGATGTAATCCTAGAAAACGGTAACTTTAAAAGATATGAATATGGAATTTTTTAGTTTAGCTTTCAAATGTCATACATATACTCGGAAGTGAACATAATGAAAGTTGTAGCGGATTTTTTTCTCTTCTGCAGCAATTTCAAAACATAAAGGAATTTTTTGTTGCAAGAATTGCGAGAAATTTTAAGAATTGCGATGCTCGACCCCAGTCGGTGGGCGCGGGCCAAAGCGAACGAAAGGTCGCCCTGCTATGAGATGGAGGGACGACTTTGTCAAAGCCGTTGGTCCCCAATTCCTAAGGAAGGCAGAGAACGCTGAGGAGTGGAGTCGTCACATGTCGCTACAGATCCCATAATAGATGATGTTATATCCCCGATGTAGCTTGTTGATCTTGATAAAGCGTTTAAATTGAAATTGATTGAAAGGAATTTTTTCAAAAAAATCGGATTTTTCTACAAGTCCGTTATCATAATTGTTGGATGGAGTGAAATCGTTGAGATATGGAGCAAGGTCTCAAAACTTTCATGACACATTTTTTTTATTAGTAAACTTCGCGTTTTGAGTTCATGTTCTAATTTAGTTTTTTCGATTCTTTAAATTTTCTTTGTCTGTCTGTCTAGTCTTCTTTTTCAGTTTATTTCTCTCTCTGTATTTCTCTCTCTGTGTTTCTCATAGCTCTTTATACTATTCTCAGTGTTTCTGGCCGTCCCTTTCTCTTACTTTCTTTTTGTCTCTCTTTTCATTTTGTCTCTCTCAGTCCAAGAAGTTATATCAATGTGTTCAGCTTGTTTCCTGCAGAAAACTAGGGAACTTAAAGCAGAAAAATAACCATTTGCTGTGTTGTAGGTATCTCAAGCGAGAAGTAGCCAAAGTAGAGGTAGCTGAGTGGAGTGGAGAAGTGAGCTTGTGATAAACGAGATACTGTTTGTCGCAGTGTCGACAAACCAATATCTGCCGTTCCTATGAACACGTCGGCAGTTGAGGCAACCAATTGTAGGCTCATTTTATCGTTTCGCTCTTGATATAAATAATTTTTAGCCTCAGGGCACCACAGCCGAGAGAAACTTCAGAGTTTATCAATCCCATTTATCCCCTATCGCATGAAAGCCTTTATCCAAAGTTTTCATGATGTTCATAATTGAGACATTAGAAGCAAGCGACCGTTCAGGCGATTGTCAACATTGTCAAAGAAGCCTACCTTCATACTTGACTTGACATTTCGAGAAAGCGTCCAAGAAAACCACTATCTCAAGTTCCCCATCATCCATGTCAGCGATAGCCATAACAAGCTATCCTTTGATGATAAAGCTAATTCAATTCAATTCAACATAGCTACTGTAAATAAGAGGCCTCTCAGAATTTTCCTTCTAGTCATCAGTAAATAAATAAAAAATTGTAAATTCAATTATAAAATTCAATAATCATTGAATTTGTTACCATTATGAAGCATTTGAAGAATTGTCTCCGGCGGGGCGTCAATTTGAAGGATTCTCCCTTTGAGGCCTGCAGAGAAGAGGACTGCTTCCAGGAGCTCGACGTCTATTCCAGGTTTTTGGCAGCGAAAGGACCTGTATATGTTGAGATAAAAGTGATGCAAAAATCGATTGTGTGTCAGAGCAATTACTGGTTATATTTTTTTTTTGGTTAAATCTTTACATTGTTTGAATATATGTATATCCTTTTACATCAGACTTCTGCTTTTAGACATGAACTGTAGAGTTATGCTCACGGAGAATTCGCTCCTCACATATGAAGGGTGGGGCATAGTTATAGCACGAAAATGGGACGCAATTTAAACAGTTCTCAGAATCATACAATTTTCTTTTCAAGCGAATTTCTTATTCATGAATGTTCTGTCTTTTGTTCCTGAAAATTTCATTATGCTTGGTCAACTTGGAAAAGAATGGTCGCCACCAGTCCGACGCGCACTGTAATCCTATTCACGCACACCCAAGGTAAACGACCAGCGGACATCGCTCACATGCTGAAAGTGTACCATTCAATCGTACCTTAAAACGAGCCTCAAAACGTTTTGAAGAAATTGGAGGAACTAAACACCGTCGCCGGAGTGGTCGACCTTTGACCGCTACCTCATCGAGAGTCATCAGGAAAGTCAGAGAACGCATTCATCGAAATCCCAAAAGAAGCATGGCGAAAATGGCTCGTGATATCCAAATTTCAGCGAGGTGGGTACGGAGGAATGTTCAAGAGGCTCTATAGCTGACTTATTATCGATGTCGGAAGCAATCGATGCTCGCCAAGCGGAAGGAAAAAGAAATAAACAGAAAAGCTCGCTCCTTTTTGGCACAAGCGAACTTGAATGTGCATCTTCAGGGATGAGAAGCTTTTCACTGTTGAAGCTGCATTCAACTCTCCAAATACATGCGTTTTGGCTGTATCACCAACTCTGGCAGAGCTTGGTAGCAGAATCTTCAACAGAACTTAACATCCAGCTCCTGTTGTGGTTTGGGAATCCATCTGTGCCAGAGGCAAGAGCCCGCTTGTTTTCATTTAGCCTAACGTCAAGGTAGATTGCCATGCCTACCTCAAAACCGTGTTACAAAATTCTGTGATGCCTTGGGCAGATGCACACATCATAATAAGTTCCTACGTCTTTCAGCAGGACGGAGCACTTGATCATACGGCCAATTCATTTCAAGAGTGGTGCGCGGCGTCTTTCCGGCATTCATTGGCCGGCCTCGTCGCGCGATCTGAATCCTCTAGACTATGCGGTCTGGGGGGACATGCAGTACGAAGGCTGTGCTTCTCCTCACCAAAACCTAAAATATCCGAAAGCAGAGCTAAAGAAGTACTGGGACAATCTTTCGGCGGGCTATCTTCGAGCCGTGATCAACTAATACTCTGAAAGACTACGCGTTGTTGTCAGAAACGGGGAGGCAGAATCAAATGAATTTGATACCACTTGATAATGTAAGTTTTATGAATAAAACTTGTAAATTTCAGTTCGATTGCTTCGCATATAACCAAAATTCTAGTGAGAACATTTCACGCTATATTTACACATCACCCTGTGCATACAGTACCGCCCAAAATGTTAACATATATTGAATTATTGAACATAACTTTTTTCAAAAAAAACGAATGAAGCTCAAATTTTCAGATATTTTTTACAAATCAAATTCACATGTTTCGAGTAATAGAACAACTTTGGAAAATTTTTTATTAGGTTTATTCGTTAAAAAAATGGAAATAGTAAAAAGTGCTTATAGAGATGTTCAATTTTTTTCGAAGTATTAAAACAAATATTCTAGTATTTGGTGGCATATCCTTTGGAGTCAATGACTGCCTGACATCTACGAGGCATAGAATCAATCAAAGAGTCAGTGGTTACCTGCGAAATCGCCTTCCATTCCTCCTCTAGCTGCTTAAACTTTTCATCAGCATTTCTGCATGTTTTTCCCGTCAATTTTCGTTGCAAATGTTCCCATAAATGTTCGATGATGTTCAAATCGGGAGACAAGCTCGGCCAGTCCAAAACATCCACATGCCGATGGCGAAACCAGTTCTGAACGTGCTGAGGTCGATGTTTCGGGTCGTTATCTTGTTGAAAGGTGAACCCACGGCCGAATTTGGAGAGGGCCCAAGGGCGCATAGTGCTTTCCATTATGTTCTCATAGCCGTAACGATCGAGATTTCCGACAATACGTCTAAGTGGACCCATGCCGCTGGCGGAAAAACAGCCCCAGACCATCACAGCACCACCGCCATGTTTGACTGTGAGCGACTGGTATTGCGGCAGGAAACGCTTGCCCGCTGGACGTCTTACCCACCTCAGACCGTCACTGCAGAACATATTAAACTTGGATTCATCGCTCCAAACAATCTGAGACCACTCACGGCGTGTCCAACTGAGGTGATCCTTAGCCCACTGAACTCGAACTTTACGATTTTTTCGCTGATGAAAGGCTTCTTTGCAGGCCACCTTCCATTCAGTCCAGCGGCTTGCAAACGGCGTTTGATGGTAGTTATTGAAGGAGCAGGAGTCGCGGGCGTTGATATGACAGCTTGAATGTCTTTAGCAGTGAGTTTCGGGTCTTCGCGAGATGCGCGCAGGATGCTTCGGTCCATGTACCTCGAAGTTACGCGGGGTCTCCCCGAAATTGTCTTCACGATGACTCGTCCCTGCAATTTTTTTGTGTTCCAAAGTTTTTCAGTTGTAGAAAATTCGTTTACCTGGGTTCGAAAACGCCGGAGGATACGGGAGATAGCGCTCTGAGTTACCCCGAACTGCTGGGCGAGGTCGCTCTGTGACCGGCCCTGTTTCGCCCCAGCAACAACAGCTTCTTGCATTCTTTTACTTGTATTTCGATGTCCAACAGTTCGAATCTTGACTTGAAATAAAATTTTTATGAATGAAGTTCGAAAAACAAAAAAAAATCAACAAAAAAAATCATAGAGAAAAAACTGAAAAATGCAAGATATACCAATTTTGGTGTATTTCTTGGAGATAATTAATAAATCACTCCAAATGATGTCCGGTACGGTACAGACACCCCAAAAAACTTCTGTGAAAATTTGAGCTTTGAATTTTATCTTTGAAAAAAGTTATGTTCAATAATTCAATATATGTTAACATTTTGGGCGGTACTGTATATCACTTCCCCACATACATACATATTATCAATGTGTCATAGATACATCGCTATCCACTCACGTTCCAGTGAAATAGAGACTGTTGGGTTCAATTCTTCCCCGTTAACTTATTTTACTCCGTGCGATAAGGAAGGCAAATTCTGTACGCAAAAACAATTGAAGGTTTGTTGAAAAATTTGGAGCAAAGTAATTGCTAGAAACGGTTGATCTGCTGTATGCAAAACCTAATACTTTCTGATTTGTAACTTCAATTCATCTACCTTCAATTCATCTACCACGGCAACTGTTTTTTTTACTCATTCTGGACCTGAGAAAAGGAGAAACTTTTGAGATTTGCAACATACTTTCATTTCTTTCTTGAGCTAAATAGCGTGGATACCTCAAACTTCTTATTTCTTTATCTATTACATCGTTTTGGGATCCGGACGCTGAAACGAGATCATTATTTAGGGGCAGAATTGAGCCCAGAGGCAGCATAGTTCCCTTCAAATATCCTTTCTGAAGCTGATGAAACTTCAGAAAGGGAACCAATGGCTATCTAAGTCATTGCGCTGAATTTCGAGAGAGTTGGTGGTCGCTCTTTTATCCGAGACACTTAGAATGAAGTTCTAGTATTGTATGAATATTTACTTACCAGCAATTATCGGTGAATGAGACGTAAGGCTTGTTGCTGCGGTAGCCTACGAGGCGTAAGGTGCGATTCAGATGCATTCGCATCGCATCAGAAGAGAAAAATCAATAAAAGAAAGTATTAACTAATTTTTAGAAGTACAAAAGAACCAACTAAATATATCTATAGCACAAATACGTATAAACATATACATACATAAATTTTATACTTAAGTTTAAAAAAAAACACAATTTCAAAAACAGGAAATGAAACAGAATTCATCTTTTTAAAACACACATTCACTTGAATTGTTTTATTTTCGTGCCCGTTCCAATCTTTCGATCAATAAGTTCAAGCCTTCTCTCAAGAAATATCCGGACATCTTACGTCCATCCAAACAAGATATTTTATGGAAAGCATGCGTATCCTGAACAATAGTCAAAAAGCCCAGAATATTCATTCTAAAAACACATCGAGTTTTTTATATACAAATTTTGATAAAATTAAAAGCTTTTTTGTGTTCCAATTAGATTCCCAAAAAGATAACTTTTCTTTCTCAGGCTTTTGGGTAAATATATACATTTCCCACTTTTCATCATTGACCTGTTATATTTCCATAAATCAAAAAAGTGTAACCGCTCTTACGAACCTCTCATTTTCACTAAATGTTCCCTCTCTAGTACACTGGTGGTTGCCTGCTTTGCTAATCATTCCTACGTGACAAGTTTTTTCCTCACGATAGACAGCTCTAAAATCTACAACAATACATACATCGAAAAAAAATGGAGAAAAAATAGTATATCTTTATAAAATTGAGATATCTATCAGTACATATACTTATCGAAAAAAGCTGTTGCATCGGAAATGAAAGTGTTCAAAAGCATCCGATGATCATTATGAGCTCACCCTAGATGATTATTTCCGATCGAAAACCTGTTAGATTTTCAAAATCGTCAAAGTATTAGAAAATTAAAAAAAGTTTTATAGACCTCTCGAAATTATAATAGAGAAGCGCATAATCTCAGCCCTTTTTCGTATTGAAACTGTGGGAAGGGAGGGGGTTGAATATCTTATAAATACGAAATCTATAACCTTTCTCCCCGTAATTTCCACTCACCGACTACATCACCATATCTTATGTGTGGCTTCTCCATCACTGTGTTTCCTATTTTCTCGTTTCTGCGTTTTCTCTCCCTTTCTCTTGTGGCTGTCTCTTTTCTCTCCATACTTTATATATTTATTCTCTTTAATACTTCACCTGATTATTTTTCTGCTTATTCATACTTTCTCCATTTTTAACGGTTCTCTATGCTGGCTGTCTTAAGTCTAGCTCTCGCACTCCTTGATTTCCTGCCCCTTTTGCTGCGGTATCCTTCGCCTCTCCCATACTTCATCCATGCCTCTGTTTATCTTCTTTTATATAAGACAAGGAGCGATTGTCGAAGAAGAAAGTGCTTGGTTTCTCATTAAATATTTATTTGGTCAAGCTTTTTTGAGCTCATGTTATCCTGAATCTCCAGAATCCGTCATTCTTATTCTCTTACTCACCCATTCCTTGTGTATCTCCCACTCTCTTCCCACTCTCTCTTCTTTTCTTAGAAAATTCTCTTTTTTCAACGGCATTTTCCGAGACTCCGCAGTACCAAGGTACGAACAAAATTTGACAACAGGAAAGCGAGCTGAGGATGGAGGGAATCTCGGCTGCCGTTGAATGGAGACGGCAGAGGAGTTGTAAGCCGTTGTCATTCTGGGTCACTCAGTAGAAGTCGAGGGTCAATGATTTTTTCTCACTCAATTCAATAAACCGCAGAGAGATTTTTAAAAAAGGGGTTAATAAATTCAATTTGGTAAAATTTTACTTCAGCTCCCCAGCACTTTTAGCCCCCCCAGTGATACAATAGTCCCCCACACAACGGAATTTTTTTGTGGGGGCTAAAGTAAAATATATGAATTTGAGAAGTGGGCGGGGAATGATGTGTGAACATTTTACTGTAGCCCCCCCCACCTCAGAAAATGGGTGGCTAAAGTCCACACCCGGATATTTTTTACTTTAGCCCCCCCCCCACCGAGAACGATTTCTGAAGAAAAAAGTTCGTACTACAAAAGCACCCCGGGGTATTGTATTTTAACCCCCCCCCCCACAAATTTTACATAAGCCCTTCGCAGTATTGTATTTTATCCCCCCCAGCCATCTGTAAAAACACGTAGAATTAATAAAACAAAGTAGGCACACTCTTACACTGCATTGATAAACAAAAATAGGTGCAATATTAAGCTACACTTTCATTGAAGAAACTTTGCTTTTTTTGAAAGAGAAATTTAAGAGAAATTTAAGAGATTTGAGAAATTTTATCATGCGGTCTCGTTAGCCTAAGCCGTACGGCCTCGTTAGCGAAACCTTTGCCTAAGCCTAAGCCAAAACAAACCAGTGAAAACCTGAAAACGTTAATAAAAACACAGATAATTTTTTTTTTAAACACAGACTAACAAAAACAACAAACGTTTTCTGATTACAACGAAACCAACTCAGTCAAATACTTCCACAGTATCTAAAAACTAACACACTATAATGATTAATTCGATAAAAACAGAATAAAAAAACACTCACGTATACAGTAATCAAGTTATCACATAAACACTATAATGACGAATGTATGCGTTATGCAACATTCTATAACGCCCGGGTTTAAGAAAGGGGGGGGGGGTTAAAGTACCACACAACTTTCCCAGTGCATTTTGTCCCGTGCGGGGGACTAAAGTAAAATTTAAACTTCAGTCTCTTTATTAACACCAAAAGACAATTTGTCAGGTCTTAACTTTAATGGATCATAAAATGAGGTTGTCATGGGGCTGACGCACACATACAATTAAATTAGGAACAACTTGTTAAGAGTAAGGAAGACTGCAACTGTGGATGTTATGGCAGATTATGTGATATCTTAACATGATATTTAAGAAGAGTCCTGCGATGAGTTGGTTCCGAGCTTTGTGAATGAAGAGAAATCAAGTAAAGACGAGTAGTAATCAAAGTAACAGAGTCGACCATCTTTCTTGATTCAAAATGGACAGAATTTTTTGCGCAATCGGACTTCTCCGAATGTTTTCAAACTCACTAACAGGAACTTCGAGACTAGTAACAGTTTCTGACAGAAAAGGTTTGTAGGTCATTCGAGGAAGCACGTACCTCGCCGCAAGCTGGGAAGTAACGCAAAAAGATGTTTTAGCTTGTTGAAACAAGTCTTCAACATTTTCCATTTACAAGAATCCACCGAAATTTTAAGTAGAAAACATTAAACGCTGTGAAAATTTTAAATATCGAAAATCCGTGAAAGTTGTACTAAAAAAATTTACACCTGTATTTCTATATGTTGTACTAAAATTTTTGGATTAGTAAAATTTACGAATCAGCAGTTCCTGAAGGCAGCAGGTGGAGAAAAAACGGTCTCATTGTAATAATCAAGTAGAGCGAACTAACAGAAATTATTTATCGGCTGTTACTTTCATTAAAATCTTCGATTCGTTAAATTAAAAAAATTCAAATGAATTCAAAAGAATTCAAAAGATTCGATTAATTCAAAAAATCTCAAATTTTCGCGGAGAATTTGAATCACAATTTCTGCTTCCTATGATGGGATGCGGAAGACTCCTAAAAAAGCGAACTGAAAATTCTTTAGATTTCATTCAGATCAACGCACACACTGTGTTTTCCCGAATCAAGCGTCTGCCAGCGAAGAACAACTCCTGCCCAGACCTGATTCCATACGCCTTTATCAAAAACACGGCGTTAACCATCTTTCAACCATTGGCAATAATATTCGACAGCTTTCTACAACAAGAACGATGCCCAAGTTCTTGGCGCTCAGCTATGGTCAAACCCACCAACAAGCGAAAAGGTTGTCGCACTGACCCCATAAACTATAGGCCAATCTACATGACACCTTCCACCTCTAAGATATTGGAACGCATTCTTTGTGACAACACACTCGACTATCTGAAGGAGAATTCACTACTCAGTCCCTGTCGATTCGGTTCCAGAACCCGCCATTCTTGCGAGCTAGCACTCTTGGAGAATCAAATGAAATGGCACAGGAAAAAGGACAACAAAGAGTTCATCAGCTGCGTATTGATAGACTTCTCATGTCCGTTTGACGCTGTTCCAATACCCCTTCTAATGGAGAAAGTATCAGCTTTCGGAATCAGAGGCTGTCTCGCAAAATTCATCGAATACTTCTTGCAGAACCGAAAACAGTTTGTCCGCGTTGGTGAGTGCGACTCACAATCATACCTGACCCCAACAGGAGTGCCTCAAGGCAGTTGCATAGGCCCGTTGCTCTTCCTACTTTACATCAACGAGGGAATGAGTCACCCTGATCGCTGTTCAGTAACTATGTACGCGGACGATGTGAAGATCTCAACGATGAACAATCCTCTTCTTCTACAACAAGCAATATATGCAGTACCTTCATGGTCTCGAGCTTGGGGACTAACCTTAGATACAGAAAAAAACAGTGGTCATCCATCTTCTGCACAAGCATCCCACTCACTCGCTCGAAAACTTTATTCTACCAGAGTCGGGTATCGTGAGGGATCTGTGCGTAATGTATTCTAGTTAGCTCCTATTTGATAGCCATATAGAGAACATTTGTCAGAAAGCGAACTCCAAATGTGCGTTCATATTACGTACTTTCACGTCAAAGAACCTCAACTTGTACAGAACGCTTTACACTACCTACGTTCGACCTCAATTACTGCTCGGTTATCTGGAATCCTTGCTTCAAGAAACACGGAATCCTTGCTTCAAGAAAAGAACTTGTGGAAAAAAGTTCAAAGGTCTTTCACAAAACGTGTATGTGCTAGAGCAGGTTTATATTTGCAATATAAGGATCGTTTAAAGCAGTTACATTTAATTTCCTAAGAGGGGCGACGTAAACAAGCTGACCTTTTAATGACTTTCAAAATAATCAAGAATAGGACGCTTCTTAGTCCTAAGTCCATTTTCAATCTGCGAGCGCACCATTACAGTACTAGGTCCCACAGTTGGGCACTAAATGTCCCGCGTCTGAATACTGTTTCTTACTCTAATATGTTACCGGTAAGAGTTTGTGACGCGTAAAATAATCTAAGTATCGATGTACTCAAAACAGAATCAGTCCACTTGTTCAGAAAGCTGATTTGACTGAGTTGTAATCTAGTTAATATATGTATAGCTGTTTATATCTAAAAAAAATCATCTTAACAGTTGTAAAATAAGCATTCAAAATTTGTCAACAAGCAGTGATAGTAAAAGTTTCAAATGATATTTGACTCACTAAAGTTTCAAATGATATTTGACAAGTTTACTGTTCAAGTGTTCTGTTCAGCGCAGAAAAAAGGTTCGTGATCATCATGGTCGTAATCAGCCTTCGACTGGGTTTCTTTTAATTTTTCTCATTTCAATTATCAAAGTGACACGCTCGGGTCAAGACTTTCAACCTGGATCCAATATTCCCTTACACCGAAACTTAACCCATAAAGTATATATGTATATTCCCAAACGCGTACAGAATAATTAAAAATTAAAGAGAAAACTGAAAAATTTTACCTACCAAGTTTTTAATTATTTCTTGAACAGTTCTTCAGTCCGTCTTTTTTATGATTTCTTAAATATTCCAACAACGACAAAAAAATCAGTTTAACGTCTTGCATAGAAAAGGAATATACATAACTTTTGAGCCTGAAGTAGCTCATTTCAATGAATTAAGCGATGTTAGAATGCAATTTTCATTAAAACCTAGAATTAACACTTGTAAGCTTTTGCAGTACGCGCGGGCTCAGCATCCTCGGCTGAATCGGCTGTTACGTTCATTAGTACTATTTCGTTCAACACAACTAGTGATTAAGGGCACTGCAGGGATGAGAATGCTCGACTGTGAGTAGTTTGGTGAGAGTTCGGATTCGCTGGGTTAATTTTGCAAATTTTTATTTTACATCAGAAATTTATTTTACATTAGAAACACTTAGGCTTAAGAAAAAGTTTACGCTAACGAGGTCGTACGGCTTAGCTAACGAGGCCGTACGGCTTAGCTAACGAGGCCGTACGGCTTAGCTAACGAGGCCGTGTTTTAAGCCATCAGGTTCAGCCGAGGATGCCGAGCCCGCGCGGACAGCAAAATTTCACTAGTATAATTAACCTTTCGTCTAAGTTTACGCTAAAGCAGTGGTACGGCCTAATAACGAGACCGTATGAAACAGAGTGTGACTTGATAATTGTTGTTTTGAAAAGTTTCAGAGCAACAAGAAAACAATGTTGCTTGTGACTACGGTATCTAAAATATTCATACACCAAAAACGTGCGAAATGGAGAGTGGATACATCGTTTTTTTAAAGGTTTTCAAACCATTTTAATTTTCTTGTTATTATTTAACTTCTTTGGCTTTCTCTTTTTCTCATCCTCTATTTCTTTCTCTTTTTGCTACCCTCTTTCTCCACCTCACTCCTCTCCTGTTTCTCTCCCTTTCCTCTCTCCCCTGCCCATTTCTCTTCTAATCTTTGTCTCTCTTCATCTCTCTCACTCTCTCTCGCCCTCTTTCTCTCTTTTCCTTCCCTCTCTCTTTCTCTCTCTCTCTCTTTTACTCTCCGACTCTCTCTCAGATGCCTGTTAAGACACAACATTCCCATCATTTTCATCTTTTCAGTATTCTCGGAACGGTCATTCTTTTACGCTCACTGTCCCTCTTTTCATAAATGGCTGGAACATTGTAAGTTTTTGTAACTTTTAAGATTAGTTTTAAAACGAATTTTCAAGTAAAAGCGATCTCTTACTTTGTTATTTTGGATCGGATAAACCTTCATCTTCGAATTTTCGCAGCCAAATTGCCGAAAGTTCAAGTTTTGAACCGAACCAACACAAAATTGTTTATTGAAGAAAATTGTGGAAAAAACAGAACATCAAGTGGAGAAAATTACATCAAAGTCAAAAGGGTCATGGAAATTTTGCTATACAATATAAAATCCTCTGGAGAGGGCCTCCCGAGTCATTCGACACAGCGCCTCAGCCAATGGCAGCGCAACCATTCGCTACATCCGTTGAAGGCGCCACTACCGTTGAGCCCGTGCCCGTTGATCCTCCAAAGACGGGTTAAGAAAACCGCTTTTTTGGTATCACAACCTCTTAATGTTTCTAGGAAGCTGGCAAGCACACATTCTGCTGTACAATATATTCATTTCTAACTCGTTGTAACAGTGATTAAAATAGCGCCGGGTTTACTTATTTTCCTGCCAGACCGGGTGCAATTTGTTTGTCTCCGCTCTGAAAACTTTGCTTTACCTTTTTTTCTGTATCTCCGCTTGGGCTTATTGTTAGAGGAAGTATACGGTAATGAGGCTATACGGATTAGAAGTGAAACCATATAAATCAACTAACCACAACTCAATAATATCAATTTTGGTCTGATATGTCAAAAAGTGACGAAGATCTGATAACGTCTTTCCGTGTACAGGCAGCTTTCAGTTACAGTCTCAAAAAATGTTTTTCAAACTGCCCAAACAATAAATTCTGTTCAAAAACTTTTTAGCTTTGGAAATGAACTTGGTTTTTGCACCAGCGGGAACATAAAAATATTAGAAGTGGGGAAATTCAGCTAAAGTGTGCTCTCACCGTTTCTTACCGCTTCAAATGTTTGACTTCTTACAATGAAACAGGAGAACATTTATTGCAAGCTCGAAAGTTTTTTTTTTTACAATTTCGTTTATTGAAAGAAGTGGGAAGCGTCCAAGGAAGCAAGAAGGATGAAGGCGGGAGCTCATCCAATGCAACCCACAAAAAAGACAAAAAGAAAAAGAAAAAAAAGAAGGTCTAGTTTACTAATTAATGAAACTTCTCAGGTTTTATACTTTTTTATGAAAAATTCACTTAATACGTATTTATGCTTCACCTATGTGGACTTTGTGTTTTTGAAACAGTTGTTTTTCACGAGAGAAAAAAAGAGAGAAAGAGATATGAAAAAGTAAGAGATGAAGAGAAAGAGAGAGAGAGAGAAAGACAGAGAGTAGGAGAAAAAGTAATTTTTAACTGATTGAATTCTCAGATACCCTTTTGAGTAGAAGATGTTTTATTTTGCAGAACAAAAAGAGAGGGCGCAGTCTCAGAGATCGCTATAGAGGACGAAAGGTGAAAAGAATATTCTGCTCTGTGTATTTGCCTGACGAAAGTTACAAACTTTTTAAATCAACAATTTTTTCGAAAGTAAATTTTTTTGAGCCATAAAGTTCTCTAACTTCAGATAATTTTAAACGTTTTCTTCGAATTAAGAAAAAAATATTACCAAAAAAAATGGAATTGTAGACCTTATCTAATCAATTTCTGTATTTGGAAGAGTTTTCTTGAGAACGGTTCTCAATCCTTTGCAAGTTCGTGAGCCTACGTTTGCTCTTACATTCAGAAACTCAAACGGAGAATGCATTTAAAAAATTCATCATCTGTATTCGCGTGTCGAAAAGTTTTCTTGCAGGCTCACCGAGTCCTTTGTATTCTGTTTCTGGTGTTGACGGGAATCTGCGTAGCCCTCGCCATTGGCCTCGGCGCTTTCTCCGTTGTTCTCAAGGGTAACAACAAGGCCAAGCTCAATGTTTCTGGATAGGACCTATCCTTTGATAAATTAAAACTTCCTTTTTCGCTGCTGATCTGCATTCAACACTATTAAAAATACAAAAAACCAATTTTGCACGCAAAACTTGGTTTTTTCGGTTGAGGGTACTTCAATATAGCTCTGGCAAAAAGTTTGAATCTTGACTGAAGCTCTAATCAAAAAATTTGAAACACTTATAGTCTTCTTATAAAAACTACTGGATTAAAAAAACTGAATTTCTATAGCATTCGTTTTTTCGCTTTGAAATCCACAGAAAATTTTTTTCTGAATTTTTTATAAAAAAGCTTTTAGAAAAGTAAAAAAATTTAACCACCGTACTTTTTGAAATTTGGATGTGGGAACAAGGCGAATTGGAAGGCGTAAAAATAGCAAATGTTTGACACGAAAACTTTCATGCAACTGAACGAACCTTTCATCTTTTCAGCAAATAAAGTAACAGGAAGAGAAAAGATAACACAACGACTGCGTTACTCGAACAGATCAGAGAGAGAGATAGAAAAAAAGAGGAAAAGGGCTTACGAGAGTAATAGAAAGAGAGGAGTGAGAGACAATGCAAACGAAGAGAGGGAAGGTTGTTTAGCATTTTGAATGAAAAGTGGATAAGTCCACACTGATTAAGTGCCTACTATGGCAATCTTCCATAGACACGAATTCTGACCATTTGTCCACAAATCATGACGGAATTGCGTTGAAGACTCACGAGGTTTATACAGTAGATGAACCCTTCGTTTAAGTCTTTCTCCCTCACTCCTTCTCCCTCTTTTCTTACTCTCTTTATTTCACTCCTATTTTCTATTGGTAATTTATTTTTGTATTCCTCTCCCTTCCCTCATTTTTTTCTCCTGTATGTCGTCAAAATATCACTTCCCGCTATTTTCTCAGTTTTTTTTTGAACAGCTGTTCATATTTATACAGTTGCTCTTTCCTGAATCGTTTCCTTAGAAATGGGCTTGCCAAAGCAATAATTATAATTTTTAATTTAATACCCAAAATAAGCAAAAAATTAGGTTAAAAATAGAGATAATTAGTTGTATGGGATGATATTATTAAGGGGTTTCACGTTCTGATCCTATTATTGATGCTGCGCTAAACTAAAAACGAAAAAAACGTGAAGCGAAAAAAAAAATTCTCAACTGTTCATTTGTTTTTTTTAAACAAGTTATAAGAAATTTAGAAAAATTTTAATACATAAAACTCTTTATTTGTAACCCATCTAACATTTGTCTATTTTTTCTTCCATACCCTACTCTCTATCTCTGTTTTCTGTGCCTGTCTCCTTCTCTCTTCCCCACCCATCCCTAGCGTCATGGTAGCATCGCAACATTTCCCATTTTAGTTGGAAGTAATGCCACCCAGACTCCTTTTCGTATTTTAGTCTCTGAAACTACTGCTATTCTTCTTCATTGCAAGTTAGCTATTCTATGTAGTCACTCTGTTTTCTAATCTCTTATTCTCTCTTCCATTATCTGTCACTAACTCACTCACTTTTTCTCTTTTTCACTATTTCTATCTCTCCCTCCCCTTCTCTTTTTCTCTTTACCACTCATACTTCGGTTCCCCTCCTCATCTGTCTTTCTCTGTATCTCTCCTCGTCCCATCCTATCTCTTCCTTACTGTGCTCCACCTCGTCCCGCCTCTCTCACTCTACCTCTCTTTCTCTCTCCAACTTGCAAGGCTCATTTTAGTTTCGTCTAAAACCTAACTTCTGAACTCTGGTTTTCTCTTTTTTATTCATTGTCTGTTTTTTTTTAAAATTTTGAATGAAAATTTTTCTCTTCTTTGCTTTCTGACTATATTAGTTAGTTTGGCTTTCAAGTTTTCCCCATTTGACTATTTTCTTTTTTGATTTCAACTTTCTCTCCTGTTTTTGTTTTCTAAATTTTTACCAATTCTGTCTCCAAGAGCTTGAAATTTACTCTATGTTCTTCTTAAGCTTACTTACTATAAATTTTTTCCCCATAATATATTGGGCAATAATCTCTCTCAATTTCATGTCTGTTCGTTCCGTCTCCTTCTATTGACTTGTTTCTAACTTTTCCCTTTCTCTCTCTGTCTACATTTCTGCCCTTCTCTCTCATTATAACTTTTTCTTTTTCACTTCTACTCTTTTTCTTCCCCTTTCTCTTCATTTATCTCTCTCTCTCTCTCTCTCTCTCTCTCTCTCTCTCTCTCTCTCTCTCTCTCTCTCTCTCTCTTCTCTTTCCATCTAGCCAGAAGCGAGCTCACGCCACGCACGCTCATGTGCTGCCTAAAGTATATGCGCTTATTTTTCGCGTTGAAATGGCGCTTTCCTCAATTTTCTTTTCGTGTTATATCTGCGCTTCTCTTGTGATCTGTCTGCTTCTCTTCTTATCTCTTTCTCACATACTCTTTTACTTACAAATGTTTCGCTCTCTTCATCTTTCGAAGAAATCTATTCTCTGCTTTTCTCTTTTTTCTTCTCTCTTTCTCACTCTCATCTTGGCAAATGAACTCTTTCCTTTTACTTCACTTCACTGTTAATAGAGCGAACTTGATGTCCAGTACTCCTGTTTGTTGCGTCCTCTTCCCTCATGCACTTTTTTCTCAAGGCCGCTTTTTCCAACGGTCATTCTTTGCAATACCAGCTTCTTCTTCCTCTTCCTCGAATTCTATCACTCATCGGATTTTCTTCCGCAGCTGTCTCTCCCGAACTTCGGACTATAGTTGTTGTTGTTGTCTTTCTTCTTTTGTTGGCAAGCGAGTGCTGATTGTTTTTTCAAGTCTCTTTAAAAAGTTGAACGAATTCGCAAAAAAATTTCCTCGCAAAGGAAATGTATGAAAGATTTAGATGAAATAGTAGTTGAAAATCGCATGCATGTATCGGTTTTCATTCACGAGTGCTGGATAGTGACTTCAAAACCTTTGGAAAACACGCTTTTTGACTTCAAACAATTTCGGAAACACGCTTTTTGACTACGAAATTTCTGACTAACTTCTAGAAATTGGAAGACTCTTTGTATTTGCTCTCATTCTTTTATGTTTCTCATGTGTCCGTTCTACTTTTTTTGCAAGAATTGGAAATACTTTAAATTTCTATAAACATAGTGAACTGCTCGTTCTGCAAGTAAGACTTACTGCACTAAAACGGGTTAATAGTTCTTCTCTCCGGTTTATTGCATCGTGAAAGTATTTAGAAGGTCATTCCAATGGTTCGGAGTTGCTACACTCAGACATGCTTTCGAACCATTTATATTCTCACCGTCAGATCCATCTGTTCTGTTGGTCAGAATTGGTGTCTCATTGCATAGTTCGCAAGCTTTTCCAGGCCGGCTATGGAAGCGACTGATGCACTCATGCCTGGTCCCGGCGGGAAAACCCCGAAATCTTACGATGTTTCAAGGTATTTCTTCCCATAAAGACTAACTGAATCTCCGCAATGAATTCTTTTCGACTCTTGAATACCATGGAGACACAATGGTGAAATGAAATTTAACCATGAATGCTCAACGTCAGCGAATCTGGAAACTGGCTGGACATTTCAGTTTTTGCTTAAGACAAACGCGTCCTAAAATTATTCTTCGAGGCACTGAAATGTGTCATTATGTCATTATGTCAATGTGTCATTATAACCACACAAACTCCAATGAAAAACTCTTTCGAGGAAAGGTGAAAAACATTTTCAATTGCGTTATACATGTTTCTTACAAAGAGAATTTAATATTATTCTTCTTTTAAACTGAACCAGTCGGAAGACATATAGTTATAGTTCCAAATTCCAAATTATTTTATGTCTTTTGTTGAAAAATAGTTGCTAATGAAACAATTCTTTAATTAATTTAATGACACATTTACCTATTGTTTGATTTAGGAAGTGTTTGGACGAGCGAGAGATTTGAACGAGCAGTTTTTTGTTGGAAAGCCAACAATACATAAGAGAATTAACTAAATAATTTAAAAAACTTGAAACCAATTATGTTTTTTTCAGGGGAACAAAGACCGAGTCCTACATTACGGCCGTAAACAGTAACCCGATCCCGCCGTATGTCAAGCCTCTGCCACCGCCTAGAGGCTCCGAAAGAAAGGTTCGAAAATCAGACTATGCGAATTGGAATAACCACATTGGTAGATGAAGTTTCACTATCTTTTGTTGGTTTTTTTTATATTTGCAATCACAAAGACCTCTGGGTCTCAAAAACCTCTTTTTTCATTTTTAAAATTTATTCAGTAATCAAATGATAGGTTTTAATGATTCTGAAAGAACGAATGTCATGAGTAAGTTGTGAACTGCGGTTTCCCTGAGAATTAATGCATTGTATATATTATTTCATAGTTGCCAATTGATTGAACTTTCGCAGATAAGATTGTACTACAGTATACTACAGTATACTTGTTTCTTATTAGTTTTTACAAGTGAGCTTCATATGAAAAGCTTTTCTTCTGTCTCTGTTCTTTCTTCCTTGGCAGACATCTTTCAAATCAGTTCGACATATATCCACTCATCAATCTTTTTCCCATACGTCTCTCTTTCTTCCTTCTCCCCTCTCCTCTTCTCTCTCTTCATCTTCTTTTTACTAATTCTCTCTCTCTCTCTCTCTCTCTCCGTCTCTCTCTTATTTCTCTTCCTACATACATACCCCTCATTGTCACTTACTACATTACATTAGCGAATGTTTTTGAAAAGACTTCTCTTTCTTTCTTCCGTATCCTCGTCTCGGACGTTGTTTCTTCAGATTGATTCATGTACAACATATGCCCTCAAACCTTTGGAAGGCCCTCATAACATCATTCTTGCTCTCTTGTTCGCACGTTATTACTTCTCTCATCCTTTCAACCACAGTCAATCAAGTCATATTATTCGGTGTCATCAACATAGTCTGGCGCCGAGATCAGAGGAGGTGGCCACTCGATTAAAACACGTAATTAATTATGAGAGAGAGGGCTGTGAAGCATAAAATCAACATAAGTCACTTAGAAAAATTGAAGAAAAGAGAAAAAGTTGAGAATTAGTTGGAAAAGGTTAGAGTGAAAGATGTAAATAGACAGGGAGAAAAGGAAGAGAGGAATAACTACGAGAAGATGTTAGCATTGTCGGTTTACCCTGATTTCTATCAATCTCAATGCATTAGATCCTTATCATCTGCTTTGTGGTAAATGAAATTTTCTACACTCGAGAGGGTCGGTGAAGTTATCATTTTCTGAAACTAGGTAGTAAGAAGAGGAACATGAAGCGGACCCTGGGAAGCCATTGCGCTTGTGAAAGATTTGCACCAAAGAGAAAGGGTAAAAACCTCGGTCGAAGACATTGCTGGCTGCATTCGGATCGAATTGCCTAACACAATATTATTAACTTGATTAGAGATGTCTGCTGCTCTTCAGGAATGAGAAATATGAAGTACCAGTCTTTGAGTTTATGAGCAAGAAAATAGCGATGAAGTAAGAGAGAAAGAGACGTGTTGGACGAGAAAACGAGAGAAGAACTTAGTAAGATAAATAGAATGGAGAAAAGGAGCTAAAAATGCTCAATACCCAGTATCTTCCCCACTGTGTGGTTATAATAAGCTAGCGACCAACCACTTGCTGTTCAGTGCTAATCTCCTCTGGTTTGTACCACTTACTGCTGAGAACAGATAGTGAGCTCATTCATCCGTTAATTTGAATAGAGAGAAAACAAGATTAAGAGAGAATGAGAAGTGATTCAAAGAAATAGAGAGAAAATGAGATGAAGAGAGATTTTCTCTTTCCAGTATAGATATGATCAGAGTTAATAGCGTTCGCATATCATAACTTTAAAAACTTCGCAACATATTGAGATATGTCAATCACATTACATCGGTTTTATCTGTAAGACTTTTCTCATCTGTAATCACACACTCAAACCTTCTTAAATAGATTAATATTTTTTGCCATCCTAAAATTCTATCTATCAGCATTTCCTATGTCTTTCTCTCTCACCCTCTCTCTCTTGCTTTTTACTCTCTTTCTCTCTCTCTCTCTCTCTCTCTGAATTCTCTTTCCTCCCTTTCTCTCTCTAAATTTATCCTTCTATCGTTCTCTCTTTTTTCCGTCTTTTTATTTATTATTTTTTCCTCTTTTCCCACACACTATCTTTCTTCAAATTTTTTTCAGTTGCACGCTCTTTCTTCTTGTCCCCCCTTTTCCCAGCTCAACTACATTATAAAGTAGTATCTCGCCGCAAGAGCTACGCTGCTTTTTCTCATTTAGTTTTTCGCGTTCTCGATAGATGGCCAATGAGAAATATTGTGGAGAAACAAACAAAGAAATAAAAAAGAAGACCCAAGAAATATTTCTCATTTCTGCAGCCCCAGGCGTCTTTTTTCAATAAAAAAGTCAGGAAAGGAAGTCATAAAAGTAATGAAAGTCATGAAAGGAAAAAGACAAGAATAGGAAGAAGTAAAAGAAGACGAAAAGATAGATCTTCTGGAGTTGATGCTTGAAGATGAAAAAAGCGACTATCGAATTCAATCTCTCGATGAACTCATTTCCTGACGTTTAGATTACTGGAAAAAAAGAGAGGAAAGCAACAAAAAAACGGAAACTAGAAACTAGAATGGACTGGAAACTCAAAAGAAATTAAGTTTGAAGGTATTATTAGTGTTTGTTACACGAATCATGTATGGGTTTAGAAAGAAGTAGATAAAGATAAATAGAAAATAGGGAAAAAAGTAGACATAAGAGAAGTGAGAGAGTTGTCTTTACAATGATGTATTGGAGTAAGGCAGGTAGCTGGAATAGGTAGATGGAGTTGAGAGATCATCAAGTGGTATCTGATTGATTCATGGAATACTGGCTCGTATTTGAACGAGAGGGAATATGCAAATCGCGGTAGAAAGGTGTGAAAGGAAGAGATTACAATTGAAGGAGGAAGAGAGAGAGAATGCGAAAGATAAAAAAGCGGTAGGAAGAGAGAGAGAGAGAGAGAGAGAGAGAGAGAGAGAGAGAGAGAGAGAGAGAGAGAGAGAGATGAAGGAAGGAAGGGAGAGAGAGAGGAAGGAAGGGAGAGAGAGAGGAAGGAAGAGAGAGAGAGAGAGAGAGAGAGATGAAGGAAGGAAGGGAGAGAGATGAAGGAAGGAAGGGAGAGAGAGAGAGGAAGGAAGAGAGAGAGAGAGAGAGAGAGAGAGAGAGAGAGAGAGAGAGAGAGAGAGAGGAATGAAGGGAGAGAGAGAGCTCGAAAGCAAGACTTTTGAGGAAAACGTTGATTAGCCGACCGGTTCTCGTAGGAATTCATTGAACAGAAGTGTCCATGCAATCATACATACATACATATGTATGTATGCCTGTGGAAAGTGCAAATGAATAAATAGAAAGGGAGTGTAGGTATGAGTAGATGACAAAGAGCATCCAGGCTCAACTCATACAACTAAACTTTCATTAATTAATGTTATTCATATCTCAACGAATATTTTTAAAATCACTTCAATTTCCTTTAGCACATTGTGTTCTTGTTGTGATAGGGTTATAGGTGTGAAGTTAGCAGAAAGAAAGATAGACAGTTAGAGTGATAGAAAAAAGAGTTACCAAGAAAACCTGAGAGGCGTTTTAATAAACAACGGAACTGTTTATAATGAGTGGTGAAGGCTTTTTTCAAGTCCCTCATCCTTTTCGTATTTTTTGTGAACCTCAGTATACGACGAATGCTCAACTGAAAAAAATTCTGCGGCTTGGCCGTTGCAGCTTCTAGAGTTGATATTAGGTAGAAAATAGATGTAAATAAGCTTTATCATACAACAATTACGAACCGTTTTGGTAGATGGAATCCCAAATTTTCATTATGATATCTTTTTAGAAGAAAAATTGTTCCTTTAAGCTTGTGTCAACTACCAGGGCAAAATAAAGCGCTTACAATGCTTTAAAATAGGAAAGAATGTGATAATGAGGTAGGTACTCACAAAAAATTTTTACATGAAAATTCATACCTGCAAAGCATGGGAAGCGTAACGATATGTTTGAAAGTATTCCGAGGAATACTTTCTCAAAGTATTGTCTTTCATACCGCGAAAACATGGTTTTTCATGGAATCAAAGTACATATTCTAGGCATACCACTGCTTGTCGGGATACTACGCAAAAGTATTCTTTTCCATACCTCGAAAGTTTTTTCTCTCTCATGAAATCAAAGTATTGCAGGCCAGCCATACTTTGAAGTATGCCGTTTCTTTTTTTTTCTTGATTTTTGTGTCGAGATTTTTTTGTTTGTTTTTTTCTGGAGTCAATTTTTTTATTATTGAATCAACAAATTTTCATTCAATAACAGCAAACAATGTTATAATCTCCATCAACCAGCAAAAAATTGTAATATGTTACAATTTTGTTATTATAATAACAAAATTAGAGTCAGCACAACAAATACATTTTTACCTTCTACCAAGCATGAAATTTTTCGAAAATCTACTTCGTCATAAATTAACAAGGAACTGGCGAAATAATTTTGAGAGCGATCCTTTCTTTTTTGAGGGCGATCTTTTGAGGCCGAGCCTTACAAACCAAACGTTTTTACGTAAAAGAAGAGAAAACAAGATGAGCAAGGGATCAAGTTCTTAACTTAATTTCTTCAACTAAGGGTCTCCTCAGTAAGATTAACAACAGCAAGAACGAATTTAAACGGTTTTACATTTTTATACATATACTAGTTCGCAGAACATTAATACTGTGACTAATTGTTTTATACGGTCTCATCACTAGGCCGTACGGCCTCGTTAGCTCGAAATTTTACTAAGCATAAGCAAACTGCACTGTTAAAATACTTTTTGTTATTAAAAAAGCGAAATATTTAAATTAAAGTTGGCACTTTTGCACTTTAGGTCCCCCCTCCCAGAGGTTCCATGGGTCATACTTCTGACTCATTTACATTTTCAAAAAAGTTATTTTTACATTAAAAAACTATTTTTACATTAAAAAAACGGTTAGATTTAGTAAAAGTTTACGCTAACGAGGCCGTCCGGCTTAGGCTAAGAAACTTACCCAAAAACTGACTCATAGAACCTCTGGGAGGAGGGGGGCCCTAAAGTGCGAAAGTTCTGTAAAATTCCACCACAAAAGCATGAGTGTGACCCCATGCAAGACACAGGTTAAAGTTCAACGGTGTCAACTTTGAAAAAGAAGAATTTTTTGATACAGTACTTGAGTTTCAACGTTACTTCGGGTCACGCTTTTGATTTTTACGATGAGGCATACTTTCACAAGTATTGTATTAAAAAATTCAAAGTATGCCTCTCTAGCATACTTTGATATTGTTGAAGGGATATCGCATTGTCGCTGCCAGGAATACTTTCGAAGTAATTTTATTCATGAAATGCCTTTATCCTTTTTGGCATACTTCCCAATAGTTATGCTCTTTTTTGTGTGAGTATTATCATTCAAATGTCCAAACCTGAAAATCTCAGTTAAACTCCACGTTTCCATAGCTGTCAAAAACCAGAAGACCGAATGGTATCGATTCAATAAATGTCGCTTCACGTTCCATAACATTGCTGACAAAGCTTTTGACATAGAACTTAAACTTGAAAAAAAAGCATTAAAAGACTAAAACAAATTTTTTGAAGGGAAAAAGCATTCCCATCGCATCAGACGAGTACGATTTGGATGACAAGACAGATTCGCCCCTGGACAGAAATCAGAGGAAGCCTCAACAAATAGGACTCACTCAGGTGAGGCCTCAACAAATAGGACTCACTCAGGTGAGGCCTCAACAAATAGGACTCACTCAGGTGAGGCCTCAACAAATAGGACTCACTCAGGTGAGGCCTCAACAAATAGGACTCACTCAGGTGACTCGCTCGTGTCCACATGTAAGCTGCTATAGCTGCATTTTGTCTCAAAAAACGTTTGTTTGATCGGGAGGTATTTTAGTTTTATCAGAGAATTGATTCGAGTTTATCATGTAAACCTTGTAAGTTATAATTGCTTTTTCTTCGGAAAATCTCAGTGGCATTGCTCGTTTTTGCATTGAAAAGTATGTATTGATGAAAAACAAATTATCATATATGTACATATGAGTGATTTTTATCGCGTAAAAAATCGCATAGGACATATTCTATCTTTAATCTTTTTTTTCGATAGAAGGGAAGGTATGAATATTGTATTTTAGATTTTTCTTACAAAGCACTTTTGAAAAAAGTTACTTCTTTGAAGAGTAAGCTAGTTATTATATATTCTATTCAGGAGCAGCTATTACCTTACAGAGATGACCCATTTTGGCGGAGATTGAGGTGAGTATGCTTTAATCATTTCATTATTCATTTCGAAATGCTTCATGAGAAAAAAACTGGTAACCGTGTATATCGAATAAGAACAGGGGGGAATAGCTGTTCCGATAGCGAATTTTAGCTCAGTATCTTGATAAAAATATGGTTTTTCTCTCAGGGACAACGTTCGACGTTCGAGCGAAAAAAAGGTTGTGAAATGCTAATTCTAATTACCTTAGCTACGGGAAATTTCTAGTTAACTCATGTATACTCTATTAAATTTTTTGTTTGTTTTGCATCAGTTTTTTCTCGTTATCTTTTTTCTTCCTATCGCTTCAATAACTATCTTCTTCTTCTATAATTTTTTCAAAATTTCACTGAAACTTCACATTGTAGCTTGCACAGTCGCTGCTGTTTTCTAGTTGTATTTGTACAGAGAAATTATTTAGAACCTTCAGCCTCTTTTGAATCTCGTGGGTAAAGGAATTTATCTAACTATAATGTACGATCCTCAGATAAATTTTCAAATTCTTTGGAAAAAAGCCTCATCCGTTAGGAATTTTGAGTGAAAAAAGAGGAAGAGAAAATGAGAATGAAAAAAGAAAAGAGAGAAGCGAATTTCACAAGAAAAATAAGGATATATTTATGAAGAGAGAGGAGATCTGTATTTAGTAGGTTTGTTCGATTATTACTCCAACAACTCTTGAAATTCTGTGACATTGGTTCATACACTCTTTTCTCATAATCGGTACTGAAATGTCGTATTCTTTCTTCTAATATCTAAATATCCCAACAAAATCCCTTCCGATCTTGAGCTCGGAAGTGGTTCCATCTGGCAGCGTATACGTCTTATTCTGATGTTTTCTTTTGCGGTTGACTATCTTACTCTCTCTCTCTCTCTCTCTCTCTCTCTCTCTCTCTCTCTCTCTCTCTCTCTCTCTCTTTCTTTATTATGATTTTCTGGTTGTCTCTCTCTCGTTGTCTTACTCTTACTTCCTCTTTCTTTCCGTCTCCCTCTATCTCTCTCTGTCTCTTTCTACAGCCCTCTCTCTTACTCTCTCGCAAACTCACTCTTCCTTCCTCTTCTACTCCTTTCAATTCGCTATCTTTCCTTCTATTCCTAACCAAAATGTTTCTCTTTCCCACATAATTCTTTCGTTCGACTAAATCCATTAATCTCTATATTCTTTTCTATTCTATTCTCTATTCAAACAGTCTCTTCGCTCTCTCAAACTTATTTTCAAAGGTTTTAGAAGGGAGTGACAGTCAAGTGACAGAAGAGGAGAACAAAACGATGTATATTTAACTGTGCCAAAAACATAGTATAGAACAACAATATGTAACAACAAGGTTGATTAGAAAGTATCTTGTATGTAGGGATTTAAATATCAAAAGCTGGAAAAACAGTCTTTTCTTTGAAGAATCGTTAAGGCACGCTTGAATTACAAAAAGACGAAAGTAAAGAAAAAAGTGAAAGTAGAAATAAAACAAACTTTCACTGATTAACACAATGCAAATGAATATGTTTATACAATATAATAGTCAAAAATTAAGTTCAAAAGGCTACACGATAGATTCAAAGTTTGTTATCGAAAGGGGTTTTTATGAAGGCGGACAGGTTCGAGCGAGCAATACGGTCTTAGTGTAATACTGGCGAGAGCCGTTTTATGATAAAGCGAAATAAAGAAACGCCCATTACACGTGTACCTAATCAGACGAAACTTCAACGAATTTCGGGACACGCACACCTGAGAGAAAACTTCTTTTTATTTTGAAAAAAACAAACTTTCACATGAATTTGTGACACTTCAACCTTATTTCATGACACACCAACCTAAAAATGAAACGTCAGCATAACTTCGTAAAACTTCTACCCCTTCCCTTTAAAAATGAAACGTCAGCTTAATTTCGTGAAACTTCTACGTTTTTTCGAAGTGAAAAATCAACCTGAAAAATTAAACGTTCACTTAATTTTTGTGACACGTCAACCTGATTTTATTAATACATGAGCCAAATATTGAGTGCAAGTAAAGACAAAAACGTAAATTTGCTGTTTTCTGTTTTAAAAAAAAGACGGGGAAGAGGTCCTAAAAAGGAAATAGGGCAATACCTAAGCGAAAAGGGGAAGGGGAATGGGGGAGAGGCCCTAGACGGAGAAGAGGGCCCGATGTAAGGCTGAGGGGGAAGGCTAAGGAGAGGGAGGGAAAAACAGGAGAAAAAATAGGAACACTCATTTGAAAAAACTCTGCTTCAAAAGTGGATGTCGCCAAATTCACCAATAAGAGTCTTCGTTACAAATCTGCTGTTTTTTCCATGCTCTCTCGCAAGTCAATGTTTCTGATAACTCTCATTCTACCTTGTCTGCTGAAAAGCTGAAGCTTGCAGCATTTTTTTGGAGTTGGTTATCTCTAAACTTTTCTCGAGATTGGTAGCCAAATATTTGACCATTTTCTTCAAAACGACGTATCAGCATTTTAGGAGGTAAAATCGGAGGCAGAGCTCAGAAAATAGATTCAATTGTGAGACATGTCAACTGAATAGTTCAAGTGAAGAAGAAATAAAAGACTATATTGGTTAAAAGCAGAGAAAACAGAAAAAGTTACATTTTATCTCATTTTTTGAAGAAAAATTTTTCATTAAGGTGCAAAAGTTGTAAAAGTGAGGTTGACGTTTTACGAAAATGAAGTGGACGCTCAAAATTTTTTTTGGTAGATTTTCTACAAAGTTACGAGGCTTTTTGTTTGGAAAGGTAAAAAAAATGTAAGAAAATAGGTCAATGTTTCACTTTTTTATGATTGACGTTTCATTTTTTCAGGTCGACGTGACAAGAATTTAGATGATTTTTTTTTTACAAATCAGGAAGAAATGTTTAAAAAAAGTTAGCCGGACTTTATAAGTTCGAACTAAATTTTTAAATCGAACTTTATAACAATCCTCATTCAATATAAAACAAGAAAGTAAAAATTAATATCGAACTACTGCTCGGACGAGAGTCAGTTGTCAGGCGGGATCGAGCTTTGCCATGTTTTTCTTACCGGGAAAGAGCGCCGTACGGCAAGTGTATACCAACTACCGGTTACATGTTGCTAAGAATGTCAATGATGATACTCTGTTTAGATGGTCGCTATTCATAATGTTCTGGCTGACTTGGCTCGGTCTCTTTATCGTGGCTCTCCTAATCCTCTTCCTCTCCCCAAAATGCGCCCTCCGCTTTAAGCCTACTTGGTGGCAATCCGCCGTAACATATAATGTGAGTTTTGCATGTATTTGAAGGATTTAAATCTAATCACGGACTCTCAAAATCTCAATTTCATTCATCGGTCAATGATTGCGGGTTTTTTCTTGTTTTAAAACGACCCTTTTTATCTTCTCCGGAAAATGTTTTTGTGATTTTGTCTCTCTAATCCTGAAAAAGACATGATGTTATTTCGTCTAGATAATAAATATTATGTAGACCTATGATCAAGTTCGGTCAAAATACCGTCAGATACAAATGATGTGACAGCGTGAAAGGTGGCTCGTTTTTAAAAGTTTGAAAAATAAGTTTTTTTAAACGGTCATTCATTGAAAACTTCCAACTCTTTGCTCTCAGTGAGGTTTTGCCCTCACCGTACATCTCACATCAATGAGTTGAACAAATTTTGAAGGTTTGGTTGCCTTCCTTCTCGGACGGTGATGGAGACGGTCAAGGAGACGTCCTCGGCCTAATTCAGCGTCTCGAGCAGCTACGGAAGACGGGAGTTTCTGTGGTCTGGCCCCGACCCTTCCTCTTGACTGACGAGTTCTCAGGCGCCGTAAGAGACTACAGGTTTACTTGTACCTTATTTGAAAACGTTTTACTTGTTAACCACTGAATATGAAAATCAAGCATTAACTATGTACAAATAATCAATTACAAGAAGTGTTTGGAGCATGAAATAAGCTATTCATGTACTACTTAATTGGTTTTTTCAAGGATGCTGGACACCAAATTGGGTGTGAATACTGATGCGGAAAAGCTGATTGAAGCAGTTCATGAGAAAGGTGAAAACTTCTCTTCATAAAAATTATTTTTATCTTAATGAAAAGCTCTCACCTCGATTCTTGCTGCCTCAATACTGATCAAAATATATACAGTTGTAAGTATGTATGTAAAAAAAAGCAAGTAACTAATTTCATGGATACAAAAACTTTTTTGAAGTTCCGAGCCTTGCCATGTAGTGAGTGAGCAGGTTTATATTCATATTAAAAAGGCATCAATTTCTAGAGCATTGTCATTTTACTTTACAGGATAAAAAGTAATATTTTACATATTCTATGCACAACCAAATGTTTTTAGCGATAAGTATGAACAATGATAAATGATAAGTATGAACAATAAATGATCGAAAAAAACTGAACGTAAGTTCTGTAAACATCTTCCACGTTTTTCCATGGAGAAAAATAAACTCGCGAAGTATTTCATACATATATCAACACTTAGGACAAAACAATCAAGACGTGGTTTATTAAAAAATTTGCCTATACAATGACTTTCAGAAGAGTTATTATTATCAAACTTGTATATAATACTTCGGTGTGGTGTTTAAAAAATATTATAATCTAAACTATACCTAAATACTTCAATTTTTTACGGCTGAATAATAATTACCGTGGAGACATTTCAAACGAAGTTCTTTCAAAAATCTTACTTCACACTTTAAAAGTCTAGATTTTCGTTACATCTTCTTACATATGGTTTGAGTATTTATTTTTCTACATAGCTTTCATATATTCACTTCTTTCATAATAAATTCTTTTTTGTCTCAAATAGATCTCCGTAAATCAATCAATATTCTTCTCTGAAGGGATGAAAATCGTGATAGACCTCCCGTTAACAACGACATCTCTCGAACACGATTGGTTTCTCCGAAGTTTGCAGCCCGAGAAGGCGAAAAACAAGGATTTCTCGCAAGTTAGTTCTCTGGTTGTTTACACCCAATATTTTTTCATCAATTATATTTTCTTTAAATCTTAAATGTCATCTTAGATTCGAATGAATCGAAAATAAGCACTAAGCTTTTATATACATATAACACAACTGTTATTACAGTATCTCACATAAGTTCCAGTTTCAACTGCATCTTGTGTTTTTTCTCTCTCCTTTCTTCGTTTTATCAATGAATGATGAATATCTTTTAGTTCTACACGTGGTCGCGAGAGTCAAACATTAGTGAGAGATACTTCACTTCTCTCCCCAACAGACCCGGAGCCTATTTCCATAAATTGGATGAACCGGCCATTCCCATTGTCAATTGGAAAGAACCCCGCGTCAGAATGCAAATACTGGTGAGTGTAAAATAATTTTGGGAAACCCATGGTTTTAATCGCTGGAATAAGTCAAATTATAGTCACCCTGTAGTTTTAGTTTTTGTATGGTTACCATGTGCTTAATCTCTTGGTTTATCATTCTCCTCTCCAGAGTGGCTGCTATAAACATCGAAATTCCTACTTTCATTCCTCTTTGCCATTTAAATCCATTGTTATCAAATAAACCTAAAGCCAGCAAACAGTTCAATTTGAGCTTTCAGTTTGTGTGGCAAGTAGCTTGAGAAAAAAAAACTCTTACAATAAATTTACAAAAGTGACAAACAGGTCAGATGGAGAGATAAATATCAAAAACCCCTATCCTTTTGCTTTTTGTAATATCAGATCTTTCAATTTCAAATTCTCATTCCCAGATTAGTTGAAACTTGCTGAAAGCGATTTTCCAAAAGCATAAAACTACTGATTCCATTGGCGATTTGTTACTATGCCTAAATTTCGAGTAGTTTTATTACAAGATCGGAGATGTCGCTTTGAGAAATGAAAGGCACAATTAGAAAAAAAGCTGCATATAAGTCCGTCGTTCAGGAAGTGCTCTCTTATTGGATGGATAAAGGCGTGGATGGATTCCACTTGACGGGTATCGAGTTCCTGGCGCGATCAGAAGACTACACTATGCCGGTGAGGAACTTCTCATGATAAAATAGGAATTCTGATCATTTTTATAAGTTAGTTTAAGGTATACAAACAGGAATCGTTGAGTAAAAAAGTTTCAAACCAGTCGCTTAAACTGACAATTCTAGAGAAGATCCTAAAAAAATTGTCTCTCGGGTTCCAGTATCAGAAATTACTCCAGTTGGCTGGATGCAACGGTTATTGATAGCAGAAGAAAAAGTTGAATGAATCTTTTTTTTTGTAAACAACAAAACGTGATTCAATGAAAATGATTCGAAAACTTATTAGGAGGTTCACTTGAAATGCATTTTCAAATTCCAAGTCACCGTTTCATGTTCATGAGGTATTTTTGAAAAAAAGGGAATTTGAAAGCGATTTCTTTATTTATTTTCAGAAGTGGAGCGAAATAGCAGAAGAGATAGCTAATCTTCGTCGTCACATTGACATTTATTCAGAGGAGATGGCGGAGGAATCCAGACAGAAAAAAATGTTAGAGAAATATGTGATGAAGAGTAACAAAAGGATTCTCTGTTTACTAATTTTTCACTCTTTCAAATTGTCATATATTCTTTGGTTTTTCCATTTTGGTTCCAAATGAAATGTAGGGAATGATGTTTAATGACAATAGTTTTCGTGTTTATTCTTGCCTCGTGGCAGATTACACGTTCTTCTAAAATGAGACTTAAACTGGTAAAACATACATATGGCTTCTCCTTGGTTACGGCCAGCGTGCATTTCCGCATTGAAAACAGCCAGATCCGTGCGAAAAATATTCCAAAAGTTTTGGTTCAACAGTGTGATATTCGCTTCGCTCAATGATGCAAAGGAAAATGACAAGCGCCGGCTTGTATCATCTTCGCATCTGCACTCTCTCATCAACTATGAACTCAGCCGCGTGGAAAGAAATTCCAAGATTTGTCACAAGGTTTTTTCAACCTCTATTCACACTCATAGTGGGTCCAGACATACTACTGACTTTCTTAGCCTGAGCTTTTCAACTCATGAGGAAAACTGAGATCTTCCATTTTGAACTCTTCAGGGATGAATCAGTTTTTGATTTTTCAAATGAAACAACATGATAAACTTGTGTCGTATTTGAAAGAAAATAATTTGTGACTTGACAGTTATGTGGAAAAATAATCGTCTGAGAAAAGAAGTTTGTGGGTTTACGAGAGCAACCTTCTAAGATTTTTGAAGAACATATGTTCATGTTAAGAATGAAGGATCAGTCGGGGTTTGCGTGTATGAAATTCTGTCGGATCTCCTTATCTTCCATTCACTTCATAAGGAAGTATCGCCGCAGTGGGAGGTCAGTTTTATTTGATTGGGAAAGACCTGTCCTTCAAGGGAGGCTGAATTATATGTATATGTATGTGAGTACAGAGAAAAATAACTATAAGGCAATAAGCTTGTGAAGGTCATGGACTAACTATGCGAATTAAGACTTCAATAAATTATGTATTAAATCATTTTTTATTTCATATTGGAATTTCAGGACAATTGAATAGAAGGCCACGCTTTTTAAGTGTGCGATATAGTCTGATAATTTTGAAGAACTTTCTCTACAAAATGTATTTAATGTTTTTGTTAGATCATGTCTTTAGTTGAAGATTATGTACATACTTTTGTTGTTCAAATTTGAAAAGTAAACGCGTAATCCTTTTTTTCTTACTTTAAAAAAAATATTCATATTCTAGTTCAGTGTATTCATGAAAGATTCAAAACAGTTATTTAAAGCATCCAAGAAAACTATTGTTGCTCAAGGACAAGCCAGATAGAATGCCGTCCCTCAGGCTTCCGTCGTATTAGCTTTTGTATCTGTGATAGTATGTTGATGTAACATCTGACTGTCCACGTCTATCAAACTGTGCTCCTTAAAATTTCTTTCGAAACTTCCCAAAGTTCTGGTTGAAAAATGGTTATAAGTTCAGATGGGAAATAAAGACGTGAGTCGAGTCGCTTCCCGAGTTGGCTCGCGGCGCCATTCAGAGCTACTGCTGATGCTGCAGCTCCTGCTGCCGGGCACGAATACCGTCTACTACGGGGACGAGATTGGAATGAAAGATCTACCCAATGATACCAAGGTTTGTTTCAAAATAATTTATGTGATTTTAAGTTTCATTTCTGGTCGGGCTCTTCTGTAGTTTTCTCCCTCTCTTGAATTTCATCAAATAGAGTTCGAAGCGTTTCAACTTCATGATTAAAGGAGTAAACAAGTTTATCATTGTCAAAAGTTTTAGGAAAACGAAGCAACGAAATATTGCAGAGCTAAAATAATAAAACAAGAGTAACTAATTAACTTTTCACTTTTTAACCTAATCCAGATAAAAAAATAGTTTTTTTATACAGTAACTTGAAATCAATCTGCTGCTTTTTGTAGGTGGAAGCCCAGCGAGGCGCCATGCAGTGGAAAGACTCGGTTGGCGGGGGATTCTCGATTTTTGAAGGAGTCGTCCCTTTGAACTCTGACTACAAGAATGTCAATTGGGAGGTAAGACGCTTAGATATCACTAATAGCTCTCAAATTTCCGTTGGTTTCTGTGCACATCTCCAATTCTTGACTCAATCGCCTTTGCCTAATGTCTCCTCTTTTCTTTTTACCACTTTCTGGCTCTCTCGGATTTTAACCTCTTCGCTCACGTTGTAGATGTTCTAAAAGTCGACCCCTACTCCATCAAATCGCTCAACTGATCGGTAAAAGTTTTAATCCTCTAGGATGTGGTTCCTTTTGTGGACCACTAAAAAGATTATATATATTAAAAAGAAAGATTATTAAATTTACAGCGTCAGTTCACGGAAACTCAGTCGCTGCTGAAAACCTTCCTGAAGTTGTCGAAGTTGCGCAAGAGAGAAGATCTCTTGGCTACGGGCCAAACGCTCATGGGACAGTTGGTCGATGGCGCCGCATTCACTATGGCTCGCTTTGAAAAGAACGAGAACTACACCAGCAAGAATGTGAGTACCTCTGGGAACTTCTTCTCATATATTTTATTGATTTTTCCTGAACAATTTCCTCCAAGCAGCTATAAGAGAAACTTGGTGCAAAACTAGAACAAAATAATTGTTTTAACAAAATAATGAAAGGGTCTCTGCAAATGAGGGCTGAATGTGAATATTTTCTCGAATATTATTCTTCTTATTATTCTTTCGGTAAAATAAACTTGAAACTAACTTTTTTAAGTAAATGGTCTAAATTTAATTCAAATAAGTAATAATTAAAAAAAGTAAGAATAGAAAAGACGAGTGGACATGTTTTTCCAATTCATTGACTCCCAATAGATTTTATCCCTGCTGAAAGAGCCTTTTTTCAAAGATATACGTGATCGGAGTAAACTTCGCTCCTAAGAGTGTCGATCTGCCATTAGATGTCTTGCCTTCGCAGATGAACCTTGCAAAAGCTCAAGTGAGATTTCAATTTTGTAAGAGGTGATTTGAATTAACAATGAGCTAACAACAGTAGTCATTCTCTCCCGTAAAACTAAGGTTCTGCGTTGTGGAACAATATGAAAATAAATTCGAAGTATAAATATGAGAATTTCCGGTATACATATTACTTCAAGAGCTTAAGTTTATTATTCTCATTCGAAATAACGTCTTTATCTCGGGCCCCGCCTTTTTATTTTGATTAGAAAAATTCATGCATAACCAGTTCAAAACTCATACACTTCGCGTTTTAATTGGTGTTCCCATTTTCTTTTTCCAGCTTCAGGAAATTGGGTCTACGCACATGAAAGGAAAGATTTTAATTACGTTACGGTGATCTGCGGCTTCAAATTAATTTGGATGTATACTGTTTTCAAGAGATTACTGTAGACTGTTTTCAAGAGATTACTGTAGACTGTTTTCAAGAGATTACTGTAGAGTGTTTTCAAGAGATTACTGACGAAGGTCCTTTGATGAACTCATGAAAAAGTTCCGTTCCGTTCCTAGAGTATTCCATTATTTCCTTACACAGATAATCGCCGTCTCATCCAATGTCGAAGACCGAGAAGCTCAAGAATCTTTAGACTTCCATGGGAAAACGCTCAATCTTGGAGGTGATAAGGCAATTGTTTTCCGATATCCTTATGCTCAGGAATAAATTGATCGTTTTCCTAAGTTTAGAATCATTCAAGATCTCAAGGAACTCATGCCCAAGAACTTTTTTCGATGTTAATTGCATGTGCTCTAAATTTGAAAATTATCAAGAAATTATCAATAAAACTGCTCAGGGTAGGGTTTTACCAGAAGAATAATGAAGGAAACAGTCTTTTTGTTGTTTCTGTTATACAATTTTTGATTACGTTAGGTAATCTTTGAAGTAGATTGTGAAGAAAACCGCTCGCCACTGATTGCTTCTTTTGAGACTTAATTTGTTTTGATGCTATAGAATTGGAATACGAGTGAACTAGTTTTTCGCTATATACTTGTATGTATTTGTTCACTGAGTTTTCAAAACTTCGACTCGAGTCACTTGGGTCTCAATACCCAAAAATACCTAACATGTTATTTATACTAAAAAAAAAATTCTTGAGAAACTAGCGCATCACATGAGAAGCTTCGAAAGATACATGTATTTACAGCGGTTTTTTTTTCTTTCAAGTGCTCCTCTGAGAATTCGCGTGACTATTTACTGTTAAAGTTATTCAAATACACCCAAAAAACCTTTTTGAAAGCTTCACTGAAAGACATCAACAGAAAACAAGAACTTCACCGCATATAGACGGCGAAAAATGTAGTGATATGAAGTTCAACAGCTTTTGACTCATGTTCCTTATAATCGCAACTTACATCGCTATAGAAGAAAATGGCACGGGCAGCGCAGCGCGTATCTTGCTAGAGCTTTCTAGCATTTCAACAAAAAAAAATTCGGGATACTAAATTTGAAAATTTTGGCATTTTTAGGGTCTATAGCTTTTCGCTTGTTCTGCTTTTCTCCAAAGTAGAGACAGAGTCCGAGAATGTTTTTGTTAAGTTTCGTTAGCTTCAGTTCAATGTTGAGTGAGTCCTTAATAATGAAATGAAATTTTTAGAATTTTTTATTTCTGAGTTTTTTTTTGTGGATATTTTGTACACTTTTGACCTCTAACTTGTGTGGGACCTAAGCTTTAAATAGTGTAAGTAAATCTTTGGTGAGTAATTCTTTTCCGCATGCTTTTTCGTTTGTATATTATATCAGATCAACTGAACAAAATCAACAATTTTATTCATACTAATGGCATTTTTTTAAGTGAGTTCCTCAAAAAGCTCAATTGATCGTCACTATAATTGTGTACCTCTTTTGTTTCTGCTATCATGTTTGTTTTTTGAAAAAAATTGAAATTAACTTTTTAAAAGAATTTATATACTTTACAATGAACAAAAATAGAATGAATTTATCTACCTCGAAAATCTATGTATGTGTTTATATACTTCTTAAAAAAAAACTTATTGTTACCTTTTGAACATTTGTGCTACTTTAGAGTTACTGGTACATTTGATGCTGCCGTATGAAGTATAAATAATTTAATTTCGGAAGACATGGTATAAACTCAGGATAACCATCATCTACCTTGGTGAGCAAAGCTTGAATAACTACTCTTAAGTTTACAAACAAACAGTTCCGACAGCAAGCTGCACTGTTCGGATACTCTTCATGCTCACTGAAAATTCTTACGAAATAGTAAGAAGAAAGGATTAAGAAATCCATTTTTTATCATTTCAAAACTTTTTTTAACGTTTTTATGATGATTGATGATTTTGAGACGATTGTTCTAAGGGATAAAAACATGCATTATATTGTGTGCGTGTGTAGCTCAGTGGGTAAGAGCATCGCCCGGAAAGTGAAGGTCGCGGGTTCGGTTCCCGTCACACCACACGATGTTTGCACAAGTTTCTGCGAACAATGCGCTCCTCTGTTCAGTATAAAAGTTTGCTGCTTAAAATCAACGAAGAGTAGGGTATACTGTTATTTACATGGGGGCTGAACCGGGATGAGGAGAAGAGAAAAGGAAGAAAACCCGAGCGTGAGCTAGTTCGCAGAGACAAAGGCGCCTAGACCTCTGACCGTATACCTCGAGAGACCTCGGTGTTGAGAGGGTGGCGTGTTGTATGGGCCTAAAAATGTGCATAATATTGTGTGCGTGTGTAGCTCAGTGGGTAAGAGCATCGCACGGAAAGCGAAGGTCGCGGGTTCGGTCTCCGTCACACCACACGATTTTTGCACAAGTTTCTGCGAACAATCCGCTCCTCTGTTCAGTATAAAAATTCGTTGCTTAAAATTAACGAGGTGTAGGGTATACTGTTATGTACACGATTTATGATATTAATTTGTAAATCACTCAAAGTTAGGCAAGAAAATAAAAAGCTTGTGAAAATGGCTGGTTATCTAATCTCATTTTGAGAACGATACGTTGACATATTTAGTTCATGTACATGTTATGTACACAGAAACTTGAAATTAAATATTATAAACAGTGACTGGGAACCATAGCAATCGACTTGACTTCCCATCTTGGGTAATTCAGTTCCATCAATTCGTCTGATCGTCAATAATCTCTGAAAACCTATAAAAAAACAGGGCACTTGTTTTCATGTAAAACAAGGGTAGAAAGTTGAGGCGATCGTTGTCGTAGGCGTAACGAAGGCTAGATACATACAAAATTAGTTAAAATAACTATTTCATAACTCAACTAACAACTTTTTACTATGCCAAGAACGCGTGGGAGAAAGTGGGAAGGCGAGGAAGCGATGGAATTGAGTGTCATGAAGAGAGGAGGGAGAATATTGATTATTAGATATAGGGAGAGAAAGGAGGGGGAGGGAGTTTGCGAGAGAATTGCGAGACTAACCCTTTATGATTCCGAAGGCTTGAAATATTTAAAATAGAATGCGAGGCGAGAAACTCAACAGTTAACCAATCGTTAAATTTCGAAAAGCATAAGTAACACATGATTCGGGACCGTCACAGTCTCAGATCGTGTTAGAACGATTTCTGAAGCCAATTCTTTCAGCCTTTTCCTGCCTTTATTGCCTCACGGATGATGCTCGTCAATTAGCATTCTCTGCATCTCGAATGAGTTGTGCAGGACTTGGTCGTGGTTTCCTCCTTGCTGCAACCATCCAACTGTTCATTTGCTTGAAACAAAGAAGAAGAATTGGAAGTACATGAAAAAGATACGACTGTTTAGAGAATCGTGTGAAAAGAATTATTTGCAATACTTGAGTACCTTATGTAACAAACAAGTTTTTTCATTCATCATTTGGGAAAGAGTTTCATAATTTTTTAGTGTCATGCTGTTTAGAGAAACCGTTGTTTGAAAGGATAGATTTTATTAAGTAGAAAAGATTTGAGAATTTTTAAATTTTTTATCAGCTTTTTTACCATGGCTCTATGTAAAAAATTTTTGTTTTGTTTTTGTGTATAAATTGCTTTTTAATAACAAAAAAGCAACAAAAAAAAGATCTTGAGTTCAATGCCTCGTTTTCTTAGTCTACTATTATAGTAAAGTCTACTATTATACTTATGACTAGTTGTTCATTGACTACCACAGTTAATATTTTCAATGACTATTATTCAAATAAGTTTTTTGATGAGTGTTTGTGATATCAGACTTGAAACTCGGCGTTCTGGCCCGGGATGGAGGTCGTCATGCCCCCGCAAGGACTCCTCACGCCGACTTTGTCGTCACCCGGAGAGAAGATTGAGAAGACATATGTACCTTCGTAGCGGCCGCTGTGAAAACAAACATAAGGTTTATTTCATTGAAAGATAGCTACAACACAATAGGAATAACGTTTTTTCATTATTATTATCAACTACATAATAGCTAAAACGGTAAATCAAGAGGCTTTCAGATATGAGGAAGCTTGGACAGAGTAAAGAGGAACTCTGGCGAAGCTCTTTTTGCGAGACTGTGTAGCATTTAAACGTGACACTTAACTACAACGTTAACGTCATGTTGACGTACTATGAATTGATGTCGTTGATGAGTCGAGAATTGCAGCTGAGTCCATTGATGGAGTTGCAAGCCCCCGGGAAAGGCAGAATGCACAAGAAGGAGCCATGGTTTGCTCCCGCTACCGAAACGAACGTGTCCACAAGACCAGTGAGCGGTGGACCCAAGTACTCTATTGTGTCCACGCAGCGACCGCCGAGAATCGCCTGAAGAATATAGAAAATCAACTATATTTTAGAGAGCGCAAAACGGTTTAAAATAGGGCTAAGGCATGGACAAAAACAAGTCTATTGGAAATGATTGAACCCAGCTGCCTCTCTCTTACCGAGACAGTTATAAATGTATAATATAACCGAAAAGATTAATGTAGCGTTGAAATTCGAAAAGAACTTCTCTGACAACAGATAAGCGGGCCATCAATTTCGTATCTTATTCATTCTCACCACGAATTGCCGTGAAATGGCAATTGATTAGGGTGTTTTATTATTGCTTAACCTTGTTTAAAAGTGATTGCTCCGTTGAAAAAGTAGCAACATAAAAAAACAAAGTAACCAATTGTCATTTCACGCGATTCGTGGTGAGACAAAAGAAGGTACGAAATTAGCGGCTCGCTTATCTTTCACCAGATAAGTACTTTTCTGAGTTTTAACGCTCTATATCGTACTTTACGGGAACGATATCATTTGCTAGAAGTATAGATGCGGAGATGAGTGACTTACTGAATTCTTTCTTTTAAAAAAGATTTTTTTCGTGTAGAAAAGTTATTCTTTGGCAACAAAAATCATCCTATCATCATCTAGAGCCTCCTTTCAAAGAATTCGCGATTTCTGGACAACAAACCTTCCTTGCAATCGGAGAACCCATTGAATAGCCAACCACGTCCACTTTTCTTCTTGAATATGCGACTACAGACTGAATGAGCATACGAGTCTGCAAATTAAGCTCCGAAGGTGTTTGTTTTCAAGCAATGATTTAATTTAGATCAACTTCAAGTGTTTATATTTAACCATCTTCCTGTATCTTTCCAGACAGAACATCAAGATTTATAACCTTGACCCTCGTCATCACTTCCGTTCATCCTTATAAACTATATTATTGTTATTGTAGAGTAGGAAAAAAAAGAATTTCAGCATAAAATTGTATGGAAATGCGTAACTCTTATGCAATGCGAATATCCCGCCTTTTCAGCAAACTATGTACCTCGAAACTTGATTAATAGTATGAACCTGAAATACTTTAAGTCCCAATTAAAAAGTGGTGTTCTATATATTCTTCTCTCCTCATGAATTCAGAACTAAACTTCTTTTTTGTCGTTTAAATCGTTCTATATAGGTTTGTTTGTTTGTTTCCCCCCCGTTCAATTCGCTATATTAAAGTCAAATTTCTGTATCGTTTTTGTTATCGAATTTATTCACTTATTTGACAATTGTTTAGCTGATCTATTCATTCCTCATTTTCAATTGTAATTAAATTTGTGCGTTATTGCATCGAAAGATGTAGATAAAATATATATAAAAGACAAATTCACTGTTTCTACGCTATTCATAGAAATCTGTTTCGCCCCAGCTCAGACAGATTTCTGTGCTCTCTGGGTGGGGCTCATCAGTGAGTGCCCAGAGATTAAATTTACGTTAAATTTTCAGAGTTATGAATTATATACACAAAAAAAGTCAACAAAAACAAAGTAAAGGAGAAAAGGTATGTTTAACTCATTTCACATATTTTTTCCGTGCGGTATTGTACGATACATCAGGTGTAAAAGAGTATTTAACAAATTCTTATTTTTATGGGGATCTTAGAAACGTTCTACTAGGTTACTTTATTGTGTGTTTCTAGTCTGTCCTACGTGATATTTATGTGGAATAAATCAGTTTTTATCATTTTTCGTTATTCACGATTTAAAAAAAAAGTTTATAAAATTTAATAGATTTGTTTGGTAAAAAGATCGAAGCAATTCTAACTTGTTTAGATGAACAATAGAGTGAATGAGATTAGTTCACCGCAGATTGGTTTCCTAACTAGTGTACATCAGATTGAGAACATGGCTGAAGTAAATGAGGAGAATGGACCTGTTTTATGTAACTGCACTTGACGTCTACCATGGGAGCAATCGTCCTTCCAGCATCTCCGTATGTGGTTGCGTACACTGAACCCGCCGGGTGACCACGTTCCTAAAAAGCCTAAATTTGTTTGATTTCATAATACATGTATATCTTCTTTCAATTTCTGTACTCTTTCGGTAAAAGAATCTATTCTGAAAGTGATTTTCTGATTATACTTTTTAAATAAATTTGGAACTGGTATAATTCCAGTTTTATCTGCCTCAAAAGGTTCCGTTATTAAAGCTTAGAAGTTTAAAAATCTATATTAATGAAGTGGAAACGATTCAATAGTGCATAAAAATGAATAATCTGTTCATTTTATAGCATCAATGGTTTGCCTAAAAAATCAAGAAGAAGTTCATAATCAAGCATAATTTTGAGAGGCAGGTTTCATGCGATTTTGAACTAATATCTTCCTTACAAGGTTTAACAAACTCACGAACATGCTCAACCAAGCATATATTGCTTACCTGGAAGCGGTCTCGAATGTCAGCAAACGTCCCAGCTGAGTTGGTTATTCCATGGACAAGCACTACTGGTTGGGTTCTGGAAATAGGAGTGGGAAATCATTTGGAGTTTTAGAGTATGATATAAATAAATCAAAGAATTACAAAGTTAATCATAAATAAATCAAAGTAGCTTTTACTCTAGAATTCTCTAGAATTGATTGATTGGAGCTGCTTTGAAAAAAAACATGCAATACTTCTTCCATTTGGTTCTGAGAAAAAAGTTCGTAGTAAATCGTACAGAAAGCCAACAGTGTTCTGGTGCCTGAAGGGTGGTCGGTTCCTCCGAAACTCCCCCTTCCACCCAAATCATTCCTCGCCAGCAAGTCATGCACACCTGAAGGATTTTTTTGCTGCGGAAAATAGAGTCAGAAGAGAAAACTCAGCCAAGATTTATAAGGGGTTGCTGATCAATTTAACTATCCTTCTTGTAAGTTAGCAATTCCTTCGTAACAAGATACCAATCACATGTCTATTTTGAAACACTATAATACGCATATGATAAATGTCTGTTCGGTAAAAAATTTAGCTCAAAAAGTAAATTACTTTCTTTGTTGATACCATTTGAATGACAGTAGGAATCATCAAAATGTGTGAATAGGATTAGAATATGAAAAGAAAATGGTTCCGTCAAAAATATTTTGTTGTTTCTTTATTGTAACTATTACGAAATTCAGTAAATTTCGCGTTGGTTCATGTTCTGAAATAGAATAATGTATCATTTTAAAGGCTCCTTAACATATAAATTGCTATCCATAGAATTTCATCACAAACTTCTGTTGCTTCTGCTTAAGGTACTTTACTAGATGTAATACTTTTCGTGCTTCTTGTTAACCCATATTACATCATTGAGAACCAAGTGTTCCTTTTTTGTACATATCCACATTAAATTATGATCCAGAACTCGTTTTTCCCTTTTGTTCTGTAAACTTTTTCCTCCTGTATGAATAGGTAACCTTGAGCTTTCAAATCCCCTACTTATGACCATTAACTAACATTCCCTTTTACGTTTGGGAGTTCACTCTTCAAACGCCCTAAAACTTTTTTAGAAAGAGAAAAAGAGTGAGTGCGAGAAAAAAGCGATAGAGAGAAAAAAGAGAAGGAGAGTGAGAGAACGAAACACTAGCAAAGCTTAGAAACTTCATAGTGGTTCACTTGCCAGTAGACTATCAGAAGAGAGAAGAAATCGAAAGGTATTTTAGAACTAGTTAGTAACAATGATGATATTTTTTCATCTTTACGATGAAAAAAATATTCACAGTGAAGAGGTAAATAAACGATATTGTTATATTGCACATGATACTCAGCTGTAACTGAAAAATTCAAAAAAAATCTTTTTAAAAAATGTTTAAAGAGGGTTCAATATCGACAATAATCAATGAGTTTCGATAGATACAGCAATATTTTCCATGAATTTCTCATTCATTCAAGTTCAACTCGTACGCTTTATTACCATTGTCTTAGAACATGAAGTGCCTTGGTTCTTAACGAATAGCATCAGTGATTTAGTGTTCAGAAAAAAAAGGTCGGAAAAGGTTTGGATGATACGCAACCGTGTCGGTCAACTCCTGGTTGAACATACACGCTGCAAGGATTAACATGCTAACCCGATCCATAAGTGTTGATAAGGAACTGGGTAAAACCGGAGCTGAAGGCAGACTCTGCGATGGTCACCAGAATCGAAAACAGATACAGGAACAGCGCTATTCCGTTTAGGTTCGGTGACATGGCAAGTGAATTCTTCTTCTTTCCCTTTCTCTCTACTGTTCTCCGTGAAATGTAAAGAAACATAGCATGAGAGAAGAATGGCATAAAGAATGAGATACGCTAGAGGAAGAACAAGTAAGAATGATTAGGCACGTGAGGGATTTTTAGAGCTTGGTAAGATGTTCTCAGTTGAAAAAGAGAGTGGAGAGACTGAAACAAAGAGGTAGTAGAATCGGAAATGAAAGAGAGAGAGAGAGAGATAGAGGAAGAGAGAGAGAGAGAGAGAGAGAGAGAGAGAGAGAGAGAGAGAAAAGGAGAAACAGGAAAAGAGAGGGGGGAGGGAGAAGAGAGCAAGATCAGAGGGGGGATGCTGGTATAGGCTCAGGAAGGAGCCGGTGATAGATTGAAGAAAAATAGAGACTTAGAAAAAAATGAACATACAGAAAGTATAAAAAAGGTGGGCCGAGTAAAATATAAGATAATAGCGAAAGTGATTTTAGAGGTTGTAATTTGATTTTATCTGATGTTTCAAAATTTCCTTCCAACTAAACGGTACTCTCAAGGTGTCAGCATCTTACTGGAGGCCATTCTGATGAGTAAAAAGATGGGAGTAACAGTTCAATGTCAACCTATGTCTCCTTTATACCTTATCATGTCAAAATTGAAAGCGCAACTTGACTGCTATGCCACATTGGCACTCTTCCGTATATAGTTCGGTGGGTTAGAGCATTGCCCGGAAAGATAAAAAGCGGGTTCACTTCTTGTGCAACGATCAGTTTTTGCAGGGGTTTCTTCTAGCATATGTACATATACTGTTCACCTGTTTCTACCTGAAGCAATTTTGTACACATTATATGAGCCTTCTCACGACTTTAATATGTGTACTATTGTTGACCAGATTTTGAGAGAAAGTAGCAATTTTCCATTCGAACTCGGATTTATTCGAAGCACCCTCCTTAACAAACCTCATTGGTAAAATAGCGTTTTTATGTTTTTTGTTTGTTGGAAGTTTCTTTATTGCTATCCAATCAATGATTTGTGTTCAAAATTTAAAACGATTTAAGAATTATGAAAAACTCCATATTTCTATAACTACATCGAGATTCTACACAAATACAAAATTTAACAAAAAATAGGTTTAAAATTTTAACATTGGAAAGAACTAATTACGGACCGGAACTTTAGTATTGAGCTTTCAGAAGAGCACATAAAGAAAAACTGAACAATTTAAGCACTTGCATCAAATTTAAGGGAATCACAAGTTTAAAATAACAGTTTTTTGATGCGTTTCAGTGAGATTTCATTGTCGAGCACACTCATAAAAACTAAGCATCATAGAAGAAAAGTATGAAGTATAAACAGTCATACTTTCAAATTTATACGTGTGTATCATACTTTTTTCTTGTGAATTAATTCAATTCGATTACAGAGCAAGATGTAGACTTTCGTACTGTTTAAGCCATCGGACTCGAAAACGAACAGTTTTGAGGAAGAAGAAAACAAATCTCTATATATATATATATATATATATATATATATATATATATATATATATATATAGACAAATTAAGTAGCTGAAAGACACTGGGTCAGCTCAAAATAATTAAAAGATCTCTAGGAGCATCGTTTTTGAGAGATTAAGTTTCAGTCGATATAATTGTAAGAATCTGTGATATTCTCTGTAAAAACTAACAGGTTAATACATAAAACAATTAGAGGTTTGAGAAACACTAGAGTGATGTTCGTTATTATTTTTATAATGTCTATGAGAAAAGAAAAGAGAGAAAAGTTGCAAATATACCTCTTAAAGAATAAATACGCATCCGAACTTTCAAACGAAAAGTTTAACCTGTAGATTTTTTTTTGACTTATGAACAACCATCTCTGCTATGTTTTCGTTCTAATAACTGTGGCTCACTGATTACGACTAAAAAAATTGAATAGGCTTCACAACTCCATCTAAAGAGTGCGACAATGCGCAGTGTTTAAATGTTCCGAAGGTATTCTTGAATATCTTATTGCGAGTTTCTTGCAAAGTTCAGAGTTGCCTAAAGTTATTTTTAAAATCCCGTAAAAGGTTTTATTTGTTGTTGAAAAAGTTCGAACAAGCGCCCGCTTAAGATCACAAATTAAACATTCAGCAAACACTAGTAGTGCGCAACACCGAATGCAGTTCAGGAAGCTCACAAAGTGATCATAAGAATGAATCCGAGCATTGGCAAGTACGGCTTGAGCAGAGGGCCTACAACGGGAGTCCACAGCATGTAATCCACCAACCACCAATACGCCTGTAAACATCGCCTTGTTGTTCACCAAATCCTATTCTAAGTTTTATTTCTATGAAACGCTTTAACAACCGTTCTATAAAAAGATGAAAATTACATATAACTTGAAATGGAATTAAATGAACTGAACAGTTAAAAACAACCAAAAAGCTAAATAGAAGCTTTTTAACATTGAAAATAAAGTAATACTCACCTTGAACTGCAGTCTGCCCCAACTTGAGAAGGATCGACTCACTTCAATTGTCCCGCTCCCCATTCTTTGCTTCGCCATTTCGACCTGAACACGGAAAATTTCTCTCTATGACCGTATGGTACAATCGATCGTTAAAAAATTTGAATAAAAATTCGTCTTTTCAGTGAATTATTCACTAAAAAAAGGTTTTTCAGAAAAATTAACTTTCATGGGTACTACACACAAAAATAGTATGAATATTCATACTTTCGAAAGTATGAGAATGGAACTCTATACTTCAAAAGTATTCCTGCGTGTAAGTATGAAAGTATGCTAGAGAGGCATACAATCAATGTATGAATATAATAACTTGAAAGTACATATACAATTAAAGTATGCTAAATATATTTAGAAAGTATGCTGTCTACAAAACGAAAGTATGCTGTTTCTTGGGTTTTCCATTTAATATTTTTGTTTGTTTGTGACTTTTCCGAAAGGCCTTTTTTCTCGAAAAGCGTTCCCGAAGGGCCTTTTTGAAGGAGAGCGCTTCACAATCAAAAAATTTTCCCAATGTCTTCTTTCCAGAATGGCTGAGTGAAATAATTAACACGATACGATTTTATATGTGCTTCTCTGGAGATAATAGATGTATATAGAGCAACCTAAGTCAACCGGGTTTGATAATTGGATAAGAGCCAAAAAAAGGAAGAGAAGCCCCCAAGGCATACTTTCAAAAGTATTCTATTTATACATTGATTGTATGCCTCTCTAGCATACTTTCATACTTACGCGCAGGAATACTTTCAAAGTGTTACTATTCATGAATAACATGTATGCCTTTTTAGCATACTTTCCCAAACTCATCCTTTTTGTTGTTGTGTGTACTGCAGTTGAATTGGGCAAGTTTTAAAAAATCTAAGCAAAAGATTTCAAAGTTCTTGTGTTTTACCGACATTATAAGACCTAGGCTTGCGACCTGATTACTTTTTTCGAAAACAAATATTTGTTGAAATTTTTTTTTTGGAAAAAATAGACGAGTATGCACAAAAAATGAAAAAAGACCCAATGAAAGTCGTCCGAAACAAATTTGCTGAATTAAAAATGAAACTGCTTAGGCTCAGAAAGAGGTTATGCATGAAAGGCAGTACGGCTTGGAAACAAGGTCGTTTGTATGATTAGTTTTGATATAACTGTTTGAACCGGTCTCATTAAAACAAAAACTTTTGAAGTGTTTTCAGAAATATTTCACTGTTTTTTTTCTCGTTTAGGCTTAGGCGAAAGGTTACGTTAACAAGGTCGTACAGCTTAGGAACGAGACCGTGTAAAACAATCTGTCTTAGGAACAAGACCGTTTAAAACAATTTGTCGTAACATATTAATTGACTCACCAACCGTCAATTGAGTAGCGAAATGTGGACAATTGACAAAAGAAGGTCAGGGTGTTACAAAATTCAGGTTATATTATATATAACCCTTAACACATTTGGTCTCGTTTCTAAGCCTTACGGCCTCGTCAGCGTAACCTTTACCTAAGCCTAAACGAAAAAAAAACAGTAAAAAAAATACTTGAAAGCCTAAGGCCTCAAGCATACGCAGACGATCTCAAGATTTATGTTTCTTATGATGAGAACTCATACGGCGAACGAACTCGAGAGCTGCAATCAGCATTAGATTCCGTATTCGATTGGTGTTTAGTTAACCAACTATCTCTTTCTCCATCCAAGTCTCTCCATATTCACATTGGAGGTCGATCTTTATATTCCTCATACAGTATAAATAATGTTTCCATTTCATGTGTATCTCAGATACGTGACCTGGGCATACAAATAGTTTCTTCTTTGCGTAGGAAAGAGGCTGTAGCAGACCGAGTTAAAAAGGCATCCAAAGCAATGTATGCTATGCTCCGTGCGGTAACTGTTAATGATCCTGGTATACTGGTCAAGTGCTTTAAAACTTACGTAATGCCGCACTTGGACTATGCTTCGAATATATGGAATCCATACTATGGAAGAGATTGTAATGATATAGAGAAAGTTTTGAGGAAATTCACTCGCATAGTTTATCATCGATGTTTCGCAAATGAAGTTAATACGAGGTCTCTTCCTTCTTACCCCAATCGACTTGCCCGCCTTGGATTAGTTTCTCTTTCCAAGAGGAGGATATTTTCTGACTTAGTTATGGGTTTCAAGATCTTCCATGGACTGTCTATAATAGATAAAAAGCGATTTTTCAAAGAGACTATTCCAACGCGAACTAATACAAATGGCTTATTAGTTCAGGGTAGCAAGAATACAGCTAGAAACAACTCTTATGGAATGCGAATATCCCGCCTTTTCAGCAAACTACCTCGAAACTTGATTAATAGTATGAACCTGAAATATTTTAAACCCCAATTAAAAAGTGGTGTTCTATCTACTCTTCTCTCGTCATGAATTCAGAACTAAATTTCTTTTTTTTTTGTCGTTCAAATTGTTCTACCTATATAGGTTTGTTTGTTTGTTTTTTTTCCCGTTCATTTCGCTATATTAAAGTCAAATTATGTATCGCTTTTGTTATCGTATTTGACAATTGTTTAGCTGATCTATTCATTCCTCATTTTCAATTGTAATTGAATTTGTGTGTTATTGCATCGAAAGATGTAGATACAATATATATATATATAAGGCAGAGCGGAAAAAATACTTTAAAAAACTGGAATGTAAATTGCAATACACAGAAAGTTCGAAAAGGGCCTTTTTTACCCTGATGACTGTAGACTTTTACCTTGATGACTTTTACCCTGATGACTTTAGTGGCATTTGCTCTTCGGGCTGCGCACTGTTTTGCTCACCAACCGTTTTTAACCGTAAAAAGTAAAACTGATTTGCTCACATACAGTTAAAATGGTATCGCGACAGTTTGTTACAAGACACTTTGTTACACGACAGTTTGTTACACGCCCTTCACAGATTTGTTCGCTTAGGCTCTGTTAAAATGTTTGCTGACGAGGCCGGCCGTACGGCTTAGGAAAGAGACCACATGAAAAAATTTCTCGCTCTCTTGACTCTTTGTCGATTCAATGACCCTAATTTGTCAAAAAATACAGTAGTTAAAACACACTAAAAAACGGGGGTTTCTTCTAGCAAAGCCCCTGTAACAAAGTGTCGTGTAAAAAACTGTCGTGTAACAAAGCGTCATGGATCCGTTAAAAATTTGCTCACATACAGTTAATTTTCACGGTTAAAAACGGTTGGTGAGCAAAAAAGTGCGCAGCCTCGAGAGTGCACTCACACGGCAATAACCGAAAAGCGTGTTTTCCAAAAAGTGTGTTTGTAAAATTCACTACTCTCACCATATACAAAACTCATAGTGTGTTTATGAGTACACTTCCTGCTCACAACTACTGTGACAAATTTTCATTTCCAAGTTTTTTTAACTTCAACATTCTTTCACACGTTTTCTAATTAATCGCTTCAATTCAATTCAATTCAATTAAATTCAGAACGACTCAACGGGATGGAAAATTTTAGAAAGAAGACACTGGAGGCGTAAAAAAATTTCGTCAGGTGTGCTTTATCACTCGTTTCAGTTTTTATTTAAGAAAGAGAAAGAGGTTAAAAAGACAAAATTTGAGTGTCAATTTTTTTATTCGAAAGCTGAAAAAAAAATCTTGGCATGAAAAACTTAAAAATGAAAGTTATTCACATTAGTTGTGAGTAGAAAGTGTAGTCATAAACACTTTACGAGTTTTTTTTTATTTCGTAGGATTAGGGCATTTGGTTTTCTATTTGGTAGGATAAGCGAGCAAAAAAGCGAGCTTTTGTTTTCTCTTTGGTTTCTTAATTCACCTCATCGACCAGGTTTAAAGAATTTTAAGCAGTCAAAACAGCCGCGACATCAATCTCTCGAAAAAAGTTGAGCGATCGACGATGTATCTGTAAAGATGACATCATTGCTCGATGAATGAGATCATCGAGTCAGTGTTGATACAACTGAAATTTTTCACGATGAGATCATGGCTCTCGCACTTTTTAGGCAAAAAATTGTTGGATCAGTGAGGTATGAGATGATCTTGCGAGAGCACGCGAAATAACACCTTAAAGTACGAGAAAATGAGATTTCACATGTCGTCTTGCTCTCCAAATGAATCTTAAAATACTATCTAATCGCAATCTAGTTTGTTTCCGTACTTAAAAATCATTTCAGTTTTTTTGTTGAACATTTCATTAAAATTTTTGTTTTTTTGTTCTATTCTCGACACTTCGTACCCGACACTTCGTACCGCGACATTTCGTACCCCCCATTTTTTCTTCTTGTTTTTTTTCCTGAGCCTAAGCTTCTTTTTTTTTTCGAGCCTAAACTTTTTCCTGAGCCTAAGCGTTTTCAATGTAAATATAATTTATTTGATGTAAAAATACCTTTTTAATGTGAAAATTATTTTTTCGTAAATGTATGTAAGACAGAAGTATGACCCATGGAACCTCTAGGAGGGGAGGGGCCTAAAGTGCGAACAAGTGCGATTAATATAAAACTCGAGTCCGTGTAATAAGAAAAGTTCAGAGCGCAGACATTGACTCTGTCAATTACGCGCGTAAGTTCTAAGAATGTAATTCCGTGCAGGACCTTTTATTTCCAAAAAAAAGTTAGTCAAGGTCACATCATCTTTCAAAATTTTCGCCTAATTTGAATGACATGAAGTCATCGCACCGATGATCTCATCGTTCAGAGATTAATTTCGCGGCAGATTTTTCTCATTCTATTTAGTTTTTTTCGAAAAAACTTTTTTTGAAGTCCTTAAATAACCTTGGTCACATTGCAACTGCCATCCTTCTCGATGAACTTGAAGCCATACTTGCCCAGCTGCTCCAGCTTGGAGCCTCCATGGGTTTCACAATCCAGCTGGATGATGAGCGGAGGATCCTGTTGGGAAGTAAACATCCACTCCCAGGAGTGACCTATGCTGCAAGAAGACCGCTTGATCATGTAAGCAAACTGCTTGGAGTGTGAAGTAATTGGCTGAAATGATGACTCCTATCTCGCATCTCACTATGAACATCGATAGGAGGCAAACAGGAAGTCTTGCTAGAGTGTCACCCTATCAATCAAGTCTATTGAAACTTTGAGTTAGTATCAATTTGTTTGAATTTAATCTTAATGTCTCAACTTTTTTTCAAATCTCATTAAATTTTTGAGAGCAAAAATTTTAAAAATCATCATGCTTGTATTAATAGATTATTAGCTTCCCTCTGATTAATAGATTATTAGCCTCCCTCTGACTTTGTAACTCTGCTAGGAGTTTGATGAATTTCCTCAAATGTTCGACACTAATCAGCAAGGCGTACCTAACTTCCGAAGAACCCAATTAAGTTTCCTTTCTCAGCAATGCGTCAGACGGAGAGTTTTTCTTCGCTAGCAAGAAAACTCGAGAACCTCGTGAGTCAAAAGTTCGCAATACAGTAGTTTTAGACATAATTTCCTAACAAGAAAGAGTGGTTGGCCAACAGCTTGTGACGAAGGTTATTCGCTTAGAGAGAACAAACTTTTTTCTAATTTGATAATTTCGGATCGAAGTTGGTGTGGAATGCTAAAGAAAATGTTCTTATTTATAACTTGTTCAGCTACAGAATATTTCTTTGTCTTAGAATTTATGATTATGTATAAAAAATAAAGAACAAGAAAGGAAAACCGACTTGTGAGGAATGTAAGCGCATCGCGGCTTGCCCCATGTGTGGCACTGTTGTATCATTACTCCCATGTCAGGAGTATACCTGAATGCATCGAAGTCTGTGTCATGCATAAAAAATATGCTTATGACAACCAAAACAGATTGTTACTTTTTGCGCATGCATTTTATTAACGATGACTAGTAAAGAATAGAGAAGCGGCTATGCTCCTGTAAACTAAGAGCAGAAAGTCGCTGAATTTCATCGATCCTACTCATTATTTTGAATCCACGTACTATCTATAAAAGCCGTTGTCTGTCGCTCTCGCAAATCTTTTTTTTTTTGCTCTGAGCTACGATTCTTAATTCAAAATTACTCTAACTCCGCCATTCTCATCAAATTTCTTCGGGAACTTATATGGACTCGGATTCCGCGGATTCTTGGCGTTTTTAGTGAATTGAAAGTAGATGTTAAAATCTAAGCTGTTAACAAATAATTTGTAGCGCAACGCCTGAGTTTATTTATGGTCTAAGTTTCCTCGAACTATTGTCTCTCAACCATAATAGCGATGTCTTTAAAAAAAGTCTTTTTTTAAATAAAGCTATCATTCAATGAAGTATATGACACTCTTGAAACATTTTGGCGGACATTTCAAATCAACCAAGAAGTCTTCAAAACTGAACCAAAGAGTTGCCAAAGATCTTGGTGTAATCATATGTGATCGTTTCTCTTATCGTAATCATGTTGAAGACAAATGTAAAAAAGGCTCTGCTCTTGTTAACATGATGTTAAAAGCCTTCAAGTCACCATTTCCGCCTCTTTTAACTTCAGCTTTTAAAATTTATGTCAGACCTGTTCTTGAATACGCTAGTGAGTTATGGAATCCCTCATCCCCCGACTTAGTGAAATATATTGAAAAAGTTCAGCGGTCGCTTACGAGAAGAATCCTAGCAAGATCTGGCCATTCCAGACTTCCCTATTCACAAAGAATCTCCATGTTAGGCCTAGAAAGTCTTGAATATCGTTGTGCTATATCTGACCTTCTATTTATTCATAAATGTGTCCACAAAAAATGTGAACTTGAAACTATGAACTTGTTTCAGTTGTCTGCAGTACAGAGATTTTCTCGCCATTCTCATGAGCTCAGGCTAAAAACACCTCATAATATTAGCAAATGTTCTATTTCTACATGTGTTTCTCGCCAGCTATCAGTATGGAATTCATTACCTTTAGAGATCGTCAGTACACCTAATACTGCTAGTTTCAAAAAACAATTATTATCTCTGCCTACTGAAAAGATATTACCTAAACCTTTCGTTCATGACTAATATAATTGTCGATTTTAAGTATATCACCCCCCCTTTTTCATCTATACCGCAACCCCTAAACACCGCCACTTAGAAGAAAGTCCATGCTTTTAACTTTGTTTTTGTTTGTGTTTTCATGATATCTCATGTGCTTGGAATAAAGAAATGAAATGAACCAATGCGCTAGTTTATCAGCAACAGCCTCGAAGAATTTCAGAGTGTCATTCGATGCGCGGATGAAGAAATTCGCCCCTGGAAACAGTCCAAGTTGATACTCACCGCGCATGATTCAGCTCAAAGTGTCAAATACTTAAAACCATTAAAATGGGAAAAGGTTCTCAATTGTGTTACACTATCAATCGTAGTTGACTGTGAGTTCAAGAAGATCATTGCAATCTTCTTTAAGATAAAATTTTCACCGACTTCAATTATCCACTACTAATCTGCAATTCATTCGCCCCTTTATTCATTAATTTAAGCATCATTTATTTATCCAAGCCGTTTTACGATAATCCGTATTGTTGAGTCTTTTTTATAATCACATAAATATTTTTCAATTAGTCATCTCTGTGATTTCAGAAGTTAAAAACCCCTTGTGATGACTCGATTGAAATTCACTGGATCATCAATCCTTTCTAACCATTGACCCATTCAGCACGGAGACTGTGCTCATCAATTCCAAGCTGATCGAAAAGTGCATCGAAAGACATGTCATCCTCGAAGTTTTCGTCGAAAAGATTTTTCCTGGAATAAAGCTAACTTACAACAAAAAGAGCTTCTATTGTGTTTTCTATAATAAGTCGAATACTTACTCATCAACTTATGAAATAACTTTCAATATTAAAAAAGTTTTGAGCATTAGGAAACAATTTGAGGCTCTAATCTACTTTAGCCATCCAATGAAGGTTTAGCCGTCCAATGAACAATTAGCCGTCCTAAAAAGATTAGCCGTCCAAAGATATTTTTTTCTCAGAAAGAGATTTTATTCATGAAAACTCCCTTCCCCTCTTCTCTTCTTAGGGCTCTTTTCCCCCTTTAGGGCCGCCCTCCTTCCTCCCCCTCCCCCTAGGCCCCCCCGCTTAGGTCTTCGCTTAGGTAGGGCCCTCTTCCTCCCCCTTCCCCTTTAGGCCCCCTCGCTTCCCTGCTTAGGTAATTTCCCCCCTAAATTTATAAAGATAATTTAAAAAGAAAGGACGGATTTGTCAAAAAATAGAGAAATGGTGTAATAAATGAATCTTTGAACGGCTAAAGTTTCATTGGACGGCTAAAGTTTGATTGTACGGCTAAATTTCGATTGGACGGCTAAAGTTTGATTGTACGGTTAAAGTTTGATTGGACGGCTAAAGTTTTGATTGGACGGCTAAACCTTCATTGGACGGCTAAAGTAGATTAGAGCCAAATTTGACATAGTATTCATGCCACACATAAAAAAATAGATTAAGAAGCGTAGAAGGAAATGTAAAAAAATTAAAGAGATTTAATGAGAAAAGAACAAAGGGAAACGGGAGAATAAAGAAGAGATGGAGAAATAGGATAAAAGAAAAAGAGCCCAGAAAAATTAAAATTTAAACATACCTCCAAAAAGTGTCTTGCTGCATCATCCAGAAGGACTTGCCTCTTTTCAGGAGGGCTATGGCCAGATTAGCCCGCAGAAGATAGATGGTCTGATACGGACCCTCAGCAAAATTGAATGGCTTCTAAAAACACAGAAAACTTTTTACAACAATAAAAACTAGATTTGATAATCATGGAAAGGTACCAAAACAAGGAACATTCAGTGATACGGCTACGTTATTGCTGGCTACTCATCCAATGCAAAGAACTGGCATGTGTATAGTAGGAGAACTTACATATAGTGAAGGAGTCGGCCAGTGAAATTGCCTCAAAGATGGCCAGCGGCTTCGAAGGTCGTCTCTGGCTACGGTATCCAGTGTCACGAAGATGAGTCTGACGAATAAAACATTTTCCCTAAAGTTATAACTATCTCGGAACATGAAGGCCTATAACTTTCGTCATACACAAAATCATTCAATTGTTTCAACTGTTCAATTCAACTTTTCTAATCGCTTTCTTAGCTTCTCCCACTTGACAATACTTGAAAAAGAAACCTTGTCTCTGTAACATTTAAATTATAATATTTTACATTTATCGAATTTTCGCCGATTAGACAGCTGTTTCGAATTCCTAATGATCTATAGCAATGAAAGCGAGTAATAAATCGGCACCTTCAAGTCGTACTCCTTCAACTATTAAAATCATACACTTTGATCTGACTCTTGCTTTGTTGATGCGTTGTTAAGAAGAATGAAACTTTGAAAATTATTGTTAAGGAAGTATCTTGCTATTTAGAAAAAGAGAACCTTTTATCGCCCTACCAGGCTGGTTTTAGAGCTAGGAGGTCTACTGTGACCTCTTTAGTTGAATCTCATTCGTTCATTGTTGACTCGTTATCCCAAAGCATCCCTATCGATATAATATTCCTTGATATCAGTAAAGCATTTGATTCTGTTGATCATAGATTACTTCTAAATAGGATAGCATCTTTTGGTTTCTCTTCTCCAATCGTTAAATGGTTAACTGATTATCTTGTTAGCCGCTCACAAACAGTTATGATCGATAATAGTCTATCTGACCCAATTCCCGTAATATCAGGTATACCTCAAGGATCATCTTTAGGCCCGTTGTTATTCTTGTTGTACATCGACTCTGTTAAAGAAGCTATCCCCGATTCTATCAAATTTTGCTTATTCGCCGATGATATAAAGATAATGGGACGCGCTACCTCTTGTAATTATATCCAACTAGCTTTGAATCGTATAACCGATTGGTGCATAGAGTGGAATTTGTCCCTATCCATATCTAAGTGTAATGTACTTCATCTCGGATCATCCAATTCTCGCAGCGTCTATTACATGAACAGTCAACCTCTAGTAGTTGGTAGAGTTGCCAAAGATCTTGGTGTAATCATATGTGATCGTTTCTCTTATCGTAATCATGTTGAAGACAAATGTAAAAAAGGCTCTGCTCTTGTTAACATGGTGTTAAAAGCCTTCAAGTCACCATGTCCGCCTCTTTTAACTTCAGCTTTTAAAATTTATGTCAGACCTGTTCTTGAATACGCTAGTGAGTTATGGAATCCCTCATCCCCCGGCTTAGTAAAATCTATTGAAAAAGTTCAGCGGTCGTTTACGAGAAGAATCCTAGCAAGATCTGGCCATTACAGACTTCCCTATTCACAAAGAATCTCCATGTTAGGCCTAGAAACTCTTGGATATCGTCGTGCTATATCTGACCTTTTATTTATTCATAAATGTGTCCACAAAAAATGTGAACTTGAAACTATGAACTTGTTTCAGTTGTCTGCAGTACAGAGATTTTCTCGCCATTCTCATGAGCTCAGGCTAAAAACACCTCATAATATTAGCAAATGTTCTATTTCTACATGTGTTTCTCACCAGCTATCAGTATGGAATTCATTACCTTTTGAGATCGTCAGTACACCTAATACTGCTAGTTTCAAAAAACAATTATTATCTCTGCCTACTGAAAAGATATTACCTAAACCTTTCGTTCATGACTAATATAATTGTCGATTTTAAGTATATCACCCTCCCCCCCTTTTTCATCTATACCGCAACCCCTAAACACCGCCACTTAGAAGAAAGTCCATGCATTTAACTTTGTTCTTGTTTGTGTTTTCATGATATCTCATGTGCTTGGAATAAAGAAATGAAAAAATGAACGTTTCGCTCTATGAAAGAATCGTCAGCGAATGGAATCACCAAGTAATGGTGATTTCTTCGGTGGTTTTTCAATTGTGTTCTACATATATCAAAGTCACCTCTTCTGGCTATATCACCATTACTTGGTGATTCCATTCGCTGACGATGCTTTCATAAAGCGAAACATTCGAAGTCTCATTCTTCTTAAAACGCATTAAGAAGGCAAGACACAGATCAAAGTGTATCGTCTACTGGATTCTCAATCCTTCTCAGCATCAACAAGGCAAGACACAGATCAAAGTGTATCGTCTACTGGATTCTCATCAACAAGGCAAGACATAGATCAAAGTGTATCGTCTACTGGATTCTCATCAACAAGGCAAGACACAGATCAAAGTGTATCGTCTACTGGATTCTCAACACAGCTCAAAGTGTATCGTCTACTGGATTCTCATCAACAAGACAAGACACAGATCAAAGTGTATCGTCTACTGGATTCTCATCAACAAGGCAAGACACAGATCAAAGTGTATCGTCTACTGGATTCTTATCAACAAGGCAAGACACAGATCAAAAAGTATCGTCTACTGGATTCTCAATCCAATGCGTTTAATTCAACACAAGTTCTTCATTGACTTTTTAAAATCATATTTTAGTGTGTAACTTTTGATATCGATGAGTATTGAATGAAAAACTAATATACAGTACTTTATTATCTGTGTCAAGTATTGTTTTAGAAATTTCAATAACAATTATTCAAAAATTGTGTTTAAATGCGGCATCTGAGTTCTGACCCGGAACTATCTTCACCCAAAAGTCAGCTGTGTTTTTGCTTCACTACTATCTGGATGTAAACACTAGCCTATGCAAATATTCCATTTTCTGTATAGTATTATAAAAAGTTAAAATAAAAAACAATTAAATATAGTATAAATGATATGATATCTGAACAAAGACGAACCTTTGATGAACGCCGTCAAGTTGTGCCGTGTTGCAGAGAAAGTTGTACGTCATGTTAAGTGCGTACTGGTTGAGGAAGAAGAAGGCGGGTGGCCGAGTAAATTCCTCATCTAGGGTGTTCATCAACTCCTGCAATCAAAATTACCTTCTTTTTATCAAACAGAAAGAGTTCTCGTCTTTCTTTGCCCAAGATGCACGTTACCTCTACCGGAGACATTATAGCTAGCGGATGTTAGACTGGAGTAATTACTTTGGCTGTTCGTGCAAAGAGTGAGTCTAAGAGAAGCTCTGTCACATCTCTTAATATTTTCAGTTTTCACACTATGAATGAGGATCAACGCTGAGCTTTGCCGACCCTGGCTTTCGATTACTTGAGTAGTGCGAGAAAGAAAAAACCTTGAATTCGTAGGAGTTCTCGATAAGTTGAAGAGAGACCGAATCTGCGTGTCTCTTCACATAGCGCACTGCGTTCGTCGCGTTAAAAGTCTTCCTAATGACGAGAAGACCGAAGACGAACCAGAAGAGATAGAATGAAGCGTAGAGAACTTTGATGCTACCTTCGTACAGGTGAGTGGCGAAGAAGGATTTGTTGCACGTCGCAGGCATCGAGTTTTTATTAGAGCTATCCCGGCTTAAATTCCTAAAAAGCTTCGATGTTTTCTGATTTTAACCAATAGGCAACTGATAGAGAAAATCTGAAACATAGAGCGATGATAATATATCTTATATCAGAGGCCTTAAGATTGTGAATCAAAAAGAGAAGAAGAGAGAGAGAAAAAGAGAGAGAGTGATAGAGAGAGATATGGATAGGCGAAGAAGTTTAAAATACTTGTTCAAAAACATCGAGTTAACCTAGGAGGAAGCTTTTTGGGCTCAGCATTTCCCTCCCCACTCGGTCCTTGGTCATCATCACGAATGACTTCACGATGTTTTGAAGCATACGTCATCTCCGAACTCGCGGGGAGAGAGGTGCAGCTCGATGTAGAGCTTATGGGAACTGATTAAATGAAATTTCGTTGGATGGGAGGAAAAACTCGCGAGAACAGAAGCGTGTGCGTCAATTCCAGCAGTGAGTTCCCGTGAGAGCGGGAAGCTCAGGGGAATGTTTCAAAGAACCTCGATGATGTTGAATACGCTCAAGTGACTCGTTAGAAAAGAGCGATTCCTTAAAAAAGGTGTTAACGGAATTGTATGAGCGAGAAGAGGGCAGAACAGAATGACATATCGCGTGTTGAGATGAAGATATAAAAATACAAAAAGGAGAAAAAAGTGCGAAAACTCAAGACAAAAAGAAGATTATGAAACAAAAACAAAGAGAGAAAAGAATGAAAAAGTCGAGAAGCGGAGAAAAGGATAAAATAAAAGAGATAAATAAGAATAGATGTATGAGACCATTTCAAGTCTTTAGTAAGAGCCTGTCAAGTGAAACGGTTGAAATCAGTCATATCAGTGAAAATTTCTGCGAAAACAAACGTGTTATTCCTCGTACTTACAGTAATACAAACGGGTTTTTTTCTTATTGCAATTTATAGAGAATTAAATTGAAGTTGTCTATTGCTGCGAGCCCGACTAATTAATTGATATTCGAATAATAATTTTAATTTCTTGATCCGTAAATAGAGTTTGAAGAGCTATGGTAGAAAAAAAAGAAAGTGATAGTGAGATGTGTATGACAAAAAAGATGTGTATCACCTTGACAAATTAAGTAAGAATTTTATGAGAAGTTAAGTGATGGCGAATTAATTATTAAAAAAACATGATAGTAAAATCGCTTATGTGATTGAAAACGATTTTTTTTTGGTTTAAAAGTGAATTTTTTATTTATACCTTTTTCCGTTTTTTAGATCCACAGAGCAGCGTCATCAATTACGACCAAAAAAGCATTGTCCAAAACCAATTAGACTCAATTTGTTTGCTTTATTCCAAACCTTATTCGATATGAACGGCTCTCTTTTTGAATCACGCGTTTTTTTTTGCGAGCTCTTCTTCAAATTTCCGAATCATCGCAATTAAAAAAATTTGTCGCTAAATCGAGGTTAATGCACTCATTACACCTGATGAGGGTTCAATGAGGCACTCATTACACCTGATGAGGGTTCAATGAGGCACTCATTACACCTGATGAGGGTTCAATGAGGCACTCATTACACCTGATGAGGGTTCAATGAGGCACTCATTACACCTGATGAGGGTTCAATGAGGCCCTCATTATACCTGATGAGGGTTCAATGAGGCACTCATTACACCTGATGAGGGTTCAATGAGGCAAAATTCACGAAGACTTTTCGGTTAAACCACGCCACAGGCCAAAACTCAAATTACGACGTCCCAAATATTCTCTTTAGAAATATGGTTTTCTCTTTAGAAAAAAAGAAATATGAAAAATGACTCTTTAGAAATATGAGGTTGAGAAGGTGAACGGTCCTATTTGGACTCTTCAGCGCAACGTCACAGTTGCTTATTCCTCTTCCCAAGTTTACTCGAAATCCTTTCTGTCCACCATGTTAGTGATAACACTGAACAAGTTATCCTTTGGCGATAATGATACAAATATGAAAAATATGGTTGATATATAATATATGTATTTATGAGTGATTTTCTAGAAGGTAATATACATATAGCACTAAAAAAGATTGAACATATTTAGTTCATTTAATGTCCAGTAAAATTTACGTAAATATGAGCGTACATAATTAAGCACAACACAAGAATGCAGGGGCGGGCGTTGATTGAGATTTGTCTTGATCTTGATAAAACGTTCCTCGGCTGTTCAAAGGTTACTCGAACCGATACAGCGAATCGGTAGTTTCTCGAGGACAACAGGCTGACCTCTTTAACTAAGATCGCTGACCAGGTCCATGCCCCCAGCAGTGAAGAAGTTATCTAAAAAGGCATCTTACCCTTTTCCCGTACCAACCGAAATAGCAAATATCTAGCATTTCGACTTGAAGTTTGACGTAAGGTTAAAAACAAAAAATACGGGTTACTTATTCGAAAGCAAATAATATTTAGAGATGATTTTGATGTTCAAATTTTTTTTTTGTTGTTCGTAATGCTTTGGACTGTCGACTCCCTCCCTGCTCAGCTCTTTTAATTTGATCGACAAGAATGAACCCGGCTTCGAACAGGAATGAAAACCCCCCAAGCCGTATTCTCCCAACCAACCAGAATCGTATCCCGAGATGATACCTACTCGCATTTCTCACTTTGCACGAAAAAAGTGAAACGCTTGTGTCGACCCTGATTCTTAAAACGAACGTTTATCTACCCCGAAAATCCCGCATGCGATGAATATTCATGGAAAGGTGAGTGTAAATAATAGCTTAGTCAACGAAGCATAATAGATTTGGAGTGATCGCTACTGTGTTTTAAATGATTTAAACAAAGTTTTGCAGAGAAATCGGCAAAAGTGACTTCTCTTGAAGAGATTTGGTGGACTACTTGGAGTTTGGAAGTCTGCAGTTCACGAAAAAATAAATAAAAGGTCCCCTAAATCAAAGGAGAATTTGTCTGTTCGCAGGAAAAAGAACGAAAGAGTTAAGCTTATCTATAAAATAAACAAAAAAAGAATTAAAGTGCGTACTCTGATACATGGACATTGGTATAAAATATGGTTTCCGAATAATAAAAAAAAACTTTAAAAACATAGGCTAAAAACTAAAACAAATAATTTTAAACAATTGAGACAAGTAGGAAACCATATACTATATGTACATTGAAAGAATTGAGAATTTTTAGCTTTGATAATGTAAACATTGAACCGCGCAGTACTGGTAGTACAGTACAGTACTGGTAGTACAGTACAGTACTGGTAGTACAGTACAGTACTGGTAGTACAGTACAGTACTGGTAGTACAGTACAGTACTGGTAGTACAGTACAGTACTGGTAGTACAGTACAGTACTGGTAGTACAGTACAGTACTGGTAAATCGAAGATAATCAAAAACTTGAGGAAAAAAGTTCTGAAAACAGCTAGAAAAACGGGTTTTTTGAGAAACTATTTTTGGGAGAAATTAAAAGTAAATTTATAACCATTGCCACAACTGCATGAAACACTTAAAATGCTAATAAATGTATGAAAGCGTTTATATCTGAGAAGGAGAAAGGAAAGGTGCATGTTGAATGGAAAACAAATTTATGCTAAATATGAATATGGGAAGTCTGTTTCACCCTCAAACTTAGAAAGACTTCCGCTCTCTCTGGTTGAGGCTCCTCTGTGAGTTTTTATTGCGAATGTTGGAGCTTCAGCAGAACAAAACTTATCACTTTAAATACATGCACATATTCGACTAACCCAAAAACAACGCTCAACAACAAAAAAGTCATAGAACCAATCTTTTAAAAACTCATTTGAAAATTTTTTTAAAATACTTTTATCACTAAGAATCACTTGACGAAATCTCTAACACTCGCAGAAACGAATTGGAGGTGGAGGGTATACGTTAAAACTAACAGAACCATTGAGGAGAACCGTTTATCACATAAGAAAAATTAAAGTCGCGACTCTCAACAAGAAAAAACTTTACAAAGATGCATTCAGTTACCGGGATGCATGTAAATAAATAAGAGAACCGCATTTGAACGCTGGAACCGGAAAAAATAGGTTTGCCATCCAAAAAATTCTGGTGGAGTAGTAATAGGGAGAAAAGGTTTACTAATAGTGGAGTAGTAATAGGGAGAAAAGGTTTACTAATAGTGTGGACAGGATAAACAAAGAAAGAAAAAGATACATAGTATGAAAAGGAAGGTGCAAACATAGTAATTTAAAGAAATGAAGGGAAAACAGAAAGAGAGAGAAAAGAGGATGACAAAAAGAGCGAGAGAAAAATAAAAGGAGAGGAACTGAAAAGAAAAAAGAAAGAGGAATAGGGAGAGTAAATATTAAGAAACGAGGATGATGAGAGAAAGAGAAAAGAGAAGAAAAAAAAAGATATTGGAAAAAGTATAGGAGAGGAAAAAAGAAAAGAAAAGAAAGAGAATCAATGACTGTACAGAAGCAGAGCTAGTTTTTGGCTTAGGCATTTCTTAATACTCCGCTTGAGAAGTGACTGTGTGTGGTAATTATCAAAGTTTTTAGGTTGGCATAAGGAGATGAGAGATCAACGACGTAAGAAGAGAAACAAAAGAGACAAAGAAATTGAGAAGGGAGGTAGCGTAAGAGAGGGTGAGAGCGAGAGAGGGAGAGAGGGAGAGAGGGAGAGAGATTGAGAGGGAGAGAGGGTGAGAAGGAGAGAGGGAGAGAGGGAGAGAGTTAAAGTGAGAGAGTAGGCGAAAAAAGGAATAATATGAGAAAAGTTATGATAAGGCATACGATAGTAGTCAAATTACGTGCCGTTACCCACTAAAATTGGTGAAGCAAAGTCATAAACGTACATTTGTTCGTCGATAGAAAAAATCTCAAAGAAAAAAGTGTTACGACTTCATTAGAATTCTCAGTAATTCCACGACGAACTTTTTGAGCGATAAAAGTCAAAGTGGATTCTACAACGGAAACTAAGCGTAGAATATTTTTTTCTCTGTGATATTTTATATGTACTCACTCGATATGTCTGTTGCCATCTTTCGGGCATCGAACCACTGAATATTGGAGTGGTTTTCTACCACTTTCTCTCTCTCTCAGCCTCTCTCTCTCGCTCTGTCTCTCTCTTTCTTGCTCTTTCTAACTCTATCTATCTCTCTTTCTCTCTTTCTCTCTATCTCTCTCTCTCTCTCTCTCTCCCTCTCTCTCTCTCTCTCTCTCTCTCTCTCTCTCTCTCTCCTTTTATAGTCTAATTTCCGTACTTTCTTTCTTGTTTCAAGTGCACTCACTCTAGAAATAGTGCGTAAGTGCATCACCCAATTAGGGTCTACAGTTATAATTTCATGTGCTTAAGTAAAGTGATTTACGGAGAGAAAAATTAAGCTGAACCAAAAAAGGGAAGTAGTAAGGACACGAGATAGTGAAATAAGAGTAGAAGTGTTTGCGGAAGTGGGAAAAGTGGAGATTGAAGTAGGGAAAAAAAATATAAAAAAAAAGAATAAGAAAGATGAAGAGAGAAGCATGATAACAAAAAAAAAGAATTTTGTGAGAACCTTATCACTGAAAGACAAAAATTTTTACTTTAATTTTATTTTTTTAAAAATTTCAATTTCCTAATTTTTTTGGACCAACAGATGTGACAATGAAATATAAGAAAAAAACGCATATAGAAATAACGCCCTCAAAGAAAAAAGTGTGTCAAATAATGGTAGATCGTTGCTACATGAGCCACCTAAAAGTGATAATTAAAAAAAATCATGTCAAATTGATATTTTTACTCTCATTGCAACTTCAAGAGCCACGTCGCAATGGGAGAAAAAGAATTCTAGTAAGGGTGGTGTAAACCTTACACTGGATAGGAAAAAAGGGCTAACGGCGTCTCACTAATTTTAATGGCCAAATTCCAACTAGTAACTGATCAACATGGGCTCATCAAAAAAAAAAAAAACGTTTTTGATTGCGAACCGCAATTCACAAACATTATCTGAAAATGGTTTCAAATGTGTATGAACTTGATGTATGAACTTGTTAGAAGTTACCTGGTTTTCGAAGACGGTCTCGTGGTTTTCGACACACACTTGTGGCCTTCCCTCACTTTTCGTCCCTATCAGGCGAACATGGGAAGAGGAACCGGTTTTGATCGGCCAACCCTAACTCACATTGACCAAGACATGCTCTACAATCCCAGTGAAAAAAAATTTTCCCAGACCAGATACAAAGGCTTAGATTAGAGCTGGATATGTCCCTTCAGCATGGAAAGCCATCATATGAAGTCAATAGTGCGTTTTGACAAACATACAAAACTTTAATTTTTCATATAAAAACGGAATGGAGAAAGAAACATGCCAAAAAAAAAGAAAAAATTTAAAATTTTTAAATCGCAATTTGAAAAAAGTCTAGTCTTATTTTTGTTGTTTCCTAACCTACATACAAATCTAAGGTAGGTATACATAGTATGAATAATGGTATGTTTTTTTAATCTCCTTTCTCCTCATTAGGGAAGCATCTGAGGAGTTCAAAATAACTTTTCGAGGTGAAATGTCATAACTCAGCGCTTCTTAGCCTCGTTCACTGAGCTGTTTCTTGAACTGAGAATTCTCGCCAACAGTTCTTCAGAAAACTTATGCTTTGCTGGAAATTTTCAATAAAGGGAACTTGTTCATATTAGACATTTTTAGACTTTCTATATGAGATTTGACTTGATTGCTTCAACTTTAGGCTATTACAAAAGCACACCATGCACACTGTGCGCACAGTGTGCACGGTGTGCTTCTGTAATGGCCCAACTTTAGGTAGTTCTCGTCATAGAATGCAGATGTATCGAATGAAGCCACTCAGATAGTTTTTAGTTCACTATTCACTCTGAGTCAGGAAATTGAAAAAAGTTAGTGCGAAGAATGAGAGGAAAAAAGGAATTGTGGGTGGGGGTGTGGGGAGAAGAATAGTGTAAGCTATCAAGTGAAGCTAACCAGTACCTTCTTCAAACCTCTCGTCTGGTTAGATTGAGCTGTTGTTTACGTCCTCGTATGCAACGCATCTTGGAAGGGGTCATCGGTAAATGATGCAACAAAAAACACCGTGCGATTGAATTTAAGAGCAAAAATCTAAACGCACTCCACCGAAGAGTTTTTGTCGACTCATCTCATGTGAGTAAATCGTAAATCGAAGTTCCACTCAATAGAATTTCAATGAATATTTTATTTTGTTAAAATTTAGGCGACCTGTAAACATTTAAAGTGGTATGACTGCAGAGAAAGAAATTAATCCTGTTGTGGCATTCGAAATCTGGAAAAGTTTGGTTCCTTTTCAAAGCTTTCGCTGCCAAATACTACTATGCTGATCGGAAATTCTCTACATTTTATTAATCATTTTCTACTCTCAAAGATTTAATTCCATCGCTCTCTATCTTTTCCTGCTTTTTGGCGGTTCACTCTATCTTTTCCTATGCCTATATTCTTCTATGTCTCTCTTAACATCGTTCGCTCTCTCTCTCTCTGTCTAACCTCTGCTCTCGCATTATCTCTCTATCTCTCTTCAATTCTCTCTCTATCTATTTTTCAAAAAAACTCTCTTCATCTGCTCCGAGCTCTCTTTTATTACCCTATCTCTTCCATTGTCCCAGATTTTACTGGAAGCTGTCAGAAATTAGTGCGTCAACAAGAGAACAGCGAAAGTTGTTCATGAGAGTATATGAAGTGAACAAGTGATCCAAAAGATGTTCAACTCGTCATAGTGTTCATTTCTTACTTATTCTTTCATTTTATCCCTCATTTATTATTTTCTCTCTCCTCTCTATTTTCATCACAACGCTCTCCAACTTCTCTTCTCATAATGCTCGTTTCTCAACTTCCTCTCTTGTTGAAGCCTCTTCCATTTCTCCACTCCTAGTTTCAGACAAAAAGATACTACTGGAATTATTTCTCCTTAACAGCCTTCTGCAGACTTTTCCACACCGAAAGCTCTTCTAGTTCTTATCATTTTAACATTCTCTGCGCGTTTGAAGGGAAACAAATCTCCTAAGATCAAAAAATATTTATAAACAAGCTTTTTGAAAGAAAAGGCTCCTAGAAATTCTACAGAAAAGGAGAATAATAAAATAAATACAATATTTCGGTTGGTTGACTGACTCATATAAACGGAAAGTGAATACGCAAGCGAAATTTCAGAGAAGAGAGTGAAAGGAGAGAGGGGAGACTAGAGAGAGAAAAAAGTAACAAAGAGAGAGAGGGAGAGAGAGAGAGAGAGAGAGAGAGCGGTAGCTTCGAAGAGAAAGGAAGATAAGATAGATTAAATAATGAATGAGAAATTTATTGAAATCTGTAATCATAATTCAGTGCTAGAAGGTCATTCGAGTCGCATCGGAACCAGTTCTGCTTTGAGGCAGGCACTCTGCACTCTGCTTGAGCGGATGCTCATTGTGCGCGTATTCGAAAAATTACGAATATGGTAACGCAATCATCCCAGGTTAGAACAGAGATGGCTGGGTTCGATCTAGACCAATGGCTATGTCTTCCGAGTGATATTTTATTAATTAAAAAACCTCGTATATTGTCATGAACATTCAGAACGCCTTTTCTCCTTCATACCATTTGAATACAATGGCATGTAAAATAAATTATAGAAGTGATAGGGAAACAAACTCATCCGAGATATTCATAAAGGGACACAGTTATCGAAAAGATAAGGCATATTTATAAGAATTGAGTCTAAAGGTCGAAACAGGTAAACAAGTAATGTGAAACGTATCGTTTTTACTGTACTTTCATGTTTTTGTTAGCATAACTTTTTATCCTGTCTTTGTCTAATTAAATAATCCAATTTCATGTTATCTTCCAGAGAATAACAACAACAACAAAAAACAGTTGAGCGGAGATTCTTGGAAGGAGAAAAGTTCTTCAACTGAAAATTCAAGATATCCGTTTGTGGTATAATTGATTGAGCATGAGAATAGAAAACTTGTTTGGTCATTTGGAGCTCTATCCTAATAGAGAGAATGTTTAAATAGAGAAGTTCTATCACATATATGCGAAATGAGAGAGAAAGACAAATTAACCACATACTTCGACACAAAGAGCGAGATTGAGAGATAACGCGATATGGGAATAGAAAGAAAAAGTAAGAGTTAGCTAATCAGAAATCAGAGAGAACTGGATTGAAGAGACGAAGATAGGATAGGTATCTATGCTGTCTATACCGAAAAGAGTGAGAGGCAAAGAAAGAAAAGGGAAAAAGAAACATAGAGAGAGAAACAAAGTCAGAGATGTTGGAGGAAAAGGGAATCGGGGCAGAAAATACAGCTAGAAACAGGAGAACATGAAAGAGGAGGAATATAATTTGGTAGAAAAGTTCAACAAAACTTCCGAGCAAAATAGAGAGAAGATGAAAAGATAAGGATAGAGAGAAGGGATATGCATGTGGAAGCAGGCATTAAAGAGACATGGAAAATACATTGACAGTCATAATGAGGGAAAGAGAAAGAAGGTAATGGGAATAGAAAGAGTGAGAGAGTAAGTGAGAAATAGAGAGAAGCAAAAACAGAGTGATGTTCAAAAAGCTTGAGAGAGAATGCGAAAGAGGAAGGGAGAGAGGGGGGGAGAGAGCATTGAAGAGTGATTCCCCCTAAACAGTCGGAATGTAACTCAAGTATGTAGGTCAACCATGTAGGTGATGACAGGCGGCGGGACTATTAAAACGAAAGAAACAGAAACACAAACAACAAAAATTGTAGAGAAAACCACAAGAAGCTAGTTCTAGCACGCGTTTTTGATGATACAAAACACTTATCAGAGAAGTAGAACTTGAGCGAAATAGACAAAAGTGATCAAAGAATGTTAGTTTGAGAGATAATAAAACAAAGATAAAGAGAAACGAAAAATGAATGTTAAATGTTTTGTTAAAAATGAAGGGGACGTAGTTAGTGTCAAAAGAAAAAAAAGAGAGAAATGGAGAAGTTAAATAGAAAAGAAGGAGATGAAGAATGTGAGCAATAAAAAAGAGCTACGATACTGTTCGGCCGGCAGTATCAGCTTCTTCAGAATACTGTACAAGCTTTCTATCATTTTTTAGTTGTGGCTCCTCTCCACGGTGAACGTTTTCTCTTCGGTGAAAAAGGTCATGAGACGCTCTCCAGTCGCGGCCCGAGCAAGGAGAGCAGGGCAAGTTTCTTAGGAGTGAGACCATGAAGTTTCTGGTACTTGTACGACTTCATACCAAGCTTCTTTTAAACAACCTCTCTGTTCTCATTCCCCTCTCTGTTCTCATTCCCCTCTCTGTTCTCGCTATCGAGCGGTGACCTTTCGACTCTGTCCGATTTTTTTATCGACTTTATCAACATGTCAGCATTGGCCACAACAATGTCCAGCATTTCAACAGTGGAAGATGTTACTCTCCTTCAGAAATCTCTCCACGAATTACTATCGGCTGAAGAGAAGAATCCTTCCTTGCCCGTACATGTAATTCTTCTTCTAAAAACATGTAATGCTCTCATATACAAGTTCTCCACAAATGCCATCAGCGAAGACGAGATTTTCAAGGTAATCGAGGAAAAAAAAGATGTCGGTCTGTTGTTATCGAGAGAGCCCCTGAAAAGACGGATGGTCTGCCTTCTTCGCAGACTCAACACGACTCCCAGCTGATCAACAATCTCTTAGATGCCTCTGACATCGCTGTTGGAGGAATCGCTCATTTCAGAATGGGAAGGAGACAGACTACTGCGGAAAACAGTTCACCAAGACTTCTCAAAGTCATTTTCCCCACGAAAGGGCATCAACGAATGTTTCTTTCGAAAAGCGCATCTCTTCGTAAACACGCTCAGTTCAAGGGAATAACAATCCGACCCAGTCTCACCGAAGAACAAAGGGAGAAAGAGTACTTCCTGAGGCAAGAGAAACGTAAACTGAATTCTGAAGGCAAAGACTTCGTCGTCTTCAATGGCGAACTGATGCCTCGATCTGAAGGAGACAAAAAGCGACACTCCCGAACCCAGTCTTCCAATCCCCAGTCTCGCAATTTCCATAGCAAGCAGAACATCACAATCAGGAAGTCCAACACTACTACCGCAACGAAGACGTCAAACAAGGTTCATGTACCGGTCTGAATACCTTCTATTTTAACATTCGCTCTTTAAAAACAAACTTTCTCTGTTTCGTTTGTTTCTTGAAATTGAGCAACCCGATATAGTAGCTCTCAGTGAAACCTGGCTAAATTCCAAAGTCTCTGATGCTGAAATAACCGGTCTTCTCCCTTATCATGTTATACGCAAAGATAGAGATTCTAGGGATGGTGGTGTCGCTCTCATTCTTCGTGATCATCTGACTTCCATTAAACAATCATTATCAGCTAGAATATGTGAATTAGTTGTAGTTGATTTATTTCTCGTCAACTCATTCTGCCGATTAATTGTATGCTATCGCCCTCCCAGTTACTCAACTGAGCGAACTACGAACCTATGCGAGTTGTTAGAAGATTTCATGACGTCATGTAACCTTCCGTCTATTTGGAAATTTCACCTTCCGTCTAGTTGGCAATTTCAACTGCGGCTTTTTAACTGAGCCAACAAATACCTGAGAAGATTCTTCGGTCGTTCATTGATAACTCTGCCTTAAGTTGTATGCTTATGAAACCTACTCGTCAGGAAAGATGTATAGATTGGCTTTTGTCTACTGAACTGAGTCTTGTGTCGAGTCCCCGTATAATTCCACCTTTCCACACATGTGATCATTTAGGCGTTCAATTCTTATTGCTATCTCAGCACTTAGTTCCAGATACTGATGTTGTTCTTGACTTCTCTAGGGCTGATTATGACAGAATTAATGCTTGTCTTTTGCTGATGGACTGGGAAAGAAATTTCGACTGCTTTGATAACATTGATGATCTATACAATCGTTTTCGAGCTCTGGTAACTGAGGTTATTGAGTTATATGTTCCGAAGCGAATTCCTCGCTCACCTTTTGCATGTTACCCTCCTCATGTTCATAGACTTATTGATTATAGAAATTCGCTTTTTCTCAGTGTTAGGGACCCAGTTATTCGTGATCTCTATTTTAAGGCCAGCTCTGATCTTCTTAAGCAAGTTCAGAAATGGAATAGATAATGTGAAATGAAAAAGTTGAAAAGATCTGCTGATCTGTATCGTTATATATCCTCACTTACAAGGCCCAAATCAGCTCCTCCTCGTTGTTTGAAAACTTCTATAGGCAGTTTTGTTGTTGACACTTCCTCTAAATGTAATTTATTGGCCGACGAGTTTGCATCCTCCTTCACGGTAGATGATTGTCTGCCTCCTCCTCTCTTTGGAGAGTCTATTCCTTCTCAAAATGCTGATTACTTGTTTCTACCACGTGAATTTTACAGAGTTCTCTCTAAACTCAAATCAACGTGCGGTACTGGTGCGGACGGAATTCCTCAGATCATCTTCAAGAAGTGTGCCAAATCTCTCGCTCTCCCGCTTGCCCACATCATCAACTTTTCATTGTGGCTCGGTGTGACCCCTTCTCTGTGGAAACAATCTATCATCACTGCAATACCTAAACCAGGAAAAGAACCAACTTTGACATCATCCAACCGGCCTATTTATATTTTATCTCCCGCTTCTAAAGTTATGGAGCGTTTGATCAGAACCACTATAGAAACTCACTTAACGAATTCTGATTTGCTGCCAGATAACCAACATGGCTTCAGATCCCAAGCTTCTGTTACTAACCTTTTAGTCTGTGAGAATGATTGGTCATATGAGCTTAGTAGAGGATTATCTCTTGATGTAATATATCTTGACTTTTCGAGAGCCTTTGACTCCATCAACATCTCTAAGCTTTTAACCAAGTTATCTCATATAGGTTTGTCGCCTACATTGAGCTCATGGCTCAAATCTTTCCTTTCTGATCGATACTTTTCCGTTCGAATAGGTAACATTATATCTGCTCCCAAACCCGTTACTTCTGGCGTGCCTCAGGGCTCCGTTCTCGGACCCATTTTATTTACTCTATATATCAGTGAATTGAACTACGTGCTCAAGCCTTTCCCCAACGTCAAGTATCAAGCCTATGCTGACGACATCAAGTTGTATATCTCCCACAATTCCTCGAATGAAATGGAACGCGTCTCTGAAATGCAGAGTTGTCTTGATGCCGTTTCATCTTGGAGCAGAAACAATCAGCTCACCTTATCCGCAAACAAAACGTACCATTTACAACTAGGAAACTCGAAATTTTCATTTGATTATCGCTTAAATGATGTCACTTTATCTAAAGAGACTCAAGTCAAAGATCTCGGTGTTCTAGTTGTTCCGAGTCTCCGAAGACATGACGCCATTGTTGGTCGAACTGTAAAGGCTACCAGAGCCATGTATTCTATGCTTCGCGCTGTTTCTATCAATGATCCAAAAGTGCTAGTTAAGTGTTTCATGACATACGTTCTACCTCATTTTTGCCTCTTGCTTTTGGAACCCTATCTACAAGAAAGACTCTGAATTGTTAGAGAAAGTACAGGAATCGTTTACTAGAATTCTGTTTTATCGATGTTTCCCTCAGCCAGATTACCCTCTTAGCCTTCCATGTTATAGAGATCGTCTGAATCTAGTTGGCCTGAGTACTACAGTGGAAAGAAGGGTGATTGCTGACCTTGAAATGGGTATAAAGATCTTCAATGATATTTTTTTTAAATCACGCATTTTCAAGACCATTCCCGTCTACTCGTACTTTGTAATAAAAATGGTATTGTAATTTAATGTACTTCTCCCACTTCTAGAGTCAATTGTTTCGGATTACGTGTTTCAAGAATGTTTTACGGAATCTCGAGTGAAAAATTGAAATCAGGCACAGTAGAGCAGTTCATAAGTCGTCTCCGTAACGAGAATGTGGTCAGTGAATTGGCAAATAAGCAGTAGAATTTAGAAAGTTTCCTTACCTGTCGCCATACTCTGTATGTATCATTTTGTATGTATGTATAATGTGTCTCACCATAATCTTGCATTGTAAAATGTCGATAAAAATATATAGGAGGAATGTTTCGCTTACTTGATTGCTGATAATCTTATACATATGTATTATTATTCAATGTTTGTGCTCGAATTTTAATTGTAATATGTGTTGATTTTGCATCGTATGATGTAGATAAAATAAATAATAAATAAATAACATTTCCCATCTTAAAAAAAGAAAGAGGTATGACGTATCCAGTTGTGCAGCCATTTTCTGATGCTTCTGCCTTCGTTGCGGTTCAGGCGTTGCTTTACGATTTTCGTGATACGGGAGGTGGCAGCGGAAGTGGGACGATCACAGCGTGGGCGTTCAGTGAGTGTACCTCGTTTGAGAGTTTGATGCACAGTCTCTACTCAGTCAGACTGCATGATTTTAAGTATCCGGAATTGCAATGGCTATTAATGACAATATATCTAATTCATTTAGTGAACTATAAGACACACTTACTAGGCAGAAAAGTAATGTGAGTAGACAACTTAATGTACCAATGAGCTAAATTATTTGCGAAACAATTGAATAACTTATTTTGCTTAGTACGTCGAATGTGGAAAGCGATTGCAGATACACGTCCATCGCATGGTTTTAATGTGTGAAAATAACTAATGCAATCCATTCATGATTTTGTAGCTCCACTATATGAGTACGTCTTGCGTGAATCGATAAAATTTGAAAATTTGAGCCTCACATTGTATGCGGGAAACAAATAAAATTTATTTTATTTAAGCTACATCAAGAAAAAAGTAGTCTGGAGAAGACATGTTGAACGTGACTATTAGATTTTTCTAATCAGTTCAGTAGTTTGCGGAGACCGAACCGGAGCACAGAGGTCTTGTTGGAAGGGGTATATGGTCTATCCTTGCAAAACATAGGTCTTGTTGGAACTGAGACAGGACAAATAGATGGATTACGGAAAATACGATAAACGAGTGTCATTCTTATGAATAGAATTGCACCCATGATGGCCCCCAGAAACATCGGCCTGATGCGAATCGGGTTGATTTCCTGCAAATCGGGTTGATTTCCTGCCAATCGGGTTGATGAATACTTCAGAGCGCGGGTTCTGTATGTCTCGCAGTTCAAATGAAAACCTTACAGTCGAATAATTATTTAATATTCAGTTCTAAGTCATTCATTTTTGAATAAGCTTTTCAAATATACCACATAAAATGTTCTTGAAAATCAAAATTTATTTTTCATGTGTAAGGAGAGATTTTATAAGCAAGAAAGTTTGCCAGTTACTGATGGCTGACTGAAGCTTACGACGAATATTACGTCTAAGGAAACGAGTTGAGCTTCACCTTCCAACTACATAATATGTGTTTGCAGGAATTACTTCCAAAGGAAACACTTAGCGAATCACAGAAGTAATTTTTGTGCCAGTAGGTTCTCGTTCGAGAGCTCATAAAATTTTCATCACTCTAAAACACAGTATACTGTGCAAGAGCGATTAAAACTTTTCATTTCTAAATTTATTTACCCACTTAAGCATCCTTGGAAAAGATCAATACTTGGAAAAAATCATCGAAGCACGGCAGTGCAGTCTCGCAAGCACAATCGTTAACCATTGTGGCTTTGTCAGAGGAAGTGGAACAACGAAAGCCTTATATACAATTTCACTTCATCTACAGAAACACAAGGTAAAGGTGAAATTGGTCCATTTTGATTTTCTTGAATTGGAGTAAGTTTTCGACCGTGTGCCTCATGAGCTCAAATGGTGCTCTTTTAAAGACCATCTAGTCCCAGAACAATATAAAAGATAGATTAAAATGATGTATGCTGATCCAAAAAGGGCCGTGAGAAGTGCAGCGAGTAGTTCAGAGACAGTCAAGGTTGCTGTAGAAGTTCATCAGGGTTTGTTCTTCTCTTTCTTCATACTGATAATGGACACAATCATCAAAGATCTACGAGCAAGTTTCCTGTGTGCCGACGACGTTGTGTTATGTTTCGAGACATAAGCGGACTTGAAAAGACAGCTAGGAAAATGGGATGATCGTTTCAATGACTAAAGCCGACGACTAAACCTTAGAAAGACCGAATACTTGGAATTGGGAAAGAGTAACTCTGTTACCATCAAAGCGGAAAGCCCCGATTTACGGAAATTGGATGGCTTCGAGTACCTTGGATCTTAAATCACCTAAGATCTATATTCCAAGGCTACAGTTGAGGTGAAAGTCAATACTGTCTGGTTCAAATAAAGAGAGTCAAACGGTGTTCTATGCAACAAGGGGATTCCAGACAGACCTAAAAAGATTTACTGATAATTTATCCGACCATCCGCGTTCTACGGCCTCGAATGTACTCTATGCGCCGCAAGGATCTAACATACATATGATGCATGTAATTTTTTCCATTCCTTATTCATCCTGGAGTCTTTGAGTTCGGAACAAGAAACCAAGAAGAAACCAAGAGACCCCAAACTAGGTGGCGAGACTGCATCGAAGTATGCATGGTCAATCCCGGGCTGAAAACTGAAGACGCAGCTGTTCGGTTGAAATAGCGTGGTGCAATATATAAGACGATGCTGGGAATAATTTTCGCCAAAATGCTCAAAATGTTGTTCCTCGGTCAGATTTCGCTTGAAAAACCAAGCTTTTCCATGGCAAGAAACGGAAAAAAGCGCCATGATAAATGGCAGCAAATAACATGCGTTTTGACGGGCCTGCCAAGAAAAACCGTCAAAAAACAAGCTTTCTACTTTGCACTCGTTTTGCCACTGCCAGAATCCGGTTTTTGTTTGTCCTTGTTTTGTGACTGCCAAAATCGGGTTTTTTTGTCCTTGTTTTGTCACTGCAAGAACTGGGTTTTTTGTCACTGCAAGAACTGGGTTTTTTGTCACTGCAAGAACTGGGTTTTTTGTCACTGCCAAAATCGGGTTTTTCGTATCCCCTGCAACTCCTTAGCCTCATTCCAGGGATGATGGAGGACCGCTCTCAGGAACTCTTCGGGGAGTGCCAATACTAGGCTTTGATCTCATCCAAGAGGCCGAGTTGCAATACCAGCAGCTACAACGACCGCATATTATTCATTTCTAGCGACGTACCTCTACCGAGTTTACTAAACTCGGTTGGGGTACGTCGCAAGAAGTGCTTGATATCTGGTCGTTGCGGAGCTGTGTTCAACGGACAAGTAGTGTTCAAAAAAATAGCCGAGTTTGGCAGTGCCAAAACATGTCACTAAGGAAAAACAAAATTGTCCGTGATTTGGCAGGAACAAAACTTGGCCACAGAGTCATTCATCATTTGGGACTGCGAAACAGTGGCCCATTCTTCGTCCTTATTTTGGCAGCTAAAATAGACTAATATCGGAATTTCCTTCTCCCAAGTTCGCGTACTCAAAATCTTGGCAAAATAAAGTTTTTGGCTGAGGAACAACATTTTGAGCATTTTGGCGAAAAATATTCCCAGCATCGTCTTATATACACTGAACTGTGCCCGGCGGCAGGATAAACGCTAGGTAGAACAAGAAGACCAAATAATGAGACTCATCTGCTAGCTTGGCGAATACAGTATATTGTTCCACCTACAAAAAACCGCGGAGCAGCGGAGATTAGTCAGATAGAGTAGGTAAGATATGATTATAAATCTTCTGGACGAACGCCATGGCACCCACACTGAGTATTATATCGGTTCTGAGCGTTAGGAAGTACACACGACCATCTTGAAAATTTGAGGAGGTATATCTTTTCATCTCTCGATCAGTAATTGACTTTTAAGGGCACAGAATCTTTTATAACCGGTTTCGAAGTTTCTTGAACGCAATAAAAAAAAACTCGGTTTTTTCTGATCACGAGTTGAATGTCTGTGTTAAAACCATTCGCGGCGTGTCTGTGTTCACCCGTTTTCGTTATCATCGGTAGGCGCATTTTCATGAGTTAGAGGCCTACCCTGGGAAGATTTTAGAGTAAGTTTGTGTGCTTCCTTATTCTCAATATTGTTACCAAAATACACTTTCATTGTTCCAAAGTTTAAAAAAATTAATGACGTGCTTGCAAAAAATGAACTTTTCGTACCTGGGGTTGCGGATGCACAAAGACTAAACTAATTAAGTTTATAACCATATAAACATTAAAAATTGTTACTTTGTCCACTTCAACTGCATTATCAGATTATCGTTGCATTCTCTTAATTGCAATCCGAATGTTTTATAGTTGAAAAAAAAGAAGTTTATATTCTATAAGGTTTGAAATATAAATAAGCGTGACAAAAACACACGAACATGTGCAGAAACCAAGATAATCAACAGAAAGGTCGTGATAAACCACAAAAAAATAAACAAAATATTAACACGATACTACATAAACTGGAGAAAAAAACTGGAAACTGGAGTATTAAATCTGGAGAGCCTGTGATATAGACTAGCCTATATACATAGATTATAAGGTAGCCAATTAGCCCATGATAAATAATTGAAAATATTAAGTTCAGAAGTATTACCGTTTCGACAGAAAGTTTCTGGCAAGTCAATACAACGTCCACGTTGTGTCTTTCACTCGCTCTGATGTGGTTGGGGAAGTTCTACACGCCATTAGAAAGGTTTGCGCTTGCAACTTCAATTTCAATTAACTTTTGGAGTTAAGCTCTTGAACATGGCTCTAATCGAAAATTTTGAGTGAAATCAAAAGTACGCCGAAAAGTTTTCTTGCGGAATGCTAGTTCCATCGTGATAACACCCTTGCTTCCAAGGCTAACAGACTGCTCAGAACAAGTCTTCACTTCGCTCCTCTTCTTCTCATATTCACCGGATTACGGGGATCATCCATTGGGTACCAATCTTCCGAGGATTCTTTCATGTTGGCATCCTTAGCTTTTGTAACGTTGGAATCCACTTCATCTCTGGCCACAAACGTCTTTTTCATCCTGAACTTCAAAACTTATTTTTCTCCATATAATCAACAAAAAAAAAACTATTGATCAGCACGAAATCCTGAAGGTAAGAAAGCAAATTAACCAATCAGTGCCGACAGTGTCTGTTGCTTCTAAATCAATTCCAAATGTCATCTCCCCTTCTTCAGTTCCTCCGGATTTTTGTTCTTCCACGTTATCCTCTTCTGCCGACATCTTTCTGAAGAAAGAACCAATATCGGAAACTCAAGCGATGAAAAATTGAGCCCCAGATTGGAAACTTTTGGGAGGCAAAGAAAGAGACCAGCTAGTTCTCCATCTCTGATTTTAGATGTGACCGAACAAATTAGTTTTGCAATACAGAATAACATACCAGCCCCTCTCGGCTCTCCGAATAGCATGATGCACGCATATCTCATATATGCATGGCGTATAAATCAAGGTGCTCTCACCCACACTGCTAGTTAAAACCGGGTGCTTTTTAAAAAGGTGGTAATGCGGATGTTTTGCTCGTATGGCATTTCATAATTTCCACAAGAAAAGTAATCTTTTTCCGCAATTTTCCGTTCTCTCATACAAAACTCTTTTGATTCACAAGCTTCTTGTGCGGGTGGTGAGAAATGGTTTGGTGTAAATAACATATAAAAACAACGAATCAAGCTTTTCCAGTGTGTTTTTATTGGTGTCCAATACTGTAAATGAGTGGAAACAAAGCATTAAAAAGTAGGAGAGGGAAGCTCTACTGACGTATTCTTCTCTTCTGCAACTTCGACATCACCTGTGAAATAAAGATAATATATATAACAACAAAAATAAAATAATAATAATAATTATATATATATATATATATATATATATATATATATATATATATAGATAATTATTTTATTTTTGTTGTTATATATATTATCTTTATATATATATATAACTCAGTTAATCCAACTTTACAAGTCTATATCTTCGGTTTAAAACGGTCCACTCTATTGTTATCTTTCCTTTTTCCTCATTCCGTCCGAAAAACAAGATGTAACCTATCTTTTGGCAAACATTAGAGCAGCATAATCTCCTCGATTTCTAGCTCTTTTATCATTCAGCGAATGACGACTGAGTTACTTTCCATTCTGATATGTACCAACCTCGAGATTGAGGATGGAACATTTGTTTCTCCTGCCTATTCTATTTATATGGAACCATGCAATCTCAAAACAACACAAAGACTTCTGATGAAAAAACCTTCACGTGCAATGGACATTGCAATCTTTCTAATCAGCCAGAAAACAATTTCTTTGTTCGATGACATTGCACCTTTAGAAGGTTTCAAATATTTCTTCTTTTCTTTGAAAACTAGACTTCAAGCATGGATAATACGAAACTCCTCAACACAGGTCATCCAAATCGAACTTTTCTGCAAGAAACACCCGTTACCTTACCTTTCGAATCATCTTCTTCTATCTCAATCTTTTTATCAAAGAGAATATCCTCTTGCTTGGCTTTAGCGAGCCTTTTCTTGAACCTTTCCATGAGCTCATCAGTCTGCAACCAAATAAATAAATAATGGCATTAGCACAAAATTAGACTTGCCAATAAGAGAACGATTGCCGGTCCGTTAAACTGGATAATTTTGCATGTATAAAAAGCAGCGGATCAAGGTACATTGCTATCCTTCGGGATTTTTGGATAAGTATTGTGAGGAAAAACACATTCACAAAGGAAATTGATTTCTTTGAAGGGAACCTGGGCTTCTCTATCGTGCTCGGTATCTTTCGTTTTCACGATGTGACTGCTTTTCTTTTTGAACTTCAGCTTCATGTTGAGATGTTTTTTCATGTTTTCCGAGGCTTCTGGTTCTGGAAATCGAACGAAACAATTTATTCCCCACTCGAACCAAGTATCTTTGCTGTTTTTTAAAATGACAGATTCCCTGGAATATCGTTTATGTAGCTTCGTCTAGTCTGTCCTCAAAAGTTTCTTAAGGAACAGATAATGTTGAACTTTAGTCTACAGCCCGCAGAACA
>OZ057404.1:41663551-42042012 GCA_964056735.1 Allodiplogaster pararmata | reverse complement strand
AAGCCCGCAGAACAGCTCGTCACGAGATGAAACCAGCTCAACCGATCAGAATTAAGCGCGTTCTTAGGTGGCTTCTGATGGATGGCTCCCTGAAATTGCGCATGGAAGGTAGCGGGAGTAATACCGCCGAATAGTATAGCGCGTCAGAGTTGGGTGGTGTCGTATTGGATTGGGTAAGCCCAAGGGGTGGAACATCGGTCGACATTCGCTATAATTTCAGTTTCGAATCGAAGCGCCAAACAAATGAGCTTTTCTTTTCACGGTATTTGAAATCTCTTTCAATTCAAACGATGCTGGGCTGGATTGACTCCTTCCCGCCCCCTTCCCCCCATTTGGGAGCCTTATCGCATAAACATGTTGTTGCAACGATGACCGCCTTGGCAATATGCATCATCACAGTTTCAGGATTGCAAAGGACATCAGAATCTTTTCCTTGGACATCTTGTTTAAAGAACTATTCCCCGATGTGGTCTGAACCCCAGCAACATCAAAAACTATGAGAGTCTTTAAATTTCTCAAGCCTTCCTCAATCTCCAATCAAAGAGGAATTTCTTCGCTTCTTTCTCTCCATGTCTCTACAAAACTTTCCTTAAAGAGGTCTACTTTTTAAAAAATCAATTATTTCATATGCTTTCTTTGAATTCACAAATATAACCTTTTGCGGCTTTTTTCGTCTTTGGTCCACGTAGTGCCCGAGCGTATTCTTTCATCTCGGCCTGAAAGTGGTCATCATTTACGTAGACTTTCAGTATCTATACCGTTTCAGAGAAGCGAATACCTTTCTACCGTTTCAGAGAAGCGAATACCTTTCTACCGTTTCAGAGAAGCGAATACCTTTCTACCGTTTCAGAGAAGCGAATACCTTTCTACCGTTTCAGAGAAGCGAATATCTTTCTACCGTTTCAGAGAAGCGAATACCTTTCTACCGTTTCAGAGAAGCGAATACCTTTCTACCGTTTCAGAGAAGCGAATACCTTTCTACCGTTTCAGAGAAGCGAATACCTTTCTACCGTTTCAGAGAAGCGAATACCTTTCTACCGTTTCAGAGAAGCGAATACCTTTCTACCGTTTCAGAGAAGCGAATACCTTTCTACCGTTTCAGAGAAGCGAATACCTTTCTACCGTTTCAGAGAAGCGAATACCTTTCTACCGTTTCAGAGAAGCGAATACCTTTCTACCGTTTCAGAGAAGCGAATACCTTTCTACCGTTTCAGAGAAGCGAATACCTTTCTACCGTTTCAGAGAAGCGAATACCTTTCCTTTCCAAGAAGCGAAGATAATCACAAGGAAGATTATGAGAGAGAGAGAGAGACAGAGAGGCTCTCTTGTAGTTTCTTCGGAGCGTGATGCTTCCGGAGAAGGTTGTTGATGTCCTTTGCAGTCTGTAGACTGTCGTGCTGCACCGCGTGAAGGCGGACATCGTTGTAGCATAGGCGGACATCGTTGTAGCATACACCAACCACTACTTACACCGGATCGATGACTCGATACCTGACTACTGCCCAGACTGTCTCAAAGGACCTCACGACGTGGCCCATCTCTTCAAATGCGCTAGACGTCCAACAAGACTCACGTTGGAAGATCTCTGGATGAAACCAAAAGAAGTAGCCTCATTTCTGAGACTATTGTGAAGGAAAGAAGAAGAGATGTATTTAAAAAATAAAATAAAAAAGAGAGGAGAGAGAGAGGGAGAGAGCGGCCCTCCATGGCCAACTCTCTTCGACGCGAGACGTTTGCCGGCAACAACAACAACAACAAGGAAGATTATCACATAAACGAAGGAAACTTCTACAGCCTTAACCTTGACTTCCGCTTGCTTCTTTTCCTTCTCCCTTGCATAAGCGGCTCGCTTCTCTTCATCCATCAAATCATTCAGATCGGTTTCCTTGAATCAAAAAAAACCTTTTATTAATTTCAATTAAAACTTTCAAAAACCTCAAGAGTATTCCAGTCAACGCACACAAAAAGAAGCGTTTAGATCGAAAATATTAAATTTTGAGCAGATTTGCAGAGTCGCATGAGTATCTTTTTATCTCTCCTTGAATAGAAGTCATTCTGCCACTGGCGATAATCTGCTTAGAGATATTCTGGCGATTCATGTTCTCTCCGGAAATCCTTACATTGTACTCATCGTTGCCATCTGCGTCGACGATCTTTCTCTTGCTGAACTTGTTTCTGATTCGATCGACGGTTGCTTTGCTTTCCTCCTCTTCCAACTTCTCCTCAATAAAAACCGCTTTTTTCTTCTTCCATTTTAGTCAATATGTTTGCTCTCAGCCATCATCTCTCTCTCTTTTACTCTTTTCCCTCTCTTTCTAACTCTCATCTCCTCTCTTCTCTTTCTCTTTCCTCTCTTTCTCTCCCTCCCTCTCTCTTACTATTAATCTCTGTTCCTCTTGCCCAAGTTCCTGAGTGAAAAATGGCCGACTGGCTCATAGTGTCCCATCTCATCAGCAGTGACGGCTGCCTGCTTGCTGAGCCTCTCGTCGCTCAGAACGTCGTGTGCACTCTTCGATTTCCCTTTCATCACCTGAATTCTCCAGAGATCAACCACTGAGCTAATAGCTATGTACCTAAACCTTTGATGATAGCGATCCACCTTGAAAACTAAAACCACGATGATATTTATTGTTCTTGGAATGTTTCTCGTATCATCTGCGAATTCATTCTAGTTTCTTGGAATGTTTCTCGTATCATCTGCGAATTCATTCTAGTTTCTTGGAATGTTTCTCGTATCATCTGCGAATTCATTCTAGTTTCTTGGAATGTTTCTCGTATCATCTGCGAATTCATTCTAGTTCTTGGAATGTTTCTCGTATCATCTGCGAATTCATTCTAGTTTCTTGGAATGTTTCTCGTATCATCTGCGAATTCATTCTAGTTCTTGGAATGTTTCTCGTATCATCATTCTTCCTAGTTGGCTCTGTATAGAGCGGTTGCTTCCGAAAATGCCTGGCAAGCGCACCCCCCTTTCCCCTCCCCAGTGCACGCGTTGCCCAGAATATGAGAAGAAATTTGAAGATATGATGAACAAAATCTCAAGACTGGAGACAATCGTCGAAGACCTCGTCTCTCGTCTTTCAACTCTTCATACTTCTCCCCCCTTCTCGACTCCTCAGCCCCAGACCCCCACAATCCCTTCCCTTCTCTCCATCCCACCTCATATGCTCGCCTACCAAGCTGCCATGCGTGCAATCACTGTCGACAAGAACCTCATCGAAGAGAAAGCACAGAACCTAGTTTGTGTTGGACTTCCTGAGCAGCCCAGTGACGAAGCCACGGACAGTTCGGACCAATCCTTTCTCAAGGCCCTTTCCCTCGACCTCGGCTGCCCAGAACTTGCAAGGGCAAGGTTCAAACGATTCGGCGATCCCGTGAAGAAGCGTCGAGTTCTCAAAATCTTCCTCCAGTCACCAACATTAAGAACTGAACTACTGAGGAAAATTCGAAGTCGTCGCCCGTCTTGCCTTTCTCCGCATCCACATTGCTACATAAGAGAAGACTTGACTCGCGACGGACTTGAATTGGAACGAGAAGTGAAGAAAGTGGCGCGAGAGCGGAACGGCATCCCCGGAGGACAAAAGTGGAAGGTCATCGGAACTTCCTTGATTCCTATTCGGCACTACTCCCAGACGACTTGGCAACAAGAAACGGCGACTCCGAGGATCACGGATCCGCAGATGGTGACTCCGATGGCGACTCCTCGAGCTCCAGAGAGGAACAACGTGACGCAGAGAAGATAGGTCAGTGGCGGTGTCCCTATCATTAGTCATGACCTCACCAATATCAAGTGCTTTTCAATAAATGCTCGTTCAATTCGAAATAAGTTGTACAACCTTTCTTACTTGCTCGCTTCAAGTATTTATGATATGATAGCTATAAGTGAGACTTGGTTGAGTGACCAAGAAAGTGACTCGTTAATAACCGGTATGTCTAATTATCAGTTGTTCCGTTGTGATAGAAACAGTGCATCTAAAGGTGATGGAACAGCATTTTTGATTTCGCCTCGAGTTCCCTGTTCTTTTGTTTCTAGTTTTTCAGAAGATGGTATTGAATGCGTTTCTATTAATGTTCTTCAAAGTTCATCTAGATCAGGAAAGTTAAGATGTATTTGTGTCTATCGATCTCCTTGTTCTCCCACTGCTTCTTTAGAAAAGTTATTGAACTACTTTGAATGTGAGCTGAATAATCCAAATGCTTCTGATAAGATCCCTGTAATGATTACTGGTGACTTCAATTTTCCGTATATCGACTGGTGTAAGCAAATATCCAACAGAAACGGTCAACATGAAATGTTTCTTGAATATATGAATGATAATTTCTTCACCCAATATGTATGTTCTCCAACTAGGAATGATAATATTCTCGATTTAGTATTTTCCAATGTGAATATTGTGTCTGACTGTAATGTAATCGGTCGATTCAATGGTAGTGACCATCACGGAGTTTCATTTAGTTTATCATTATCTGCAACTATTTCAAAATCTTCCCATTCTATTAAGCTGTTTTCTAAAGCAAATTGGCCTGCTATTGAGTATGAAATAGCTATGCAAGATTGGACTCAAATATTTGGCTTGTTAGATGTCGAATCAGCTAATAATTACCTTGTCTCTTTCATTAACTCTCTAATTGATAAGTTTGTCCCAACTGTAGATCCTAGAGACGATTTATCCCGCTATCCTTCAAATCTACGTAAGATGTTCGTTAAATTACAACGAATTTCTCGAAATGCCCCGTATTCGGATTACTGTATTAGAAAAACGTCCGAGTTTGATCAAAAGCTCAAAGAATTCGAAATTAAAAGAGAATCTCAACTGATATTACGAGGTAATCAGAAATCATTTTTCGCGGCTTGTAGGAGCCGTTTGAGTACAGCCAATAATGCTATTCCCGCTTTGATCGATAGTGATTTAAATGAAAAATTTTCCCCATCAGAGAAAGCTGATCAGTTCTCTCGCTATTTCTCGTCCGTATTTTCTGTACCTCTTCAATGTCCATTACCTGAAATTAAATTACCAATCGTTACTGAGCCGTTCAATTTCGATTATATAACCGAAGATATGGTAATACGAGCATTATCTTCTCTTGAATCTAAGTGTAACACGTCCCCTGATTCTATTCCTAATATTGTATTGAAAAAATGTCGCTTTGCCCTGATTAAACCATTATGTATCCTATTCAATAATAGCCTTCTTACTGGCTCTGTTCCCCTACTATGGAAGAGATCTATAGTAAAACCAGTACACAAGAGCAATTCCCGGAATCTAGTTACCAATTACAGACCTATTTCTCTATCTGCGATCATCTGCGATTACTTCTTCTGCGATTACCAATTACAGACCTATTTCTCTATCTGCGATCATCTGCGATTACTACTTCTGCGATCTGCGATTACAGACAAGACAGATCATCTGCGAATTCATTCTAGTTCTTGGAATGTTTCTCGTATCATCTGCGAATTCATTCTAGTTCTTGGAATGTTTCTCATATCATCTGCGAATTCATTCTAGTTTCTTGGAATGTTTCTCGTATCATCTGCGAATTCATTCTAGTTTCTTGGAATGTTTCTCGTATCATCTGCGAATTCATTCTAGTTTCTTGGAATGTTTCTCGTATCATCTGCGAATTCATTCTAGTTTTTTTAACGAATTATAAAAAGGAAAGCGATTAACTCAAACCAAATATCTATAAAACCTTCTTAAATTTTTTGATATGAGAAAACAAAACAACTATTCAGAAACCCAGATTCTATAGATAGGCTTCATCATAACTATTTTCTAATATGTTACCAGCTTTCAGCGATTTGAGCCAGCGTTTCGCCTTTTTAGAGCGCTGTTTTTGATAGCATTTTCTCGAACGCCGTTATTGATAGACGCTCCGTCACTTTTTAAAATAGTCTGCAATATAACGGCGGTCCAAGTGCTGTAACATCATCGACTTTCATAAAATAGGAAATGAGGAACCGTCGTGAATGCCTGAATCTCCTCCTCTTCTTCCTCCGCTTCATTCCCGAAAGATAACAGGTTCAGCTTCTTCTCCTCTTTCTTGAACTTCTTTTCGACTTTCTGCCTTTTCTCTTTTTTGGGCTTCTCTCTAAAAAGATAAATTTAATAATTAGTAACTAGAGACAAATTCTGATATTCAAGATTTTTTATACAACAGATGCTTTCACGAAATTAAATCTGAGTAACTCTTTTGAGCCCATTTTCCCCACTCTATCGGAATTCATGCAATTTCGTTGACAATTTTTCGAAATTGAAGAATACTTTTCAGAATAAAAAAAAATCCTTTAAAGTGCTCGAAATTTGACTTGTTACGAGATGAGTGAAAGAAACAAACAAACCAAAAAACCGAGTCGAAAAAACCCCGATTCTAATACAATTGTCTAAAATACTCCAAACTGCCCTTTTATCTAGAAGTTTTGATATTGTAAACTTTAACCTAAACGGTGTCTACTCGCTAACTGAGACTGAGCGGACCTCGGAACGATGTCCTCAAAGGGGTTGGTGAGTACTGTAGTAGACTTGATCTCATGCAGAGTTGAGGGACGCTCTTCATCGTCAACCTCGTACGCTGCCATTGCGAGCATATTGTGTACTGTCGCGCCCGTAATCTGGATTGAAGGAAAGAGTAGGACATGATTAACAGAAAGTGACAAGTAAAGAGATAGTACATTCAAGCTAATGCTTTTTTTCCAGGTGAAGGAATAGCAGAAACTCCCGACAATCTCACCAAAAAAAGGCGAAAAGAAAAGAGGCAAAAAAAAAGTGAATGAGAGAGAGAAAGAGAGAGAAAGAGAGAAGTGAGTGAGTGTGACTGTGTGCTTGAGCTTTTACCGAGAGCTCGTGGACCCCCCTTTCAACGTCAAAGGAACCGCACGGGCAACAATCATCATCATCACAATCTCAGGTTTCGTGCTGCCAGGCTAGATTGAACCTCCACTCAACAGGCCGACTGCATGGAGACCCCTGTTTTAAAAGTTGGCTTCAAGTTCTGAAGAACTATAAGCCGTACAGCGGACGCTACTCGGGAGGCCAGGGATGACGCTGACATGAAGAAGAAGACGAAGAAGAGGAGAGATAGTCCGTGGAGAGTTAAGGAGAGGCGGCTGAGGAGAGTTATAGAAAGAGAGAGATAGAGAGAGAGAGAGAGATAGAGAGAGAGAGCCTTGATATACAGGAAGACTTAGAAAATAAATATGGAGTTTGAAGTAAGAACTATTTTCTTAGCTGTTCTATAATAAACCAACTGCGGGTCATCGTTCCAAAAGCCCTTTTCCGCTCAATTTTACTCTTTTCATCCTATTTTCTTACTCACTTTGCTGTAGGAAAAGACACGTTAGCTCAACAAATTGAGTAATTGGTTTTATACCTTGCCGAAGAGCGTGTTCTTGCCATTCAGCTCTCTGGAATCCGAGGGCTCACTTCCGATGGTGAAGAAGAACTGGCTGCGGTTATCGTTCTTCTCCGCATTCGCCATCCCTAGCAGTCCACGTCGGTTGAAGCGGAGGCGTTGATGGAACTCATCCTTCAGAAAATAATTGTCAAGCCCTACCGTCCGGCGGGGTGTTTCTCTCACCCGGGTGAAAAAAAATTATGCGCTTTCTAAAGAAATAGGAAAACCTCGAGATCTATGCGCTCGGAAATTTTTTTTCGACTTTTACCTCAGGGATTTTTAAAACTCATTGCGAATAACACTTCAAAATTTTAGAAATTTTGAAAATTTATGCGCTCGGAAAAAAATTTTGCGGGTGGTAAGAAGAGCCCTGCCGTCCAGGCCTCTCATTAGAGTTTTGACAGGTCTCTGTCACTATCTCAAGAAATGACTTTCTCATGAAAATCTTTTTTTTACTTTATAAATCTACACTGTTTATTGCCGTCAGCAGTTCTCCGGAAATTTTCTTGCTCTCTTTGTATTTCTGTGTTCATTCTTTACAGATTATTAATTCGCTGTGTGAGAATCATTCGAAGTTGTTTTTATTTGAAGTTTATTATTAAATTGACTTTCCGGTTTTGGTGGACTTTTGATTCCTCTCGTGAGATATAATAAGTGCATTAGCATTGAACCCTGATTCAGGCTCCTGAGCCCTTTGAGGTTGAATAAACTTCACCTTAAAAGGCTTTCCGTAGATGCTTTCACCGCCTTTTCCCGTCCCAGTTGGGTCTCCTCCTTGCAGAATGAAACCCTTCACCAATCGATGAAACTTAGTCTTGTTGTAGTAGCCTTCCATGCACAACTCAACAAACACAAATTAACATAGGTTTGGAACTTAAAAACACAATAACTTACTGGATTTCAATACCAGGACCTGGTATGCTATCTTCTGAAATAAAACACAGCTTCACCGCTTTTAAAATATATTTTAAGGTCGAATGTGACATAAAAGTGAATATTTACGTTGAGACATAATGTAGGGAGGTATTCTATATCTTCGGTTGTACTATAAATAGATTTGTCTAATGACTACATAAACGAATTAAGGGGATGAGCCTGTGATGCATCTATGAATACTGTAAAACTTGCCGTTAGTTTTTGGATAAATCTCAAACTCCTGAGGGCGCATGCACATACTTGTATGAAATTCCTGCACGTCTGGGGTGCCTCCTTGCACCAAAGCTCCACTTCGATATCTCCCGTTGTGGTATGAAGGATAACCTCAACAAATTAGTGTAGAACTCCGAATTCTACTCCCCAACAAATAAATAATTGTTGACGGTTGGGTTTGATTATACTCAGCCGGAGCAAGCGAGTTAGCCTATCCCTCACCCGTGTGATTGACTCAGCCGGAGCAAGCGAGTTAGCCTATCCCTCACCCGTGTGATTGACTCAGCCGGAGCAAGCGAGTTAGCCTATCCCTCACCCGTGTGATTGACTCAGCCGGAGCAAGCGAGTTAGCCTATCCCTCACCCGTGTGATTGACTCAGCCGGAGCAAGCGAGTTAGCCTATCCCTCACCCGTGTGATTGACTCAGCCGGAGCAAGCGAGTTAGCCTATCCCTCACCCGTGTGATTGACTCAGCCGGAGCAAGCGAGTTAGCCTATCCCTCACCCGTGTGATTGACTCAGCCGGAGCAAGCGAGTTAGCCTATCCCTCACCCGTGTGATTGACTCAGCCGGAGCAAGCGAGTTAGCCTATCCCTCACCCGTGTGATTGACTCAGCCGGAGCAAGCGAGTTAGCCTATCCCTCACCCGTGTGATTGACTCAGCCGGAGCAAGCGAGTTAGCCTATCCCTCACCCGTGTGATTGACTCAGCCGGAGCAAGCGAGTTAGCCTATCCCTCACCCGTGTGATTGACTCAGCCGGAGCAAGCGAGTTAGCCTATCCCTCACCCGTGTGATTGACTCAGCCGGAGCAAGCGAGTTAGCCTATCCCTCACCCGTGTGATTGACTCAGCCGGAGCAAGCGAGTTAGCCTATCCCTCACCCGTGTGATTGACTCAGCCGGAGCAAGCGAGTTAGCCTATCCCTCACCCGTGTGATTGACTCAGCCGGAGCAAGCGAGTTAGCCAATCCCTCACCCGTGTGATTGACTCAGCCGGAGCAAGCGAGTTAGCCTATCCCTCACCCGTGTGATTGACTCAGCCGGAGCAAGCGAGTTAGCCTATCCCTCACCCGTGTGATTGACTCAGCCGGAGCAAGCGAGTTAGCCTATCCCTCACCCGTGTGATTGACTCAGCCGGAGCAAGCGAGTTAGCCTATCCCTCACCCGTGTGATTGACTCAGCCGGAGCAAGCGAGTTAGCCTATCCCTCACCCGTGTGATTGACTCAGCCGGAGCAAGCGAGTTAGCCTATCCCTCACCCGTGTGATTGACTCAAGTACAATGATAATTCAACTAATTTTTTCATGTTAAAACTCATTGGTCAAATTTCCCAAAATACTCTTCTTCTTTCTTGCGCTTGTTCCCACCTTGCGGCAGTGTACGCGCTTGCATAATATGCGGGACAGACCTACCCTGGTAGATCCAAAGGAAAAGTCAGACTCATGCAACAGCGCTAAAAACATTTCTCAACCCCTTTGGTTTGGATGGATCTGTCCGGGGTTGGGATCGAACTTGGACCCTTCTCACAATATTCGAGCACAAAACCATTATGACGCTTGAACTACTTTTCTAATATACTGTCTCCTTATTTCACTCCACATCTTCAGTAGATGCTCTTTATCACCAGCCATGAATTAAGTGTTCTAATACAACCATATGGGTAAAATGATAGAAAAAAGACAAAGGTTGAATAAAACATCGTTCAATGAGACCTAACTCATGTTGAGCTAAAGATCTCACTTGATGACCCCACAGACCCAAAACCATGATTTGAGAACCTTGCCGGTTGTGACGGGTTCCATATCATATTGAGTGCTCATCTTCAACTTCTAAAGACCTGAGAAAAGTTCAACAGAAAAAAAAACGCACTCAAATATGTATACAAAAATGATGATAAGCTCAAATCACATTTCCAAAGTAAACATATTTACAAAAAATTAGAGGAGAGTGCATATTCCAGTGGAACTTTCTCACCTCTTTATTCAGAAATACTCGTTCGTGAATATTTATCAACAGACAAGGCTTATCATCAACCCTTTTTCTTTCTTTTACACACTTTGATAGAGAAGAACATTTGATAACTTTCATCATTCTAATTAGTTTTCTCGATTATGCTAGACCCTTTTTAATATTTATCATACCCATTCATAAATTTCAAGTTTTCATTACGGTTTTTTTGCTTTTTTTTCTCAAGACTTGCAATTTCAAGGCAAAACGTTTTACATATACTGAATCCGAGTTTCGCAACATTGTTCATTCGAGTTGTGATGAATTAACGCTTCAATGCTTTGGAATCGAGCGACCTTGTTGTATTGGGGTAAGCTAATAAAGATCTATAAAAACCCGAAAACATCATTAAAATCCCAGAGCACTCCAACTGTTGACTTTAAGAACCGCAAATGTAAAACAACGTGCGATTTGGAACGTTGCATATGTGTTTTTCTGTTCTTGAACAGATCATCTTATTCCTCTTTATTGCAAAAAACTATTGAATTACACAAAATACATTGCATTTAAATAAAAAAAACTCAATTAATTGACTAATTTCTCTATCCTTTTTCCATCTGGGAATCATAGAGAACCATAAGCAGTTTCATAATACTCTCAACTATCTTAATCTAATAAACACCAGGTTCAAAGTGAGATGTTTAATTAACTTGAATAAATCTAATCATTCCATATTTCGTTAGCATTGTAGTGTTTTAATTCAGATAATCCTCGATTAAAACACGATGAAGAAAGTCATAGACCGGGATACTTCTTTGCACCACAAAATATCAAATATTGTGCAACTTAGTGAATTCTCTCCACTCAGTTACGAGCATTTATAATTTTTACAAAGTCCGGTTTGAGCGAAGCTCCGCCCACAAGAAAACCGTCAATATCCGCTCTCTTACCCAGATCAGCAGCATTGTCAGCAGTCACAGAACCTCCAATTCATTATATTTTTCAAACTAAACTTTTTTCCAAATGAAAAAATTACAAGTTTAACATGTAAGATGATCGCTATCGGGTCAAATAATTTAAGATAACTGGTTTCATACAAAAGGTCAAGCTTTCAAAAATAATTTTGACCGGTTTCGTCGCCGACACGCATGTGAAGCACAGAATTTGTCGAATATTTTTTTAAAGTTTGCATAAATAGATTGATGTTCACTGGATGCCTTTCTTAACTCTTCTGAAAGCTCTTTCAAACGAAAAGTCGCCCAATTTATTATCCTTTTTTCTCGTGACCAGTCATCGGCGCGGAAATGCTGTGGAGCGGAGGAATTTATTCAACTTTTTTCTAATGTTTTTATTACTCTTTCAACTCTTTAGGAAGGCATAGCACGTTTGAGCAAAATTTAAAGCTTTGTTTGAAAACCAGGTTTCCTCTTCTTCTGGGGTACTACTTTTATTCGGCTACCGTGCCTTCGAACAGAAAACAGCGCAGAGTTTTAAGCCCAATCCATGCATCCGCCGCGAAGGCCGATCCGTTCACTATTTAACCCCTGATCACAGCCTCATCGTTTTTCAAAAACATATATTATTCGTCTGACCAAAATATCATGATCGCGTCCTGAATTAGTAGAAAAGACTTTTTTAAAGTAAAAAATATTAATCAATTTCATCAATACTATTGAAAATACCAATATGAAAACGAAAACTAGATAACATAACCATTTTTTTGAAATTCCGCAAAAAAAAACCTCCATAGATGATTCTGGTGCTTTGCGCGACTTCGACTCCTACTTTTTCTTGCAAGAAACCACGAATCCATTCATGGACTTCCTGGATGAGAAAAACTAATTCGTTTCAACTACTTCCTTCAGTTAATCATTTTATTATCTCATTCATGCTTATTCCAAAGATATCATTATTTTATTCCTAGAAGATTTATCTTCAAATCTTCCAAAATCAAAAAGATTTAGCGAGCTTCAAAGTTTTCCACTCTGAATATATCTCGCTACTCTTTTAATAGGTTCCTTGCGCTTAACTACGTTAAAAAAAACCGATCAATTATTCCATTTTCAAGCTGTTTTTAAAGCATTTTTTGAGAGTCAAGTTAGTATTAACAACATTGAGCAAGAAGAAAGAACAGATGAGGTTTTCCTCTGCTTCCTCCTTCCCTATCCTTAACACATCTTCTACATTCTAGATGTGTTGAGGATAGGGAAGCCATAAGGAAGCCCCATATCTTATGCATCCCCTTACAATCATGTTTGAATCTAAACTCTCTCCAACGAAAAGAACCTATTAAAACATTTCCTGATTAGTACTGTTTCTTTCTAATTAATCGAAACCCTTTCTCTCTCTAATTCTCTCCCCAAGCGCATCTTTATCTCTCAATGAATCCTTTGTTCTTTTGAAGGTTTAGAGAATCTCGTATTTTTCTTACTCCTAACAATTAGTTAGTGAACGGAACCCACTTGCGCCTGCTCCGGAGTGGCGGTTTTTCCTGTGCCGATTGCCCAGACGGGCTCGTAGGCTACAACCACCTGCAGTAGGGAGTGGTAACTGTGGGTTTTCTTACTCGCATTGCGGGTGAATATTAAACGGTTTCCAGAAAATCTAGTGACAGAATGCTCTATTTGTATAATGATATCCTGTATTTATCGTTGCGTGCTTTTGATCTCTCTTTCTCTTTCTCTCTCTCTCGACATCCGCTCCCTCATGACCAGTAAACTTGTTTTTCTCTGCTAAAAAATATCTTCCTTATAGGACAATCTCAGACTGATACAGACCGCTGAATATGACATTATAAATGTCCTCCTTTTTCATCAAAAAACAACCTTCAACTTTTTTTGAGTGTGAAAAGCCTCGTCGGTTAAACTATGGATAGAAAGACCGTTGAGATTGATACTTCCCATAAAAATACCACTCTCACCGCTAGATTTACCTCAAAAAATTTCTACGGCGACCGACCTACCGACCCTCTCCCTCACTCGAAATTAATGTATCAGAGTTTTCCCAGCTAAAACTTTTTTAAAAAAACATCTTCATTATTCAGCATAACTAGAACGTTTTATAAGCCATAACTCAGCCTGAACCGGTTTCGTAGAGTTAAAAGTGAAACTTTAAAACTACTTGAGCAATCGACCTATTGAAAAATCAAGACATATTTCACCTATGATTTACCTACATAATTTTTTTGAAAATGGATCCATTCAATACAAATTCGGAAATTTTAGAAATAATTTAATAAAATTATTCGGTTATCTAAGCACCGGTATATTCGTTGGAATTAGAAATCTCAATAGTTAAGGAAGTTTATATCAGCTCCACACTAAAAAGGGCCTGATTCTCCAGCTCTCAAGAAAGGTCTTTCTGACAATTCGACAAAGGTTCTAACCTTAGACCAGTCGATCTTTCTGTCCACCACTGCCTGCAGTTGACGAAAGTTTACCTGTCAATATATGTATCGCTTTTTTACATTCTGTTTTATATCGTTCCATTTTAATCAATATTTGTAGATTAGAAGCTGAACGACATTTTCATAAAGGAAGTACTTCCAGGGTTTAAATAGTGACGGGATCAGTCCCTTCGGCGGATACATGTACACACACTATTGACAGGGGTTAAATAGTGACGGGATCGGTCCCTTCGGCGGATACATGTACACACACTATTGACAGGGGTTAAATAGTGACGGGATCGGTCCCGTCGGCGGATACATGTACACACACTATTGACAGGGGTTAAATAGTGAAGGGATCAGTCCCTTCGGCGGATACATGTACACACACTATTGACAGGGGTTAAATAGTGACGGGATCGGTCCCTTCGGCGGATACATGTACACACACTATTGACAGGGGTTAAATAGTGACGGGATCGGTCCCTTCGGCGGATACATGTACACACACTATTGACAGGGGTTAAATAGTGACGGGATCGGTCCCTTCGGCGGATACATGTACACACACTATTGACAGGGGTTAAATAGTGAAGGGATCAGTCCCGTCGGCGGATACATGTACACACACTATTGACAGGGGTTAAATAGTGACGGGATCGGTCCCGTCGGCGGATACATGTACACACACTATTGACAGGGGTTAAAAAGTGACGGGATCGGTCCCGTCGGCGGATACATGTACACATACTATTGACAGGGGTTAAATAGTGAAGGGATCAGTCCCTTCGGCGGATACATGTACACACACTATTGACAGGGGTTAAATAGTGACGGGATATAAATGATATCATGGAGCACATAGAGCCAGATGTCCATGGTTTTCTATATGCCGATGACCTCAAAATTTTTTCCAAGAACAGAGACTCTCTTCAGAAAAGTCTGGATTCCATTTCCGATTACTCACTGACCTGGGGACTTGTGATATCAACTCAAAAATGCTTTATCATGCACTGTGGTCCTAGGAATCCAAAAGTAACATATAACCTAGAAGACAATATCATACCAACTACTTCATTAGTGAAAGATCTTGGCATTACATTTCAGGAAGATATCACATTCTCTAAACATATTGAACTAACCTCCCTAAAGTCCCAAAAATGTATAAACATGATCTTCAGAGCCTTTAAAACCAAATCAATTGAAGTTCTGCTCAGAATATACACCACATACATAAGACCCCTTATTGAATATGGGAGTGAGGTATGGTCCCCAGTAACTATCGGTCTCGTTAACTGCATAGAAAAAGTGCAAAGATCATTTACACGAAGGTTACTACAAAGGGCCGGATTACCCAAAATGAGTTATGTTGCTAGACTGAATTTTCTTTCCATCTCCTCGCTTGAATATAGAAGAAATGTGGCCGATCTTGTGTTCATCCATAAATGTCTGCACGGAAATATTCAAGTAGATTACTCAAATATGTTTAAACTTTGCCCATCGCCTTATTCGCTGAGAGAATCGAATAACTACAGAATATGCTTGCCGTGTAAATATAAAAGCAGAACAAGCACTTGTGCCTCAAGAATGATTAATGTCTGGAATAAGTTACCTTGTTCTTTGGTTTCTACAAGCTCTTCTAGCATTTTTAGAAATGAACTTATCAAGCTTGATTGTGAGACCATTGTCACCAACTCTAGAATACATTTTTAATTCAAGTGCTTTGTTTCTTCAAATGTTTTGTTTCTGTTTCTCCTCTTTTTTTCAATTTTATTTGTGTTCTCGGTTAGCTCTCGAATGATAAAGAGTGAGTTGAATTTTTGGAATTTCAAGTTATTATTGCGGATGAATAGTTCTTAATTGCTGATGAATAGTTCATAACTGAAGATACAAGCTTTGCTTTCTTTGCTTTTTTTGTGTGCTTTCCTCTTTTCCTAAAATGAAATGTTCCTCATTGTTCTTGTCATATTTAGATCTCACTTTTCATAACCTTCACTGAATTCACTTTTCTTGTGACAGTGTCATCTGTTTCGTCACTTAACATTATGTTTTGTTTCAAGCGGAATAAAGAATTGAGAATTGAATTGAGAATTGGGATCGGTCCCTTCGGCGGATACATGTACACACACTAATGACAGGGGTTAAATAGTGACGGGATCGGTCCCGTCGGCGGATACATGTACACACACTATTGACAGGGGTTAAATAGTGACGTGATCGGTCCCTTCGGCGGATACATGTACACACACTATTGACAGGGGTTAAATAGTGACGGGATCGGTCCCGTCGGCGGATACATGTACATACTATTGACAGGGGTTAAATAGTGAAGGGATCAGTCCCTTCGGCGGATACATGTACACACACTATTGACAGGGGTTAAATAGTGACGGGATCGGTCCCGTCGGCGGATACATGTACACACACTATTGACAGGGGTTAAATAGTGACGGGATCGGTCCCTTCGGCGGATACATGTACACACACTATTGACAGGGGTTAAATAGTGACGGGATCGGTCCCGTCGGCGGATACATGTACACACACTATTGACAGGGGTTAAATAGTGACGGGATCGGTCCCTTCGGCGGATACATGTACACACACTATTGACAGGGGTTAAATAGTGACGGGATCGGTCCCGTCGGCGGATACATGTACACACACTATTTACAGGGGTTAAATAGTGACCGGATCGGTCCCGTCGGCGGATACATGTACACACACTATTGACAGGGGTTAAATAGTGACGGGATCGGTCCCGTCGGCGGATACATGTACACACACTATTGACAGGGGTTAAATAGTGACGGGATCGGTCCCGTCGGCGGATACATGTACACACACTATTTACAGGGGTTAAATAGTGACCGGATCGGTCCCGTCGGCGGATACATGTACACACACTATTGACAGGGGTTAAATAGTGACGGGATCGGTCCCGTCGGCGGATACATGTACACACACTATTGACAGGGGTTAAATAGTGACGGGATCAGTCCCTTCGGCGGATACATGTACACACACTATTGACAGGGGTTGAATAGTTACCGGATCGGTCCCGTCGGCGGATACATGTACACACACTATTGACAGGGGTTAAATAGTGACGGGATCGGTCCCGTCGGCGGATACATGTACACACACTATTGACAGGGGTTAAATAGTGAAGGGATCAGTCCCTTCGGCGGATACATGTACACACACTATTGACAGGGGTTAAATAGTGACCGGATCGGTCCCGTCGGCGGATACATGTACACACACTATTGACAGGGGTTAAATAGTGACGGGATCGGTCCCGTCGGCGGATACATGTACACACACTATTGACAGGGGTTAAATAGTGAAGGGATCAGTCCCGTCGGCGGATACATGTACACACACTATTGACAGGGGTTAAATAGTGACGTGATCGGTCCCGTCGGCGGATACATGTACACACACTATTGACAGGGGTTAAATAGTGACGGGATCGGTCCCGTCGGCGGATACATGTACACACACTATTGACAGGGGTTAAATAGTGAAGGGATCAGTCCCTTCGGCGGATACATGTACACACACTATTGACAGGGGTTAAATAGTGACGGGATCGGTCCCGTCGGCGGATACATGTACACACACTATTGACAGGGGTTAAATAGTGACGGGATCGGTCCCTTCGGCGGATACATGTACACACACTATTGACAGGGGTTAAATAGTGACGGGATCGGTCCCGTCGGCGGATACATGTACACACACTATTGACAGGGGTTAAATAGTGACGGGATCGGTCCCTTCGGCGGATACATGTACACACACTATTTACAGGGGTTAAATAGTGAAGGGATCAGTCCCTTCGGCGGATACATGTACACACACTATTGACAAAGAACTCCCTCTCTTTTCTTACCCTTTTCCTTCATTTCATTTCATTTCTTTATTCCAAGCACATGAGATATCATGAAAACACAAACAAGAACAAAGTTAAATGCATGGACTTTCTTCTAAGTGGCGGTGTTTAGGGGTTGCGGTATAGATGAAAAAGGGGGGAGGGTGATATACTTAAAATCGACAATTATATTAGTCATGAACGAAAGGTTTAGGTAACATCTTTTCAGTAGGCAGAGATAATAATTTTTTTTTTGAAACTAGCAGTATTAGGTGTACTGACGATCTCAAAAGGTAATGAATTCCATACTGATAGCTGGCGAGAAACACATGTAGAAATAGAACATTTGCTAATATTATGAGGTGTTTTTAGCCTGAGCTCATGAGAATGGCGAGAAAATCTCTGTACTGCAGACAACTGAAACAAGTTCATAGTTTCAAGTTCACATTTTTTGTGGACACATTTATGAATAAATAAAAGGTCAGATATAGCACGACGATATTCAAGAGTTTCTAGGCCTAACATGGAGATTCTTTGTGAATAGGGAAGTCTGGAATGGCCAGATCTTGCTAGGATTCTTCTCGTAAACGACCGCTGAACTTTTTCAATAGATTTTACTAAGCCGGGGGATGAGGGATTCCATAACTCACTAGCGTATTCAAGAACAGGTCTGACATAAATTTTAAAAGCTGAAGTTAAAAGAGGCGGACATGGTGACTTGAAGGCTTTTAACACCATGTTAACAAGAGCAGAGCCTTTTTTACATTTGTCTTCAACATGATTACGATAAGAGAAACGATCACATATGATTACACCAAGATCTTTGGCAACTCTACCAACTACTAGAGGTTGACTGTTCATGTAATAGACGCTGCGAGAATTGGATGATCCGAGATGAAGTACATTACACTTAGATATGGATAGGGACAAATTCCACTCTAGGCACCAATCGGTTATACGATTCAAAGCTAGTTGGATATAATTACAAGAGGTAGCGCGTCCCATTATCTTTATATCATCGGCGAATAAGCAAAATTTGATAGAATCGGGGATAGATTCTTTAACAGAGTCGATGTACAACAAGAATAACAACGGGCCTAAAGATGATCCTTGAGGTATACCTGATATTACGGGAATTGGGTCAGATAGACTATTATCGATCATAACTGTTTGTGAGCGGCCAACAAGATAATCAGTTAACCATTTAACGATTGGAGAAGAGATACCAAAAGATGCTATCCTATTTAGAAGTAATCTATGATCAACAGAATCAAATGCTTTACTGATATCAAGGAATATTATATCGATAGGGATGCTTTGGGATAACGAGTCAACAATGAACGAATGAGATTCAACTAAAGAGGTCACAGTAGACCTCCTAGCTCTAAAAATGATTGAATTAGTGATATCCTGATTCTATACTAACCGATGGACTCCCTTTCGATGTGTTTAGAAGTGATCGTTGTACTGGACGCGGGGGTGGAGTAGCGATTCTAGTCCATGACTCTTTCTCTTCTGTGCTCATCTCTCAATATTCCGAACACAACATTGAATGTGTAATTATTGATGTTTTCCCTAATTCTAGTATTTCTCTGCCTTTTTCATCGATCAGACTCATTAGCTGCTATCGTTCTCCTACAACATCCATTAACAGCATGATTGATCTAACCTCTTTTCTCTCCTCTCACTGCTCACTTCCCTACCCTACTATCATTTGCGGTGACCTAAATTTACCAAATATTGACTGGCAATCACTAACTACAATTCGTAATTGTCATATTTCTGAGTGTTTCTTACAATTTGCCAGCGACCACCACTTAACCCAGTATGTACTCACACCCACTCGCATATCCAACATCTTAGACTATGTCTTCTCTAACCAACCAATCATTATGAAATGCAGTACTCAGCCTCCTATTTCTACGAGTGATCATGCCTCTATTTCTTTCTCTATAACCAACAGTCGAGTCTCGAAATACCATCCCTTACATTGTCGATCCGATTGGAAGAAAGCCGATTGGTTGTCAATAAATTCCGCTATTGTCCGTATCGACTGGACCTTTTTGTTTTCCTCTCTCACCATTGATGAATGTGTTGTATTACTAACCAATACTCTCAACAACCTCATATCTGAGCATGTCCCTAACAAACGTTCACTCAAACCTCATCTACAGTATCCCAAAAAAATTCGACAGATTTACAGCTATCTTTTGAGAAGTAAGAAGCGATCAGTAACATCTTCAAGTACTTCAAGAGCTTGTCGTAAACTCCATAGGGAAGTTCTGAAATTTGAAAGTGAACGTGAAGAGAATCTAGCCTTGCCTAAGAATTACAAACTTTTCTTTCGTACGCTGGCAAATCGCATAAAAAAGAAACCTGTCAATTCCGCACTTATAATTGATGATGTTGTCCTTACCAACTCTGTTGAGAAAGCTAAGGCTTTTTCGGACTTTTTCGATTCTATTGTTAGCATTCCATTAGAAGGTCCGCTTCCTCTGCCTAACTGCTCATCATTCCTCTCACCAACTTACATTGTGTCCCCATTGGAGATTCATAACTTGATCCGTAAAATGCTTCCCAAAACCAACACTTCACCTGATGGCATACCAAATATTTTCATTAAAAACTGCAATGAGTCTTTAACAATTCCTGTATCGATTATCTTTTCAAACTGTTTAACACTCGGATACTTCCCTAGTAACTGGAAAAAAGGTATCATTATACCCATTCACAAGAAAGGGAACACTTCTGTTGTTAACAATTTTAGACCCATAACTCTTGTCTGTTCTTTCTCTAAGCTTTTTGAAAAACATTTGTATAATCTTATTTACACTCACCTCGAAACCAATAACCTTTTATGCTCTAGACAATCTGGTTTTAGAAAGAAACGTTCAACAATAACCTCTTTAGTTGAATCTCACTCACTGTGCCTTTCTCTCACTAACCGCAAGAAGCCTTTTGACATTTGCATGATCGATTTCTCGAAAGCCTTTGACGTGATTGATCACCGGTTTCTTATTCATAAACTTGCCTCACTAGGAATTAACTCCTCTCTTTTATCACTAATTCAATCATTTCTCAAGAATAGAAGTTCGCAAGTCCTAATTGACTCAAGCTTATCCGATAGTAAATTGTATACTAACGGAGTACCACAGGGCAGCTCACTCGGCCCTCTTTTCTTCACAATGTTCATTAATGACATTATTAGCATCATTCCTTCCGATGTCCAGCTTTTTTTGTACGCCGACGACATTAAATTAATTTCCCATGATTCATCTCTGATGCAAATCGCTATTGACTCGATAGCAGATTATGCACATAACTGGTCTCTAACAATTTCAATTCCGAAGTGTTCTGTCGTTCATTGTGGCTCTTGCAACAGTAAGAGGACTTACTCCATGAATAACATCACCTTGCCTTCATCAATCAATGTCAAAGATCTAGGTATCAATTTCAATAATTCCTTAACTTTCTCTAACCACATAGATCAGGTCATTAAAAAATCATCGAAATGTGCGAATCTTATCCTTCGAGCCCTCAGAACATCGTCCATCACAGTTTTAATGCGAGCGTTCAAGTCATATATACTGCCCTTGCTTGAATATGGTAGTGAAGTTTGGTCACCAACTTCGATAGGCCTTGTCAATGATTTGGAAAGAGTTCAACGCAGTTTCACACGCCGTGTGATGTATAGAGCCGGTAGAACCAACCTAGATTACCCTTCGCGACTGAAGCTACTGAGTCTCCATACACTTGAGCACCGTAGAGCTATAGCAGATCTCTGTTTCATACATAAATGTATCCATGGCCATTTTGAGCTTGATTACTCAACTTTGTTTCTCGTCAAACCGTGTCCTTACAATAATAGAAATTCACATCCTCTTCGTATTAGTCTACCGTTTAGATTGTCGCAGTCACACACTACTTGTGCCTCCCGTGCTATAAATGTGTGGAATGCTTTACCTATCCAAATAGTAACTATTTCTTCTAGCTCAGCTTTCAAGAAAATGCTTATCAATTTGCCTATTGACGATATTGTACAATTGTCCCGCTTACGTTTGTGATGCTTATTTTTCTCTGTAAATATACTGTATTTTGCCTCCACACTGATCTCACATCGTGACAGTTATCCGTTGTACGTTTTAACCATGAACAATTGGAATAAAGAATGAATAAAACCAGCCTGGTAGGGCGATAAAAGGTTCTCTTTTTCTAAATAGCAAGATACTTCCTTAACAATAATTTTCTCCATAACTTTTGATAAGGAACAGCATAGAGAAATAGGTCTGTAATTGGTAACTAGATTCCGGGAATTGCTCTTGTGTACTGGTTTTACTATAGATCTCTTCCATAGTAGGGGAACAGAGCCAGTAAGAAGGCTATTATTGAATAGGATACATAATGGTTTAATCAGGGCAAAGCGACATTTTTTCAATACAATATTAGGAATAGAATCAGGGGACGTGTTACACTTAGATTCAAGAGAAGATAATGCTCGTATTACCATATCTTCGGTTATATAATCGAAATTGAACGGCTCAGTAACGATTGGTAATTTAATTTCAGGTAATGGACATTGAAGAGGTACAGAAAATACGGACGAGAAATAGCGAGAGAACTCATCAGCTTTCTCTGATGGGGAAAATTTTTCATTTAAATCACTATCGATCAAAGCGGGAATAGCATTATTGGCTGTACTCAAACGGCTCCTACAAGCCGCGAAAAATGATTTCTGATTACCTCGTAATATCAGTTGAGATTCTCTTTTAATTTCGAATTCTTTGAGCTTTTGATCAAACTCGGACGTTTTTCTAATACAGTAATCCGAATACGGGGCATTTCGAGAAATTCGTTGTAATTTAACGAACATCTTACGTAGATTTGAAGGATAGCGGGATAAATCGTCTCTATGATCTACAGTTGGGACAAACTTATCAATTAAAGAGTTAATGAAAGAGACAAGATAATTATTAGCTGATTCGACATCTAACAAGCCAAATATTTGAGTCCAATCTTGCATAGCTATTTCATACTCAATAGCAGGCCAATTTGCTTTAGAAAACAGCTTAATAGAATGGGAAGATTTTGAAATAGTTGCAGATAATGATAAACTAAATGAAACTCCGTGATGGTCACTACCATTGAATCGACCGATTACATTACAGTCAGACACAATATTCACATTGGAAAATACTAAATCGAGAATATTATCATTCCTAGTTGGAGAACATACATATTGGGTGAAGAAATTATCATTCATATATTCAAGAAACATTTCATGTTGACCGTTTCTGTTGGATATTTGCTTACACCAGTCGATATACGGAAAATTGAAGTCACCAGTAATCATTACAGGGATCTTATCAGAAGCATTTGGATTATTCAGCTCACATTCAAAGTAGTGCATTCATTTTTTTTAGTGCATTCAAAGTAGTGCATTCATTCATTTCAATTGCAAGAATTGCATGCATTCATCCCTTCTTTTTTCCTCCAAACTTTGAGCGGCGGATACATGTAAACCCAATTTGGGCGACTTCATTTAACCCCTGAGTACTTCCTGGGAGCTAGGCTCACTTCGCGGGACGCAACTGGACGTTCCAGGAGGACTCTGCGCCCACCCACAAGGCTAAAGTGGTTTAAGACCAATTTCCCCTCCATGATCACCACCGCCGAATGGCATTAGGAGAATTAGGAGATTAAATTAACAAATTAGAGATAAAATTAACAGTCATTAGGAGAAATTCTAGGTAACCTTTTATCATCCAAAAACAGAACACTCAATTTTCAGGAAGCCCTTCAATTGAATAATGCCGACTAACATCCTTGGTGTGTCCAGCCTCGCGTTCTTCTAACTTCTCTCCTACGCAGAAGATCACCTGATGAACAACATTTCAGGTTTGGAATGACGAAAAGTGAGCTAGAAGTCAATGGTAGAAAAGGGCTTCTAATTATTAAGACTCGCGCGCTCAAATGGAGGTCGTTTTTTTTTGTCAATTTAGAACAGTGCTAACACCTTTTCTTCGAAAAATTGGAAAGCGAAGTAGTTGAAGAGAACTTTAGAAGTTGAGACTGTAGAAAGTTTTTTGTAAACTTCTTCTAAACACTGAAACACTCCGTGTCAGTAATCCAATGCCAAGCAAATGTGTGAAAATTGTCCTGAACAACTGGAATAAAGAATAAATAAATTTATGCGACCTTGCTGGTCTTTATTCAAACCCTGGAAACCTTACAGCAAATTTCACTCTGAATATATGCTAGCGATGAGTCTCACCGAGTTAGCGAAACAGCTCGAGTTACTCAATACCTTAATCCCACTCTCGAGCGCATGGACGGTTTTGTCGGCGATGAGAGCATCGGATTCGCCAAAGACGTGTCTTCTCTCCGAGTGACCAAGAATCACCCATTCCAGTCCGATGTCCGCCAACATTGCTGGAGATTGCTCACCCGTGAATGCACCCTTCGCTACCTAAACACGCACGAAAATTTTCCGGATTCGTCAAGTTTGACTTCATAAGTTTTCGATATAAAATGTGGTTCAATGTGAGGAGGTATGCGAATCGCATACACCCGCGAGTTGCTACCAGAGGTCGTTTTAATGGAACAAAATGGGGTTCTTCGTTAGGGAACCTGTCTTAAAATGTAAAGAGACCCACAACAGTTCGAAACAAAAGCATAATTTGAAACTTGTTCATTCAACTCTTCTTGTAGAATCCCTCGCTCAATTGATGGTCGTTCTTCGGAACTCTCAACAGTGCCTCGCCTTCGATGGTGCTAAAGCCCACATGGTCACAACATTGCAAGGAACCGGTTCATCCTCACCGGTATCAAGCGCGTCCTCAGATGGCGGATAGACGGGTGTCTCTGCACTTTTGCATTGGAGATAGCGGGCTTGCCCGTCGCAAACCAAAATTGGATAGTATAGTTCGTCAAAGGAGGGCGATGCCGGAATGACCTGGGCATGCCACCCGATAAAACATCAGCCGATACTTTCCTATACTCTGTAATGGCGAGTCGAGGTGCCAGTAAAATATCCTCTTGCTCCTGTCCGGTTAACGAATGGGTCTCGCGAAGAGGATGGCAGACTGCGGTGCGAGTGTAGACGGAGAAAATTTTTCCGGACTCAAAAAGATTCTCATTAACCTATCCCAAAGAAGTGCCCTCGACAGGACCTATAGGCAAAGAACAACAACTCAACAGTGCGGGTGACTTATGGTTTTTAATGCTCTTACCTTGTAGCAGTTCTGAGCAGCGACGAGAACATCCGGCTTGAGCTTTTCCTTGGAGTACATCAAATACGGAGCGGGAGGTGCCACGACAACCTGGACTCAGCATTTTGACTCACTTCTCTTTTCGCTGTTTATGAATGGAAAGAGAACGTCAGAAATGTTTTTTTGCGGACCTTTGTTTGAAAAATCGTAAGGGGGGACCCTTATGTGGAAAAAAATTTCCGCTTTTGGTAGGCGTCTGTACCTTTTTCTTGCACATTAAAAAAACCCCTGCTCACTTGTACAATCCATGAAAACACAATAAATTATGAGTAATCTCATTTTATGCTAGTTGCCCAAACAATCTTATACTCTGGAAGGCATACGTCACGCTAGTTTCTGTTTTTGAGGACCTCGACATTGTTGTAGGGCGAGTCACGCTAGTTTCTGTTTTTGAGGACCTCGACATTGTTGTAGGGCGAGTCACGCTAGTTTCTGTTTTTGAGGACCTCGACATTGTTGTAGGGCGAGTCACGCTAGTTTCTGTTTTTGAGGACCTCGACATTGTTGTAGGGCGATCCTCCATTCAGGAAGTCGATGATTCCATCAATCATTTTCTTATCTCCATTCATCTTCCAATTACCACCAACGAAAAACTTGCGAACCATTTTGACGGAAGTTGCTGCTGAAAAAAAAGAAGATAATTTTTGAAGAAGAACAAGTTTTTTCCAAAAAGTGTTTTTCAAAGAGATTGAATGACTGAGTACTTAACAAAGTAAAACGAAAAGCTAAAACTGTCAGAACTACAGTCTATGAAATTATCCGAAAGAAATTTCCACGGAAATGTAGAATATTCCACTAGAAACAATGAATGAATGAACTTCACTGGAACCGTGAAATCTTCACGAAGAGCAATGTTTAAGAAGAAAGAAAATAGAACTTTGAAGAAAAGGATGAAGATATCAAAATGAGAAGGCAAAAAAAGAGGAAGTGTAGGCGAGAGATTCTCTAGAAAAATCGATTTGAGTACCGAGTTAGCATTTGTTCTTATTCTCACGTAAACGCGCAAAACAACGAGCAGATAATTATGAGTCGTGCTTAGTAGAGAGTAACAACAACAAAAACAGAGAAAAATGTAAATGTTTGAACGATCGCTTCTTTTTAAGGTTTGGAAAAAAGTTTCACATTTTTTTACAAATAAATTCTTACGATTTCGTTAGAATGAAAGAGAAAATTATCTAGAAGTTCAGGATTTTTGTAGTTTAGGGACACCCCCCTACCAGAGGTTCAATTGGGTCAGATGAGAGTGGCATGTTTTTGATACGGTCTAATTGCCATGAAGAATCCTTGAAAAATTGATTTAAGGACATCAAAATTTCGAGGTATTGTCATAATTATGCAACTTGTAGGAAAAAGTATTGGTGCAGCCTGCTCAATTAGGATAGAGCACTTCCCTAAAAGTCGAAGCTGGTTAAGGCTTGTGAGTTCCGTAGTTTTATAAAAACAGTAAAACTTGGCCGTTACTAAAGCAAGCCGCGCACGCCGTCACGCTTGCACGCTGTGCACGCACGCTGCACGCTAAATCGTTAATAAAGCACGCCAACGCGCGGGAAAGAGAGAAAGATTGTTTGACGCACTATTATGTTAATTTTTGATACGGTCTCGTTAGCCTAAGGCGTACGGCCTCGTCAGCGTGAACTTTTGCCTAAGCGCGTTGGCGTGCATTAGTATTGAATTAGCGTGCAGCGTGCGTGCACAGCGTGCTTTAGTAATGGCCGTGTAAATTTTCTGATCTTCCGAAACTTTTTAGTACATTTTTTTGATGATCGTTTTCATATTTTGATGCAATCGAGTTATAATTTTATGCCTGTTTTTTGATCGAATAAAAAACATTGGGCACTTGTCTAGTTTGACTTAGGCTCCTCTCCATTGCATTTTTCTGCAAATTGTTGCTCTTGTTCTCTCTCATTTCCCTCTCTTTCCAATCCTACATGTTATTTTACATTAAAATAGGCTGAGGCTTAGTAATAGTTCAGGCTAACGAGGCCGTACGGCTTAGGTTAACGTGACCTTATCAAAAAAGTTAGCGATAAATCCGAGACTCATCCCTCCCAAAGGGAGAAAGGAGTTGAGCCTACGTCGATCTGGACAAGTACCAAGCATTGCACATGGAAAAGGAAGGTTTTTGCAATGGTTCTTATGACTGTTGAGAAAAGTTCTTTTTCATTTTATTGCATGTATTGTATACCGTAACTGTGATTGACGATGATATGTTTGTCATTTCGCAGGTGAAAGTGATCGAAGGGAAGGAATAATTTGATGTCGCATGCTCAAAATGGCATATTCGTGCGGTCGCACCATGACCTAAAAAAGGAATTGAGGTCTGTGAAGATCAATTTATCTCCCAATTTGTTATCCTGTTTTTCTTGGTTGGGCGGTAGTTTTAAATTGCCAAGAAAAAGTTTCAAAAAAAATTTTTTTGTTGATGCGATACCGGATCAGGCGTTGAATGAGGCCGGTCTAAGCCATCGTTGTACGCGCCGAGCGAGTGGAAAAAGAAATGGGGATAGGCAAAAAGAGTGAAAAGAGAAGTAGAGAAAACGTAAAACAGAACGGAAGGAGAAGAAAGATCATTCTCGGCGCGAACATGTATGCGCCAACATACCTGGTCCGGTACAATGTGTTTCTCTAACCCGCACTGCGTATGAAATCTAGGCGCAGATATGTTAGCTATCAAAATAGGCTAGTCATACAAATGCTCTGTTCATCTGCATCCTCTCTTTACATCACACGCTCTCGCGCTCTCTAGAGGCCTGTCGTTCCCTCATGATTAGAGATCTTGACATACATATATGTAACTGCGGGTAGGAAGAAATAGCCTGGTCCGGTAACCATTTATCCCCTGTACCGGATCATTTGGAGCTCCGTTTTGTTTCAAGTTGTCAAAAGATCTGTTTGAATTTTAGTTTGGAAACCTGTAGATCGAAAAGTTTTACTTAAAAATGACGCTCTTAAAAAAGAGACAGCAAGTGCTTAGGCTCAAAAGAAGTGAGAATTTATACTAGAAAAGAAGCTGTAATTCCGCTGTGGATGAACTGCTTTTTGACATACGAACCATGCTGAACAGTTGATATTCTATAGATATTTACGATCACTGTCTACTTTTATTAAAGATAACACTGCTGGAAAATGTATATTGTTTTTTTTTTAATTTTATGTATAAGAAATCACCCAGTTTTTGATAAGTGCGTGTTTAGTAGCTCCCCATACAGTTTTGAGTATGATGAGTCACTCATGAAATCCGTCAAGAGTACTGTAGTTAATAAAACCCAATCACCAGACCGCCGCACTCTACGACTGTACATGCTCAGCAGGAATTCTGAAAACAAAATTCATTGCTCTCTTGAATTAAAGAACAATTACTTTACGAGAAAAACTGAACGAGTGAAGAGTACAGTAGTTTCAGGTCACATTTTGTTACTGTAACATTTATTTAGAATCAACAAGCCACTGAGTTTGAATTATGTGCGGGTATGCAATGGAGAGATGCTCGCGGCCGTATCATCCAACACACTCATCCAAGCTGATGTCCTGCACACCCAACACATCACTCACAAACCGGCTGGTATGCTTCAGCCAGGCCGCTTTCCACCGACCGTAACAGGAGGGTCTAGATCAAAAATACTAATCATCAGGGAAGGACAGACTACGAAATGAGACCGCTTGTGAACGATAGAAACAAAAGAAAGAGGGAAACATGAAATTATCGAAGGAAACATAAATCTGAAAAAAGTGCAGAGATTCGCGCACAAAATAGAAACTCACCATGTGTTTTACTTACGAACAGAACGTATAATTACAGCATACAGTTGTTCAAAAATCGCTCTTTGAGCATAAATCAAACCTACAGTTAGGCTTTTCTGGCGATGCTCTTACCTAAAGATACCCTAGCACACAGTCTTTCTAAAACACCCAATTGGTAACCTTGTTGGTGAAATTATGTTGATATTGTTCCAGAAATTGTGCTGCCTCTTCAGTCGAGTGACTACATCACCAGTGTTCACTTGTCTCCCACTGCAAAATATGCAATTGTTTCCACTAAATCAGCTGATAACCACTTTATCAACGTCAAAAGCGCCACCGCTTACTCGATTAAGAAGATAAAAGTGAGATTTATCATTTTTAGAAAGTTGAATTTCAAAAAAAATTGAAAAAAGAGCGTGGTACAATGAATAGTGCGCTAGAAAAATTTTAGAATCTTATTGAAACACTTTTCGAAAGTTTCAGAGCATTTAGATTAAACTTACACACGCGCAAAAAATAGCCCGCGAAACAGGATCGAACCTGTCGTCTTTCTTTACCGGAAGTGTGTCCTTAACCACTTCTTCTTCTTCCTAGCGTTATTCCCGCTGAAGAGTGGGGTCCGCTGTGTAGATAGCACTTCGCCACATCATACGATTTGAGGCGTCTTCGGCTATCAACCCGATAGCCGCCATGTCTTGTTCTATGGTGGCTCTCAATCTAAGCTTCGGTCTATCTCTTGGTCTTCTACCCTGGATTCCTATGTTCCAAGCAGACTTGGGAACGGAGTTAGGATTGGATCTCAGCATGTGTCCGTACCACCTAAGCCTGGACTCTCTGAGTTATTCGGGTAATGTGTCCTTAACCACTACACTACCAAAAACCTATGCTACCTATTACGATAGTTCAAAAGAGTCAAGAACGTTTGTTGACAGGGAGTCATAACAGCCGTGGCCTGGAATCCCGAAACGAAGGGCAACGATACGGGTAATATTCTTCTCGGTACTTCTAGAGGTTTGTATTCTGCTTCTGTATTAATATTTTTATAATCATCGTTTTTCATTAAAAATTGTTTACTTATCCATGAGATGCGCTGGTCAGGATATGGTTGCGGACTTATAAAAAAAAAGAGAGAGAGGAAAGAGAGTGTGGGCTTATAACGCTGGAGGGTCGAGAGCTTCAACGACTTCCTCCAGTGTCTCGCGAAGGAAGATCTACCCGTTGGGCAAGACAACAACAACAACAGCTGTACAAAATGCATTTTTCTCAATTCAATGCTTTATCCTTGTATAGATATCGTGCGAAGAACAACAAACATATTTTCAACTATAAAATAGTTTAATAAGAAAACAATTGAAAGGATACAGAGGTAATGACCAAAACTCATTTTAGTGGGGCATTGTTCTAATCAATAGAACTGATAGAATCTGTCAAGATCATTTTTTGGGAGCTTTCTCGATTTATCAAGAAACGATTCAGTCGAAGGAATTTTAATTAAAGTGATTGGAAGCAAATTTCATATAGAGATAGAGATAGACCCCTTCCCCCCATTGCCTTCTGGTGAACAAAAATGAGACAATTTAGTTCTTATATTCAAGAAGTAGTTCGTGTTTTTAAATGTATTCTTTTCTCGGATTTAATAAATAACAAAAGGAACCTTGACTCAAACAAAAAGGATAAGGCTTTACACTCATATTAATTTTAAATACCTGAAGTAAGGTTACAAAATTGTTTCGAAGGTTTAGTAGTTGTTAAGAATGCACTTCTTGTTTTGGATGCAACCTTGCAACCTCATCCTTCTTCGATCGTGGAAAATTGGGTGTTAATGGCAGCGATATTTATTCACGGGTCTTATCAACATTGTGATAATTTAGTTATGATTCTTGTTAAAGGATGTATCCAAGAAGCGGTAATCTCGGCGACGGGAGTGGTTTCTCTGTGTAAGGAGCATCCTTTCCGCCAGGGAGAGATTGAGTACCCAATATCAACTCTCAGTTTGCATCTCATCAGTGATGAGGAACCGAAGAGCAGCAGGTTGACTAATTCTGATCGAAAGTTTGAGATGGATAAAATCCGACAAAAACCGCCCGGACCATTGATTATGATGATTATCTTTTAATAACGTTTTGAAACTGAAAATTGACGATTTCAACTCTTCTCTCAAACCGCAATGAGTTTTTTTGTTGATGTGTTGTCTGAACTGGGTACCATAAATCACCAGCATTGTGGAGAATTTAGATAAACGAGCGTCTTCAAGCGGGGGAATAGCGACCGGAATGGATAGAAAATGTGGATCTGGATGTTAGAAGCAGATGAGAGTCTTTCGTTTGTTGATTAGTGTATAAACTATTGAGGTGGGCTCTTTTCATCTGCTTGCCGGACCTCCTCTACACTATAATGGCAACGATCGATATGACACCGAAGGTAAAATCAGATGTTTTTTGGTGTACAAGAAAAAGGTACAGACGCCCGCCGAAGGCGGAAAAAGTTTTTTCAGATAAGGGCCGGCCTCCTTACTATTTTTCAAACAGAGACCTGTGATTGGAAAAAAAAATTGCAAAAATAACCTGAGTTTTTGTTGTGGCAGGTTCGTTTTTTGGGTGTCCCTTATGTTTTTTTTTAAAAAAAACAGACACTCGCAAAAAAAATTTTTTTCACATAAGGGTCCTTCTTGTGATTTGAAAAAAAACAGAGACCCGCCGACAGAGAATCTTACATGACCATTTAACTCCTGGGTACAATTTTCAACAAAAAAAAATGAAATGTATAGAGTTTAGTGCGTATACATACATACCTCCTGAATAGTAAGGATATTTGATGGCCAAAAAAGAAGCTTTAAAAAGTACTGTTTTTCGGTTGCATTCACTTCTTATTTTCTTGGTTTTCATATGTAGTAATGGTTGTTGTCAGAAGTGTTGTAAATTATCGTGACTGCATTACTATTAATAACGAGAATCGCAAAATTGAACACATTTTGTTCTAAAAACTTGACTTTTGTTATTCATTTTTATTACATTTTTTCTCTCATCTAATTTTATTCAAGGAATGTTCTCTCAACTTTGGTATTACATATTTCCATTTCCTCAGAAAACCTAAAGTTTTCAAATTTTAGAAATCAACTGCTAAAACAGGCGTATTAGTTAGTCACCAGTACTGTAGATAATTTTAAACTACTGTTTTTAGCGCAGTAGAATAAAATGATGGGAAGCTCTGCCTCATATCCCTTTCAACTCAAGCTCGTTTTTCCTCCGAGAGAAGCGATCTTCCGACAAACACTGCTCTAAAAGCAGTATTTAAAAAATAATTTTTCCAAAAACTGCAAGGGGCCTTTGTTGAACTATGAACATGCTCCCAAAACATTAGAAAGGCGATAAAGATTGGACCGTACTCTCCTTTTGTGGAGACTTTGAATGTTCGGGAAATTGGGAGCCATTGATTGAGGTCTTCCAGTAATGAGTCCCTGATTTCGATTTTAGAAGATTCCGAGTATACTCAGTACTAGATAGCAGGTTCCTATTTGAAAACGAACACCTGTTTTTTTCAGAGCTCATCATTCGTGGGGTCTTCTTCTTTGCAGTCCGGATGGGCTGTTTTACCCCAAGAAGCTCAATTACACATCTTCCAGCCGTTCTTCTTGCAAAAAGGTCTTTTGACAAAGCGAACTAACCTTCAAACACTTGAAATATTAGACAAATAAGTTTTTTTGTACCGTCAGAAGCATGAAGGCCTAGGAAACTGAGAAGAAGAGGGTAAAGGACAGTGAATCGCTACTGAAGGGTAAACAAAGCAAGTATCAATAAAAGCGAGAAAAAATTAGGAGATACTTGCGGGACCGGGGCACATTTTGAACTTTTCTGAGCCAAGAATACGCGGAATTTCAGGAAGTTGCGGAAAATCAAAGATAGTATAGTCAGCTAGGAATATTGGATTGACGATTCGAGCTGATAAAATTATGTAGATTTAATAAAATTCAAAAATTTCAGATAAAATCAGAATACAAAAGAGATAATGGACACTTTGAATTGCAGAATTGCATTGTCTCAAGGGGCCAGGGAGTCTTCATCTGGCCAATAATGGCCCCTTCTGCTCTTCTTTTGCATTGCTGCCTCAGAATAAGGATAAGGGGACTCTCAGGTAGGGTCAGCTCATTCTATAACTTGTGAGATTGATCATGAGTACAATGAATTCCATTGATAAGAAGTAAAATTGACCAAACCTTGTCTTTACTGTCTACCCGTTCTTTCTTTTTTCTAGCTTTTTCAAAAGCATTCTGTGCTCCTTTTTAAATGTTTAGGCAAATTGAATATGTTTCAACCTCATCAAGGGTTCATATTCAATTGGCCTCAACTAGTCGAGGACTTTTTTAGATGCGAAGATATGACAAAAGATCTCAATATGTCGTGAATTTAGACTTTAAAAACAAGCTATTGAAAAAAAGGAAGAACAACAGATATGATATCGATTGGTTTTGGAGAAAACCGAAGTACAAGTCAAGATATGTGTGGCTGACGAGCGATGGCTACACAATCGGGGAAACGTTTTTACTCGCCGAGTGCAGTCGTGAACTACTCAACAAGGGCCAGCACGTCAGGTGAATTGGTTATAGGTCAACACAATGATATATCCTATTCCGCCCGCCAGTATCTCCAATTCCTTGCTCTCTTGTCCTCTTTTCTCTTTCTCGTCATTTTCATACCCAAAAATTATTTTTCTACTTTCCAAATACTGCTCTTTTCCTGATTATTTGGCTTTACTTGCGGTAAAACATTCAATTCTTTGAACTAGTTTATGTCATATAGTTTTCCTCTGTAACTTTTTCGCAAAAAGTTGAAACAAGTATTTGAGAAATTTAATCGAAAATTTTATTGGAGAAATTGATTGAAAATCAGAGCTCAAGCCAAAGAGTTAGAATTTCACGGAATTTCTATCAAATTGATCGGTTACAGTACTTTGAGCTACCTTGATCGGTTACAGTACTTTGAGCTACCTTGATCGGTTACAGTACTTTGAGCTACCTTTTGATAAATTTTGTGTCAAGTCAATGAGAATGGAAATTCAAAAAAAGGAAAGCGAAGGTAACATTCATTACGAAATGGCTTCGTGAAACAGTAAAAATTTTATTTTTGGTTTCAAAGCTTGTTGGATCTTTTATCTCTAATCACTCACTAGAAAATTATCAAGGATATGTAAGCTTACAAGCAAAAAACATCGATAAGAAAAATCAATTAATTGTTGTTTTTTTAAAGTTTTTTTTTAATTGTGAGTTGCCTTGCAGCCATCAGTGGGTGGAGGGCGTAGTGGAATGTCCGATGTCGGTCTCTTTGACGGAGCACCACGTTCTCTTACAGTATCCTCACAGACTGCGGGGTGTCTCCGCCTACACGAATATGACGGTGTACGAAGATGTTTGGCCAGCGGTTAGCTATTTTTCGGTTCTCGAATTATCTCCGTATGCTCACTCTCTTTCTTTGAAAAGGCTCTTGAATGAGGGCTATTGGGATCTTTAGGTTTGTCTGATGATTACTTTCCCCAACAGCATGTAAAATTTTCGCGTTCGAAAAATGAGGGCGGTAAAACTACGTATTCCCTAACCTTCCGCTTCTCAGTGTTTTAAGCTCCCTTTCCAAATCGGCAGTTGACTTCCGATGAGTGTAGAATACTCATGATGCGTTCAGCAGGAATGTGTAAATATAGAGAGTTCTGTAGAAGTGGGTAACTACAGTGCTGGACATAATGATAAGACACCCCTGATTTTCGATGATATCAGCCGAACGGTAAAGGTAAATGGAAAATTATGATTATCATATTTTTTTTCGCCCTCGAAAACCATAGAAGCCGTAGTTTAAAAAAACAAAATTTCTTAGTTCTCGAGAAAAATATTTTTTTAAGTATTTTTTTTGACCTGGACATAATGATAAGACACTTAACAGCTTTTTATCAATAAATCTTTATTTGATATTTCTTGTCAACAAAAACGATTCAATAATTGATAGCACGACCTTTCTTCAAAAGAATGTCAGAAATCCGATTTGGCATGCTTCTATATAACGCAGAAATTACATGTGGCTCTATTCCATCCAACTCCTTGGTTATCGCAGCTTTAAGCTCGGCTGTAGTGGCGTATTGTTCGTTATCTTCATAAACCCGACGAACCAAGAGTCCCCAGAGATTTTCATTACCAACTACCTCGCCGACCCTCTTGGATATGGATCGAAAACCTCTGGAGGACGTCCACGCAAGCTCACGGAACGAGAAGAGCGGTAAATCGCCAGAAAAGCTTCGAACTCGACCGCCTCCGTAATGAACATTAAAGCAGAGCTCAACTTGAATGTCTCTCGCAGAACGATTCAACGCGCTATTCGCCGTAATCCTCACATCAAACGTCAGAGGTGCTGGAAACAACTCTCATTCCATTCATGAGGAGTCACAGCAGTCGTCAGCTTGTCTACCAGCAAGACAACGCTCCTATTCACGGCAGCGCCTCCACCAAGTCATGGTTGTTGGCTAAGAACGTCTCTCTGCTACCTTGGCCGGCTCGTTCTCCGGACTTGAATCCGATGGAAAATCTCTGGGGACTCTTGGTTCGTCGGGTTTATAAAAATCACAAACGATACGCCACTACAGCCGAGCTTAAAGCTGCGATAACCAAGGAGTGGGATGGAATAGAGCCACATGTAATTTCTGCGTTATATAGAAGCATGCCAAATCGGATTTCTGACATTCTTTTGAAGAAAGGTCGTGCTATCAATTATTGAATCGTTTTTGTTGACAAGAAATATCAAATAAAGATTTATTGATAAAAAGCTGTTAAGTGTCTTATCATTATGTCCAGGTCAAAATCCTTAAAAAATGTTTTCTCGAGAACTAAGAAATTTTGTTTTTTTAAACTACGGGTACTATGGTTTTCGAAGGCGAAAAAAAATATGATAATCATAATTTTCCATTTACCTTTACCGTTCGGCTGATATCATCAAAAATCAGGGGTGTCTTATCATTATGTCCAGCACTGTATGAAGGTTTCTGCAAAAATGGGAAGTATTCTTCAGGAATGGGGTTCTGCGCTTGGTATCACGAGCGATGATTCATCCTCCTTCCACTGGCTCTACACTTCTTCCTGTGTCCTCAAGTATAGGCCGAACGATGAAGCGAGGTAGAAAGCGAAGTTTGAGGTTGAAAAACTCGAGTGCACTTCAAGTTGATTTGTTAATCAGCTCGCACGCCCTTTTCAATCTCACTAGTATACATATTTTATGAGAACAAGAAGAATTCTTCAAAAAAGCGCTAGCGAGGGCTCTTTTTTGTTGTCTAAATGTAATCTACTATACAGGCCTAGTGGCTGCATGAAAGGTATCTTGAGAGTATTACTTTTGAGAATACAACACGGTCCTGGACGTATCCATCGGAGGAACCACCGTCCCAACAGTCAAGCTCGCGAAGATCCTCGGCGTAACTTTCGACACCATGTTCACGTTCAGCCACCACGCCAGAGACATCGCAGTCCGCATGACACAGAGAAACAACGTCCTGAAGGCCCTCGCCGGTAGCACCTGGGGCAACCAGAAGGAATCCTTACGGACAACCTTCAAAGCTATCTCGCAAGCAATCTCCAGTTACGCCGTCCCCGCATGGTTCACTTTCTTATCCGCTTCGGCCCTCGAGAGGATCCAACGCGCCCAGAATGCCGGTCTCCGCGTAGTCACGGGCAATCATCAGATGGCAGACACCGATCACTTACACAGAGAATCCAAGGTCATGCGCACTAAGTCACACCTTCACATGCTCTCCGCTCAATACCTCGCCAGAACAATGGATCCAGCTTACAACCATCACAGCCTCTTGGAAAGTCATGCTCCACCACGCACCATGAAAAAAGACCTACATAATCATGAGTTGCAAGCACACGGTCGAGTCCGCAGCCTCCATAGCAACAGACCCTCTCAACGGGAAACTCGTCGCAAACGCCATACACACTATGATGGTCTCCAGCGAACTTCAATCAATGAAAGGCGCCGTCATTCTCGGAGGTAGACCCCCGCCCGACATCAACGTGGAAGAATATGACCTTCCCCGCAGCACAAGATGTACACTCTCCCAGCTTCGATCCGGTTTCAGCAGATTCACAAACTCGTATCTACACCGTATCGATGAGTCCATCCCAGACGTCTGCCCAACATGCTCATCCACACCTCATGACGTCGCACACCTGTTCGATTGCATTGAGTGAGGGTAAACGTGCTTTGCCCATGGAAATGCCCCCGAAGACAAACAGTTTAGTCATTGATCAGTTTATTGCGGTATAAATATGACATTACATAATGGCAATTAAACAACGCACAAAAGGGGTTCTAAAGCAAAGAGCAAGGTCTTAAGGACCTTGCCGAGTTGGGTCTCCTCTTACTCTCTTCTCTCTCTCTCTCTTTTTGGCTCCGCCCAATATCCTGGCTTAAATAGTGGTCATGTGGGTGTGGCTTTCATGTCTCCTCCTCCTCCGTGATTAATCATATAGGACGATGATGTAATATAATAGGTCGATCATCTCACGCCCTCAGGCGTAACACCAGTGAGGGTAAACGTGCTTTGCCCATGGAAATGCCCCCGAAGACAAACAGTTTAGTCATTGATCAGTTTATTGCGGTATAAATATGACATTACATAATGGCAATTAAACAACGCACAAAAGGGGTTCTAAAGCAAAGAGCAAGGTCTTAAGGACCTTGCCGAGTTGGGTCTCCTCTTACTCTCTTCTCTCTCTCTCTCTTTTTGGCTCCGCCCAATATCCTGGCTTAAATAGTGGTCATGTGGGTGTGGCTTTCATGTCTCCTCCTCCTCCGTGATTAATCATATAGGACGATGATGTAATATAATAGGTCGATCATCTCACGCCCTCAGGCGTAACAATTGGCGACCCCACGACACTCTCACTCACCGACTTATGGGAGAAACCACGAGAAGTGGCAAACTTCTTGAAGATGTCTATTTTAAAAAAAATTGACGACTTATACACAACGAAAGACGAAGCGAAATATCACGTGGGCCTCGCTCTTCGATGACGGCTACAACCGGCAACAACAACAACAGTATTACTTTTGAAACAGTTAGAAAACAACTCCAGGGGAATAAAGATTTGAATGATATATTGATTGATTGATTGATTGATGTAAAAAGTTATCTGTGATTATTAGAGCTTCGCAGGTTTTTTTCAAAAAAGAGCTTGATGATGGCTGTAAAATAATCGTTTTGAGGTATGTCTGGAAAGTATTTATGGAGCAAGAAGACTATTCTCGTGCTCTGGCGGTGGCGAGAGATAGGAAAGAAATCGATTCCGCTGCCTATGAACTGGTCCTGAGTCGACAAGCGGACAAATACATTTCCGAGAAGAAGTCAGTTTTTTGTTTCAAGGAAATCAGACTTTGCAACGTAGAGAAAATCTACCGAAAATGTTCTATCTCGCATTGCTGACAGAACAAAGTTTTGTATGCAAAGTTACATTTTGTAAGTTGTTTTTTTCTGTTATCTGATTGTGTCAAATTTTCCTCGTCTATCTCAGGGCCTTTGTTCATGCAAAATCTATCCCCTTTCAGAACTTGGAGAAAATTTTTTTTTTGCATAACTTCTGTTGCTGTATTTTTAGTGCGATAAAAGGAATAAATCTGAACAAAGTATTTTCTAGCGATCAACTGTGCTGTATTAATTTCGAATTTTTTTATAAAGTATAGGTGATTCGGGTTGCAGTTTCGGTGCAGCTGCAGAGATTCTCGCTCAGTCAACTGAAGCCTTCGAGACGGTTGTACTGCGATTTTTGACGGCCGAAGACCAAGTATGTGAAATTTATCACACGAAATTTTGAAAACAATGAAATGAAAATTTCGAGGAAAAAAGTTGATAACAAGAGTCACAATTCATTGTTTTGCTCCGCACAGAAAGTATGCTGTCCTTCAAACAAGACCGTCCTGAATTCATTCGATCGCTTGTTACCTCGGACTCTCATTCAGTGGCTGCTAACAGGAGTTAAATAGTTACCGGTCCAGCTATGTTGGCAGATACATGTTCGCGCCGAGAATGATCTACATTCTCTTCTCCCGTTCTATTTTACTTTCCTTCTTTTCCCTCTTTTTGCCTTTCCACATCCCTTTTCCATTTCGCTCGGCGCGTACAAACAGGCATTGGACCGACCATTACTAAAGCACGCCGTGCACGCACGCAGCACGCCAAATCATTACTAATGCACGCCAACGCGCGGGAAAATTCTTAACTCCGCCCTATGTGCTTTATTTAGAACTTCGCCCTTCTTCAATGGTTTATTAAACTTTCGCACGTATGCTGCTTGATATGGCATGATATTATTGGAGAAAATTCATATTTTTTGAAGGAAATTAGTTATAGTGTGAAACACAATAGTGCGTCAAACACTCTTTCTCTCTTATCCGCGCGTTGGCGTGCATTAGTAATGATTTGGCGTGTGGCGTGCGTGAACGGCTTGCGCGTTGTGCTTTAGTAATGGCCATTAGAGCGGTTTCATTTAACGCCTGGCTGCTAATAATTCACGAGATCTCAGGTCATCGATTTATTAATAAAAACTCAGATATCGTTCCCATTAATACATGAACTTTAACTTTTTAGAATTAGTTGTTTTTCAAAATATAAAGTCATGCTACTGCTTGGCAATGTATTCTTTTGTGTTATAATTTTCTAATTATCATAGCTCTTCATAAGTTTTTTCTGGGACTCTTCAATATTATCAGTAATTGGTGGAGCTTTGCGACAGGGACGGACAGGTTTGAAGACTTTGTTGGACAAGAAACTGCAGCAATTCGACAATCATGAGGAGAAGATCAAGAGAGACACGCTATTTATGTGGCTCCTTGAAGTCAGTTTTTAACAAGTTGAGGGGCTCTATTGAGGGACATGAAACACTTTTATTACTTCCAAGCGCTCCTAATTTTCTAATCATTTTGGTACGAGTAGATTGATATTATTTACCCTCGATTTCAAATTTGAATTGGGGGGGAAAAACTTTTTTTTCGGTAACTCGTTCTTAGAACCATTTTTCGCTCTTGTGCCGTCTCTAACGTCCCGCTCTCTCTTTTTCCCATTCTGAATTTTGTTCTCTTGCTCAACTTCTCTCTATGGTAAGGTCTTTTCTGTTTGAGTTACAATGTAATTACATTAAAGAAATTTGTTAGAACTATCGAAAGGTTATAAACTAGTTAACAGAAATGGATAAAACCCAGCCCCCCTTTTACTAGCGTTATCACTGACTACGGGGAGTTGAATTGTTCCATGGTCAGATCCAACTGTCGGAGTTGTCTGAGCTCCGCATGCAGAATCTGGCTGAAGGAGAGACAGAGGAGAAGAAGAAGGAGTTGACCAGGCAGCTGCATGCTTTGCTCATGAGGAAGAGTGTTCAGGTATGACTCCATCTCTCTTTCACGTATAGCTAATGCGTAGCTACTACAATATCGAACACAAATGATATTAATTCGGATGACGCTTAGTTGGAATCAGTAATCACAATAAAAAAATCTTAATCATTGAAAATTGGTCACCGGTAGCATTCGTCAATTAGAAAAAGCCGGCTGTTGAGCATCTACGAGCTATACTTCACCGATGAAACATGATTTCAGCAGTTTCGCTTCTGAATGTCTAAATTGTTTTTTTCAAAATTGGATTATCAAGTTTTGGTAAGTAAGAGAGATATGTCAAAATTCTGGAAGAATGAATGTTTATATACATGATACACTTTTCAAAGCTTCTGTGCTCAAAGCTGAAAGTCGAGCTCAAAGCTCACCAGGATGTGTTGAAAAAAAAACTTTTTGGCGGATGACCGGGCGACCCTGAGCGACCGGAAAAGGGGGGGGGAGGAACTCAACAAAAATTTCAGTCCATTTTCGGGAGTCAATTGACCTATTAATTCGCATAGGCGGGCCAGATTTTAGCATTCAACACTATGTTCATTCACGAACATTTTGTTTTTTTAAAGATCAACTTCTGTTATATTTTCTTGACTTTTGAAACAATTTTCTGGGAGACTCTGCGGGTGACCGGGAAAAATTTCACAAGTTTGGTGAGCTATGGTCGAGCTCAAAACATGCGTATTTTTTCGAAATACCTAGGAGTCACGAGGGATTGTGGGTTTGGTATTTTTAAAAGGTGATGCAGATTTAAAAATAACGCAATGATGATTTGAGGACACACTTAAAAGTCTGAAAGAAGCTGTCTACCGGTTGATGATAACTCACGCCGATTTCGATTCTCAACTGTCGGTTGCTACACAATTGAAAGGTTATAGAAACAGATTAACTAATCGGAATTTTTAAATTCTTGGCACTTTAACCCACTGATAACCATGAGGTAGCGGAATGTCTCCGGTCCATGCTTGCACACCAGTCTTCACGCGATAGCATGTGTGGTTGTTTTTGCCCCGCTCCGTCGGAGTTGGTAGTAGTAGTGGTACGTGTTAATGGCTTCAAATTATTGAAGATTGAGCAGATCCAGCTGGAACGCAACTTAGGCAGGGTCCGTCCAGAGCTCCTCCGGCTTCAGTGGTGGTGTGGTACGATTCGGGCAAGAGAGAAAGTGATGAACGTCTTGTGGACTGGAGCCGCATTCCGGACATCGATCAGAAGTCGAGGGGTCGATGCGACTTTTGTAGCTAGCTAGTAGACTACAAAATCCGGATCGTAGTTGGGCCAAACGAGTTCGTATTTTCCTCGGCAGGTTCTCTTCGGTCTTGCTGATAGGAGGCGGTCTTCCTCCAAGCACCACGTTGTCCTTGTAGCCAGTGATGCATCGGTCAACCGTGGTTTTGTGCAGATCTTGTTGAATCATTTTCGGAGTAAGCACTGGGGGCAGCTGTGTAATTGCTTCTGTGAACCTTCTGGAATTGAAGAAGTGTAGAGTTACCTTCATTGCACGAGGCCGGACAGGTAGGTCGGCGAGAGAGTGACAGGGGTGCCATGGGGCGTGGCATGCAGCAAGATATTGATCTGCCAGGAGCTCCGAATGAGGACGCACTTGTAAGACTTCTGTCTCCTGATGCAGGTGCTTGACCGGAGACATACGATGGCAACCGGTGGCTGTTATGAGCACCTCGTTCTGTACAACTTGGAGCTTCTTGAAGGCCGTCTCACGCGATAGCATACTCTTCACTGCTCTTTTATTTCATGTTCGATTTCCTTTCCAATCTCTCGCTCGTTTCTGTTTACTTCTTTTAGAAATTACGTTCAATAGTGACTTTTCTGAGTGGACTTGTATTAGCACTTATGAGTAGTCTTGAGTAGAATGGCTCATCGTTAATACGAATGAAATGCTATTTACAGATTACGATACGGTGATAAGGATTCGAATGAGTCGGGAGCAATACAGAGAAGCATTACTTCTTCTTATTCAATTGGTTTTTTCTTCATTTTACTTTTTTATTGCAAGGTTTTGGATAATCACAAGCCTAAAAACTCTTCCGAAAATTGACAGCAAAAACCCGCTTAAAATTTTTTCTTTCAAACGTGATTGAACCCTAGAATTTAAAGTGAAAAATATATCTTATACACGTAAAAGTTTTCATAAAGCTTTATTTTTTGTTATGGAAGAGTTTTGACTGAGAACATTGGAATTTCCGCCAAGTTTTTCATTGTACCAAACTCTTCTTTGCTTCATTCGATAGTCGAAGTTACTGTAGAATCGAATGTTTTTATTTATAATATTATAATAATAAATTATTTATTATAATTTCTTGAGAACCCATTACCAAATTAGAGTTCGATTCGGTTAAATGCTGACTGACAGCCGTAATTTGTGCTACATTAACTGCAACATTAAAGAAACTCAAGAAGGAGAGCTATAAGAGGTAAGCAAATTACGATTCAGGGGCAAGCTGACTTGCTGTATTCTTACGCACCAGCTCTCGCAGAAAACATTCCCGAAGAGTTTTTCGCTGGTCTCGAGAAGATTCCCACCGTAAGACCGTACAAGATACTGCCGCTCCTCTGTCAGACGGCATCACCACTTATGGTCATTTTCGTATTGTCTTTTCTATGGTAATAACCGTACAGTCTTTTATGCTACAATGTACAGGGGCTTATCTACTTATGCTACAATGTACAGGGGCTTATTTCGAGTAATTCTGAGTTTTGTAGTCCTTTAAGGTAATTTTACTGTAGGTTTTTCTTTAATTGCTATAGGTTCTCTCCTCTTTACTGTATGTTCTTTCTTCTTATTACTCTAGATTTTATCCTCATTCGTTTCAGCATTTAAAATACCATTGGTTGTTTAGTTGTTGTGAGTCATTAAGTTCCGAAGGTTTTCTTTGTTGTGATATTGAACATCTTCGTTCGCAGGCGGAATACGCGATACCGTATCTAGAAGGAGTGATCAGGAGAGCAGGCGGCATCATGGCCGGCGAATCCCTGCACAATCTTCTAGTTAACTTGTAAGCAAGAAAGTTCCTTACAGTGTGTAGTATGCTTAATAGTCAAAGAAGAACAACATCAAAGAAAGGCAGCCATGAACATTCTAACTGCTACATTGACAGATCACTCGATTATTCAGTTGATTATTAATATCATAGAAAGCGGCATGTTTAATAAAAGTAAGCCTAGTTCTAATAACAATTATTCGTGTTCCTGATCTACGAACGATAGCGTCTTGAGACATTTGGGAATGTTCAATATGGTTTGGACAGTACAGTCTCAAAGGGTCCAAATCCTTTTTGAGTTTGAAATTTGTTTATGCTGTGAAATGAGTTAATCTAGGACGTCGTTGGAGAAGCAACCGCTTTTCTCAGCAGTTGTAATGAGAACCGAACGAGCGACTCAAACTTGCAGGCGTACAGTCAAGTCATTAGTTGGATGAGCTGTTATTCATCTACATTTTAGCTAGTGTTTGTTTGTTTGTTACAGAGTCCAGTGCAATTATCAAATCACGGTTAATTGTGATTAATTCTAAGAATGAGGAACAATATTTTACGGTTTCATAAAGTTCCATTTCATCTACAAGCCGCGTTCATTCTGGTCGCTGAAGTAAATTCAAGCAGTGAAAATTAACTAGAGAAGGGTTCTACCTCATACATAGTAAGGATGAAGTTTCTAACGAAAGAGACGCTGGGGCTCTCGACCGTAAGGAAGATTTTATCTTGTTCAGGTATGCCCGATTCCGTTCTTCTTCTCTGCTTAAGTACTTGGTCTCTGGCGGATATGACAAGAACTCCCTACCGTATGATCTAGAAGGAGCTATACGTACTTGTCGGCAGTACGGTCAGCTAAAATTTTACTTCTGAGGCGAAAAAGTGCACCAAATCACTGACTTTCTGTAGAACTAATCAAATGAAGAGAAAAACTAGCGTTCCGGTAAGTACTCCGGGCTCCTCTCAACATAATTTGTCCTGAGTTTTACTTTTGTGTTCTAGACATCTAACAAGAGATTTAAAGAATCATTTCGAGAGTTTAAAGAGGTTCAGTTCCGAGTAGTAGAGATTCGATGAGGATTACAGGGTGTTTCTTACCAGCCGCACATTTTTTCTCAAGCGCATAGATTTCCAGAATTTGAAAGTGTTAGAAATTTTTTCTTCCAAGATTTGGAATTTACCTAGGTAAAATCGAAACTTTCTTCTTGTGCATAGATTTGAATGTTTTTTTCGGATTTTTTGAAGAACGCATAAGTTTTTTCACCCGCAATGCGGATGAAAGAAGCTCTCTGGAGGATTATCTGATAATTTTTGCAGAGCTAACAGAGTGCACCGTCCATTTGTTCTGTGTGGCTGGAATGTTTTCGGAGGCTGTAGATCTGGCGCTGCTCAAAATGGTATCCCTCCCATTTCGATTATTCCAAGAATATTTTTTAGTAATTATTTTATAGAACTTTTTTTTTCTGGCGCTTTTTTCTCATTAACGGATTTTCTGGCGCTCCATCACTGTAATACTGAAAGTAATTAGTTTTTGTACCGGCTTTTGATGTATCGTTTCAGTGAGTTAACAGTAAGAGGGATGTTTACAGATTGAAAAAGGAGGATTACTAGGAAAATTTTTTGTACTAGTGTGATCTGTAAATTGTTCGAAGGAATTAGTCCAGTTGATTTGAGATTGGATCAAAAGTTGACCGAAGCTGAAAAATGTTCGGCTTCAGAAGAATGTTGCTCTGGCGAAAGAATGCGTCCGCAGACTGCAGCGGGGAGAGGAGGATGAACTCTTCTCACAAATGGCTGCACTCACCGCATTGCAGTTTGACTCGCCCGAGCAGCAGCTTGCCAAGGGACTCTGGCTGCGGATTGGTTCGTGTGAATTGGTAGCTAATTGGAAAGGAGGTCGTTTGTAAAAGCGAAGATGCGTTTCGGTACCCGCCAAATAAGTGATTTCTGCCCGAATACTTTCCTTTCGGTTTATATTGACGGCCGATGAATGTTTCTCTAAGTAAAGTTTACCGTGTTCCACGAAAAGGAGAACACTTTTGAGAACATTCTTATTTCGCGTAATATTTATTCGTGGAAAACAATGAACGCTGAGTTTTTTTTTCTATTCGTGAGTGTTTAAAAATTTGCAGGCGTTTTTAGCGATAAACTGAGTGTGAAGAAAAAAAAATTGCTGCAGCTCGATATCTGATAGAAGAAGGCGGGGGAGACGCGGCTTCCTGCATTGAGTTGCTAAAGGAGTCCGGTGACGTCATCAAGATTCAAGACATCTTTCCCCTCTTCCCCGAGTTCACCAAGATTGAGCATGTTAAGGTGAGGGGGAGTTGAATGCAATCGATTGGTAAAGTTTCTAAAAGGCTCTTTCTTATAGAGCGTTATAATTCAACATTTCACTTTCTCAACTCAATCTCTGCTAAGTGCTCTCGTTGGAAGCTCCAATATCTCACCAGGAATTGTCATGAGAATGGACTACGGTATTTTTATATTTACGTCAAACAGTAAAAATTATAATATAGAAAAAAATACCTCGGAATGCATCAATCTCTGAGTTCGTCGATCACTTTACTGAAGTCGTTCATTTATACGACATGGAGATCACAATTGATTCAGCACGCAATCTGAATACTTCGCGCAATTTAAATATCTCAATACTTTGACTCGATTGTAGGAACCGCTCGTTTCCTGTCTCCGCGAGCACTCGGAAAAGATCCGCCATCTGCAGAATGACATGAAGACAGCCACGCAGAATCTACTCGAGATTCGTGAGAAGACAGAGAAGTTAAAGTGTAGGTTGGTACCACATAAGATCTCTTTTCTAGCTTCCTAGTCTTTCTTCTAGCTAACAAGAATCGTCATGCGCTCTCGCGTTCCTAGCTTCCTAGTCTTTCTTCTAGCTAACAAGAATCGTCATGCGCTCTCGCGTTCCTAGCTTCCTAGTCTTTCTTCTAGCTAACAAGAATCGTCATGCGCTCTCGCGTTCCTAGCTTCCTAGTCTTTCTTCTAGCTAACAAGAATCGTCATGCGCTCTCGCGTTCCTAGCTTCCTAGTCTTTCTTCTAGCTAACAAGAATCGTCATGCGCTCTCGCGTTCCTAGCTTCCTAGTCTTTCTTCTAGCTAACAAGAATCGTCATGCGCTCTCGCGTTCCTAGCTTCCTAGTCTTTCTTCTAGCTAACAAGAATCGTCATGCGCTCTCGCGTTCCTAGCTTCCTAGTCTTTCTTCTAGCTAACAAGAATCGTCATGCGCTCTCGCGTTCCTAGCTTCCTAGTCTTTCTTCTAGCTAACAAGAATCGTCATGCGCTCTCGCGTTCCTAGATTCCTAGTCTTTCTTCTAGCTAACAAGAATCGTCATGCGCTCTCGCGTTCCTAGCTTCCTAGTCTTTCTTCTAGCTAACAAGAATCGTCATGCGCTCTCGCGTTCCTAGCTTCCTAGTCTTTCTTCTAGCTAACAAGAATCGTCATGCGCTCTCGCGTTCCTAGCTTCCTAGTCTTTCTTCTAGCTAACAAGAATCGTCATGCGCTCTCGCGTTCCTAGCTTCCTAGTCTTTCTTCTAGCTAACAAGAATCGTCATGCGCTCTCGCGTTCCTAGCTTCCTAGTCTTTCTTCTAGCTAACAAGAATCGTCATGCGCTCTCGCGTTCCTAGCTTCCTAGTCTTTCTTCTAGCTAACAAGAATCGTCATGCGCTCTCGCGTTCCTAGCTTCCTAGTCTTTCTTCTAGCTAACAAGAATCGTCATGCGCTCTCGCGTTCCTAGCTTCCTAGTCTTTCTTCTAGCTAACAAGAATCGTCATGCGCTCTCGCGTTCCTAGCTTCCTAGTCTTTCTTCTAGCTAACAAGAATCGTCATGCGCTCTCGCGTTCCTAGCTTCCTAGTCTTTCTTCTAGCTAACAAGAATCGTCATGCGCTCTCGCGTTCCTAGCTTCCTAGTCTTTCTTCTAGCTAACAAGAATCGTCATGCGCTCTCGCGTTCCTAGCTTCCTAGTCTTTCTTCTAGCTAACAAGAATCGTCATGCGCTCTCGCGTTCCTAGCTTCCTAGTCTTTCTTCTAGCTAACAAGAATCGTCATGCGCTCTCGCGTTCCTAGCTTCCTAGTCTTTCTTCTAGCTAACAAGAATCGTCATGCGCTCTCGCGTTCCTAGCTTCCTAGTCTTTCTTCTAGCTAACAAGAATCGTCATGCGCTCTCGCGTTCCTAGCTTCCTAGTCTTTCTTCTAGCTAACAAGAATCGTCATGCGCTCTCGCGTTCCTAGCTTCCTAGTCTTTCTTCTAGCTAACAAGAATCGTCATGCGCTCTCGCGTTCCTAGCTTCCTAGTCTTTCTTCTAGCTAACAAGAATCGTCATGCGCTCTCGCGTTCCTAGCTTCCTAGTCTTTCTTCTAGCTAACAAGAATCGTCATGCGCTCTCGCGTTCCTAGCTTCCTAGTCTTTCTTCTAGCTAACAAGAATCGTCATGCGCTCTCGCGTTCCTAGCTTCCTAGTCTTTCTTCTAGCTAACAAGAATCGTCATGCGCTCTCGCGTTCCTAGCTTCCTAGTCTTTCTTCTAGCTAACAAGAATCGTCATGCGCTCTCGCGTTCCTAGCTTAAGCATTAAGACTGAAAAATAGAATATTCATATATTTATGAATATTCTATTATGGTATAATATAAAATACTGAAAATATCCGAAGACGGAATTCAAAAAAGTCATTCAGCAAAAAAAAAGAATTACGTAAGATCGCTCAATTCTGTTCATAAGCTCGAAAACCAGGGTTTTGAAGTATTGAGAATTTCAGTCTGTGAAGTTGCTTTCCGAACAAAGAGTATTCATAATAAGAAGTAATTCAAACGCTCTTCAGAGTTCTGACGGTACGAGCATCAGACTGTTGCACTGGATGTCTTCAGATTCTGTGCACGCGTCCCTTCTACGCGCATGCCTGCAGGCATCTATTTCACAGGGACTGTCTGGAGAAGGAAATGATGCCCTTCCTTACCAAAGTTGCTCTTATTCAAATTTCTTCTCATACCTTATACGTGCTTCAACATATTTTTTTAGGAGACAGAAAATAATGTACTTTATGATCAGAGACAATTCAATACTTATTTTGCGTGTTTCTGCTGAAATTTAGATCCAGCAGAAACAAGGTAAAGTTCTATTAGTCAGCTTAAAATCAGTCGATGAATGTTCTAGGATTTTCCGAGGTTTATTCATTGTAGATATTTTAACCTTATTTGAAATAGATGGAGCTTAGATTTGATCCGGCAAAATACCAATATATTTGGTATCACGGTTCAAGAAAGCAATTCTTCGAGCATCTATTTCTTGAATCGGGAACAAATTCTAGTGTTGACTTACCTATATCATCCTATATATCTTGATAACTCGTTCTATCTTGAAGGTAGTTCGGTCTTGGTTTTTTCTGCATTCCGAGGTTATATATAATCTGATTACAATTTGAGGAAGAAAAGAATCGTCTGGGTGAATTGATAGAAAAAGAGCGCAAATTACTGGATCAGCTGGAATATTTGGACAAGCAGAGCGAGAAAACAGAAGGACATAATGGTAAGTCAACAGAAGGACATAATGGTAAGTCAACAGAAGGACATAATGGTAAGTCTCACAACAACAGAAGGACATAATGGTAAGTCTCACAACAACAGAAGGACATAATGGTAAGTCTCACAACAACAGAAGGACATAATGGTAAGTCTCACAACAAATATGGCTTTTTACACTTTGTTTGGATCTCCATTTGAAAGTTTCCCATGTCTTTTAAAGTTTTTTGTTTCCACTTTTGCTTTCTTTGTCTCTCACATTTCCCAGAAAAATAGTTTTGAGAGCTTGGTAGAAAGCATGGCAACGATTTTACAATGCAAAACCATTAGGAAGAAAGACGGAAACAGAAAGAGAACGGAGAGAAAAGAGTGAAAAAGAAAGAGAGGAGAATAGAGAATAGAGAAAAAGCTAAGAAAAAAAGATTTTAGAGAGATAGAGAGAAAAATCGGTCCGGGCGTGGCATAGTGGTAGTGTGATAAACCATTGTGCGAAGAGTCCCGAGTTCGACTCCCACCCCGGACAGATCCACCAAAACCAAGGGGGTTAGGAAATGTTGGTAGTGCCCATGCACGAATCTGACTCTCCCCAATGCTGCTACTCACACTAGCAGTGATATAGCAGGCAGCCACTGGTTTTACCAGGATAGGTCTGTCCTGCATCTCAGAGGAGCGCGTACCCTGCCGCGAGGCGGGAACAAGCGCGAGGAAGAAGAAGAAGAGAGAGAAATGAAATCAGAATGAAAAAGAGGAAATGAATTAAATCCTGGTTTTTGTGTAGAGCGCGAAGCACTGGCATCCTCGCTCTCTCTACAGATTACAGAGATTCTAGGCAAGGATTGTCCACGGTGTTCGATACTCGCCATAGAGTTAGTCTCCAATCATCAAACTAATTATGAAAGATTTGTTGCAAGTAGAATATTCCGTTTCAAAAGCATTTGGTTCTAAACTGTTAGTAGGTAAGGTGAAATATTCTAAATTTAAAATTTAAAAAAAACCTACTACATACGTTATTGAATATAGTGACTGAGTGATGATTGAGCGAACCATTTATTTTTCTTCTTCAGTCAATGACTGGTTCCGATAATGAAGCGGTTGAATAGATATCAACTAATGGTTATGACTAATTTAGAAGTTGCTGCTGTATGAATACTTCTCTTGAGCTATAGTGTTTTCCACCTAATTCAGTTTATAAATGGACAATTTACAACGGGAACTTTTCTGAGCCTTTAAATCATTCAAAAGTAAACCATTTCGAGCGGAGTTTTTGAAATTTCAGATATGTCACTAAGCCTTTCTTCACGGACGAAGAATTTCAGCGAGAGCTTGACTGCTGGGCTATTTGAAGGCGATAATGATAATATTGTACCAGAAATGATAATATTGTATCATATTATTATTATTATTATTATTTATATTAATGATAATATTGCAGAAAAGTTTCATTTGATTGATGCCTTTCAATTATAATGCTTATTGGACTTAATTATTCACAGTCTCGACTTGTTATCGTCTTATTTCGTGCTTTATTCTCATTTCTATCTTTTTTTGTTTTTATAATCTTTTCTGTGTATGTGACTCAGTTTCATTCTGATTTCATGTCACCACTTTTTTATTATTCTTTATACATACTTTATTATGTACATAAAAGTTAGTAAGAGTCTGTCTGTCAGAGTAAGGGTCTTTCTGAGCGAGTCTGTCTGTCAGAGTAAGGGTCTTTCTCTGTCTGTCAGAGTAAGGGTCTTTCTCTGTCTGTCAGAGTAAGGGTCTTTCTCTGTCTGTCAGAGTAAGGGTCTTTCTGAGCGAAGGCGAAACAGACTCTCACTAGCTATCGTCTTAGCAGTGTATCCATTCCAGGAATTGTATATTTACTATTACCTTTCCTTCCATAATAATATTTGAAAGCATTTCCCTAGTTATGAGAATTGAATTCATAAAATGCAAACTTCATTCAATTGTTCAGTGTTCATTTGACTCTGGGTATGACTAGTTCAATGTTCACGACTTTGCCTTATTCATTTGTGCTGTGAAGAAAAATGAGCAGAATTATATTTATTTTTTTGTTGTTAAATATTGCTTTTTTTTAATGTGTGATAGTTATTATAAACTACCGAACTCATGACATCAGAAAATAATTTATCGAATATCGAAAAGGTATCAGAAAATAATTTATCGAAAAAAAAGAATCAGGCTTATCATACAAAATTGAATTCAGAAAAAAACTCTTAACAAAAGATATCAAAGTTTTGAAAGAAAAATGGACTGTGTTGGAGTAGATCATGCTGAAGAAAAATAGACTGTGTTGGAGTAGATCATGCTGAAGTGTTCTGTGTTGGAGTAGATCATGCTGAAGAAAAATAGACGAATTACCGACACTTTGTACCGCGTCACTTTGTATACGACACTTTGTACCCCGTCACTTTGTACTGCGACACTTTGTACCGCGTACGGCCTCGTTAGCTAAGCCGTACGGCTTAGCTAACGAGGCCGTACGCGGTACAAAGTGTCGCGGTACAAAGTGACGGGGTACAAAGTGTCGTATACAAAGTGACGCGGTACAAAGTGTCGGTAATTCGTTCTGTGTTAGAGTAGATCATGCTGAAGTGTTCTGTTTGTTCAGGTTTTTTTTTTCAGAAACGCTTCATTCCATCCTAATAAGTAACATGAATGAAAAGTTTTTTTAAGATAGAAAAAACTGAATTTTTCCGAAATACAGCTGTTTGTTACATGTTTGATGTTTGAATTAGATTTGTAACTTACTCATGGAAGTTTCACTTTTTTGACTGTGATATGCCAAACTTAACATGTATCTTGTTAAAAAAGTGCGTTTGCTGTAAGAATGCGATTTATATTTCTCGGGTATATGTATAAATTCTTCGAATTATGACTTCGAAGTCTCGTTTGTTTTGTGGAATATAATATCGAAAAATTTTTCCGCTGAATAAAGCGTTTCGGCATTTGCATGTTAATTACTTTGACGAACAGAACTGAGACACGGTTATGAGAACATCGTTCCTCACGATTTCTGGAGATGAATCGAGTGGTACTTTCGCTGTAGCGGTATATGGCTGTAATTATCCATTACCTACGGTAACCGACGATGTCATTATGTACTTTAATTTTTTGGGATAAAGGCATACGATTGTTTTTTTTTTGGGATAAAGGCATACATACGAGATAAAGGCATACACATCAAAATTTTATTGATGAAGGATGGATGCAATATCAAATCGGCAAAAGCTGCCATAGATTATGTGTAACTTTCAACTCATCTGAGGCCGTATGCATGGAAAACAGATTATAACAATCTGGATTAGTCAAATCCAAAGATTACAAAATCCAAAAAATTTAGGGTTGAGAAAATCGGTATGCATGGATGTCAGATTTCTTAAACTTGGATTATTGTCAAAAAGGACGCGGAAAGACAAGCGTAAGCACTAAAATGCATCAAAATGCACTCTAAAAACTATAATTGTCGAAAACTAAATGCACTCTAAACACTATAATTGTCGAATATTAGTTAGTATTGTAATAACAAAAAAATTTCCGTTCCGTTTTACTTTCACTACAAACTTCAAAAAGAGCAACATGAACGGAATGGGTCAAATTGAGCTGAGAATCCTTTTGGATTAGTCACTAACCCACCTCCGGAGTAGGGTTACGAATTTTGTCGGATTATCTCCAATCCAAAAGTATTATAGCTTCCATGCATACCGGATTAGTGAAATGTATTTGGATAACTGCAAATCCAAGCTCCTAATCCTTTTGGATTGCTCCATGCATACGGCCTCTGAAGTTTTCATTTAGATATACATATATGTATTTATGTTCATATAAGATACAAAAAGTATCGCACGTCTAACAAAAACATGGTTTGAGTACAGTAGAAATTTCGAGAATGAATGGAGATAATATAAATTATTTATAGTTATGCTATATCAGGGGCATTGTTTTTGATAGTATAAAGTTATAGGGTCTGACGAGGCGTATCACGACACTTTGTACCGCGTCACTTTGTATACGACACTTTGTACCCGACACTTTGTACCCCGTCACTTTGTACCGCGACACTTTGTACCGCGACTTGAGTGAGGCCGCGCGTTTTATTTTTACATTAAAACATATTTTTACATTAAAAAACGCTTAGGCTTAGTAAAAGTTTACGATAACGAGGCCGTACGGCTTAGCTAACGAGGCCGTACGGCTTAGCTAACGAGGCCGTACGCGGTACAAAGTGTCGCGGTACAAAGTGTCGCGGTACAAAGTGACGGGGTACAAAGTGTCGTATACAAAGTGACGCGGTACAAAGTGTCGGTAATTCCTGACGAGGTCATCCCAACTTTGAACATATTTTTAACGAAACATGAATAAATGGCGTGGTGATTTATTAACACATACCAATTAAATTAATTTCACGAAAAAAATGTAGAAAACGATAATATGGAATTGATCATTGAGAGATACTATGTAGTTTTGCATGGATCAATTAAATAGCATGTTTTGCAATAAATTTTGTATTCAAAAATTGTTTGAACAGTAATCTGGATGACTTAAATGAGAAATTCAAAGACACTAACATTCTAAAAAAACATTTCTCGAAAAGTCTACCACGAAAGAAGAAGCTTAAATAAAAGTTGTTCTGATCGGTCGTTTCGTATTCAAGGAAAAATTTTCTTGTGAAAAACCTGAAAAGGCTCCAGATGTCCGGCAAACAAGAAAAGAGCAGAAAACGGTGCGCAGAGACTGCAGTGCAGGCTGAGGCCGGAGACAGCAGTCGAAGCGACCATCTCGAACACGACACTCTGGGTCTTGTTGCATGGAGGGCATGGAAGCTTATAGGTTAGGGGGCTTTCAACTAGATTGTCGAATAACAAACGGAAGGGACACTCAACAATTGCCAGAAAATAACAGATTTGTTCGGAACTCATAACGCGTACCTCGCCTTCTCTCCATTTTCTATGTCATTATTACAACCTCTTAAGGTGTTCAACTTTGAGCTTGCTTGCTCATTATATTCATTCATAATCAGTAGTGACATTTTATAATGATGTAGTTCGCCCATGACTGAAAAAACAAAAAGGCAATTCTTAAAAATTAAAAAAAAGTTGAGGGCTTCAACATGAGTCCTCTAGACGTTAACTGAGTAGAGCCAAAATGAGTCCTCAAGAAGGCACAGCTCATTTCTTGCAGCATCTTGGAGTCATCAAAACCAGTCGCTCTTCAGAAATCGGCTTGTTGTGGAGTTGGGAGCTGGAGCAGCTGGTTTACCAGGCACTCATTTTATTTATATTTGCTTATTTTAAAAAGTAACAAAAGTTATGAACTTCTTTGTTCAAAAACAACATTGAGAAGATTACGGTGTATAAAAGTGTTCTCAAAGTACGATAGCCTGATTTCGGCATCGGTTTTGAGATTTCAACTTTTTTCCTTTCAGGTATCCAACTTGCGGAAGCAGGTGCATGGGTTGTGCTCACTGACAAATTCGAAGAGGAAAACACGGTATTGTACACTTTTAGCTAAGTTTATACAGAAGCTGTACCCGATAAAAGAGTAGTTCATTTAATTCCTTATGTTGTTGTTGTTTTTGCCGGCAAGCAGCCCGCATCGAAGACTTTTGGTTATGAACACTCTCTTTAATGAGACAGGTTCTCGTGTTCTTCGGACGAGAGGCATCCGGAGAAGGGTTTTGATGTCCTTTGCAGTCCTGAGACTTTCATGCTGCACCTTGTGAAGGCGGACATCGTTGTAGCAACCTGTTCATGCTATAGGCCTTGTGAGTGGGTGGTTAACCCGGCCTAGCATCGTTTTGGGTGGGAGTAGAGACGTCTCGCCTGTCGTTGACCGGAGATAGACAAGAGGCTATTTGACTGGCGCCTCGACTCGCCATTGATAAGTATAGCGGAGTATCGGCTGATGTTTTGTCCGGTGGCTTGCCCAGGCCGGTCCGGCATCGCCCTCCTATGAAGAGCTATACTACCCAGATTTGGTCCGCGGCGGAATTTCTCCCGCTATCTCCCAGCACGAGTTCTTCGTAGGGAGGCGTCCCTCTATCCGCCACCTGAGGTCGCGCTCGATTCTAGACTGGATGATCCGGCTCCATCCGTGACAGGCTCTTAAGGCTGTAGAGTCACGAATTGCCACTGTTGCCAGTGTGTTTCGAGCTTAATTCCTTATCGTTTCGATCACTGTGCTGACGATGAATTTATCATCAGTTCGATTATATTCAGTCCTTACCAAGCGCTACTACCTTGGAACCATGTTATTGAGCTTTTTTTGACTTTTTCGTTTCAGGTGGTTCAGTTGTTGAAGAAAAATTTATCAAAGCGGCAATTAAATTCGCCTCAAGTGGAATATCAGGTCAGCATGAGGTTAACTTTATTCTTGAGCAATTCAAAAAATTATAATAACTTTTTTCATGCAGTCAAATTTAATTTAATTACTTGTTGAGTTTGAATATTAATTTTTCGAAGCAAATGTTAATAAAAAAGTTTTTATAATTTCTGTAGTTTTAGTTTTACTAAAAAAATTCAGGATGGAAAAAATGCAGAAGTAGTTACTGTTTTCTTCACTGAGTTATACCGTACAGAAAATCCTTGCAAAAACTTTGTGTTTTCCAGAAACTCGATTGGAACAATGTGGAGGACTTTGAAAAGCTAACAAATACTCTCTCTCCCAGGTAATCATTTCCTGTTGATGAGTCGTTCTAGTGACTGCTTTCTCATGACTTCCTCGTAATAGGCCTGCTTTCTCATGACTTCCTCGTAATATGAATAGGATGACTCAAGAAGATAGCTCTAAATGAAAGAATCACCTTTGAATGAACAATTCTGTTCAGAATGAGCAGAATAAATAACACAAAAACAGGTTGTTGATAATTAGATAAATTTGTTTTATACTGTAGCTAAAACTGAATCTAGTTGTAGTTATTTTTATAAGAAAATTCAGAAAACACCTTATAAAAGAAATGAGGCAAAACTTTTGTTTAACGTTGAGTTATGACAGGAGTCAATAAAATTAACACATTGAAATTACTTAGAGAGAGTCCCTGAATCGTCACATTCAATAGGGTTTATTCCATGAGGTAGCATCTGTTTTTTTTTTGTCAGTCTGGATAAGCTGAACTTTTTTTCATAATTCAAAATAGTATTCTACTATTGTTTTCAATATACATAGTTCATCTTTCTGTTATAACGTTATTCAATTTAGTTTTTCATAACAAATATTGTTTTGTACACCCTTAGGATCCAATTTTTTTCCTACAAATGAACAGGGAAGTCGACTGGTTAATAGCCTCTGACGTCTTCTACGATCCAACGGTCTTCGAAAACGTCATTCAGATGATCGCGAAATTCATTCAAACCTATCCGAGGGTTAATGTACTGGTGGCTTATGAGAACAGGAAGTCAGTCAAGTTTATCTTACTGTCCTTTCTAGTCGTAGAGAAGGCGAGGAAAAGTTCTCCTGACAGGGACAATGTTCCGCATTTTCATGACAACTAAACTATCGATTTAGCGGAAACTGGAGCTTCGATTTTAATGTCAAATGAATTCTCAATCTGGTTAAAAACTGACGTCTCGATTCTACTGAAAAATGAAGTTTTGATTTCATTGACGAGACAATAGCTTCGATTTAACTTTGAGTGACAACTGGACCCTGGAGCCTCTCTTGATTGCTTATAAATTAGACTGCCGCCGCATATGCAAGACTGATGAAGACGGCGTTGAACTGCTGCTGTTCTACAAGAAGAGAGAAAAAGGCCACATTGTGGTCGCAGGCGTTGAAGGGTTTATCAACTTTTATTTTTCCTTTTTTCAAAGCAATACACACAGGACGAAAATTTGAGCTGAAATTGGATATTGGGCGGAGTTTAACTAGTATCTTCACACTGGTATTCAGTCTTTATTCCGTGCACATTATATTAAAACAATAATGATTGCGGATATGCATAGACTATCTTTCTAGTGGCGGTGTATTTATGAGCGAACGGTCGCTTGAGTATGAGGAGAAGGGAAAGGGAGGGGGGAGGAATGATTGATGAATATAAATTAGTTTTTCAACAATCAAAAACATGAGATGTTAACAGAAAAAAATATATATTATGTCATGATGCATTACGTTTTTTTTTAAACCATTCACACCGAAAAAAGACTTTTGATTTATAAAATAAACATTTTCGGTACATATCACAGGCTATTCAAATTTAGTGATAAGAGTGAAATGCTTCTTTTTTTTTTAATTTGTAGTTAATTCTTTGGAAGCTTACTGTCATATGTATGTGTTAGCGCCTGAGTTTTTCGAACAGAACCCCAGTTTTTTTAAGTTTGTAAAACCCACTTGTTTGCTCAAAGACTTGAAAATAAAATTTCCATAATCTTTTCTGTGTAAGTTCCTGGCCCAAATGAGTGAAATTTCGACATGCGTCGATGTGAAAAACAAGGAGCATCAAGTTTAATGAGAAAATCCAAAATATAAAGTATTTTTCAATCTAGGTAATATACTGTTCTTTTTCTGTTACGAAGGCTTCTTAGCGAAGAATTGGGTTCGTATATCTACCAATTTATTACTTTATTGAAAGTTTTAAACGATGTTTTTACTCGTAACTTCTTCAAGTAAATGAAAAATTGCAAGAGGAGCTACTTCCACGAAGATTGTCATGCTGTGCCAGAGAAGTGACGGATTGAAAAGTGAAAGGTTCACTGCTGAGCTGGAGCATGGATCTAATATCTGCTTGGAGGCAATGGAAGTCGTCGCAGAGAGGATTGCACTTGCAATCAGGCAGCTCCGACTGGAAAATGGAATCACCGGGCCGTTGGATGTTGGTGGGAAGGAGAAGAAAAAAATCTATTTCTCACCACTTTCCTTCTGAAACCTCGCTGAGTTTGGTTCAATGTAATTGTTGAGAGAGACATTGCAAATGATAGAATGCGTTAGTATAATGTTTGACATAATTTGGACATAGACGCCGGTAATTATTTATGATCCTTTTCGGTAGGACTCTCTAGAATATTCGGATGCTACATGTGACTGATCTCTACACACCGAGTACGTTGTGGTGGGAAAGCTGTCAAAAAGTAGAGTAAGAGAGATAGAGGAAGAGAGTAAGAGAGATAGAGGAAGAGAGTAAGAGAGATAGAGGAAGAGAGATAGAGGAAGAGAGTAAGAGAGATAGAGGAAGAGAGGGCAAGCTAATACCCCAAGAATATTGTTGAATATGTTATGGCGACAGGCAATCGGATTTGGTCTTTCGGGAGGGGAGATCCGGAAAATGAATAAGCGACTGGAATTGCTCTTCCAGGTTCATTTTCATCGTGGGACTCCGATTCTCAATTAGTTATCGTTTTGATAATATGAAGCGTTCTGATTGAGCTGATCATCAAAATTCTCGGACAAATATTATTTGAATGTGTTCAACTTATGTCTCTTGATAGAAAAGTAGGCCGAAATTTTTTAGGGAGGTAGGTTATTCGTGCTCAAAACGAGATAAAGACAACAAGTGCCAATATTTTGCGCGTTCATCCCTAAATCATAGGTTGCTCATTCTAAATGTATTTACATACATATAAAGACTGAAAGCGTACAGTGCAGGGGTTGATTCAATAGACACATGAACAAAGACGTTCGTAGATTTCTGAATAGGCTCTTAATATCAACTCTAAGAAGAAAATGCTGCGTTTAAGTTTACATTTGATTCCAGACGGAGTATGGAGATCTCTCGGAGCACTTCCTGGTGGAGAGTGACTCCATCGCATCCTTGTCCTATGCATGCTGCATTAAAGGTTATTTCGCGTTCCTTAATGAGTGGTTCCCATCAAATTGTGATTCATAAACTCTTTTCTTTCCATTTCTCTATTTCTCTCACTCTTTCTCTTTGTCTCTTTCGCTCTCTCCACCTCTTTTTTTTATCTCTCATTCTCTCTTTCATTCTCTTCCTCTTCCTTCTCTGTCTTCTCTTTGATTTTCTAGTAATTTGGTGAGAAAGGTTTAGTATTGTATGTCCCAGGTGGTGCAGTGATCATCGCAGGGACGGGCTCTTCGGTTCGTTTGCTGACGGGATCAGGTAAGGCAGTGGGTGTCGGAGGATGGGGTCATTTCATCAATGATGATGGATCCGCCTTCTGCATTGCTCAACAGTTTGTTCTCTACATTATTAATCCCACATGAAGCCCATATCACAAGACGTTATTCAGAAGTAAGTCAATGTCGTAGAACATCAGATGTAACTTACTTCTACGGTTTTGCTTTAAGTTTTATGTTTCATGATATTTTATACCGGGATAACCGTGAGAAGAACACTCATATTATAAATTGTGTTTCATATTATATCGGAACGATTGTGAGAAGAATAATAAAATTATTTGGTTGTGAAATGCAAATCTCGTGAGAATGTATACAGTATACAGTAGTATCATATCTCAGTGGTAGGAATGATCGGAGGGGATGAGAGAAAAGCATCATAAACTGCCAGGGGCTGCCTGTAGTAAAGGAATGATCGGAGGGATGAGAGATGAGCATCATAAACTGCCAGGGGCTGCCTGTAGTAGATACTCTACGGACGGTTTTTATTGGATTTATAAAGCCTAATCTCGCTGTGTAGACACTTTAAAAGGAATGGAAGTTCGGACGAAGCAATTAGAAGACTTAAAAAATTAGGGAATTTCTCAGTGAATAGTAATTTTGTGAATTATTGATTTATCCAATTTATATCAAAAGGAATCGTGAAATTAACTCCCTTCAGAGCAATAACCTTGCTTTTTGACTCCATGGACGGAATCTTCAGAGGGACAGAAATGCTGAAGAAGACGTTGGAGAAGAATGACATCGACATTATGAGTGTTTGCAAGAGAAGAAGGGAATATGGACAGATAGATTCAACATTTCACGCTCTACACGGGGTGAGTAATTACCTAAACGAACAGTATCTTTTTTTGTTAGCTCAAGAGTACTGCTAAATTCAATGTCATTGTCATTGTTGAGTGTTCCTCTGGAATAGTTTGATGGTAATTAATTACATGAATGAACTTTGATAGTCATTTCAGTTACCTAATTTTATGGAATTATTCACTTCATCTTGAAACCTGCTCGAAGTCACTGCTGAAGCTCTAGTTTTCATCATTTAATAGATCATCTTGGAGCATTTCGGTGTGGAAGATTTGCTCGAAGTACTGTCTTATTTGTACGGTGAGCGATTCCAAAAAGCGACAATAGCTGGGCTCACGCGCCAAATAGTTACAGGTTAGCATTTTGATTTCCTTTTCTAAAAAAATAATATATTATCCTGTTCGGAGTATACTCAGCAACCTACATGATGCAGGGCTAGCAGATCCAGTCATCCGAGCTCTGTTTGAGTACGCAGGCATCCAGTTGGGATGTATGCTACGAGTCGCTCTCAATGCTATTCCTGCTGAGGTTGGTCTCTGTATCTTAGTTGTTTTATTGAGTGAGCATGGGCAACAATGGCCATTCGTGACTCTACAGCCTTAAGAGCCTGTCACGGATGGAGCCGGATTATCCAGTCCAGAATCGAGCGCGACTTCAGGTGGCGGATAGAGGGACGCCTCCCTACGAAGAATTCGTGCTGGGAGGTAGCGGAAGAAATCCCGCCGCGGACCAAAACTGGGTAGTATAGCTCGTCAAAGGAGGGCGATGCCGGACCGGCCTGGGCATGCCACCTGACAAAACATCAGCCGATACTCCGCTATACTTTTCAATGGCGAGTCGAGGCGCCAGTAAAATAACCTCTTGCCCTTCTCCGGTTAACGAATGGGTCTCGCCAAGAGGATCGCCGACTGCAGTGCGAGTGTAGACGGAGAAACTCTCTCCGGACTCAAAAGGATCCTCACCACCAACCTATCCCAAAAGGACTCCCCTCGACAGGACCTATGGGCAAGACAACAACAAGTGAGCATGGGAAGAAACAAGATAAACTCTTTTATAACTCAGTATGTTGTTGTAGATTGCCCGCCGTAGGTCTCCGGCTGGGTAGACGAGGTCTTCTTTGACATGGCATCAGAAAACAATAACCTTACTTACATCATTTATCTATTTAATAACTCAGTATAGAAAGTGGTGGACAAAATGCTCGAGTTAATACCTATGAGTTTTACATGGATTGTCATTTATTGTGTTTGAGTTTTCGTTTTTATTACATATTTTTCTACCAAGTCCAGACTTTTACTAGATTAAATAAACGCTGAGGAATGTGAAGTTTCAGAACCATTTCTGTAAAAGTTTCAAATCGAATAATTCTTGCAAGAATTATTACTTCTGTTTTGCGTTGTTATACAAGGTAAAATATCAAAACAATTTCTGAAGGAAGAATATTATACAATAAAGCACTTATTTATATAAAACGTCTCTCTCACGGTTGATATTGTTAATATTCAAACGCCCTCAACAAATTTTCAGAGCAAAATCAAGTAAAGCAAAATATGATCGCAAAAAATAGCGATGAGACAAAAAATTCAGGAACAATTGGAGTTTTTCGATGTCCTTCTGGTTGGTTCAGTCTTCAAGTCATGGGATGCGTTGAAAAGTGGTCAGTAAAACGATAAAATATGATTTGGTTTATCATCAACACTGTCATCATTAATATTTTCAGCTAGGGAATATAAATGTATTTTTGTTTGTATTTGTCATTCTTCTAAGCTCAGATAACTCATACTCTAGTTATTCATTTCATACTGGGTCGATTGTATGGAACAACAAATGTCAAAGAAGTTTTGTGTTGTCATGAAGCAATGATACAACGATGATTGCAACCAGTCCATACCGCGCATTTATTGGGTTGAAGTTTTGGAATTTTGATGCATTGACTCCTCAAAATTTATCGTGTTTGTGAAATTACTCATATCATCACTTTGAGTGATGTGGAGTTTCTGAAAAAAAAGTTAAACTCGTATTGTAAACTTATTGTAGGTTTTGTGGAAGCTGTCATGAATAAAAATGAGTTCTCGAAGACGAAACAGCTGAAGTTGTACAGGTAATGTTCTTTTTTGTTTCAGAAGCTTTAATTAAAAATTTTTCAAATAACTGTAAAAAAATTACGTTATTTACACTTGTCAAAAATTCATACGACCATGAATGCAGGTTGTCAGAAACAATAAGAGCGTGAGCGAGAGAATATGTCAATAGATATTGATAAATAATTCTGAAAAAGAAAGAGCCAAACTTCGAAGAAAGCAAACAAAAAGTTGAGGGAAAAATGGAAAATATAAGCGAGCGTGGTGTGCTCAAAGCAGGTTAACTTTGGTATGATCTCTGGCTTATCAATAACCGTACAAAACAAATTGTGAAAAGTTTATAACATGGTCGATAACAGCTATTGTGGAGAAACTTTTAAAAAAAACTGAAAAGTTTTTTGACAATGCGGCTTGTTTACGGTTTCTGTTTGTAAATAAATCTAGTTTACATTCAATTATGTTATTCAAATTACCGCAGGATCGACCGCTTTAGACCTTACAAGCAAAAATAAATAAATTGGGAGAACGAAATATTATGTTTCTCCTCCGCTTACGTTTCACTCCAACTCTGGAGAAACTGTACAGATGACAAACTTTGGAAATGTGTCGAGCGCGAGCTGAGTCGATCTGCCTATTTTTAACGGCACCATTAATTTCGTTAACCTTTCATCTACCTATAACCAAAATTTCGTTTTCAAATATTTGTTACTCCCGAAATGATGCGTTCTCATCCTAGTCGGGGCGCAATTTTCTCGCTGAGCATGTATGAGAAAAACAAGTTTTTGTTTTTGTGCAGAATGAGTACTGAAGCAGCGGAAGGAGCGGCTTTTCTGGCAGCAAAGCGAGCGGGGCTGGTCCTGAGTGGAATGAAGGAAATCGGATACGATCAAGTATTCGATGTTGTAGATTTATGTTGAGAACTAAAACTGAATTTATAAAATCTTTGAAAAAAGTAGGTAGTTGTTCTATTGAGTTTTTTTTTAAACGTAATAGACGTAATAGTTCTATGATAGAGAAAATTTAGCTTCATAAAGATGTTAAAACGATGTCTAAGAAAAGTTTTTTTTTCTGTTTGATGCTTAGCTAACATGATGGAGTCTTTGGAAACATTCCTTTTTTTCATAAAACATACATATTCGGACTTTTTGATTGAGCCCAAGTTTGGATTGTTCTCCTAATTGTTCTCGCTTTTGAACAGTATCAACGTTTTTATTTTACATTTTTACTCTTCTTCTGGATACTGCTTACTAATTGCTATTTCACAATGTTTAATTTTCTTGATGTTGACATGTTTTGTTATCCGTGTGGACCAACCTAAGCTGTGATGACCTCCCGAGTTTTGCCAATTTTTATATACAGTTATCGTGTGTGCCGTCATAAAGTTAGATTTTCATAGAACAGAAAAACTTTGTTGGTGAGTTTTCCCTAAAACTTTCAGGGAGGACTTGAGAGAGATTGGGAGACCTGAATAAGAAAAAAAATAGAAGAATTGGATCATGATATTCCCGAAGTTTAAAGAGGGGTCCTGACAAAATTATTGAATTATAGCTTCATTGTCAATACATGACTTGTTCAAAGTCATTGCTAGCATAGATAGCTCAGTGGCTCAGAAAAGAAATTGCATTGAGGAGTGAGCAGAGAGATTGCAATGATTAACCTTGGTATACCGTCAGCATTTAAGCTTTTGTCGTGAAACCAGGGTTATGATGCAGATAAACTCCGGGAAAATTCTCCTTGGAAACCGTTTTCAAGAAAAATTGCGTTTTTTGTCGATGAACTGAGAAAAAACTTCCTTTTAGCTAGAAAAAAAAACACCCCTCGTTAGAGCGAAGAGTGTTTCGTGCATATTGGCGTCCAACATAAAAAAAAAACTCAGTTTTCTCCTTGAATTTCCTCAAAACTTGGTACGCACATACGGCCCAAAAAAACGAGTGAAAAGAAAATTAAGGAACCAAGTTATGAAGAAGTGTTTGAAGACGAAAAAGAAAAGTTACTTGGTTTATTTTGGTTAAATATATAGTGTTGACTAAAATAGATGCCCTCTGTAGATTTCGACTGAATGGCCTCGAAAAAGCCAGGCACGGAAGCTTCGGGAACACTCTTAAGAATTCAGTTTTTTTCATGGAGGTTCTCTTCATTTCTTTGCTGCCTATTGTAATCGCCGAATGGCTGTACCCCGTACAGTCATCTTTCCCATCTTTCATTGCAACTCTTTTCAGATCTGCTTTTCCTTCCTCAACTGCTGTTTCTCTCCCTCTCACTCACTCCCTTTTTATCTCTCTTTATTTTTTCTAATTTTCTCGATCTTTCTCTCTCTCAGTTTATCTTCTATTTCTTTTTCTCAATCCTCATGCCTCATCTTCTCCTGAGGCACTTTTCCAGTGCTATCTCCGGCTGCTCACCAACTTTGGTTGCCGAGCGCGTTGCCAAAGAGTCACTTCAGCTGCGCCAAAAGACGCCAAAACAGTCGCTTACTTTTTCTCAGAATACTTAAAGATGCAGAGAACAAAGGCATTATAGAGGGGTTTCAACTGGCAAAGGCGAGCAAAGTCCAACCCTCACTTGATGACTTCTTCTTTTGCCCTGGTTGAATACTCTTTTCTCCTTGACTCCCAGTAAACATCTCCGCATGTGTTTAGGAGCGAAAAAAAGATACTTCATAAGAAGACTCAGGCCTGAAGCGAGCTCTCAGTGGTTGAGCCTCTGGTGAAATTCGAAATAGCTGTCGAAGACTTGCATAGTCCGAGGGCCGACGGAGCGCGGCCCTCCATCGCACCTTTCCGTTAGTTAACAATATTTTTAACTTTTAGGTTTATAAAATTAATTGGACATGGCTTTGTTGTGATTTTTGCTTCTTACCGAATGCAGGGGCTGTTACAGTAACCCAGCTGAGCTCTCTTATTTACTTGCTCTATTTCTCAGTCATTAAAGTGAAACGCTTGTGTTATACTCGAATATAACTGCATTTTCTCATAATGTAATCAATTGCATATTTCACACTGTATTTAACACTGTGATAAAGGTTATTAATACTACCATTAGTATTATTATAATTAATTAATATGACTAGACTTGATGTCCCTTCACTATTCAGACTTGCTGAATGTCGTAACTTATCTAACAAAATTTTTTTATGATATAATGACGCTTATATATGAATGTATTCTTTACGTTGCTTTATATGTCTGTACTAACCAGTGAAGTTCATGTTAGTTCACTGTATAAGATCTTGTATAGTACGATGAAACAAAGAAGATCATCCGCGACATTAATCTCTAAACGATGAGATCATCGGTGCGATGACCTCATGTCATTCAAATTAGGCGAAAATTTCGAAAAATGTTGGAAGAAAAAAGTGGTAACAAGAAGAAAAAATGTTGGGTACAAAGTTTCGGGGTACGAAATGTCGCGGTACGAAGTGTCGAGAATACAACAAAAAAACCAAAAATTTTAATGAAATGTTCAACAAAAAAAGTAAAATGATTTTTAAGTACGGAAACAAATTAGATTGCGATTAGTTAGTATTTTAAGATTCATTTGGAGAGCAAAACGACATGTGAAATCTCATTTTCCCGTACTTTAAGATGTTATTTCGCGTGCTCTCGCATGATCATCTCATAGCTCACTGATCCAACATTTTTTGCCTAAAAAGGGCGAGAGCCATGATCTCATCGTGAAAAATTTCAGTAGTATTAACACTGACTCGATGATCTCATTCATCGAGCAATGATGTCATCTTTACAGATACATCGTCGATCACTCAACTTTTTCGAGAGATTTATGTCGCGGCATGTGTTTCTGCAGTTTTTGTATTTTTCCACAGAGTAAAAAAACCCTTATTCAGAGAAATTTGGCATAAATGCACCATATACATATTGTTTTTGTTTTTGTCAAACTCAGATCAGCGAAATTTGATTCACGACTCTTCACGCATTTCATATATGCACTTCAAGCTTATTTTCTCAAAATCCGTGCTTTACTTCTTCAAAAATAATTTTAAAGTTGAAATAGTTTGCAAATAGTGTTCAAAAGTCTTCCATGTCAGAGCTGGACAGTCCGAAGAAAAAGAAGCGGAGATCATCTCGGGCCAATTCTATTCAACCCGGACGATTCATTGGTGAATCAAAACCTAAAACTTCAGCTTCTCCACTTTTTTTCGCTCACGAATAACTTTCGCCCTTTTTATGTGATCGAACAGTTTTTGTTTCTAAGAAGATGGAATAATTCACCAGAAGCACACATACTAATTTTCTCAACAATCCGAAACATCTCACTGCTATGAACACATGCTTGAAATGAAGTGAGAGCCCTCTGATAACAAGCTCAGGCTCACTCAGCACTCTTCTAATGGATACACGGCGAAAAGCATCAAACAACTAATTGAACAAACTAACTTTTTAGAATTCTCCATTCACAAGTACTCGGAGAGTGCGACTCTCCAATATACAAAGAAACTTTTCCCTCTAAATTTTTGTGTGTATCTTATCTTGTACTGAATGTTTTTCCGCTCGTTTTCACAGAAGAAAGAAGACCGATGGCTGGTGGAAGCGCCCGCGGCGTGATCATAGCCTTTGGTGGTCTGACTGTCTTCATTTTGATACTCACACTCGTGGCCTTCTTGACGCCCGGCTGGAGAGTCTTTCCGGTTTGTTCTCAAAGTACTTCTGAGCCCTACTTCTGAGATTCATGCAAGGAATGGTTTTTCAGGCGTATTTACTACTAGACATATGTATACCTTTCAGATATGGGAATTATTATAGTAGGTTTGAAATGATACTATCTGTATTCAGCACAGTTTCCAAATTACAAGTTTAAATTGAAATGCGAATACGATCCAATTTTGCTCTCTTGATATATACTCCAATCTCCAAGCACAAAACAATGGAAAAAATTTTTCAACACGACGATTCCGATTGAGCTAAAAAACGAGCTCGTAGGAAATGAGAAATATGTTCAGCACAGCGGTCCTCTGCTAGGACTCGTTACATATGACTGCGGCTCGAACAATCGGGCAGTTGCACCAGCAGACTGCTTCAGATGGTGGAGGGTGAGTTCTTTTAGAAATCTTCCGGCTATTTGCTACCTAACAATTTTTTTTCAAAACTTACGCTAAAAATGCATATCAAACAAGTCATGAAATGTACGACCTACATCAGCCATAGCTGACTTTAGCTACTGAATCTTTCCATCACGTGATAGGAATTACGCTCGCTTCGTCTGTCGTAAAAGCGCTTATTCGCCTATTAGTAAAAGCGCTTTTTTGATTATCGAATGAGTTAAAATGTATGTAAGGCTCTCATCGATATGCTAACCTTGGAGCCTTTGACCGTGTATGCTTCACAAGTACTGCGAAGAGACTGCGGGTACTTTTTTATATTCAAATTAATTGTGAAATGAACTTCCGTATTTGCAATTCATACGCTAATCTACTGTTGCAGTCAAGGATGCCTTTCGAGAAAGCGACGCTGGCCTTCATGATACTCGCAATCATCTTCCAGTTCGCCTGCGTCGGTCTCTTCGTCCTCCTCTTCATGTCACCCAACATGAACATGGCGGGGGCCGCCGCAGGGGCTGCCTTCCTCTCCTTCGTCTGCCTCTTCTGCACCGTCATCATATTCGGCACCCAGTTCCAGCACAAAATAAGTGAGAGTGTTTACGAGGCGAAGCTTTCGTTCGGAAAGAGAATGAGATTAAGAGGGAAAAAAACATGAAAATAAAAAGAGAGAGAGGAGAAGAGAGTGAAGATAAGGAAAAGAAAGAGAGAAAAACGGAGACACAGAAAGGGTTAGAAAAAAGGATAGATATAAAATAAGAATCAGAAAGACAGGAGAAAGAAAATATGAAGACATAGAAAAAAGAGTCAGGGAGGAAGATAGAGAGACAAACAACGAAAGACAGAAAAATGAAGTAGAGGTCGAATAAACTATTTTGAAAATAGTTCCACAATGTAATAAATTTGCAAATTTCAAATACATCAGCCGCGCCTCTAATCTACTCAATGGTGAGATGAGAGATCGCATGATCCATTTTCTACATCCATCTATCCTTTAATGAATGGGATCATCGTATAATGCAGTGTTTTTATTTGCGAAAACATAATGAAACATAACGACATCCCGTTTTTTTTCCACGTTATGTTCACAACTAAAATTTGTATAAATAATAGTCTCAAATGGAATAGCGCTTCAAATGTGCATGGTGTACGGTATTTTGTGCCCTTTCTGTGACATAGAAGTCGCGGTGTCTCTCGTTGTCTGCGGCGAGAGAGTATTTGAGAACACATTTATACAAATTTTAGTTGTTAACATAACATGGAAAAAAAAAACGGGATGTCGTTATGTTTCATTATGTTTTTCGCAAATAAAAACACTGCATTAGTGTTATTATAACAGAAAAAATTGAGATGCGATTATCGCTCTCGGACCTCTCGCGCGGCAGAATGGAATGATCCGTGAACTATGCGATGACATGAAGTGAAACAGTATTTAAAAGTAGGAGAAGAAAGGATTTCATATCCTGTCTACCTTTCCAAATTAAAATAGTGCTCGAAAGAACCTACCGTATTTAGTGCCTTTTCGTAATCTAATAATGAAAATTTAATATACTAAACAAACAAACGCACAAGTTTGTTTATTAACTGTTTAATTACATTTTTTTCATAAGTTTTTTGAAATGTATATTATTATTGAGTGGTATTATTCTGCGCAAAAACATTAGATAAATTGAAACTTGATCAGTTTATTAGTTATTTTTGTTGTTTTTTCTCAATTTTTACGTACAATTTATCATTCTTTGATGCCTAAGCAGTAGCAGATTTGCGTGGTTATTTGTTGTTTTCATCTCGAGTTTTTTTGTATAATATATCGGTTTAAAACCAATGTCGCCTGCTTTCCAGTTTCGAGTCCGTGCGTTTATCTCGAGGCCCCAACACTCCAACAAGTTAGTTAAAAAACTTGAATGTTTTAGTAGAAAGTGGGCGCTGCTTTCAATTTTTCACAGACAAAATTGTTTTTACCTCTACGCTTAGGCTTAATAATTTTATGCTAACGAGACCGTACGGCTTAGGTAGAGACCATTACGGTTGTGTTTGAAAGCAGCGCCCACTTTCGACTAAAACATTCAAGTTTTTTAACTAACTTTTTGGAAAGTTGGGGCCTCGAGATAAACGCACGGACTCGAAACTGGAAAGCAGGCGAAATTGGTTATAAGCCGATATATTATACAAAAAAACTCGAGATGAAAACAACAAATAACCACGCAAATCTGCTACTGCTTAGGCATCAAATAATGATAAATTCTACGTAAAAATTAAGAAAAAAAGCAACAAAAATAACTAATAAACTCATCAAGTGTCGATTTAACTAATGTTTATGCGCAAAATAACATCACTCAATAATAATATATATTTCAAATAACTTGTAATAAAAAAACTGTAATTAAAAAATTAATAAACAAACTCGTGTGTTTGTACACTACAAAAAAAATTTCACGCGCTGGAAATCTTACGCGTTTTTAGGTTTGAATCAAAGGCACTTCCGTGCAAGACAAATTCTGTTATTGGCAAACAGATGAGCATACCGATATTGTGATCTTTTTTTAAATCAACGAGATCATCTCTGCGATGATCTAATCTTGTATAGATTAAAGGCGCGGCAGATCATCTGAACACCTTCACGCAGCTTAAAAGTTCTGAGAGTCAATTAATCACTTTAGTTTTAGTTTTTTTGTTATACAAAGTAAACAACATTAACAACTGCTGAGAACACTATCTTTGTAAAAAAAAGGTGTGCTTGGCATCAAAGAACCAATGAATAAAAATTAGTTGATAGGTACAGTGATTACGAAAAAAACTGCTCCATGTTTCTTTTTTTTTGTTGATGAATAGGTCACCGCCATAAATTTCCCAAGCTAAAAGAACCACTATCAATTTTTGAGCTGAAAAAACCACTATCAACTTTAACTACAAAAATCAAGCTTATAGTGAAGCGTGCGAGCTTATTGCTTATTTTACGAGCCTTTTTTTTCTTGCCTAAACAAAAACTGTCGATATATCGAACTCGCAGAGTGTTATAGACGTAGAGAACTTGTATTATAGTAATTTTATGCAATAACATACAATATCCGTTTCATTTAAATCTCTTTGAGTTTATAACAAGAATTTTGTGTATCCCATTTTTCTGAACATGACGTTGATTTTTGAAGCCTTGTAACTTTTCTAAGAGAAAATGATTTGAGTTTATGAAAGTTTGAGTCAGCTAAAACCCTGTAGCATATTGAAACATTCTTTAGTACTTTCACCTCATAGATATTAAATTGCTAAAATTGTGTTAAAATGGGAATCTCAAAAGTTTTCTCATCGATTAACACTCAGATTTATATCCTTCAGTGTACATGCAGTCAATATCCTACGAAATGGTTGGGAACGCCGTTCTTGGCTACTCGTACTGGATCACAGTGGCTGCGCTCGTTCTGGCGCTGCTGCCGATCGGAGCCGCCGGTGCTGCGAGGGCGAAACTGGCCGTGCAGCAATGAAGAGGCTGCAGGAATGGTTTCCAACTGCTGTGTGAGACTACTTTATACTGCGCGATTCTTGAAAAACAGTACAAACTTGAACAAAAACTGAGTGTAAAACTATTCCATTTTTCATGAAGTTCGGTTATTTTTATCTGTTTATTTCTTATTGAGCAAGGTGCGTTAATTTCAAAGATTCATGAATTATTGGAATTCGGAAAGCATCAGTTTCAAAAAAAGAAACAATTTTTTATTGACATTAACATCAATTGTTAAACAGGGTTAAAGTAATGGTTTTTTTAATTTGCTGTCAAGTCCCCACGTATATTTTGTATTTCAGAACAGTTTCAGTGAATCGTAAAAAGAATACTTAATTACTTTCCTTTTTTTAATTTGTTGTTTTGGATGCTTGTATCGTTAAACAATATATTTTGATATGTATTTAAAAAAAGACAAAACATCTCTAGAGAAAATGTACCATTCTTTCTTAAGATCTTTTTCCGGATGATTCACGCCATATATAATTCGTTAATAAAATGCACGACCTGTGATTTTTTGAATTTTTTTCTAGGCAGTTGTTTACAATTCGCTATGTCAAAATTCCATTACTACTAGTTGAATCTCTTCATCTCACTAACTACATGCCTTTTCCGTAAATTTTAAACTAGCGTGAAATAATGTAACTTTAAAAAAATATACTTTCGAAGAATGAACCTTTGATGTCGACAATTCTAGTGTTAGACTAATGCTAACTTTACCTCCATACCGTCGTTCTGGAAGCTCATGTTTGAGGAAACTTGTGATGCCTTGGTGGCGTTGTTTTCTAGTTTATAATTCATCGAAAAAATTAAATCGGTACGAATAGAAATATCTCTCTATGAAAACAAGAAACTTTGCAATCAACTCCCTTTTTTTACTTTTCGCTTGTCTTTACGTGGAACTGAATGATATTTTTGAAACTTAGTACCGGTTCGGTAAAATCATTCAAAAAATGCGATCCTTTACGTGTATGCTAAGAAATCAATTCATCGAACTCTCTGTCCCGTAATTCACATAATAGCATCTTGTTTACCACACCATTTTTTACCTTTCTCACGTTCCGCTACGAAGCCGAAGCGCAGAATCGGCCGTGAATGGTGCACATGATTTCCTTCTGCAGTGAAAGGGAGTCGAAACAGTCCCGATTCTGTGCTTGACTTTGCGCTTACTTTTTTCAATTGCTGTTCCGAATGAAAAAAAAGTTAATTTGTTGATGTAGATTTAAAGTGTTTTTGTTTCTTTCAAAAGAAGTGTTTTGAATCAAAGACTTTTTCCGATATTTCAAAGAAAAATTGGATCGAGTTGGAGAAATAAACTATTTTTTCTTTGCAGTTTTTGGAAAATCTACAACAACAAAAAAAGAAATTGAAAATGAAAAATAATTTAAAAAGAAAAATAATAAAAAATGAAAAAAATAAAATGAAAAAAATTGAAGAAAAAATTAAATAACCAAAAAAATGATTTTAAAAAATTGCAAAAAATCCATATTCAGCGCCATCTGTAAAAGTAGTAACTTCATTACTCAATTTTACAACATTGTAATCTTAAATCCGATTAATCAGCCGCGACATTAATCTCTGAACGATGAGATCATCGGTGCGATGACCTCATGTCATTCAAATTAGGCGAAAATTTTGAAAGATGATGTGACCTTGACTAACTTTTTTTTTTGGAAATAAAAGGTCCTGCACGGAATTCCATTCTTAGAACTTACGCGCGTAATTGACAGAGTCAATGTCTGCGCTCTGAACTTTTCTTATTACACGGACTCGAGTTTTATATTAATCGCACTTGTTCGCACTTTAGCCCCCTCCCCTCCTAGAGGTTCCATGGGTCATACTTATGTCTTACATACATTTACAAAAAAATAATTTTTACATTAAAAAGGTATTTTTACATTAAATAAATTATTTTTACATTGAAATCGCTTAGGCTCAGGAAAAGTTTAGGCTCGGGTAAAAAAAGAAGCTTAGGCTCAGGAAAAAAAACAAGAAGAAAAAATGTTGGGTACAAAGTTTCGGGGTACGAAATGTCGCGGTACGAAGTGTCGGGTACGAAGTGTCGAGAATACAACAAAAAAACAAAAATTTTAATAAAATGTTCAACAAAAAAAGTGAAATGATTTTTAAGTACGGAAACAAACTAGATTGCGAGTAGTTAGTATTTTAAGATTCATTTGGAGAGCAAGACGACATGTGAAATCTCATTTTCTCGTACTTTAAGATGTTATTTCGCGTGCTCTCGCAAGATCATCTCATACCTCACTGATCCAACAATTTTTTGCCTAAAAAGTGCGAGAGCCATGATCTCATGGTGAAAAATTTCAGTTGTATTAACACTGACTCGATGATCTCATTCATCGAGCAATGATGTCATCTTAACAGATACATCGTCGATCGCTCAACTTTTTTCGAGAGATTAATGTCGCGGCAGTAAAAAACTTAGTTATTATTGATTTTACTCAACCGGCTCAAAAAAGAGCGCTCAACAAGGTGTAATTAAATCTACAAACATTAGAGAACTGGATAAAAAACAAGATATTAATCCTCATTTTTGAAGATCAGACGAATTTCATTTGAAGAATTCAATAGAACTTGTGTATATTTTGAGTGTTTTTACCGAGACTTCGGACTGGGCTGCTTTGCTTTTAAACATAACCCGAAGACACTCGAATTTTATCTACAATGAATACACAGAAGTAAATTTCTAGTACTTAAAGAATAAGTATTCCAGAGATTCCGTTTTTTTTTTTGCAATGGCGTCTGGGCCTCTCAGATAGAGTGAAAATACCCTAGAAGTCTTACGGAGCGTTAAAATTCCAAAAAGTGTAAGATAAGTGGAGCACCGATTTCGTATCTTCTCAAGTCTCATCACGAATTGCCGGGAAAAGGTAATAGATTACGGTGTTTTCTTATTGCTCAATCCTGTTTAGGCAGCGCACTGTTTTGCTCACCGACCGTTTTTTACCGTAAAAAAGTAAAACTAATTTGCTCACCTACAGTCAGAAACATACGAGTTTTTTTGAATTTATTTTTGCGGGAGCAACCTGATTAGCAATTTTTTAACGCTGTGACTGTCCAAATGGAGCAACTTATTGCATTTCTTTCAAAATGCAATAAGTTGCTCCATTTGGACAGTCACAGCGTTCATAAAAATTGCTAATCAGGGAGCTCCCGCAAAAAAAATTTCACAAAAAACTCGTATGTTTCTGACTGTAGGTGAGAGCAAATTAGTTTTACTTTTTTTACGGTAAAAAACGGTCGGTGAGCAAAACAGTGCGCAGCCTTAAGAGTGATTGCTCTGTTCAAAAAATAGCAACATTAAAAAAAACACCGCTTTCCATTGCCATTTCACGGCAATTCGTGGTGAAACTAAAGAAAATACGAAATCGGAGACTAAAGAAGAAATTTCACAGCTGGCATACGCGGAAAGATGTATAAAACAGCGATCCGTCCCGTGCTTCTCTATTCGACGGAGACCTGGCCTACAACGCGTGTCATCGAGAACATTATCCACACGAATGAGATGAAAATGTTACGTTGGACACTAGGACTGACTCGCCTAGATTGTGTGCGTAACACGATTGTGAGAGGGAGACTCGGCGTGGCCCCAATACAAGACAAGATGCGAGAAGGGAGAGTTAGATGGTATGGACACGTGATGCGAAGAGACGCGACCCACATCGCAAGACCCGCCCTTGACATGGAAGTACCAGGCAAACGCCCGCGAGGCAAACCGAAGACAAGATATATGGATACGCTCAACAAAGACCTGCGCCTTGCAAGACTCCACTCGGAAGATGCAACGGACAGATGTTTCTGGAGAGCTAGAAGCCGTACAGCGGACCCTACTCCGACCTCGGCCGGCGCGGGACAACGCTAAGAAGAAGAAGAAGAAGTTCTTTGAGGAAACCTGTAAAAAATTTTAAAATCTGATTTCGAAGTCACTATTGTGATTTTTTCTCACTCAATTAGCAGACGAGCTTTGAATTTCCTTGCCTCAGAAACGGATATCAGGAAAGAGATTATATTGAATCTCTTTTAACTGACGTTTTTCCTCTCCTTCAATCGATATCAACATCTCACCTGGTCCTACAGTGCGGGGCGTAATTTTGAGTTCACCCCCAAATTGAACATTATTTGATGTTTTAGAAGGCGCAACAAAAAAACATTAAGCCATGGAACTGACCACGCAGATAAATAATATGACATACTTGCCAACCTTAATATAATTTGAATAGAGCATTTAGCGCCAAAAACCGGAAAATCGACTGGGGCATAATTTTGAGTTCACTTCTCCTTTTAGCGTTTAAAAAATAGCTTTCTTTTTAAGAATTTATTTTATTCTTATTGATAAATGCCGAGTGCAACGCGTCTTTCTCAAGTCGAAAAAGGGCAAATAGACGTGTTATTGGCGAATAAGAAGAGAAATCGTGAGATTGCACGCCAGTTGGGTCGGAGTCCTCATTGTGTAAATAATTACGTCTCCGATCGACTGAAGATGACCGCACAGAAGAAAAGTGGTTGAACACGAGAGTTTTCGATTCGGGAAACGACGCGCAATCGCGAAGAAAGCGTCAAATTCTGCCAAGTCACTGAAGCAGGTCGCAGCCGAAGCTGATGTTTCAGCTTCTAAGAGGACGGTTTGTCTCATTCTTTCGGAAACTGGACACTGTGTCAACTCTAAAATGAAGCCTGAACCTCGTCCGTGTTCATTCGCATCGAAGGAAACTGCAGAGGGAGGGTTCCGCCGGCGTGAAACGCACCCCATTACATGAGACTTCTGCCTCCATGTCCACGGCTTCTGAAGAGCAGCGGGTTCTTGCGAAGATCATGCCAATACGAGTTTTGGCTGTCACATCTGTCCAGATTCCACTTCTTCTAGTCGGAACAGACCACCTACATAGAGAATTTTTTTGTTATCGAAAGCCAAATGATGTCATGATTCTCACCTTACTACAGTCACGTTTGTGCTCCTATCACAGAGGACACCTGTAGCTTCTCTCCATTTTATCCAAGCTGCATTTGCTCTTTGGCGTACCGCTGCATTTGTTGACGTGTCTGAGGAGATGACAGAACCAAGGTACTTGAATTCGGAGGCCTTCGGGAGAACGAAACGACGGGAGCTGTTCACCGCTGATGTGAACAGCTCCCGTCGTTTGAACTCCGATTTCCTGGTACTCGGTCTTCTTGATGTTGAGTCGTAAGCCATGCCTACTAAGAGCGTCATTCCATTCTTGGGTGCGTTTCTCGATTTCGGCACGTGTAGGAGCAGCAAGGACAATGTCGTCGGCGTATGCGATGGTTAACGGAGCCGGCGTCAGTAGAGGACGCGTGATGGTAACCATAACCAAAACGAAGAAAAGGGAAGACAAAGCACTCCAACGTTAACTGCGAATGGCTCTGTGATGCCGAACGGAGTTCTGACAGTACTCTTTGAATCATCGTACATCGCCATTGTCCATCGAATGTACTCTTCAGGAACCTGATGATCGCGCAATGCATTTGAAATAAGATCATGAGGGACTCTGTCGAACGCCTTTTCCAAATCGAGGCAGGTCAGATGGAGAGATGATCTTTTCTCTGCGTGCTTCTCGACGAGTAAACGGAGTGCAAATATTGCATCTGTTGTGCCTCTTCCGTTCACGAACCCGCATTGCTGAGCTGGAATATCGACGATATCTCGTATGCGTGAATCCAGTATCCTCTCAAATATCTTCATAGTGTGGTTGAGAAGAGGTATTGGACGGTAGTTGCTGCACACTCTGGCATCGCCTTTTCCTTTGAAGACTGGAACGGTCGTGGAGTAGCGCCAGTTATGTGGGATTTGGCCTTGCTTTACGATGGTGTTGAACAGGTGCACGAGATGTGCTAGTCCAACATCACCCGCAAGTTTCCAGGCTTCGGTGGCTATGTCGTCCGGTCCAGCCGCTTTCCCAGTCTTCATCTTAGAGAGTGCCTTCTTCACTTCCTCGGCCGTGATGGTTGGCACGGGTCCTTGTACGGCGTGGGAAGTCGGGATGGGAGGGTGCTCAAACTCTTGGCCGCTCATTTCTTCGAAATGTTCGCGCCACCTGTTTCTGACTTTTAAAGGGTCAGTGACGAGCTTTCCTTGTTTGTCCCTTATCGTGGCTGCTCTCTGGATGTCCAAGGTATTGCGGTGTCGAGCCTTGGCAAGCCGATAGATGGCTTTATCGCCTCCTGGTTGGTTCATCTTCTCATAGAGATCGCGGAAGTAGGAGGCTTTTGAAACTGCGACAGCTCTTTTTCGTCCAGCGATCCGCGACGGATATCTTCTGTATATTGAGTTTTTCACTTCCTCGCAGTGCTGAAAAGGCCATTAGCTTTCAAAGCCTAACATGAAATGTTGGTTTTTCCAATTGACTTTAAATTTCCGGTTCAGTAAGATCTTGGCAATCGTTTGCTCTTGAGCTTATATTCGAAGCTGGAACCCTTCGAACAATATGAAGACAATCTGCAAAATCCGCAGAGAAAAAATTGTCAGATCGCAAAGAAACTGACTATTTTGCATCGATCTATTCGGAGGATAGTCCATAACATGCATCTTCTTCTTCCTCTTAGCGTTGTCCCGCGATGGCAGGTTGCGCTTTGTGGATTTTCGTCCTCCACTTGTCCCGATCGAGGGCATCTTCTGCGCTTAGATGACTGGCTTCCAAGTCCGCATTCAATTCAATTCAATTCTTTATTCCGCTTGAAACAAAACATAATGTTAAGTGACGAAACAGATGACACTGTCACAAGAAAAGTGAATTCAGTGAAGGTTATGAAAAGTGAGATCTAAATATGACAAGAACAATGAGGAATATTTCATTTTAGGAAAATAGGAAAGCACACAAAAAAAAGCAAAGAAAGCAAAGCTTGTATCTTCAGTTGTGAACTATTCATCAGCAATTAAGAACTATTCATCCGCAATAATAACTTGAAATTCCAAAAATTCAACTCACTCTTTATCATTCGAGAGCTAACCGAGAACACAAATATAATGGAAAAAAAGAGGAGAAACAGAAACAAAACATTTGAAGAAACAAAGCACTTGAATTAAAAATGTATTCTAGAGCATTGATGGTGTCTCTCCATCGCTGCTTCGGTCGCCTTCTTGGTCGTCGGCCGTTCACTTCGAGATTGTAGGCCGTACTTTCAACGGTTTCCGGTGCTGCTCTTCTGACGTATCCGTATCATCTCAGCCTGTTTTCTCGTAACTTCTCATCGATGGGAGTAACGCCAAATCTCTTCTTTATGATCTTATTCGGCATGTGCTCGCGGAGAGAGATCCGAATTTCTTTCTTTTTCATTTTTTTTAAAATACACATTTCCATGGTTTGTAGCGTCGTTCAGCAGCTTCGGTAGTTGGCCAGCTCTAAGTTCCATACAGAACTACGGGGCGTACTACTGTCCGATAGATCTTCGACTTAACGCGTAGACGCATCTTTCAGTCGCATGGTACACCTGTGACTTCTCTTCATTACATCCAGGCGCCGTTGACACGAGACAGCACGTCACTGTCGATGTCGAGACTCGAACCTTACCGAAAGCTGCTGGATTTCGTCAGTTCTTCACCGTTGACCTTGCTTGTAACTTCTGAGGGCTTTGTTTCCAGGTACTCCGTCTTTGAGGTATTCAGACGTAACTGGCTCAGTCGGTCGCTCTAGGCTTGCACTCTCTGCTGTAGCTCTTCTCTCGTTTTTGCTGCGAGAAAGACGTCATCTGGGTAAAGAATGGTCCATGTCTGTTTGTGTCCATCACAAGGATGAAGAAAATAGGCGATACTCACAAAAAAGAGCATAACTATTGGAAAGTATGCTAAAAAAAAGGATAAAGGCATTTCATGAATAAAAATAATTCGAAAGTATTCCTGGCAGCGACAATGCGGAATCCCTTCAACAATATCAAAGTATGCTAAAGAGGCATACTTTGAATTTTGTAATACAATACTTGTGAAAGTATGCCTTATCGTAAAAATCAAAAGCGTGACCCGAAGTAACGTTAAAACTCAAGTACTGTATCAAACAATTCTTCTTTTTCAAAGTTGAGACCTTTGAACTTTAACCTGTGTCTTGCATGGGGTCACACTCATGCTTTTATGGTGGAATTTTACAGAACTTTTGCACTTTAGGGCCCCCCTCCTCCCAGAGGTTCCATGAGTCAGTTTTGGGTAAGGTTCTTGATACGGTCTCGTTAGCCTAAGCCGGACGGCCTCGTTAGCGTAAACTTTTACTAAGCCTAAGCGTTTTTTTAATGTAAAAATAGATTCTCAATGTAAAAATAACTTTTTTTGAAAATGTAAATGAGTCAGAAGTATGACCCATGGAACCTCTGGGAGGGGGGACCTAAAGTGCAAAAGTGCCAATTTTACTTTAAATATTTTTCTCTTTTAAAATCAAAAAGTGTTTTAACAGTGCAGTTTGCTTATGCTCAGTAAAATTTCAAGCTAATGAGGCCGTACGGCTTAGTAATGAGACCGTATAAAACAATTAGTCACAGTATTAATGTTCTGCGAACTAGTATATAAAAAAAGTTAAACCGTTTAAATTCGTTCTTGCTGTTGTTAATCTTACTCAGAAGACCATTAGTTGAAGAAATTAAGTTAAGAACTTGATCACTTGCTCATCTTGTTTTCTCTTCTTTTACGTAAACAAGTTTGGTTTGTAAGGATCGGCCTCAAAAGATCGTCCTCAAAATAGAAAGGATCGCTCTCAAAATTATTTCGCCAGTTCCTTGTTAATTTATGACGAAGTAGATTCTCGAAAAATTTCATGCTTGGTAGAAGGTAAAAATGTATTTGTTGTGCTGACTCTAATTTTGTTATTATAATAACAAAATTGTAATATATTACAATTTTTTGCTGGTTGATTGTAATTATAACATTGTTTGCTGTTATTGAATAAAAATTTGTTGATTCAATAAAAAAAAATACTCCAGAAAAAAACAAACAAAAAGAATCTCGACACAAAAATCAAGGAAAAAAAGAAACGGCATACTTCAAAGTATGGCCTGCAATACTTTGATTTCATGAGAGAAAAAAAACTTTCGAGGTATGAAAAAGAATACTTTTGCGTAGTATCCCGACAAACAGTGGTATGCCTAGAAAACTTTGATTCCATGAAGAACCATGTTTTCGCGGTATGAAAGACAATACTTTGAGAAAGTATTCCTCGGAATACTTTCAAACGTATCGTTACGCTTCCCATGCTTTGCTGGTATGAATTTTCATGTAAAAAATTTTTGTGAGTAGTGCTGACCCTCGATGAACGCCCACCGTCACTGGGAAGCTGTCCGAGATTCCGACTCGACTTCTGACGTTGCATGTGACATCTACGTAGAGCAGTGGGATCCATCCAATAAGAAGTTCAAGAACTTCGTGGTCCCGCAGAGCTTACATCAGGAGCTGATGGGGAACTCTGTCGAAAGCTTTCTCTCCAGATCAGGAAAGGAGTTGCTGCTTCTCTCTGTGCTTCTCCATTAGCTGTCGAGTAGTTGAAAGAGCATCTGAAGTACCATTTCCTTTCACGAACCAGCACTGATTGCGTGTCAGCTTTACGATTTATCGCAGGCGCTGTTCGAGAACTCGTTCAAAGATTTTCATCGTGTGGCACAGTATTCGTATAGGACGGTAGTTCTTGAGGGAGAAAATTGCCTATTTAGGCTTCTTGCGAGTACCATAACTGTTTCGCTCCTGTTTTTAGATGAAAAGGTTTCAATAGTACATATAATAAGAGTGCATTAAGAGTGGATGTTTTTTACCTTTGACTAACAATTTCTCACACGGCCCGATTGACTAATTGGAGAAGCAAATGCACTGGAAAAATACAACATGCAAGCTATGATTGAGGTCAGTGTGTTGGTTTAGTAAGAGTACTAGCTACTTCGTTGGCGACGAAAACTCTACATCAACTCGCATTTTACATGGTTGTTCTATGTATCACGAGGTCCTCTTTGACGAGGTCTTAAACAAAGTGACAAATACCCGGTATACAATGAGATCGTTACCCGGTGGATGTTCTAAATGCGGATATTCTATCTAACCCTTGTTTTGTTTATATACCATACATACATATCTGAAAAGGGAACGTTTTCTTTCTCTTTCTCTCTTCTAGTCTCTAGTCTGTAACTATCCTGAAGGTCTTCCGACCGACATAAATGATATTTAAGATAAGGTTCCTCTCCTTTCTTTTCTCCTCTTCTCAAACACTTATTTCTTACTTAACCGCAGATAATCTAAGATGACCTCCGCCGACCGCAATAGAACCGTCCTCTTATTCTGCTGCCCCTTATCGCCTATGTTTTTCCTCCTTTTCTCTGTTTTCTCTGTGAATAACTATCTTTTCGTAACATGTTTCTCCTCTGACTTCCTTTCTCTACACCTCTCTCTCTCATTTTATCTCTCTATATATCTCCCTCCTCTCTTCTCACATTTTCTCTCACATTCTCTCCATGTTCATCCCTGCGATAATAATCTCTTGTTCTCTATCACTTACCTCTGCTTAATTTTATTATTTTTGTAAGTTCAGAAATGCCATGAGTATGTTTTATGGGGTTAGTAACGTCACAATCTTCACAAAAGGAGAATTGAACTCTTTAAACAGGAGATTAGTTTATTGTGTTACTATAAAATAGTTAATTGAAAAACAATTCTTTGTTTAAATTTTGAAGTTTTTTGAAGTTGAATCCAATGGAGAATTGAATTAGTTTACGAAAAAGAGGAAAAAATGCATAAAGTTCACTAATAAATGCATATTCGAACAACCCTGGCAAAAGAATTTAAATATGTTAGTCAAAACAAATTTACTGGTTTCTTGTACCTCAAGAATTTAAGAACTAGTGCAACAAACTAACTGAAAATGACCGTCCTTCGCTTTTTTTGAATTATCTCCGTGTTCGGCGCACTCGAAGCACCATTGCCCTCTGTCCACACAAGGTCGTGTTTACGCTGTAAACAACTGTTAGAGGTCGCTACACCGTTCGTTAATTGCTTATTATTATTATTAGCGAAAAAAGGTTTTGCAGCACTATAATGATGGATGATCAAGAAGGGGAAGGCTATGATGTAGATGTCGAGAAGTTGCTCACATCAATGAAAGAGGTTTGTTTAGTTTTTTTACATTATTAACGCTAGTTCATTTTTATGGGTGAAAAAAAAAAACCGACGAGTTTTTCGGTTCGAAACGAGTTTTAAACAATATAAGATTTTGTTGAAGCGATGTCGGAACTCTAAACATCATAATTTGCACCGATCGCCATAGTTAACGCGAATGAAAGGAAGAATTAGGTTTTGGTCTGCTAAATTCGATGGTGCCTGTTTCTAGTTTGAGCAGATGTTTCAATCAACTTATCCAATAAATAGTTTTTTTTATGATCTCAGTTTTTTCTTTGTTTTTTTTTTCAAAATTGAAATAGAATTCTAACCAATTAATCTCATGAAAGATTTTCATTAATTATTTTCAACCCTTCAAATAGGATTTTTGATTGAAAGTTACCAACATGGCTGCAAAAAAACTTATGTGCACTGCAGGCACTTATTTTCCGATAAAATTTCTCAACCTGAGCTCTTGTCCGGGTTTTAGCCAATTTCTGACGTGTTAAAAAGATTTCTAAAGCAACTGAAAGTTGCTTTAACTGAGAACGAAATTTAATTTTTCTTTCGAATTTGAGGTTCCTAGCGGAGAGCATCAAATGTTGCCTTTGGAACTGTGTGCTTGCGACGATTTCGCGACTTCGATAGTCGTAGACTCCGTCCTGAAATTTGAGACGCATAAAATGAATCACAGGTTCTTTTTTCCCTTTCGTTCCGGTACTTGTGTTTTCGGTAACTTTTAAGTGAACCAGTTCCGTAGTCTTCGAGTGAACTGCTTCAGCTTGGAACTTATTTACAGAGAAGAACATAACTTCGAAAAATTTTCTAAAGCCTTTGCTCAGCTGTTAATGAACCAACAAACTTGCATTATTATATATATTTTATCTGCATCCCAGAATGCGCATAGGTAATAAAACATCGAAGACAATAAATTCGTTTAAGAAAATGACAATTGAGAGCTATGGCATTGAACATATGTTTAAAATAGTTCTTGAAGCAAAAACATCGATATGAAGAAGGCTAGCTTTCTATTTTTCTTTCATTTTCTAATTATTGACCTCTAAAAACCTCGAAGAGTTTCATTATTACATTCACAGGAGACGGTACCTGAAAACGGAAGAACGCCGTGATGCGGCAATAATAATGCATGACTTCATAAAGAGAAATGATTATGTCAACACTTTGCGGAAGATGTTCCAACTACGCTCAGTTCAACAATTCGTCCAGGCCCAGTCATTCTCAAGAAGGGCTGAGTTCCGGAATCATGTCAGTATGCTCAAAGGTAGAGGGAGGTTCTCGATAGGGGGGAGTGAATGGGTAGAACAGATTTCCCGATGCTTTGGGTAACTACATATTATGTACCAGGATGTTTCTTTGATCCGCACTGTGGGTAGAAAAAATCTATGCGCTCTCGAAAAACCCCGAAAAACATTGAAATCTATGCGCATGGAAGTAAAATTTTCACGGATTTTCGGAGGGAAAGTCCAAATCATTGGCAAAATTGAATGTTGGACACTGAAATTTAAAAAAAATCTGTGCGCTCGAAAAAAGTTGTGCGGGTGCTAAGAAACACCCTGTTATGTACTCCTGGATGTGTCAAGGAAAAGTAGGTAATTTGGCCAAAAATGTATCCTGGTCGATTCGCTTTTTTATAAACTTCAAAATTACAATTTTGAAACTCAAATATAAATTTTGCAGTTACTACGGTTCCTCCAAATGTTCTCATTCACCTCGGGTTTCACAATTGAGGGCTGCTCCCGTTACTCCGCTGAGGACAACCAAGGAGCGAAACTCGTCGTCACAAGGCATTGGTTGGTCTATGGCACTAATAAGTCGATATTGGGAGTTTTAGATAGTCGTTAGAATGAGATAGCAGGGTGTTTTTCTAACCCTCACTGCGGCTCCAATCTATGCGCTAATCTACATATGAGCAATCTAAAAAGATAAAGATACAAGTGCTGTGTTTGTTTGCTTCCTCTCTTTAACATCACATGCTTTGAGTATCTCTCATGAGCCTGCCATTCCTTCATGATTAGTTATCTTGATATAGATGCTTGTTGTTGTTGTTGCCGGCAAGCATCCCGCATCGAAGACTTGGTTATGAACACTCTCTTTAATGAGAGAAGTTCTCGTGTTCTTCGGACAAGATGCGTCCGGAGAAGGGTTTTGATGTCCTTTGCAGTCCTGAGACTGTCATGCTGCACCTTGTGAAGGCGGACATCGTTGTAGCAACCTGTTCATGCTATAGGCCTTGTGAGTGGGTGGTCAAGCCGGCCTAGCATCGTTTTGGGTGGGAGTAGAGACGTCTCGCCTGTCGTTGACCGGAGATAGGCAAGAGGCTATTTGACTGGCGCCTCGACTCGCCATTGAAAAGTATAGCGGAGTATCGGCTGATGTTTTGTCCGGTGGCATGCCCAGGCCGGTCCGGCATCACCCTCCTTTGACGAGCTATACTACCCAGTTTTGGTCCGCGGCGGGATTTCTCCCGCTACCTCCCAGCACGAATAATTCGTAGGGAGGCATCCCTCTATCCGCCACCTGAGGTCGCGCTATATAGATGCTTCTTCATCTATCTTAGCAATTCATCCGTCTTTAATGAAGCTTTTTAAGTCAAGAGTTAGACCTTCTAGCGTTAAATTTTCCGAAGGTTGTTGCTTAGTGTTTGGAAGCGCTCATGACTTGAATAGCTTTCAATACTTATCTAACTATCATTCATGACTATTTTATCATGACTTATATTCATTGAAAGGTGTGAGAGATCGCAAGTTCTCCTCCCTAGAAACAGTTAAATCAGGCAAAAAGGAGAGCGAATCGATCGGTTGTGCGGCGTTATCTCGCAGTTGAATGCACAAGAAGAGGCGGCAATTCTCCGTAAGGATGAGAATGATTTTTCCGTCATGTACAGTACGAGGTTCGAGTTTTCCATTGATAACACTCTGGTATGAGATGAGAACACGAAAAGGGGCCAGGCGTTAAATGAGACCGGTATAAGGCATGTTTATACGCGCCGAGCGAGTGGAAAAAGGTGTGGGGAAAGGCAAAAAGAGTGAAAAGATAAGTAGAGAAAAAGTGAAACAGAACGGAAGGAGAAGAGAAAGTAGATCATTCTCGGCGCGAACATGTATGCGCCAACATAGCTGGTCCGGTAACCATTTAACCCCTGGAAGGGACTCTCAAGGGCGATCAGAACCACTCTAAAGAGTCTCCATCACAGGCCTTCATGCCTTTTACGTAGCATTACATGTAAAAGCAACATGTCCTTGTTAGTTTTAGAGTGAACGCGCTGGTATCTTGAAAAAAAGAAGATTTGAAATAAAGATTTCATCTAATGAATGGAGACAAAAAAACCAAAGCACACCGAAAATAGAAGCCGACTGACTGTCGGAAATTGTGCCTCGAACCACGAACCCGGAGTACCGTAAATAACCGAGTTTTGGCATTTAAGAAAGCAGTGCGCGCAGCTGTGGTTGGGCCCAGGTGCTTACATCAACCATTTAAGAAAGCAGTGCGCGCAGCTGTGGTTGGGCCCAGGTGCTTACATCAACCATTTAAGAAAGCAGTGCGCGCAGCTGTGGTTGGGCCCAGGTGCTTACATCAACCATTTAAGAAAGCAGTGCGCGCAGCTGTGGTTGGGCCCAGGTGCTTACATCAACCATTTAAGAAAGCAGTGCGCGCAGCTGTGGTTGGGCCCAGGTGCTTACATCAACCATTTAAGAAAGCAGTGCGCGCAGCTGTGGTTGGGCCCAGGTGCTTACATCAACCATTTAAGAAAGCAGTGCGCGCAGCTGTGGTTGGGCCCAGGTGCTTACATCAACCATTTAAGAAAGCAGTGCGCGCAGCTGTGGTTGGGCCCAGGTGCTTACATCAACCATTTAAGAAAGCAGTGCGCGCAGCTGTGGTTGGGCCCAGGTGCTTACATCAACCATTTAAGAAAGCAGTGCGCGCAGCTGTGGTAGGGCCCAGGTGCTTACATCAACCATTTAAGAAAGCAGTGCGCGCAGCTGTGGTTGGGCCCAGGTGCTTACATCAACCATTTAAGAAAGCAGTGCGCGCAGCTGTGGTTGGGCCCAGGTGCTTACATCAACCATTTAAGAAAGCAGTGCGCGCAGCTGTGGTTGGGCCCAGGTGCTTACATCAACCATTTAAGAAAGCAGTGCGCGCAGCTGTGGTTGGGCCCAGGTGCTTACATCAACCATTTAAGAAAGCAGTGCGCGCAGCTGTGGTTGGGCCCAGGTGCTTACATCAACCATTTAAGAAAGCAGTGCGCGCAGCTGTGGTAGGGCCCAGGTGCTTACATCAACCATTTAAGAAAGCAGTGCGCGCAGCTGTGGTTGGGCCCAGGTGCTTACATCAACCATTTAAGAAAGCAGTGCGCGCAGCTGTGGTTGGGCCCAGGTGCTTACATCAACCATTTAAGAAAGCAGTGCGCGCAGCTGTGGTTGGGCCCAGGTGCTTACATCAACCATTTAAGAAAGCAGTGCGCCCAGCTGTGGTTGGGCCCAGGTGCTTACATCAACCATTTAAGAAAGCAGTGCGCGCAGCTGTGGTTGGGCCCAGGTGCTTACATCAACCATTTAAGAAAGCAGTGCGCGCAGCTGTGGTTGGGCCCAGGTGCTTACATCAACCATTTAAGAAAGCAGTGCGCCCAGCTGTGGTTGGGCCCAGGTGCTTACATCAACCATTTAAGAAAGCAGTGCGCGCAGCTGTGGTTGGGCCCAGGTGCTTACATCAACCATTTAAGAAAGCAGTGCGCGCAGCTGTGGTAGGGCCCAGGTGCTTACATCAACCATTTAAGAAAGCAGTGCGCGCAGCTGTGGTTGGGCCCAGGTGCTTAAATCAACCATTTAAGAAAGCAGTGCGCGCAGCTGTGGTTGGGCCCAGGTGCTTACATCAACCATTTAAGAAAGCAGTGCGCGCAGCTGTGGTTGGGCCCAGGTGCTTACATCAACCATTTAAGAAAGCAGTGCGCGCAGCTGTGGTTGGGCCCAGGTGCTTACATCAACCATTTAAGAAAGCAGTGCGCGCAGCTGTGGTAGGGCCCAGGTGCTTACATCAACCATTTAAGAAAGCAGTGCGCGCAGCTGTGGTTGGGCCCAGGTGCTTACATCAACCATTTAAGAAAGCAGTGCGCGCAGCTGTGGTTGGGCCCAGGTGCTTACATCAACCATTTAAGAAAGCAGTGCGCGCAGCTGTGGTAGGGCCCAGGTGCTTAAATCAACCATTTAAGAAAGCAGTGCGCGCAGCTGTGGTAGGGCCCAGGTGCTTACATCAACCATTTAAGAAAGCAGTGCGCGCAGCTGTGGTTGGGCCCAGGTGCTTACATCAACCATTTAAGAAAGCAGTGCGCGCAGCTGTGGTTGGGCCCAGGTGCTTACATCAACCATTTAAGAAAGCAGTGCGCGCAGCTGTGGTTGGGCCCAGGTGCTTACATCAACCATTTAAGAAAGCAGTGCGCGCAGCTGTGGTAGGGCCCAGGTGCTTACATCAACCATTTAAGAAAGCAGTGCGCGCAGCTGTGGTTGGGCCCAGGTGCTTACATCAACCATTTAAGAAAGCAGTGCGCGCAGCTGTGGTAGGGCCCAGGTGCTTACATCAACCATTTAAGAAAGCAGTGCGCGCAGCTGTGGTTGGGCCCAGGTGCTTACATCAACCATTTAAGAAAGCAGTGCGCGCAGCTGTGGTTGGGCCCAGGTGCTTACATCAACCATTTAAGAAAGCAGTGCGCGCAGCTGTGGTTGGGCCCAGGTGCTTACATCAACCATTTAAGAAAGCAGTGCGCGCAGCTGTGGTTGGGCCCAGGTGCTTACATCAACCATTTAAGAAAGCAGTGCGCGCAGCTGTGGTTGGGCCCAGGTGCTTACATCAACCATTTAAGAAAGCAGTGCGCGCAGCTGTGGTTGGGCCCAGGTGCTTACATCAACCATTTAAGAAAGCAGTGCGCGCAGCTGTGGTAGGGCCCAGGTGCTTACATCAACCATTTAAGAAAGCAGTGCGCGCAGCTGTGGTTGGGCCCAGGTGCTTACATCAACCACGATTGCCGACCGACGTGCAAGTTTGTGCCGATTCGCAGAACGGCTTACATCCAGGTGAGTTGGAGCAGCTAAAGACGAAGCCAAAGGGACTTATCTTGAAAACTGAAGTATCGTTTCAAGTCACTACTTCGAACATTCATAGCATCAACTTTCTATTTTGTGATCCCTCTGACTTCTTCGATTACATTCATCCATAGTTTTTCAAAAGGCTTACTAATATGTTAATGGCCTTTGGTACCTTGTTCACTATCACTAGCTGTCTCATTCTTGACGGTTCTCACTTTAGATAATCGCATCCCGTACATTTATTTTAATTAGTTCGACTTCTCGCATTCATTCCACTCTATTATTGACAAAATAAAATGTAGAACTTTGAAATTGACAGGCAGATAAGGTTTAATAATGTCCGATTCCTCATAGAAGACCGCTTTTATTCTGTAAATCGTACCAGATAACCAATTCCCTTCGAGGATTGTTTGAACAAGAAAGCTTTTTTAGGTGTTGCGTGATATGAGACCAGGCGATGAGATAACTTGCTTCTATGGCGAGCACTTCTTCGGAGACAAAAACGAGCGTTGCGAGTGTGTGACTTGTGAGAAGTTGGTAGTTTAGAAAATTCTTACGGTAGGTAAACACTATTAAGTTGTTAACAATATATAAATCTACATAGTTTCTCTTCCACTGAATAGAAATTTTGTCAAATTTTTGATATAGCTTTTTGCTATCTAGAAAGTTCTCGTCACCGTTTCATGATTGTAGATTGTTGTTGTTGTTTTTGTTGTTTTGCCCATAGGTCCTGTCGAGAGGAGTCCTTTTGGGATAGGTTGGTGAGGATCCTTTTGAGTCCGGAGAGATTTTCTCCGTCTACACTCGCACCGCAGTCGGCGATCCTCTTGGCGAGACCCATTCGTTAACCGGAGAAGGGCAAGAGGTTATTTCACTGGCGCCTCGACTCGCCATTGAAAGTAATGCGGAGTATCGGCTGATGTTTTGTCCGGTGGCATGCCCAGGCCGGTCCGGCATCGCCCTCCTTTGACGAGCTATACTACCCAGTTTTGGTCCGCGGCGGGATTTCTCCCGCTACCTCCCAGCACGAATTCTTCGTAGGGAGGCGTCCCTCTATCCGCCACCTGAGGTCGCGCTCAATTCTGGACTGGATGATCCGGCTCCATCCGTGACAGGCTCTTAAGGCTGTAGAGTCACGAATGGCCACTGTTGCCAGTGTGTTTCGAGATGATTGTAGATGGAATCATAGAGAAATGCTCTAGACCAGAGCATATTGAACGTTCCACTTTTGAAAGTGGTTGTTGTTTGTTTTTTCTTGCCCGCGTGGGATTCCTTATAAGGAGATGGGGTAATCCACGAGCTTCGTGTGGTTAAAACTCGTATACACAGTCTCTTTCAATCTCTTCTCTCTCTTCTTTCTCTTTCTCTCTCTCTCTCTCCCTCTCTTTTTAAAAATGTAATACTATTGAAAGTCAACACTTATGTAGGAAAGATAGTCGAAACATGTTTAGAACAAAGTGTTTCAGTCGTCACCCTTATCCGCTCCGGATTCCTGACCGGTCCTCATAAGATCCCTGTTTCAGGCTATGTCGTGGCGCTTTTGCGGCCTTGTATGATAATTCGGACGACACGGCTTCAGCGAACAGTGTTGAGGTCGAATATAAACCATATTGCCCCGTGAGATATTGTCTGGTCCACACCTCACCATAGAAACATATAAATGAACTCAGCGTTTCGCGGAAGAATACTCAAGAAAAATAGCAGATAAAACTTTTACGAGTTATTCCGAAAAAATGTCACAAGCCAATCGGCATTTTGAATGAAAATTCCGAATTAATTCGGCAAACGATACTCACAGGGTGATTTATATTATTGGTTTCATCTGATATTTTATGCGGAGAAGAAGCTTCAGACTTTTACAGGGTTATGATAACCAATGTTTTCTTCCATTGCAGGGTGTCGCAGGCTCAAACCAACAAGCACAGAAGCCTAAATACGGTTTCCGGGACACAGATTCGCGACTGAGTCGCTCGATGCCGCGGCAATAATGGACGCATTCCGCTCAAGATGTACTTGTACTTATACATGTTTACACGTACTTGTACCTGTTCTACTTGTTTCACTCGTATTTCTGCTTTTACTTGCGTTTTTAGGTAATGTCAGCGGATTTTCCCTCTATTGTTAGAGTTACAGTGCTTGATAGCAGCTTAGTCGAAGAGTATCGAACGTGTTGCCAGATATTGTAACTGTAAAGACATTTACAGAGACGGTAACTTTAGAAGAAAAGTCTTGCTTTAAACTTCTCGAGGAGTATTTTTTGTTTATTGAATATTTCTATCCATCCTGGGTCTTGTATACCTCTTCTTCCTCTATTGCTCTCTTATTTTGTGGTAGCGAAGTTTACAAGTTTTAATGAACGTTTCAACTACTTAACTATGAAGCTTTCAGTCTTGACGTGTTAAGTGTGTCATTTCTTTTTAACTTCATTTCCTCACTTCTCGTTCTTTTCTCCACTCAGTTCTTTATTTTATTATACTTTCGTCAAATAGAGTGGAATGCAAGGGGGAACTTTTTGAATACTGATTATTTATGACAATGATGATTGATCGTCAGCTTTCGGCTATTGAATTGTTTAATTCAGTTCTCTAAAGTACTGCAGACGGTACACAGTACAAATCAAAAAAAGTTTGGCCCAATGTTGTGAGATTGCTCCTCTTTTTTCAAGCTCTATTTCTCAGTGATGGTCTTGCCGGTTTTTGACAATCTTCACCTGTTTTTTTTTACCACAGTGAAAGTTCTGTTGATAGAATAGGCATTGGTTCCTGGTGGTCAAAAAGATGATCTATGTCAAGTTATCAGGTATTAGGGCTATAATACTGTATCGATCGGTTTTCAAGTGAAAATCTTGTTGACCGGAAAAGTGTTTATAGTAGACTAGTGATTGATAGTTGAACAAAGGAGAGTTTTATGTGGTGAGCTCTGCAGAGTGGCTTGTCGAATCTGAGACTCGAGTGACATAGACGAATGTCACTAAAAATGTCATCTCTGGAACTAATTCTTGGAGAATGGTTGAGAAAGTCGTCTCGTTAACTAGCACTCGAATCGTAGAGGGAAATGGCACTAAGAATTTCATTTCTTGAATCAGCACTCAAGTAATAGGTTAGATCTATCCTAAAAGTCATCCCTTACAGAGAAATGTTACAAGAATTCTATCTCTTGTCAGGCACTAGAACAATACGAAAGAATGTCACTATAAATGTCATCTCAGGAATTTTAACTCATCTGATAATGCCAGGTTGATAATTATTGAATGATGCTATTCGCTGTTTTTTCATGCTGTTAGGTTTTCTTCAAGTTTCATTTTCATTATATTCGTAAATTTAGAAGTAATCGATCTTCTCTTTTTATCGAATAATTTATACCGTGGCTAAAAGAGAGATCATTGAAATGAAAAGGTTCTTCATGAGTTCTAGATATAATTTGAGATGTGCTTTAGAGAAGAGGAGAAACGAATTACTGTAATCTCTCATGTCAAAAAACGATTTCCAATCATATCACATTGATAGCTTTATGAATAATTTAAAATTCAATGAACCCAAAGAATCAGTTGGTTACCTTCCTTACAAACTCAGCGACTGCATAAGAGGCCGGGTGAATTTCACGAAGTTGAGGAAACCTCTCTCGAATTACCCTATTAAAGCATTCAAGTTGTCAATTGTAATGATATACTTCCTTTTATAAGATATGTATGTAATATGCCATGAATTATTGAGATTTTGTATTAATTCTTAGTTTTTTGTACGTATGATTTATCATGTTGTTAACAAAATTCAGTTATTTCTGTTGATGCTATAATCTCATCTATTGAAAATGTGCACGTCAAGTTCTATTCTCCTCATCCCTGCGCGTCATTATCCACCATCTGTCTATGCTTGGCATTTTGTTATATCATTCCAGGGCAAAGCTCGTCCATATACTCCTTCATATACACTAAATAACTACTGAAATGTTATCATCTTTGTTCTGCTCATTAATTTTTGGCGAGAGCTTCATCGTGCTACCGCAGTCTTATCGCAAGGAAAGCATCAAGAAAGGTTCAGTAATCATCTAATGTCGGTTATTGGTCAGAATTTTTTATCGAGCTTATCATTTATTGTCTGAGGTTACTTTTTTAACCGAATGTGTCCAGCATTGATACGCCAGACCGAATATTTTGATTTTGAGTGGCCTAAAACTGTTTCCCACCGTACTTCTTCACTGATTAAGATACCCAATCTGTAGAGGTTTCATTCAGCACTCGTCAGCTTAGCGATCTCTAACAACTTTTTCGATTTATTGTACTACTTCGTTTATTAATTACACAACAAAACTCGATGCTTTACACATAAGTCATAGGTGGTATACTAAAAAAATATTGGCCCCTCTAAATCTCGTTATCTACTGCTATTCCTCATAAGACGTGCACTATGAACCCCCAATTGCTTTCGTATTATTTTGATTGGTTTTTATTTTGAATTTTTTTTGATTTTTATCCTAATTTTGTTCTTTAGAATCGTTTGGTAGAAGTGATTCAATTCAACATGGAAAACATGTGGTTGAATTCCAGATAAACTCTTTAAAATGTTCAAATTTCGACGAGGACTGTAGCCCGAAGATTAAGGTGCTTCAAAATGATCTTCTTCATGATAATAACAACAACAAGAAAATAAATGGATCTGCTAGTTCGTTGAGACCGTTTTAAAACTATTGGTCGGACGAAAAGGATAACAATAAAAAATAACTGATGAGTCCACAAGAAAATATATATTGAGACGAGTATAAAGGACAAAAAACGGACGAACCACAACATGGAAGAACTCTTTGAATTTTGTTATCCTTCAATTTTGAAGAGAAAAAAACACAAGTACCAAACAAAAAATTGGAAGCAAGATGGGCTGGAAAAATGTATACGAGATGTTTAAATAATCAAAAATCTAGTATTACTAGCATAAAAAACTGCGAATAGTCATACTTTCAAAAGTATGAAAATGAAACGGAAAACCTTAAAAGTATTCCAAATCAAACCGCACACAAGTATTATGTACTATTCCTACTTTGAATTTATGACTATTAATAAAATGAAAGTAGTTTAGGGATAAAAAATCTTTTACAAAAAGAACAAGGCATATGAGCCTTTCATATATCACTCACGCACGGAATAGCAATGCTTCCCCGTGGTGTAATGGTAACACGCGCTCCCGGTTCGAGTCGAGATGGTCCGGGTTCGATCCCGCCCGGTGGACTAGCTTTTTTTTCTGTGCGATAGTTCAATCATTTATGTTAGAGATGCTTTGAAAGTTTGCTGTCTATACAATAAAAGTATGCTAAATATATGTACTTTAAAAGTATGCTGTCTATAAAATATGCTGTTCGCTTGTAAATAAATACTCCAATTTGGTCGTAGTTGCCGGCAAGTCATACATTATGACCCCAAAAAAAAACAACAACAGAGCAATATATAAAACAGTGTGTAGTAGGGCCTGACTCTCCACAAAAAATGCTTCTAATTTTAGACTTCTGGACTTCTTTTAGAGGTCATAGCATGTTCTACTCAAACCTACCTCCTAGAAATAATCTTATGATCAGAAATATACCTCCAAAATGTACAGCTCTGTGTCAAACATTAGATATATACCTTTTCCAACCATTAAAGTGGTTCTATCGTAAACTGGTAAACCATGTGTGGGTTCTTGATGTTCCGAACTTCATTGTTTCACAAAGAGATAGAATATTGCTTTCTCTTTCACTAACCTATGATGAGTTCTGTGCTCCTCGATTCATAAACTTTCTTCAATACCGTTGAAGGGCTGCGGGGTACTTGGATAGAGATGCAGTCGAATTCGAAACTCCCTCGGAATATGCTTTCACCACTATCACGGAGCAAGGAAGCTCTTCGAGTTCTTGTGAATGTGATCCTAGGATCAGATTCTGTTATTGTGAGATTTTCCTATGTTTTAAATGTTTCGTGACAGATTATCACTGCCATTGAAGATGGTATTTTTCGTCGCGGAATTTCTGTCCGAATAAAGTTTTTGTTGGTAAACAAGTTTTGATGAACAGTTACATTTATACGCTCAAAGCTATCGTTTCTAAAAATAGTTTTAAATTCGATTCTTAACCTTCTTAACCTAACGCTACCTAAAAACAGCAAAAAATTTACCGTGAAGGTTTTGAACTTTTAACCTATCGGCTTCAATTGTCTCCGACACTTTGTACCCGTGACACATTGTAAGTCGATACATTTTTCGCGAAGTTTTTATTTCTTTCAAAGTGTTTTTCCCTTACACGAAAAAGGATGAGTTTGGGAAAGTATGCTAAAAAGGCATACATGTTATTTATGAATAGTAACGCTTTGGAAGTATTCGTGCGCGTAAGTATGAAAGTATGCTAGAGAGTCATACAATCAATGTATGAATGGAATACTTTTGAAGAAAAATGCCTTGATGAGCACAATGTTACTTAGGGAGGCCGCAATTCACTTGAGGGGCTTTTTATTATTATTTTTTCTCTCACACATTTAGTCATTGAATTGGCAATAATAGGAGAAATTTACTTATGCTCTCTGTTTAGCCTAAGTCATACGGCCTTGTTAAGTCATACGGCCTTGTTAAGTCATACGGCCTTGTTAAGTCATACGGCCTTGTTAAGTCATACGGCCTTGTTAAGTCATACGGCCTTGTTAAGTCATACGGCCTTGTTAAGTCATACGGCCTTGTTAAGTCATACGGCCTTGTTAAGTCATACGGCCTTGTTAAGTCATACGGCCTTGTTAAGTCATACGGCCTTGTTAAGTCATACGGCCTTGTTAAGTCATACGGCCTTGTTAAGTCATACGGCCTTGTTAAGTCATACGGCCTTGTTAAGTCATACGGCCTTGTTAAGTCATACGGCCTTGTTAAGTCATACGGCCTTGTTAAGTCATACGGCCTTGTTAAGTCATACGGCCTTGTTAAGTCATACGGCCTTGTTAAGTCATACGGCCTTGTTAAGTCATACGGCCTTGTTAAGTCATACGGCCTTGTTAAGTCATACGGCCTTGTTAAGTCATACGGCCTTGTTAAGTCATACGGCCTTGTTAAGTCATACGGCCTTGTTAAGTCATACGGCCTTGTTAAGTCATACGGCCTTGTTAAGTCATACGGCCTTGTTAAGTCATACGGCCTTGTTAAGTCATACGGCCTTGTTAAGTCATACGGCCTTGTTAAGTCATACGGCCTTGTTAAGTCATACGGCCTTGTTAAGTCATACGGCTTTGTTAAGTCATACGGCCTTGTTAAGTCATACGGCCTTGTTAAGTCATACGGCCTTGTTAAGTCATACGGCCTTGTTAAGTCATACGGCCTTGCTAAGTCATACGGCCTTGCTAAGTCATACGGCCTTGCTAAGTCATACGGCCTTGTTAAGTCATACGGCCTTGTTAAGTCATACGGCCTTGTTAAGTCATACGGCCTTGCTAAGTCATACGGCCTTGTTAAGTCATACGGCCTTGTTAAGTCATACGGCCTTGTTAAGTCATACGGCCTTGCTAAGTCATACGGCCTTGTTAAGTCATACGGCCTTGTTAAGTCATACGGCCTTGTTAAGTCATACGGCCTTGTTAAGTCATACGGCCTTGTTAAGTCATACGGCCTTGCTAAGTCATACGGCCTTGTTAAGTCATACGGCCTTGTTAAGCCATACGGCCTTGTTAAGTCATACGGCCTTGTTAAGTCATACGGCCTTGTTAAGTCATACGGCCTTGCTAAGTCATACGGCCTTGCTAAGTCATACGGCCTTGCTAAGTCATACGGCCTTGCTAAGTCATACGGCCTTGTTAAGTCATACGGCCTTGTTAAGTCATACGGCCTTGTTAAGTCATACGGCCTTGCTAAGTCATACGGCCTTGCTAAGTCATACGGCCTTGTTAAGTCATACGGCCTTGTTAAGTAATACGGCCTTGTTAAGTCATACGGCCTTGTTAAGTCATACGGCCTTGTTAAGTCATACGGCCTTGTTAAGTCATACGGCCTTGTTAAGTCATACGGCCTTGTTAAGTCATACGGCCTTGTTAAGTCATACGGCCTTGCTAAGTCATACGGCCTTGCTAAGTCATACGGCCTTGCTAAGTCATACGGCCTTGCTAAGTCATACGGCCTTGTTAAGTCATATGGCCTTGTTAAGTCATACGGCCTTGCTAAGTCATACGGCCTTGTTAAGTCATACGGCCTTGCTAAGTCATACGGCCTTGTTAGCGTAACCTTTTTGACTAAGCTCTGTTTAGCATAAGTCATACGGCCTTGTTAGCGTAACCTTTTTGACTAAGCTCTGTTTAGCCTAAGTCATACGGCCTTGTTAGCGTAACCTTTTTGACTAAGCTCTGTTTAGCCTAAGTCATACGGCCTTGTTAGCGTAACCTTTTTGACTAAGCTCTGTTTAGCCTAAGTCATACGGCCTTGTTAGCGTAACCTTTTTGACTAAGCTCTGTTTAGCCTAAGTCATACGGCCTTGTTAGCGTAACCTTTTTGACTAAGCTCTGTTTAGCCTAAGTCATACGGCCTTGTTAGCGTAACCTTTTTGACTAAGCTCTGTTTAGCCTAAGTCATACGGCCTTGTTAGCGTAACCTTTTTGACTAAGCTCTGTTTAGCCTAAGTCATACGGCCTTGTTAGCGTAACCTTTTTGACTAAGCTCTGTTTAGCCTAAGTCATACGGCCTTGTTAGCGTAACCTTTTTGACTAAGCTCTGTTTAGCCTAAGTCATACGGCCTTGTTAGCGTAACCTTTTTGACTAAGCTCTGTTTAGCCTAAGTCATACGGCCTTGTTAGCGTAACCTTTTTGACTAAGCTCTGTTTAGCCTAAGTCATACGGCCTTGTTAGCGTAACCTTTTTGACTAAGCTCTGTTAAGCCTAAGTCATACGGCCTTGTTAGCGTAACCTTTTTGACTAAGCTCTGTTTAGCCTAAGTCATACGGCCTTGTTAGCGTAACCTTTTTGACTAAGCTCTGTTTAGCCTAAGTCATACGGCCTTGTTAGCGTAATCTTTTTGACTAAGCTCTGTTTAGCCTAAGTCATACGGCCTTGTTAGCGTAACCTTTTTGACTAAGCTCTGTTTAGCCTAAGTCATACGGCCTTGTTAGCGTAACCTTTTTGACTAAGCTCTGTTTAGCCTAAGTCATACGGCCTTGTTAGCGTAACCTTTTTGACTAAGCTCTGTTTAGCCTAAGTCATACGGCCTTGTTAGCGTAACCTTTTTGACTAAGCTCTGTTTAGCCTAAGTCATACGGCCTTGTTAGCGTAACCTTTTTGACTAAGCTCTGTTTAGCCTAAGTCATACGGCCTTGTTAGCGTAACCTTTTTGACTAAGCTCTGTTTAGCCTAAGTCATACGGCCTTGTTAGCGTAACCTTTTTGACTAAGCCTAAGCTGAAGAAAAAAAACAGTGAATAGCTGGAAACAGCTAAGTAAATTTCCTCAATTAGACAAGATAAAACTAAAATGTTGTGGTTAATTGTTCTATACGGCCTCAGTCCTAAGCCGTACGGCCTCGTTAGCATACATTTCAACCTAAGCTTATGCGAAAAAAATCAGTGAAAAGTGACCTGCCCCGAAGTCAAGCACGGTCCCCCCAAGTAAAGTGGTGCACCTCCCCCCCCCCCGAAGTAACAAAGTGACGCCTTGGTGGCACTTTGTTTCCTTTTCCTTTTCTTGGCACTTATCCAATTATCAAACCCGGTTGACTTAGGTTGCTCTATATACACTTATTATCTCGATTAATTACATGGGAGAAGATCATTTACAATTCAAATCGTGTAAATCATTTTACCCAGCCATTCTGGAAGGAAGGCATTAGGACAAAGAAATTTTTTATTGTGAAGCGGATGAAAAAATTACTCACAGTAAAATTTTTTCGCTGTTTTGATTAATAAAAATTCGTAAATACGAAGTATTTACGAATTAGTCAATGGAACAAAATACCACAAAAACAAGATTCTAAGTAATATTATACAACCACTTTTTTCTTACTTTTCTGTCATCCTCTCTCAACCATAGTTCATCCTAGTGACGAGCGGTTAATATCGCCTTTCCCTCGGTAACAAGCCCTCATAAAACGTTAACATCAACGAATTCATTCTGCAGAAGTGTATTTATGTCAATGTTGAGATTATGTTCTACTCATTTTGCTCTCTCTCTATCATTTTCTAACTTTTTCTTACTTTTCTTACTCACTTCAATTCCCTTTTAATTATTATATATCTCCTATTATTTTTCTCTCTTTTCTTTATAATTCTCTCTCCAGTTTTAATTCCTTCACACAACAAACGTACACACTCTATTGCTCTCTTTATTACCCAACATTGTTCCCAGTTTGACAATGTGTGTACTTTGTGATGTCAAGTAATTGTTTAGACACAACCGTGAGATGGTCCAATCAAAAGAACATCAACTCCTTTACGACTTCGTGCATGACTCATGAAAAAGGATATGGTGGATTTCATGATGGTGAACGACACTAAAAGAGCACTCAAAGTAAAGAGGTCAGCGCGCAAGAAAGAAGGGAAGGTTAAGGCTGCTGATCATAACATTGAGGCGGAGAAACAAGCAATCAAACTCGATAAAAGAAAACATTTCGACACAAAGGAATCTCTGAGAGGCCACAAAAGAGGTTGGAAGTAATAAGGGTAGCTTGCATTGGTTTTTTGGTTTCTCCTCAGAATCAAAAAGCGATAATACTTTCTAGTAGGACACCACCCGGGACCGGTCATATCAAACAGAATGTTAAAAAAAAGCTGATAGTTTTCAAACGAATCATACTCTTCCCACCGTTGCTATGTAGCATATATTCAGGAAGCGGTCACTGGTTCTACCAGGATAGCTCTCTTTCTCGATCAAAAGGAGCGTGTACCTCACCGCAAGGTTTAATTAGCCTCACCGCGAGGTTGAATTAGCCTCACCGCAAGGTTGAATTAGCCTCACCGCAAGGTTGAATTAGCCTCACCGCAAGGTTGAATTAGCCTCACCGCAAGGTTGAATTAGCGAAAGTATGATTATACTATTTAAGACCTGAAGTATCTTCAATTTTAGCTTTTAGATCCTGAGTTAACTTAGGAGAAAAAACAAGTTCAAAAATCTCCAAATTTGTTCATCGGTCAACTTTTTTGGGTTTTTCAGAGTTATTCTCGAAGCATTTATGAAGTGATAAAAAAGAAAAGCATGTTGTTTTTCAAATTTCCAGGAAATCTGAAGAATTGAATTGCTTTAGCAGTATCGAAAATGATAGATTCAAGGCAATGAGGGTTAAAACTAATCTTTACAAGCATTTCATTAAAGATAGTAATAATAATGCTTATGATAGTCATATATAACTGAATAATTGCTTTCTGTCGAATATTTTGTGTGTACTGAGATTCTTCAAATGTAGTTCCAATTCTTCCTTTTTTAATATCTACTGAATTCGCACTGCTGCTTCTGGAAGATGCGTCTACAGGTGCAAGTCGGAGTAGAATGCATCGCAATCTCTTGCGACGAAGGAGAAAATATTGGATTGGTTCGCTTATCCTTTTTATCAATTTATATTTCTTATTCATCACTCCATCTTTCAGTTATTCATCTATTCATTCGGTCATTCAGTAATTGATTCATTCATTGAGTGACTCATACATCCAGTCATCCATCATTCATTCTGATCTCTCATGTACAATACATTTTTTCTCTTCAAAATTCCACATCAACCAGACAGTAAGGGCATGTACTGGGAAGAGAAAGTCATAGGTAATGGTAAATCACAGAACACCACGGAACTTTTTGAAAATAATTATGATGATTTTATCCCCACATGCTCAGAAGTTTAATAATTGATGGGATGATGCAATATACATACATATGTATATACATACATATTATAAGTAAAAGGTATTGCCCGGGGGCAGTAACAGGTTTTTGTTGTTGCTAGTTTTGTAATCATTTAATTTTCGCCTATTGAATCAAGTTAATAAAAGGAGTTGATTGAACAAAGGTAGAGAATTTGTTATCGACTCTCTACGCCCTTCTCTACAAAGAGCGAATCAAGTTCTTGATCCCTGAAGTGTGTTGTTGTATTATACCATATTACTTTAGTGTACCATAGTACTCAGGTTTATATTATCACTGTAGTAAATCGGGTTATTATTTCGATTTTTTTCAAGACAAAAGACTCTAGAGTTTTTTTTAATTTTGAAATTTTTTCTCTTATTTTCAAGTTTCTAAAAACTCGAAAAAAGTTTTTTCTTCAAATTCGTGATGAAAAAATCAAAAATTTGAGTATCGTAGACTCTTTGTAATTTTGAGGTAGCGAAGCGCTCTCTTGATAAATTGAAGAAGCTGAAGCCGGAACTTTTTGAAACCGTCAATTTGGATGCAGGCCCCTACCGTGAGGTAAGTCACCTTCCACTAAAACTCTTCGAACAAAAAAAAAGATAAAAGTAATTTCAGATCCGTCGCACAATCGGCAACTCCCTCTTGGACCCAGAAGACAGCGCGGGTGAATTGCTGAAAGAAGGCGATTTCATATTGATCGGTTCGTTAGCTCAAGTTAATTAGTGACCCGATGCAACAATGGATCGATCGAAAGTTTTTTCGATAACTTACGATGACATCATCGATCACATCATCTGATCAACGTGGGAACTTTATCTCGTGTGCTGAGGTGACCGTTCAGCTTCATGTGCAGGAACTTATCCTTTTAATGCAAAAAAACAAAATTTATCACGCTTTTCATAGTTTTGAGAAGATGATATTATAAAAAAGTGAGTAGTTATCCATTGAAGAGTCAGATTGATTTGAATGACTGAAAAGCTTCTGGATCTTACTATTCTTTTCAGCTTTAAATCTGCAAGAGGAAATCACCTCAGAAGAGAAGATAGACCTCATGAAGAAAAGTCTCAAAAAACCGACAAGAAAGTCAGTGGAAAACTGTAGAACGAAGTTTCAGATTTTAAAGAAAAGTCCGAAAAAACTATTATGAATCATGGAAGAATTTAGTTATTAGAAAAACTTCCCTGAGAACTTTTGTGTAGATGTTTGAGCTTCCCAACCGTAAGGTATCTGTGGTGAAGTAATCAGGACAAGGGCTGCGTCGCACGCTCCGCTCAAATTGTAACTATTTTAAAGGTCTCATTTGCGGAGAACAATTTAGATTTTTTTCACGAGCACTTCTCAAAACAAAAGTTGAAGTCTCAAAGTTTTATGAAGTCTTCGAAAAATGCTTTATTGAGTAACAATAAATCATAAGTGAGAGAGAGAGACAGTCAAAATCGAGTGAGAATTTCTTTATCAAGTTACTATTATACATAAATGACAATCATTTTTTGTTAGATTGTTCGCTATTTAAAAAAGGCAGTTGCTATTTCTAGTAGCACTTAATATTATCACAAAATTCTTGATAACGCAGGATCACATTTGACTTCGAGCCCGTCATTGAGCAGCGCTTCATGGGCAGAGTGCCGACGAAACTGATAGTTCTGGACGGGGAGAGTCTGCTTCCAGCACATCTCGTACAATGCGAGAGAGGCGACTGCATACTTCAAGTGAGCACAGCAGGTTGAATTGATCTTCGAAGATGATCAAGTGATCCTCAAAAAGAACGAGTGATTCGCAAATAATATGAAGTGATCTTCGGAGAATTACGAGTGATCTTCGGAGGATTACGAGTGATCTTCGGAGGATTACGAGTGATCTCCGGAGGATTACGAGTGATCCTCGATGTAATACGAGCATTCCTACAAGTGATTTCCCTCTCAGTCTTTCACACAGAGCGGTGAGCATTTTTTCCGCTCTCATATTGATTCATTGACCCTGCCTTTAACTTGAGCCAGTTCTTTCCATTCTTTCCTAAGTAAACGTCGTCATCTTCCATGGGTGGAAAGCGTTCTCCGGCTGTTCCTCCTTCTTGCCCGAGATGTCCAATGTACGAGAAGAAGATTGAAGAGTTGATAGAGAAGATGATAAGGTTGGAAAGTGTGGTGGAGGAACTCGTTTCCCGCCTGCCTCCTCTTGACTCATCGCTTTCTCATCCAGCGCCCCTCAGTCAATCCTCTCAGTTGCCTTCTCTGCTATCCATCCCACCGCATATCATCGCCTACGATGCCGCGGTAAAAGCTATGACAGTCGACAAGAACATGATAGAAACTAAGGCCGAGAACATAGTCTGCCTTGGTATCCCAGAACAAGACAACGATGAGGCATTAGATGCGGCTGATCAAGTATTTCTTTCAGCGCTTTCCCGGGATGTCGGAATAACGCAGATTGGAACTGCTCGTTTTAGACGGTTTGGGGACCCAGCAAAAAAGCGGCGCATTCTCAAAGTCTTCCTTGAGTCTGCTCCCCTTAGAAACGAAGCTCTGATAAAGATCAGAAAAAGCCGCCCTCCTTGCCTCTCCAAGTTCCCGCACAGTTACATTCGGGAAGACCTAACTCGCGAAGGACTCCAACTTGAGCGTGAAGTCAAAAGAATCGCCAAGGAAAGAAATCAGACTCCCGATGGGCCGAAATGGAAAGTCGTCGGAACGTGTCTGCTGCCGGTCCGAACAACTTCGTATTCACAGCCAAGGCCATCCTCCACGCCTAGAAATGCGGAAACTCCCTGTCCGTCAGTTTCCAAGGTCCTTTCTCCGTCAGTAAATCGTCCTCTGGTGGTCTTGACTTCACCTGCGAATCCTGCGACTGTCTCTTCTTCGCCAAATAATCGCCGATCTTCTCGGAATGTAACGATGAGACGTTAGGTGAGTGGCGGTGTTCTTTCTAGTCCTGACCCTCCTAGTCCCCCACATTTTTCACAGAGTTTAAGTATCAACTGCATCTTTTTTAATGCTCGATCACTTCGTAATAAGCTGTATAATCTATCTTTTCTGCTGAGTTCTCTTTCATATGATGTAATAGCTATATGTGAGACCTGGCTTACGAGCCAAGATAATCATTCCTTGGTACTCAACAATGCTGATTATCATATTTTTCGTTGTGATAGAGATCGTTCAATGAAAGGAGGTGGCGCAGCTATCCTTGTATCGAATCGTATTCCTTGCTCACTCGTTTCCACTTGCTCTGATGACGGCTTCGAAGCTGTCACCATAGACCTTCTTCCGTCTGTGTCTTCCACAGTATCGACTCGACTGAGATATATTTGTGCGTATCGATCTCCTTCTTGCCCTGACTCTTCCCTCTCAAAGCTATTGTCTTATTTCTCAGAGCTAGTTTGTTGTGACACATTGAGTCCTAAGCCTGCAACAATCGTTGGTGACTTCAATTTCCTTTTCATAGATTGGGCCACTCTTATATCGCACAGAAGTGGACAGGATGAAATGTTTCTCGAATTCATGAGCGATAACTTCTTTACGCAGTATGTTGATACCCCCCAATCGAAACGACAATACTCTTGACCTGTTATTCTCGAATGTACCTATTATTTCCGATTGTAAAGTTATAGGTCGTTTCCATAGTAGCGACCACAATGCAGTTAATTTTGAGCTGTCATTTACAGTCAATACCAGATCGGTTCCATCAGCTTTCAAACTGTTCACTAAAGCCAACTGGTTGTATATTGAAAGTGAACTAGTCTTTCATGATTGGACTTTAATGCTTTCTTTGATGAATGTTGAGTCTGCAAACAATTATCTTGTTTCTTTCATAGGCTCGCTTATTGAGAGCTACGTTCCCTTGGTAGATCGTAAAGACCCATTATTTCGCTACCCAAAGGTTCTTCGTGAAATGTACTCTAAGCTGCAACGTATCTCTAATAAATCCCCTTATTCTCATTTTTGTATAAGGAAATCTGCTGAATTCGATAAGATGTTGCATAGCTTTGAATATGATCAGGAAGCTAAACTTATACTGCGAGGAAATCATAAGTCCTTTTTCGCTGCCTGTAGAAATCGTTTAAGTATGAATGTCAACCTAGCCATTCCTACTCTGTTAGATAATCAGAGGCAAGAGATAATATTGTCATCGGATAAGGCGAATGCCTTTTCTGAATACTTCGCTTCCGTGTTTTCCGAACCTATCCATGGTCCATTAAGAAATCCATCCTGCACTAGAGTAATTGAGAGGATGAGTGTTGATTGTATTACTGAGGAAATGGTTTTGAAAGCCCTTTCATCTCTTTCAGCCAAATGCAATACCTCTCCCGACGGGATACCAAACATCCTTTTGAAGAAATGTAGATTCGCTCTTGTGAAACCTTTATGCATTTTATTCAATAACAGTCTGCTTTCTGGCTCAGTGCCTTCTATTTGGAAGCGATCAATTGTTAAACCAGTACACAAATCTGGTTCTCGCAATCTGTTAAATAATTACAGACCTATATCGTTATGTTGCTCGTTATCCAAGATTATGGAAAAAAATCGTTTTCGCCTTAGTTTATTCGTATTTAGAAGAATCAAAGCTATTGTCTCCATATCAAGCAGGTTTTAGAGCGAGAAAGTCTACCGTAACATCTTTGGTAGAATCTCATTCTTTTGTTGTTGATTCTTTGGCTCAAGGGTTTTCAGTTGATGTTATTTTCCTCGATATTCGTAAAGCGTTCGATACTGTAGATCATAGGCTGCTTTTATATCAGGTTCATTCGTTCGGTATCTCCTCTAATATTGTCAATTGGATTAGTAGCTATTTAAGTAACCGAACTCAATCAGTCTTAATCGATAATGTGCTATCTCAACCCATGCCTGTTATTTCAGGTGTGCCTCAAGGCTCTTCCCTTGGTCCTTTACTATTCCTTATGTATATTGATTCAGTGAAGGAAGCGATACCTCCTAACCTTCGATTCGGTTTGTATGCAGACGATATAAAAATTATGGGTCGTATTCCCTCTTCTAGCCATGATATCCAAGTCGCTCTTGATCTTGTTACCGCTTGGTGTTCGGAATGGAACTTGTCTTTGTCGACATCTAAATGCAGTGTTTTGCATTTAGGACCCCGAAATCCTTCTGTTGTATACCGTATAAATGATCTCCCCTTAACTGTTGACGAGATAGCTAAAGATCTTGGTGTCACTATTTCCGATGAATTCTCGTACAAACACCATATTGTCGATAAGTGTAAGAGAGCTTCCGCCGTTGTCAACATGTTATTTAAAGCCTTTAAATCCCCTTCCATTTCTCTGTTGACATCTGCTTTTAAAATCTATGTCCGACCCATTATCGAATACGCAAGTGAGTTGTGGAATCCATCTTCCTCGGGCCTTGTTAAGTTGGTTGAGAAAGTCCAACGCTCTTTCACGAGGAGAGTACTAGGAAGAGTCCGTCACCCTAAGCTTCCGTATTCCCAGAGGCTTTCAATGCTAGGCCTTCAGAGCCTCGAGTACCGTCGTGCTATCTCTGATCTACTTTTTATTCATAAATGTTTACATAACAGCTTAGACATAGACACTGATCATTTATACGAAATCTCGGCTGTTCAGCGTTTCACTCGGCATTCGCATCCTCTAAGACTTATTCCTCCTCACCGCATCAATAAGACCTCTTTATCGACATGTGTTTCCCGTCAAATGTCTGTTTGGAACTCTCTTCCATTTGATGTTATCAACGAAGCTAGTAGCCTTAAATTTAGAAAGCAACTTCTTTCGTTGCCTGTGAATGTGATTGTGCCAGTTAGTCTTGTTTCTGATACTTAATTAAGACTTGTTATTTTTCATCATTATCACAGCCCCCCTTTTTTCCCCTTTACACACCGCCACTAAGCTTTATGTGTAATGTAGTCCATGCATACCTCTGTTTATATGTATGTAATTTGCTTTTGTCTTAAATACCTACATGCTTGGAATAAAGAATGAATGAATGAATGAATGAATGAATGAATGAATGATCTAACCAATCCTTGAACATACAAATCAGTTAAACGGTTGGTGGTCATTTTCAATGAAAACAGATGTTTCGCAAAACTTCCTAGTCAACTCAGATCAGCCTTTTTGTGATTAATAAGATGAAAAATTCCATCCGTGCCTTTAATTTCACCATAAAAATTTCTTACTATTGTGCTAATGAGATAGTTCACACTAGTGCGAGCTAGTTAATAAAATCTTCAGTGTTAATATAACTGATAAACGTCGAATTGCAACTAACGCAACCAGTATAGCGCTTAGTTGATGTAAGCGGTTACTTCAACATAATTAAATTGAAGGCGCGGTATGTTTGAGATGAATAGTTAATGTTGCTTTAATCAATTTAGTAAAAGTAACCTAAATTGGAAAGAAAACCATCTTGAAGTTTTGAAGTTGTCGATGGATGCGGAAGTTCGCATCCGTAAGGCACGGACTCTTTTGGATAAGATTGCCGCCGAGTCAAGACGTTAGTTCTCTGAATATTAATTTACAGAACATCACGTCTCTCCGTCTAAGTGCTTGTAGCTTCTAGTACTGGTTTGATGTTCTAGAAATGTTTCAATAATGTTCGCATCGTATCTATTTCAGATACTTTTCATTTTAGCATTTTTTTAAAGCTTTTAGTATTAAGTTTTTTTTTCAAGATAAATTATATAATAATAACATCTGATTATTCAATGAGGAAAAATTTTCTTCGATTTTTGTCTCAGTATGGTTAACAATTGAAAACTGTTCATATTTCTATGAATGTTTTCATGTGCATTCTCGAACACAAATTTGCATTCTCACTTTTTTTAAATAAAAAAAACACATTATATGAAATTCACTTGTTTTGGAAGTAAAACTTTTGGTTGTAGCTGTTTACGGCATCACGACAGGGTTCGGCACCTTTTCCAACATCCAGATCAGCAGGGAAAACTTGCAGTTTGTCTCAATTATTACAATTACACATATGTACATTTGTACTAGAGATTAAGTCGAATAGCCTTAGAAATACTGGAGATTGTTTGTATTACTAGTTAGGTGGATTGTTTGTATTACTAGTTAGGTGGATTGTTTGTATTACTAGTTAGGTGGATTGTTTGTATTACTAGTTAGGTGGCAAAATACGATTGGAAATAGAAAGAAAAAAAAAGAAGAAAAAAATACGTCAATTTTTAAGGACGGTCTCGGGTTGATTTCTTCACTCGATTTTTTCCCTTCATTTCTTCAAATATTTTCCCACATGTTCGGATGAATCAGAAAAAGAACACATAATCTTACAGTTTAGTATCAATCTTCCTCTCGGGACACCAGCTCCGCCCAAAACTTCTAGTCTTAATCTAATTTTGACGAACCTTAGTTCCAAACTACAAGAAATCATAAAATTATTCTTATAGAAGCAAACACTCGTTTTAACGAGTTCTTCCACAAATCTTTCCCGGAATGAACCTAAAAACCTAGAAGAAATAATCCTGATTTCCTAGGACGTTCTTATTATTGAGGTCCCCCATCGACGTGTTATTAGAAACCATCAACGTGTTATTAGAAAATAATTAGATGTCATCAATTGTAACAACCACAGTTTGGAACAAACATGAAAACAAAGTTTTTTTTTTTTGAAAACATCTTGACAAACGAATAACTTGAATTTCTGATTCCCCTGAATTTATAAGAGTTTAAAAATTTCCCGCGAATAATGTGTCCTGGTCGTCGATCGGTCACCTAGCTCGTTGTTTGCGTCATGAACTTTTCTCAGCGTAAATAACACAGAAGATGTTAAAAGGTCGCACAGGAGAGCGTGAGCTCGCTGTTTCGTTTTTATACTTTCTTCTTTAGATAAGTCTAAAACTACGACGTGAAAAACGAGTGGTTCGAGAGAGCGAAAAACATTGCAAAAAATTGGTGAAGAAGAGATTTTATATGCCAGTCTACTTTTGTTACGACTAGTTTGTGAAATGTTGACAGTCCGTAATCAGTAGCATTCCGTACAAGTGAGAAAATAAATGCATCGGATTACAGCAAATGTGCTGAAAAAATGCAAAAAGTTGCCTTCAGAGGCCGTATGCATGGAGCAATCCAAAAGGATTATGAGCTTGGATTAGAAGTTATCCAAATACATTTCACTAATCCGGTATGCATGGAAGCTAAAATACTTTTGGATTAGAGATAATCCGACAAAATTCGTAACCCTACTCCGGAGGTGGGTTAGTGAGTAATCCAAAAGGATTCTCGGCTTAATTTGACTCATTCCGTTCATGTTGCTCTTTTTGAAGTGTGTAGTGAAAGTAAAACGGAACGAAAATTTTTTCTAATTTGCTATGATTTAATGAAAGTATTTATTGTATATTTATTTTTACATCAGAAAGCGCTTAGGCTTAGTAAAAGTTTACGCTAACGAGGCCGTATCAAGAACATGACACAATTGAACTGACCCATGGAACCTCTGGGAGGGGGGGGGAGAGGGGGCTAAAGTGCAGAAGTCCCAAATAGAGTACAACGATTACTAAAAATCACCTTTCATCTAACAGATTGATTTAAAACAGGTCGAAAATGTTCATATTAATATTTTATATACCAATTCCATCAAATTTTACATTCAACATTCAACTCGGCTTTAACAATAACAAAAACAACGAAATTAATTGAAAAAAATGTTGTAATTACATAACAATACTAATATTCGACAATTATAGTGTTTAGAGTGCATTTAGTTTTCGACAATTATAGTGTTTAGAGTGCATTTTTATGCATTTTAGTGCTTACGCCGCGTCCTTTTTGACAATATTCCAAGTTTAAGAAATCTGACATCCATATGCATACCGATTTTCATAATCCTAAATTTTTTAACTTTTTGGATTTTGTAATCCTTGGATTTGAACAATCGAGATTGTTATAATCTGATTTCCATGCATACGACCTCAGAAGTCAATCGAGCTCGACAACGCATGAAAATAATCTTAATGTCGATTTCTAAGCCACTTATTGAGAATCAAAAAAGTAGTTTAAGGTTTTTTTTAAAACTGTTTTGTTTTCCAAATCTCTTCCTACTGTTTTCGACTCACGGACCGTTTAAAAAAAGTAAATTTCCCGCACGTCACTATCACAATACTGTCTCCAAGTTTTACAGAAGGCAATTTTTTTTCGTCTGGTGCTCTAAAACTCATGCCTAATGATGATTGACCTTGGAAAACTCAAAAAAAACTTCAAATGCTATCAAGTGTATTGCTTTTCCAAATGTTTCATAAAGTTTTTTTTTAACCAGATTTTCAAATTTTTTTGTCTTCTTCTACCAATTATGTTAGTTTTCGATCGTTTTTTTGTTGAACAAGAGTTTTTGCTTAGGTTTCATAGAGAAAGTTATTATAAGGGACGTTTTTGAGTGAACTTTTCCAAAAATTTCATCAAGATATTGCTGAAATTCACCACTTTTTTAAAGGTGGATAAATGTAGTTAAATCTACAAAAGTTCCAACTCAGAAGTTAGCGAAACTGATTTTAGACCTAATGAACGTGTCGTAATTGAACGTTATTAATCGTAAACCTAATTTCAAAACTGGAGAATTCTGTTCAGGGCTCCTTGGTCGATGATTTTTGATATATTTATTTATTTATTTATTCATACATCAATACTGATGTGACAAAACATAAGATAACTCATACAATAGTGAGCGTTGTTCTTGACAATAACATCTGAACAATGATTTTCTAGAATAAGAAAGGAGAGAGAAAGCAAAAAAGGGAACAATTCAGAGATTAGGTAAGTGCAGATCGAGAATTTCAAGAACATTTAGCATCTTGAGCCTCTTTTTGAACACATTAGAGTTAGGAGAAGTCATAACTTGAGCAGGTAAACTAATCATCCACCTAGACGTTCTTACTCCAAAACAATTGAAAGTTAACCTCTTATTTGTGAAAGGTATGTGGAAATTAAAGGCGGATGTTCTACCATTACACGGTTTGAACACATAAAAGGTACTAACTTTAAGATCAACTTCACCTCGGATTATTTTGAAAGCGTAAGTGAGATCATTAATGATTCTCCTACAATATAGAGAGGTCAAATTTAAAGTATGATATGAATTGAAATGTGACTTGTCAGGTCACTATAGATAGATGTCAGATGTCTTTGAGCAGAGAATACTTTTTTCTTGCCGAAGTTTTAATTTTCGGACGTGATTTAGACGTCTACCAAATGCGGAAGGTCCGACAAACAAGTCAACCAAAAATTCACCAAACAAGTCTACCAAATAATATTGACATGTCCACTAAATAAGGCCACCCAATATTTTTTCTTTTTTTCTTTCAGTTTTTTCTTTCTCTTTTTTTGGTCGTATTTTCTTTTTATTCTTTCTTCAATTTTTTGGGCTTAATTCACTTGAGGGATGCTGTGCTTTAATCGAGTGACATTTTTATTGTGTTTGTACTACTGTATCAAGTAGACCATTTCGTTTTTTCGACAAATTCAGTTAAGGAATCAGCAAAAAATTAATAAATTCAAAAAAATGACCATGCGGTCTCTTTCTTAAGTCGTACGGCCTCGTTAGCGCAACCTCTGCCCAAGCCTATTGACGAAAAAAGAAGAAAACGAGCTGAAAACAGCTAAGAAAAATCACTTACATAATTAGACCGGTTCAAACAACAATATTGTGACCAATTATTCCATGCGGCCTCGTTCCTAAGCCGTATGGCTTCTTTAGCATACATATACATACATATGTACATATGTACTTTACATATGTACTTTACTTTTTAGCATACATATGTACTATACCTAAGTCGAACAAAAAAATCAGTAAAAAGTAACCTGACCCCCTTAAGTAAAGCGCGGCCACGTAGAGTAGCATAAAATAAAGTACAACAAAAACAGAAAGAAAAAACTGATAGAAAATCTTATTTGGTGGACGTGTCACCTATTTTTGGTAGGATTGTTTCGTGGATTTTTTTTGGTGGAGGTTCTACAATTATTTGGTATACGTATAATTGATTGGTAGACCCCCTATTTTTTAACAGAAGTTTTGGAGTTTTCGTATGTAGGAGTTTTCGTTAGAATTATCTTGACATTGTCGTTAGAAACTATACTGTAATAAAATAATTAATTCTGTAACGCGCAGTTAAACCTCATTCCGTGTAAGCCAGCCTTAGCGAGCAGTAAAAGTTCAAGAAGTGTTTTTCATTTCCTCTTTTCACTCGTCCTGGTATCTCTTTCACTCTCAGATTCACTTTTTCCTTCTACTTTTATATCTCTTAGTCTGCTGCTTTCCTTTCGCTATCAAAAACAATTTTCCGCTTTTCTACTCTCTCTTCTAGGATTTTTTTTTTAGGATTTAGGACTTTTAGGATTCGCCTTTTAATAGGATTTTTTGTGGTTTTTTTTCTTCAGGCAACTGCAGTTGAACCTTATCCGTTCTCATGCTACAGGCTACGGGCAACCGCTTACACCTCCCCGTACTCGAATGCTCCTGGCACTGAGGTTATTTGTCCGCTCTGAAGTATAACAACTTTGAGCTACATTAATTCTTTGAAGGATAATACAACGACGTTGAACTCTAAGAACGCTCTGAAGTATAACAACGTATAATTTCATTTATGCTATAAAGTATAAAAACGTTGAACTCCATAATGCTGTCAAGTATTACAACGTTTAACTACATTAATTTAAAATAGAACCACAATAATTGAGACTAGAACCGAGTTCAACTGCAGAATCAACGTCTTCGCCAAGGGTTACAGTGGAATCTCACTTGAGAATGTCAAGAAGATGATTGCTGCTTTCAACGGTCAGCCCCCATTATTGGACTAGAAAAAAACTCACATTTAGACTTTTAAATACAGAAACCTAGTACGAAACACGGCAACTATAAACACACCACATGAACCGATTTCGATGCTTGTGCGAACTAAGATAACGTTTTGCAGCGTTCTGCGTCTCTTACGTGCCCCAACAGGGCACAGTAGGCTGCAGCGGAGACCTGGCGCCCTTGGCTCATCTGGCGCTAGGGTTAACCGGAGAAGGCAAGATGTGGAGTCCTCTGACGGGGTAAGAATCCTTCCTCGTTCAAAGGCTGAATTTCTGAGCACTCGTGAATAGCAACTGAATGGATGAATCTGCTTTTATGATTCATTGAAAAAGTATTTTTCCATTTCTTCAGAAAAATACAATTAAACAATCCGAAGGGGCGTAAAAGGTAGAATTAAATCTTTTCTCTTTTAACTCTGCCGGGATCAAGAGCATCATGACAACTATGTATATCATGACAACTATGTATATCATGACAACTACGTATATCGAGGCCTTAGTGCTTATCCGTGCGATAAATAGTGTTATAAAAAAAACATAATGCCGTAGCCTGCTAAAGAAGCGAATGCCTCGGGAACGGTAGTCAGAAGTTTAATGAAGGATAAAAGGAGAATTCAAAATCATAATTTTTAAATTGCTTAATAATCATTGAGCTGGTGATATTTTGAAGATGGGACGAAGCGAATAAAGTACTGAAGAAGAACAACTTGGAGCCAATGGTCCTGGGACCAAAAGAGGGCCTGGCACTCATCAATGGGACGCAGATGGTGACAGCCTTGGGAGCGCTAGGTTAATGAGTTCTTTCCTGGCCCAATGCTGTTCTTTTTATTATCTGACTCTCTCACAATCTTCTTTCTTGTTCGTGATATTGGAACAATGTCCTAAATAACTGTGAGGTTCATGTAAGCTATTCAGAAAGAAGAGGCGGATCAAAGTTAAGGTTTTTGTGGAATCAGTGATCTCAAGCATGAAAACTGTTAATTTGTTCATTGGAAGCTGTGGAAAGAGCGACGAACATCGCTCTGCAAGCAGATGTTATCGCCGCCATCTCACTAGACGTCCTCAAAGGAAGCTCCAAAGCATACGATCCTGGTTGGTGAGCTAAAGGACCATTGCAAAGAGCTCAAGAAAGCTGAGCTCCGCAATTTTGAGACTTACACATACATATGAGTAATATATATTCTTGATGGCTGCACAATATCTCATCATTAAATAAAACGATGTATTAATGCATGGATGAATAAATGAATGAATAATGAAGATATTCATCGAATTCGTCCTCATCGTGGCCAGAACGACGTCGCGTTGAGACTTCGCTCCCTGCTTCACTCAGAAGCAAACCCTTCACAGATAGCAGGTTAACCTCATCAAAATAGGATTAGAGTATTCAATCAGCAGTCTCGATGACTTCTTTTGGAACGACGTGCAGAAAAATCTTTCACTTTTACTAATCTGGAATGTGAATTCGAATAGTTGCAATTAGGGATTGAGGGTGCATTTGGTTAAAGTTGAGGAAGTTTGAACATTTGTTCAATAATTCTTCTTCACGAAGTGTATGTAGGACTATCACACCTCCGTAGTTGAGTTGTAACTTGCTCACCCTCGGAAAGTTTGTAGTGACTGGGTTCAGTTCGGCACCTTATGACAGATTTTGTTCGTCCGATAGTTTAACCACGTTTTGCGATGTAGAAAAAGGAAGAAAAAAGAAACAACTTGAGAGTCTCATCGAAACTGCGGAAAGGTTCAAGATGCATACACCCTCAGATGCGTTCCGCAGGTTGGAACCCTGCTTTTCTATCTAGCGTATAAACTTTGTTACAAACATGGAAATCGAGTGACACAATTAGATTTCAACAGACACTAGGGACAAGGTGTTCTAGTATGAGAATGTACATATAACTGGAAACACGAGAACACCTTGATTGTTAAAAAAACAGATTTATATCGCTTTCTCCATCTCACTCTCTCTCTCTCTCCCTCTCTCTCTCTCTCTCTCACTATTTCTGACTCTAACGTTCTCAACCACAAACTGAGACATACGCAAGTTACAAAAAATAAGCTTTTTAGCCACAAGAGCACAGAGTGGTGGAATGCTTGTGCCGTCCAACACTTCGCTGTCCTCATCTGAATGCTTCAGGTACACGGAGTCGTCCACGACACCATCGAATTCGTCCGCTCAATCATCACGACGGAGATGAACTCGGCGACGGACAATCCACTCGTTTTCGCAGACCGAGAGGAGATCATCTCTGGCGGCAACTTCCACGGAGAATATCCAGCCAAGGTTGGTAATAAGCTGTTGGACCACGTCATCAGCAAGATATTCAATTCAATCTAATTCAAACACTTTTTTCGATTTCATGGAACATGAAGCGATTCGAAGGACTCTATCTTACTATCCGTTTCTTGATGTTGAGGATGAGAACGTAGAATGTAGACTGGACTATGGTTGGAGGACACGGCCTCAAAGTGTCCAGTTCCTGCTAGAGAACGTAATTCTACTATTGGGCGATAGAAATAAAGAGTGAGAAATGAGTCGACCGCTCTCAGCCACGACGACTCAAAGCGTTAAAGGAATCAAGTTATAATTTTCCCAAATGATGTAGTATTATTTAAGGTGCTACATGATGAATCTTTAAGTAATTTCTTGCAAGCTTATTGAACAAGTAAGCTTACTTGAACTCAATAGCATAAAGAACTATTTAGTTGTACAACACTTTGTTCCGGGTTTTGCTTAAATTAGCAATTCGAAAAGGCATACTTATTATAGCTAAAGCAAAGCTTACCCAGGCAGTTTCGCAGAACAATTGAAAGTCGTATGTTCAGAAAGATTCTATGAGTTTTGTATATCGGTGTGTAATACGCGATTAAAACTGAGAAAAAAACCGACTCGACACAAAAAGTTGGATGAAGGAAGGACTACAAGAAATGAAACACTAGGGAATTAATATCCACATGATGTGACCTCATGACTATTGATGGATACAATGATAGCGAAGTTCTTCATTGATAAGTGTTTTTTTTTAAAGTTTCGCCTCACGTGTGGTGACTAACCGTATGACTAGATATGCACTTATCATGTCTATACTTGAAGGCTCTCGACTATCTCGCGATAGCTGTCCACGAGCTAGCTCAAATGAGCGAGCGACGTCTCGAGCGTCTCGTCAATCATGTATGTTTTTTTTGTCTCGGCTCATCTCAATAGCTCACTGCATAAAAAATTAGGAAGGTAACTAACAATCAGTTCAAAGCTTCTCGTTTCACAAAAATTATTTTAGTATTATACGAAACTTTTTTTTCAACATTTTCCTTCAATTGTTCAGGGCTGCTTTAGTAGCTAAAAATGTTAAGAAAGGGACTTTTGAGGAACTCTCGGGCCTCCCAACGTTTCTCACCAAAGATGGTGGGCTCAATTCTGGCTTCATGACCATACAAGTGTGCGCTGCTTCGCTTGGTTAGTCATGATTTTCAGTTGTTCATCTGTTTTTTTCGCAACTTCTTCATTCACATGAAGTGAGTGGGAGTAATTGAAATTCAAATTCATACACTTTAAATTTTTGGGATGTGTTGAAACATTTTTAATATGTAAATAGTAATTGTGTTTAAAAAAATTAGCCTACTAATATTTCGACTCGGTATTTTTCAAAAAGACAACTCTACTTTTTCAGTGTCTGAGAACAAAGTTCTGTGTCACCCGTCTTCGGTAGACAGTATTCCGACATCTTGCAATCAAGAAGATCACGTTTCCATGGGAGGATTCGCCGCTAGAAAAGCTCTGACTGTTATTGAACATGTTGAAGCAGGTAGAATGACTTTAGAGATTCGACGACACAGGTTTATTTCACGAAATATTTAGTGAAAGTTAGCGCGTAAGTAGTTTTTTGGTGACGGACTTATGGTGCGTTCATTGGAACTCAATCCAGTAATGAGGAAAAATGAGAGTGAGAATCTTTTGAAAACTATTTGAAGAGGGAGAAAAAGAGTTATAAACTATGCTTTCGAAATGAAAACAACACAGTGAGAAGATAAATTAATCATTCCGGATACGCTTAATTTTTCAACTATAAATTTGATAAAAATTCTGAAATTTTAAGAATTAAGTCAGTTAAAAAATTTTAAAAAAAAACTTCAAAGTTTTCCAGAGACTGTTTATGAATGAGATAATCATCATGAAGTAGAATATTACACATACTAAAGTATTTTTGGAGAACAGTGACCATACAAAAAGTGTGTTGAAGTGCTAGCAATGGAGTTGTTGGCCGCATGCCAAGCCTTCGAGTTTCTGAAGCCCTTGATCAGCACAGCTCCTCTTAACAAAGTTTACCAGTTGGTGCGGACTGTGAGCCCGTCAGTTTTTGCCTGAGAGTTATACTTGGACAGAAAAATAAAGAGAAAATATTAAATAATTAAAAATATAAAGCAGAAGTGATAGAGAGAAAAAGAGATAGAGATAGGTAAAAAAGAGAGTAATAGAAAAAGAGTACAAAAAAGATTTGAGTGAGAGCGAGTGAGAATCACGAGTCTATCTATTACTAGGCCGGTCAACCAGGATCGCTTCTTGTATCCTGAAATAGAGGCTGTGATTGAACTACTTCGCGAGAACAAGGTACACTTGTTTTCATGATTTAGATAGTAGATAAAGAAAAAGCAGAGAAAAGGGAGAAAATACCATGATAAAGTATGAGAAAGAAACAATGAGGAATACAGAGGTAGAGAAGCAAAGGGTAAAAGGAGGTAGAAAGTAAGAGAGAAATAAAGAGAGAGAGAAAAGGATAGAAACAGGGATAGTAGATAGAGGTATAGGGTAGCCCATGTATTTGGAAACGCGTTTACAAACGTGTATCTCAGTGCATATGTGAGCAAGAGCGTTCAAATTTGAAGACTTGTTAGTTCACATTAATAAAAACATTGAGTTAAAAAATCATTCGATTCGGTATCTTTTGGCACGAACGACAGCCCGGAGTCGCTTTGGGAACGCTTCGATCACTGGACGAAGGTACTTGTCGTCGATCTTCTACCCCTTCTCCTCCAGGGATTTTTTTTAGAAACTCCAGATTCAAGTGGGGATGAGCATTGACTTTGCTCTCAAGGTAGGACTACACGGAATAGTCCAGCGGATTGAGGTCGGGCGATGAGGAGGGCCATTCTGCGCAGGAGGTGAAATCGGGAAAATGAGTTTTGCACCATGCCTGTGTTCTCCTACAGTGAACAGCTTCTCATCCGAGAAACCTGTCCTGAGGTGAGCACTGTCACGCGTCCAGAGGATTAAGGCGCGGCACTATTTTGAGTATTTTCTCCTTGCTCTTCAGAGTTAGGATGGTAGCCTTTCTATTACGATAGGAAGTGAGCATCAAATCCTCTTTAACAATTCTTTGAAGAGTCGTGCATTATAAGTTAATCTCGGACACCATTTCGTTCATGCTACGACTAGCATTTCGACCGACTCGCTTCCTCACGACCTTAATTTTGCTAGGAGTGCGCACTAATCGAGAACTACCTTTTCGGTGAAAGTCAGAAAGTGTAACGATCTGCCGCACGTTAAATCTTTGTTTTAACTGGGTGACCGGTCGTCGACCGGTCGTCGACCGGTCACCTAACTCGTTGCCTGCCACATGAACTTTTGTTTTTCTCAGTGTAATCAACACTGAATAAAAAAGAAAATCGTACAAGATAGCGTGAGCTCATTGTTACGTTTACGAACTCACTCCAAGACTACGACGTTAACAACGAGCAGTGCGAGAGAACGATGAATAGCGCATAAAGTCAGAGAAGTAGAGAATTCTTAAGCCAGCCTATTTTTATTACGAACAAAATGCGAGATGTAAACAGGATGTAAGTAGTAGCAGTTTGTACACTAATAAAAACAACAACATTCAGTCCGCTTACAGCAAAAGCGCTGAAACAGTGTGAAAACGTTCTTTTCACAGTCAATCGAGCTTGATTACTCATTAAAAACCTGCGATTAATTTATAGGGCAGAGAGCTAGAACGGAATATTTTTTAAAGGTTCTTTTAAAAATTGGTTTCGCTTTTGAACCTTTTCTTTTGTTTTCGATTTAAAGAAGTGTCATAGGAGTCTCGGCTCTTATTCCCTGATGGGCAGCATACCATGCGTCTTGTCTTCCAGACATTGATTCCGTTTTGCTTGTCTTATCGTTTTTCTTCGTTTTGTTCGTCTTGTCTTTCAGACACTAGACGAAAATTGGCTTTAAACACTACGGTTTCGAAAATTTTCTTCATGTGAGATCATCAGAAACTCCGGTTCGTGAAAAAATATTTACAAAAAAATTTTTTACATCAAAAAAATTTTTTTCATTAAAAAACGCTTAGGCTTAGTAAAAGTTTACGCTAACGAGGCCGTAAGGCTTAGGCTAACGAGACCTTATCACAAAAATGCCACTCTGCACTCTCTGGCGTCTAGTTTGCCCATGAGTATATTAGTGCCGGAGTCTCTATCAAAATACTGTCTCCAAGTTCACAAAGCACAGTTTTTTTCCATTTCCTAATCATGATTGAACTTGGAAAACTAAAGAAAATAATTTTCAAATTTTTATTTTATTATTCAGATACATTTTTGAAACAAAATTGCGACAACACTCGGAACATGGTGAACACATGATAAATTCTCTACAGGTTAGGTAACTGCAGATTGAGTAGTTCTAATACATCGAGAGAACTCAATCTTGCTTTCAGAGCAAGTTCAGTGGGAGCAGAAACAATATCGTAGGCAAGCTTACAATAATATCTAGCGGAACGAAAGGCGAAAGAATTGAATAATGGTAGTCTACGCGTACGGGAAATGTGAAATGAATACTTAGAAGTACGACCATTACAAGGCTTAAGCCTATACATTTTACTAATTGGAATATCAATTAATGCATTAAGTATTTTATAAGAGAAGATTATATCTGTCTTAATTCTACGCGACAATAAAGTATCTAATTGGAAGCTTTTAAGTCTATACTTGTAGGAAGGTCGGGTTTGCAGAGATTCTCGATTGTAAGAGCATCGAATGCATAGTAATAGTGTGAAAATATGCTGGACATGCTCAATTTTTCTGATGAGATTCTTTTTGTACGGAGACCAAATGAAAGAGCCGAAGTCTAGTAAAGGAACAATGAAAGATTTGTAGCAACGAATATATGCTAATGGACTTTTGATGCATAATGACCGAAACAAAGCGTAGACTAATCTCATTGCTCGTCTTGTAACATGTTCAATATGATATTCGTAAGACAAATCGACATCAATGAAAACTCCCAAGTCTCTTATTGGTGATTCTGCAACTTTGAATGGAATGTCACCATGATCATCGGTTTTTACAAAATAAGGTAGACCAGGATTAGATTTACCCAAATGTAAAACACTGCATTTGTTATTCGCGATCGTCAACTGCCATTCAACACAAAAAGTCTGTATTTCTAGAGCAGCGGATTTCAATTGTAAGTGGGCAAGAGTAGAGTCTTTAAGAGAGAAATTGGCAAATACTTTGATGTCATCCGCGAACAAGTTGACAGAAACGAGATGGAAATTTTCGAGCCTATATGACAGGCTAGCGATATATAGAGAGAATAGAATCGGGCCTAAGACAGAGCCCTGGGGCACACCTGAACTTATTGGAAAACTATCAGAAAGGGTATTGTTAACACGAACACGCGAGGTACGGCCTTTCAGAAAACACTCGAACCAGCAAAACAAATTGCCTCGAAAACCTACACTTTCAAGAATATGTAACAGCTTATCATGTGAAACTGTATCAAAAGCTTTCGCTAAATCGTAATATAGTATGTCTACAACATTATCACAGTCTAGTGCACGCTGCCATGATTGAGTACATTCTAGGAGATTTGTTTCAACCGATTTACGAGAGCGAAACCCGTGTTGACAGTTTGGAATGAGATTGAAGACATTGCACCAATGAATTATTTCAGGCTTAAGACAACGTTCTAGAACTTTAGAAGCAACAGGAGATATTGTAATTGGCCGAAAGTGTTTGGGAGAACTTGGGGAAGCAACTTTATTTATCGGTACGACAATGCCTTTTTTCCAGATGTCAGGAACCTTACCCAGTATTAAGGAAAAGTTAAACAGAAACGAAAGGGGCTCGGCAAGTACTTCTGCACAATTTTTATATACAATAGACGGAATAGAGTCAGATGACGCAAAACAAGATGATTTCAGTTTCTTCAAATGATGTAATAATTGTTGAGGCATTATAATACAGTCTGACTTGCAATAACTATTTCGAGAACTGAGAATAGGCAAGTTTCCATTATCTTTCATCAATTGTCTTATTTTCCCTAATATTTCATCGCGTTTTTTCTAATGCTTCTCGATTTTTTGTCTTTTCTACAAATTATTTTTGATTTCAATCGTTTTTCACAGCTGTTCTTTTCTGAAAAAAACATTTTTCTTGCTCAAGTTTTAATGAGAAAAAAATATTATACGGGTCTTTTTGATTAAATTTTTTCCTAAAAACTTCATCAAGATTTTGGAAAAATTTACTATTAGAAAGGATGCTAATTGAATTCAAAGATCATCTCATACCTCACTGATCCAACATTTTTTTGCCTAAAAAGTGCGAGAGCCATGATCTCATCGTGAAAAATTTCAGTTGTATTAACACTGACTCGATGATCTCATTCATCGAGCAATGATGTCATCTTTACAGATACATCGTCGATCACTCAACTTTTTTCGAGAGATTAATGTCGCGGCTGAATACATGGGCTAGCCTGTATAAAAAGCAATTTGTTCAGAGTTATACTAAAGGAAAACTTCAAGTACAATTTAAAATAATTAAGGTTTGGTTATGCGTTGCTCCGCACCTAGAAACCCTGAAAGAGATGGAAGAATTGGACCCAGACGCCCTGCGGTTTGTTACAGTACCTTTGAGCGTAAACAAACGTCTAAGAGAACGCGACAACTTTTATCTTAAAGTCCTAACAAATTCAAAGACTTCAAAGAGAAAAAAGACAACAAAAAAACTCATCATTACTTTATCTTGTAATAAAATGATTCGAAGTGTAAACAAAGTTTTAAAAACTGAAAAGTAACTAAATAACTATTCGAGCTTTTTTAAAAAAGAAATCGTTACACAAATTTTTTTAATGAGTCTTTAATTTTGGAATCTCTCCAGAACTTTTTTTGGTAGTGCATCATTCTTACGCTAGGTTACGCGCTTCTCGTTTCTGAGACACAAAGGTAGAACTAGCGCTTCTTGGGTCACTGCTAGTGTTGATAGCAGGGAAACTGAGAGCCCTGTATGCACTGGGAGTTTGTCTTAAACTACTGACTGAAATGTGGGGTTTTTTCTAGAGATGGGGTTCCAAGCAATAAAGTGAACTACGCACACCGACATTATGCCGCGACCCCAAGCCCTCTTAATCTTCGGTGATAGAACTATATTGTATTCAGAGTGGACGCGAAAACGCCGACGGGGATGGTCTTCAGAAGGCATTCACTGTGTTCGTCAGAAGAGGAAGAGGAAGACGCTGATGTTTCTCTTTCCAAGGGTGACGATAGATAAGCAAAAAGTCACGGCTGACCAAAAGCGATGATAACATAATAGTTCGTTTTGAGCTGGAGTCGTTGTCTTTGAACAAAGTGACCGATCATTTGTTGTTTCACTGCACAGTACTCCCTCCATCCAGAGTTTACTTGAAAAGTACATAGTCAAACACTTGAGGTTCAAAATGATAACTAACTTACGTTGTATCAGTAAACACACTCAGCTTATCGCTGTTTTATCTTAGGGAAAGGTTTTTAGTGTGCTAGTCTGATAATGAAAAACAAGAAGTTGAATTTGGAAAAAATACTGTTTTTATGATTCATAATAATAGTAATTAGTTTCTAATAATAGAAAATATCTGATGGCGGTTCCGATAGTAGAGTAAGCCTAAGACTTCCATTGTTTAGTTTGGGTGCCCTGGAGGATGCAGCACGTTATAAATGAATGATCGTGGTGCTTGTGGTTTTTTTTGTAATGAACTAAGTGCTTTTTGGGAAAAAAGTTTGAATAAACAATTTGAGTGGAAGAAGCCACGAAAAAGTCTGGAAACGGCTTTGATAAAAGGGAATTTATAACATTAAAGAGTTATAAAAATCAAGGAGAAAGTATACAAGTAAATTCGAGAAAACACAGAATCAAAAAAAAATCTTTAAATAATTTGGAAGAAATTGAACTATCTTAAAACAAACAGAAAAATTGCTGATAAATCGGAACATTTAAGCATGTTTGTGCTTTTTCCGTGAACTTAACCGAACCAGTTCGGAGAATGATCTGCATAACCCCATACACCTCGATAGTATGGACCTGCAAAATATTCTCTGATCAGAAAATAATGACTAAATGCTCTAGATTCTGCAAAAACCTGAATTTTTTTCTTCGACGAAAAAATCTTTTCTACTGCACAGAAACTTTCCTCTGAAAAGAAAAGCCCCAGGGGCCTCTTTCTAATTGGATATTTTGGATACAGCGATACAGCTATACAAATGGATACAGCGATATTTTGTGAAGGGCACCTGTATCCCTGTAAAGGTTCTCTCTCTAATCTTTTACAGTTTACAGCAAAAAAAAACAACGAATCTTCACAGGAAACGGATACAAATTTACAATTCTATAGGGTTCTGTAAAGATGGATACAGCACGCATTTACAATGTTTTTTCTTTATGTTTTTTTTTTCTTTATGTTTTGTTTTTTCTTCTTCATATTTTGTCATCTCCATTTTTTCTTTCTTTTTTTACCAAAATTTTTTTTCAATTATTTGATTTCGTTTTTCCTTTGTCCATTAATATTATACATAAATGAAAACATAATAATTTTAGTAATTGTCTATTCATATAAGTATTGTAATATTTTTATAGCTTCAAAGTATTATTATTGCAAGTTTTTCTTTGAAAGAATTTTGTTTAATTGAAGGTGGTTGGCGGATGTATAGGGTCCAAAAAACAACAGAAAACCAAAAAAGTTTGTGAAAAAAACAACTTTTTTGGAATGAAAAATTTTTTTGTGGAAAAACTAGAAGCCTAAATCGCTTACTTAGGTCACGTAATATACAAAGAACAGAAAAAAGTGTAAAGCCTAGTATAGCCGGAAAATCTTACCAGTTAAACTGCACTAACCCCTCTATGTTATTATCATAATTTCAATCATGTATACTATTAATGTACAATTTAAAAAAAAAGACTTCAAGTATTTGCATAATGTTTGGTGGCAAAAAAAATGAAGGAAAAACTGAAGGTGGCAAAATATGAAGAAAAAAACTGGAAGTGGCAAAATATGAAAAAAAAATGAAGAAAAAAACGAAAAAAAAGAGAAGAAAAAATGAAGAAAAAAAATAAGAAGAAGAAAAAGAACAAAAAAAGAAGAAAAAATATGAAGAAGAAAAAATGAAGAAAAAACAAATTATTAAGAGAAAAAAATGAAGAAGAAAAAACAAAATATGAAGAAGAAAATACAAAATATGAAGAAAATTGACCGAGCAAACGAAAATTGCCCCAAACACAACAAATATTTGGGTTCCATGACTATTCACTCCCGGACAATTCACTCCCGGACAATTCACTCCCGACTCCCGACGACGGACACTTTCACAAAATAAAATTTTTGTGAAGCTCAATGTTTATCAAAAATAAAATGTAAATTTTTTCTTTTCAAAAACTAGCTTCGTGAAAGATATCAAGCGGTGAAGTTGTGTGCACGCTCGCTCCGGAGTGAATTGTCGTAGGAGTGAATTGTCGTGATACCAATATTTGTATCCGATACAGCAACTTTTTGTATCGGCTCCTGTATCGGATACAATGGAAAATTGTATCCATTTATTTACAGGAGAGATTAGAAAGATAAGTAAAATATCGCTGTATCCAAACTCGCGTTGTATCGCTGTATCGCTGTATCCAAAATATTCAATTAGAAAGAGGCCCCTGGAGTCTTTGAAGGTATAACTCGAAACACATTTACATATAACTCTGTTTAGTATTGGTATCGCATGTTTTTATTTACGCATTTATAATATTTCTCATATCGTTACTTTTACTTGCTTCATTTGTGCTCTATCGCCACAAGAGTAATTGAAAACAAAATTAAGGTAGTTTTTTCCTTACACATCAACCATGGGTTCGAAAAGTTCACAGCCTTATCTTAAACATACCGTATCTTTCCTGCTGCAGGGTCTCGAAGAGAGTCTTGACTGGAAGACCGTACTTGTTCTTGTGAAAATAGACCTCGTTGTAGTAATTGCGATAAGAGGTGAAGGTGTAAGACGGCGGAAGTCCGGAGTTATAGAACTTGTCCCTAGAAGTCAAAAATTTCCGAAGTATTTTCTTGTTTTTTTCTGGGGCTGCTATGTTTTTTAGAGGCCACAATTCTAGGAAAAATGCCCGTCCGTGCTGCCTTGCTTTATGTTGTGGGTAGAAATAAGGATTAAAACGCCGTCAGAACTTTGAAAAATAATTTTTGTGCTGAACTTACGATAAACTGGGTTCAACGTTAAAGTAGTGCATAAGTCTCATAAGAGAAAAAACATTGAAAAGGTTTAGGTAGTTATGCTTTATGACCATGCATTATCTTGCTTCGTGAAAGGACTTCAAAATTTCTTTTTTTCTTAGTTTTTTGCAAAAATTATATGTTTGGGCCAAAAATTTAGAATCAGTTTCAAGTTCTCAAAATCAACCTGTTGTCCTTAAGTATATGTGAAACTCTTGCACAGAGAGAGCTACATAGTTCACTGTTCGGAATCGAACTAAGTCCTATAGTGTAAACCCGTAATGAAACTTATGTGTTCCATACTTTCACGATAGCAAGACTGAACTCACAGCTGTCGGAATTAGTTTGTCATGAACCGACCGATAATATCCAAAGCTGTCGATGCCAATGTTTGAAGGACCGACACCTTTGATTCCATATCCGTAATCGTTCGTGAAGTCATTCCGTTTTAACCTGTTTAATTTAGAATGTGCGAACATATTTTTCGTTAAATTGCGACCTTTTTTCGTAAGAAGGTTATTTTCAGATGCCTTGGACCAAACCGTTTTCCCGGATTTCGAATTCGATCTATGAACTAAAAACTTCAAAAACTTTTCAGTGCTTTTTTCATCCACCTTTTTTTGCACTTTTGATGCTTCGTTACAAATGTATGGTACATTATGTACATATATAAAAAAATTAAACCCTAAAAATTATCAAGATAACAAAACTATGTATATATATTGGTGAAAAAACCTATGGTTTATTGAAGAGGTGATTGATTGTAGACTGCAGAAGAAAATCAATATATGTAGTTTTGTCAATGACTTCATTCCTGTAACACTCCGAGGTAGCAAGAAATCCATCACACGGGCGAAAATGGCACTCGGCCGGGACCAAACCTCAGAGGTAGAATGAGAATGTAGAAAATGTTTTATATCACTATGCATAGAACGTAGGACTTGTGATTGGTTAATGGGTAGAGTAGTAGACAATTAAACGGTATCGCGACATTTGCTAACGGTTTTTTACCTTCATATTTTGTTTTTCTTTTTAACATTTTGCCACTTCACAATTTCATTTCTTTATTCCAAGCACATGAGATATCATGAAAACACAAATAAAAACAAAGTTAAATGCATGGACTTTCTTCTAAGTGGCGGTGTTTAGGGGTTGCGGTATAGATGAAAAAAATGGGGAGGGTGATATACTTAAAATCGACAATTATATTAGTCATGAACGAAAGGTTTAGGTAATATCTGTTCAGTAGGCAGAGATAATAATTGTATTTTGAAACTAGCAGTATTAGGTGTACTGACGATCTCAAAAGGTAATGAATTCCATACTGATAGCTGGCGAGAAACACATGTAGAAATAGAACATTTGCTAATATTATGAGGTGTTTTTAGCCTGAGTTCATGAGAATGGCGAGAAAATCTCTGTACTGCAGACAATTGAAACAAGTTCATAGTTTCAAGTTCACATTTTTTGTGGACACATTTATGAATAAATAAAAGGTCAGATATAGCACGACGATTTTCAAGAGTTTCTAGGCCTAACATGGAGATTTTTTGTGAATAGGGAAGTCTGGAATGGCCAGATCTTGCTAGGATTCTTCTCGTAAACGACCGCTGAACTTTTTCAATAGATTTTACTAAGCCGGGGGATGAGGGATTCCATAACTCACTAGCGTATTCAAGAACAGGTCTGACATAAATTTCAAAAGCTGAAGTTAAAAGAGGCGGACATGGTGACTTGAAGGCTTTTAACATCATGTTAACAAGAGCAGAGCCTTTTTTACATTTGTCTTCAACATGATTACGATAAGAGAAACGATCACATATGATTACACCAAGATCTTTGGCAACTCTACCAACTACTAGAGGTTGACTGTTCATGTAATAGACGCTGCGAGAATTGGATGATCCGAGATGAAGTACATTACACTTAGATATGGATAGGGACAAATTCCACTCTAGGCACCAATCGGTTATACGATTCAAAGCTAGTTGGATATAATTACAAGAGGTGCGCGTCCCATTATTTTTATATCATCGGCGAATAACCAAAATTTGATAGAATCGGGGATAGCTTCTTTAACAGAGTCGATGTACAAAAAGAATAACAACGGGCCTAAAGATGATCCTTGAGGTATACCTGATATTACGGGAATTGGGTCAGATAGACTATTATCGATCATAACTGTTTGTGAGCGGCCAACAAGATAATCAGTTAACCATTTAACGATTGGATAAGAGATACCAAAAGATGCTATCCTATTTAGAAGTAATCTATGATCAACAGAATCAAATGCTTTACTGATATCAAGGAATATTATATCGATAGGGGTGCTTTGGGATAACGAGTCAACAATGAACGAATGAGATTCAACTAAAGAGGTCACAGTAGACCTCCTAGCTCTAAAACCAGCCTGGTAGGGCGATAAAAGGTTCTCTTTTTCTAAATAGCAAGATACTTCCTTAACAATAATTTTCTCCATAACTTTTGATAAGGAACAACATAGAGAAATAGTAGGTCTGTAATTGGTAACTAGATTCCGGGAATTGCTCTTGTGTACTGGTTTTACTATAGATCTCTTCCATAGTAGGGGAACAGAGCCAGTAAGAAGGCTATTATTAAATAGGATACATAATGGTTTAATCAGGGCAAAGCGACATTTCTTCAATACAATATTAGGAATAGATTCAGGAGACGTGTTACACTTAGATTCAAGAGAAGATAATGCTCGTATTACCATATCTTTGGTTATATAATCGAAATTGAACGGCTCAGTAACGATTGGTAATTTAATTTCAGGTAATGGACATTGAAGAGGTACAGAAAATACGGACGAGAAATAGCGAGAGAACTCATCAGCTTTCTCTGATGGGGAAAACTTTTCATTTAAATCACTATCGATCAAAGCGGGAATAGCATTATTGGCTGTGCTCAAACGGCTCCTACAAGCCGCGAAAAATGATTTCTGATTACCTCGTAATATCAGTTGAGATTCTCTTTTAATTTCGAATTCTTTGAGCTTTTGATCAAACTCGGACGTTTTTCTAATACAGTAATCCGAATACGGGGCATTTCGAGAAATTCGTTGTAATTTAACGAACATCTTACGTAGATTTGAAGGATAGCGGGATAAATCGTCTCTAGGATCTACAGTTGGGACAAACTTATCAATTAGAGAGTTAATGAAAGAGACAAGATAATTATTAGCTGATTCGACATCTAACAAGCCAAATATTTGAGTCCAATCTTGCATAGCTATTTCATACTCAATAGCAGGCCAATTTGCTTTAGAAAACAGCTTAATAGAATGAGAAGATTTTGAAATAGTTGCAGATAATGATAAAGTAAATGAAACTCCGTGATGGTCACTACCATTGAATCGACCGATTACATTACAGTCAGACACAATATTCACATTGGAAAATACTAAATCGAGAATATTATCATTCCTAGTTGGAGAACATACATATTGGGTGAAGAAATTATCATTCATATATTCAAGAAACATTTCATGTTGACCGTTTCTGTTGGATATCTGCTTACACCAGTCGATATACGGAAAATTGAAGTCACCAGTAATCATTACAGGGATCTTATCAGAAGCATTTGGATTATTCAGCTCACATTCAAAGTAGTTCAAAAACTTTTCTAAAGAAGCAGTGGGAGAACAAGGAGATCGATAGACACAAATACATCTTAACTTTCCTGATCTAGATGAACTTTGAAGAACATTAATAGAAACGCATTCAATACCATCTTCTGAAAAAAAACTAGAAACAAAGGAACAGGGAACTCGAGGCGAAATCAAAAATGCTGTTCCACCACCTTTAGAGGCACTGTTTCTATCGCAACGGAACAACTGATAATTAGACATACCGGTTATTAACGAGTCACTTTCTTGGTCACTCAACCAAGTCTCACTTATAGCTATCATATCATAAATATTTGAAGCGAGCAAGTAAGAAAGGTTGTACAACTTATTTAGAATTGAACGAGCATTTATTGAGAAGCACTTGATATTGGTGAGGTCATGACTAATGATAGGGACACCGCCACTGACCTATCTTCTCTGCGTCACGTTGTTCCTCTCTGGAGCGTTGTTCCTCTCTGGAGCTCGACTAGTCGCCATCGGAGTCTTCATCTGCGGATCCGTGATGATCGGAGTCGCCGTTTCTTGCTGCCAAGTCGTCTGGGAGTAGTGCCGAATAGGAATCAATGAAGTTCCGATGACCTTCCACTTTTGTCCTCCGGGGATGCCGTTCCGCTCTCGCGCCACTTTCTTCACTTCTCGTTCCAATTCAAGTCCGTCGCGAGTCAAGTCTTCTCTTATGTAGCAATGTGGATGCGGAAAAAGGCAAGAAGGGCGACGACTTCGAATTTCCCTCAGTAGTTCAGTTCTCAATGTTGGTGACTGGAGGAAGATTTTGAGAACTCGACGCTTCTTCACGGGGTCGCCGAATCGTTTGAACCTTGCACTTGCAAGTTCTGGGCAGCCGAGGTCGAGGGAAAGGGCCTTGAGAAAGGATTGGTCCGAACTGTCCGTGGCCTCGAAACACACTGGCAACAGTGGCCATTCGTGACTCTACAGCCTTAAGAGCCTGTCACGGATGGAGCCGGATCATCCAGTCCAGAATCGAGCGCGACCTCAGGTGGCGGATAGAGGGATGCCTCCCTACGAATAATTCGTGCTGGGAGGTAGCGGGAGAAATCCCGCCGCGGACCAAAACTGGGTAGTATAGCTCGTCAAAGGAGGGCGATGCCGGACCGGCCTGGGCATGCCACCGGACAAAACATTAGCCGATACTCCGCTATACTTTTCAATGGCGAGTCGAGGCGCCAGTCCAATAGCCTCTTGCCTACCTCCGGTCAACGACAGGCGAGAGGTCTCTACTCCCACCCAAACCGATGCTAGGCCGGCTTGACCACCCACCCACAAGGCCTATAGCATGAACAGGTTGCTACAACGATGTCCGCCTTCACAAGGTGCAGCATGACAGTCTCAGGACTGCAAAGGACATCAAAACTTTTCTCCGGACGCATCTTGTCCGAAGAACACGAGAACTTCTCTCATTAAAGAGAGTGTTCATAACCGAGTCTTCGATGCGGGATGCTTGCCGGCAACAACAACAACAACTGTCCGTGGCTTCGTCACTGGGCTGCTCAGGAAGTTCAACACAAACTAGGTTCTGTGCTTTCTCTTCGATGAGGTTCTTGTCGACAGTGATTGCACGCACGGCAGCTTGGTAGGCGAGCATATGAGGTGGGATGGAGAGAAGGGAAGGGATTGTGGCTGTCTGGGGCTGAGGAGTCGAGAAGGGGGGAGAAGTATGAAGAGTTGAAAGACGAGAGACGAGGTCTTCGACGATTGTCTCCAGTCTTGAGATTTTGTTCATCATATCTTCAAATTTCTTCTCATATTCTGGGCAACGCGTGCACTGGGGAGGTGAAAGGGGGGTGCGCTTGCCAGGCATTTTCGGAAGCAAACGAGTCAATATGAGACGTGGTAGATCACCGACTGCTCAGTGTGAGCAAAGAAAAGGGAATGAGTGAACCTGATGTACTTTTACGACCTGATGTACACTTTCTATTTTTTCTTCTTTTTTTCCATGAAAATTATTTCAAATATTTGTTTTCGTTTTTCCTTTGTCCATTAATAGTATACATAATCGAAAACATGATAATAACTTTGGCAATTGTATTTTCATATAAGTATTGTAATATTTTTCTATAAGTATTATTGCAAGTTTTTTTAAAAATTAATTTTTTCAATTGAAAGTGGTTGGTGGATGCAAGTGTTTGCGGACAAAAAATTACAATGACTATGTTTTCGATTTAATTGAAGATGCAATTTCATTGATGAACAATGATTAGTTTGTGATTGAGTTTTAGTACGGTTTAGAAATTAGGGTTCTTTTTTATTTGGGGGGCCGCGCTTCACTTGGAGGGAGGGCTCTGCTTCACTAGGGGGGCTTTTTAAAGATAACTTCTTTTAAATAATATTTTTACATAAAAAACGCTTAGGCTTAGGAAAAAGTTTACGCTAACGAGGCCGTACGGCTTAGGTGAAAGAGACCGCATAAGAAAATTACCATTTTCTGGTATTTTTGTAAACATTTTTTGAAGCGGAGCCCTTCCCCAAGTAAACTTGTGCCGAAAGTAGTTCTTTCTCCAAAAACTAACTAGAATTTTGAACATTAATTTTAGCTTAGGCTTAGTAAAAACTTAGGCTAACGAGACCTTACGGCTTAGTTGGTAAAGACCGTTTTATTAAAATTCTGAACTGCACTAACGCCTCTATGTTATTACTCACAAAAAAGAGCATAACTATTGGGAAGTATGCTAAAAAGGATAAAGGCATTTCATGAATAAAAATACTTCGAAAGTATTCCTGGCAGCGACAATGCGATATCCCTTTAACAATATCAAAGTATGCTAAAGAGGCATACTTTAAATTTTTTAATACAATACTTGTGAAAGTATGCCTTATCGTAAAAATCAAAAGCGTGACTCGAAGTAACGTTAAAAATCAAGTACTGTATCAAAAAATTCTTCTTTTTCAAAGTTGACACCGTTGAACTTTAACCTGTGTCTTGCATGGGGTCACGCAATAACAAAATTGTTATACATTACAATTTTTTGCTGGTTGATTGCGATTATAACATTGTTTGCTGTTATTGAAAAAAAATTGTTGATTCAATAATAAAAAATTTACTCCAGAAAAAAACAAACAAAAAAGAATCTTTCTATGGTGGAATTTTACAGAACTTTTGCACTTTAGGGCCCCCCTCCTCCCAGAGGTTCCATGAGTCAGTTTTTGGGTAAGTTTCTTGATACGGTCTCATTAGCCTAAGCCGGACGGCCTCGTTAGCGTAAACTTTTACTAAGCCTAAGCGTTTTATTAATGTAAAAATAGTTTTTTAATGTAAAAATAACTTTTTTGAAAATGTAAATGAGTCAGAAGTATGACCCATGGAACCTCTGGGAGGGGGACCTAAAGTGCAAAAGTGCCGATTTTACTTTAAATATTTTGCTCTTTTAATATCAAACAGTGTTTTAACAGTGCAGTTTGCTTATGCTTAGTAAAATTTCAAACTAACGAGGCCGTACGGCTTAGTAATGAGACCGTATAAAACAATTAGTCACAGTATTAATGTTCTGCGAACTAGTATATAAAAAAATGTTAACCGTTTAAATTCGTTCTTGCTGTTGTTAATCTTACCCAGAAGACCATTAGTTGAAGAAATTAAGTTAAGAACTTGATCATCTTGTTTTCTCTTCTTTTACGTAAACAAGTTTGGTTTGTAAGGATCGGCCTCAAAAGATCGCCCTCAAAAAAGAAAGGATCGCTCTCAAAATTATTTCGCCAGTTCCTTGTTAATTTATGACAAAGTAGATTTTCGAAAAATTTCATGCTTGGTAGAAGGTAAAAATGTATTTGTTGTGCTGACTCTAATTTTGTTATTATAATAACAAAATTGTAATACATTACAATTTTTTGCTGGTTGATTGCGATTATAACATTGTTTGCTGTTATTGAAAAAAAATTGTTGATTCAATAATAAAAAATTTACTCCAGAAAAAACAAACAAAAAAGAATCTCGACACGAAAATTCAAGGAAAAAAGAAACGGCATACTTCAAAGTATGGCCTGCAATACTTTGATTCCATGAAAAACCATGTTTTCGCGGTATGAAAGACAATACTTTGAGAAAGTATTCCTCGGAATACTTTCAAACGTATCGTTACGCTTAAATTTAAATTTTTTGCTTTGCTGGTATGCATTTTCATGTAAAAAAATTTTGTGAGTATCATAATTTCAATCATGTATAATATTAATGTACAATTTCAAAAAAAACTACTAACTACAAGTATTTGAATAATGTTTGTTGGCAAAAAACGAAAGAAAAACTGAAGGTGATAGAATATGAAGTAAAATATATAAAGAAGGAAAAAAAGAAGAGAAAAAAGAATACAGAAGAAAAAACAAAAAATACGAAACAAGAAGAAGAAAGAAATGAAAGAGAAAAAAATGAAGAAGAAAAAACAAAATATGAAGAAAATTGACCGAGCAAACAAAAATTGCCCCAAACTCAACACATATTTGTATCCGATACAGCCACTTTCTGTATCAGCTGCTGTATCAGATAAAACTGTAAACTTTATCCATTTATTTACAGGAGAGATTAGAAAGACAAGTAAAATATCGCTGTATCCAAACTTCCATTCAATCGCTCCATCATTAATATCTAATTAGTTTCCAAAATATCTAATTATAAAGAGGCCCCAGGACAAATATAGTGCAGCACGCAGTTCTAAAGAAGGAAGCTTAAAGAAGAAGGTTCTCTGAGAAAAGCAAAGAGAACTGGCAGGAGTACAAAGCTGCGAAAAAAACCGTCGCTTCCGCGCGCACCGAGGTCGTGAAAGCAGTTCGCAGTATGAAGAGCTCAGAAGCCACAGGTCCAGACCAAATACCAGCCGACCATTGGAAGCTGAATGATCTACGAGGAACTGCGACATTTTGGTTTGCAGAGTTCTGCGACGCAATCGTGAATACTGGCCGAGTGCCCAGAGATTGGTCGACTAGTGTCACGGTGTTGATTTTCAAGAACAAAGGTTATCCAACGAGCTTTTCGAACTACCGTCCAATACGACTTTTACGCCACACGATAAAAATCTTTTAACAAGTTAACGAACAGCACCTGCGAGGAATCGTAAAGCTGACACTCAATGCGGGTTCGTGAAAGGAACAGGCACTTAGATGCTGTTCTTAGTGCTCGCCAGCTGATTTAAAAGAACAGAGAAAAGTGTTGTATGTGCCTTAAAATGTGCATCATGTGTGCGTGTGTAGCTCAGTGGGGAGAGCATTCGCCCGGAACGCGAAAGGTCACTGGTTCGGTTCCCGTCACACCACACGATTTTTGCACAAGTTTCTGCGAACAATCCGCTCCTCTGCTTGGTATAAAAATCCGTTGCTTGGGATCAACGAGGAGTAGGGAATACTCTAATTTACAAAAGCAGAAACCCGTTCACCTTGCTTTCCTCGACCTAGAGAAAGCTTTTGATCGAGTTCCACATCAGCTCATATTGTAAGCTCTGCGGGACCACGAAGTTTCTGAACTTCTTATTGAATGGACCCAACTGCTCTGCGTAGATGTCACGTGCAACGTCACGGGTCGAGTCGGAATTTCGGACAGCTTCCCAGTGAAGGTGGGCGTTCATCGTGGGTCAGCACTATCGCCTCTTCTCTTCATCCTTCTGATGGACACAATCACACGCGACCTGCAGAATGACCTAACATGAGCCATTCTGTACGCAGATGACGTGTTTCTCGAAGAAAAAAGAGAGAATAGCTACAGCAGAGAATACAAGCCTGGAGCGACTGACTCAGCCAGTTCGGACTACTTCTGAATACCTTAAAATCGAGACTAGTGAAGAACGAAAATCTACAAAGTGGACCTCGCCAACGCGGGAAAACGCTAAAAACAAGATACATGATGAGTTACCGAAAATTGAATGAAATTCAATAATGAAAAACTTCAAAATATGGCAAAATTCATATCACTCATTCGACAAACGGGTTTTTATTTCTTCGAGTTTTTTTTAAAATTTTTGTGTTCTTTCATTAACGGAATTATTTCATTTATGTTATTTGTTAAAAGTATAAAATTCGATTGTGGATCGAGTGTTTTTTCAATCAATCTATACATGATAAGTTACGGGCAAAAAGAAAGGACAGCCACCTTCTTAATTGATAAAGAATGGACCGCATGTAAATAACAGTCTAAAGGTCTTTCATCGCGTTGAGTAAAACGTATAAAAACAGTTGTTACAACGAGAAAGGTGAAAGGGAAAGGTAGATAAGATTACGTTTCTTGGCAAATTGTGTGATTTTTGTTTCTAAGATCTCGTTTTCGGCCAGTGCCTCTCATGGCTTTGCGTTATGCTCCAAGAACTTGATAAACGACCATATTTTCTCTTCTAATTGAGCTTTTTTGTAATGTATTGAACTATTATATAATGGTTAATTCGAAATGAAAGTTTGAAACTAAAATCTCTTCATGTTTGCATAAAAAAGTTATACTTCAATTTTGAATATTTTGAAAACAAGATATTCATATACGTTTTTAGGTTAGCTTGTTTCAATCATTCATCCTGAATCTTTGGTAAATATGTATACCCAATGATAACAGGCGTGTAAAGGTATAAATCTTTAAATTCTGAAATTCACGGAAAAAACGCGTGGTTAAGAAGACAATTGATTAAACAATGATACGGTTTGATTGTGTCCAGTTCCTTTCAAACGCAGGAAGTCTTCCCTCGTACAAAAAGTGAGCAAAAGCTGAGTAATGAGTCGAAAGCTTTTTCATCACTCGTAATGGGCGCCTCGGGATGTTTTATTCACATTCTTCCGGGTATTATCAAAAATCAATAAACATAGTTTCTGAACGCTCTCTTCAATCAATCAATCAATCATTTATTCCAATTCACATGATAGAATAGCACATACATACATGCATTGATGAACTTGGATCGCTGTCACGGATGTGAGTTCAGCTCTTGTCAGTATAAAATATATCGCTGAGTTATTTACAATGATTTTAAGAGAAAAAGTAAACGTACATACATGGTATATCAAGACATGAATGCAACTTGTTTATTTAAACAAGAGAGTGAATAAAAAGTGAAAAAAAGAGACTGATTTTTTTGAAAATCATTAACCTTTTTTATTTGAAAACATATCACTCTCTACTCAGTCATAAGCTGATACCAGTCCGGTTAATATTTTTTACTAAAGTCCAGAAATAAAAAACTTTTTGGTGATTCAATAAGAATAACAGCGGTAGCTTCTTCCCCTGAATAAAAAAAATTGCAATTCGTTCTTTCATCATTGCTGCGTAGGTGGACTTGAGGAAATTCTTCCTGCAGCAACAGGTGAGAGGTTTATTTTTTTTAACTTTCCAACAAATCCTTCACAGGCAGAGAACACCAAACAACAACATTAAACCCTCATTTGATAACATCAAGTGTTAAAAAAAGTGGAAGATTTAGGATTTTTTATTCTTTAGTTCTTTGATGTTTTTTCATAAGAAAAAAAACAGCACAAACCCCTCATTCAAAAACATCAATTTTTTTTATTTTGAAATTCTTAGGAATTTTTTCTTAGATTCTTTGTTGTTTTTTTCATAAGAAAAATAAAAATGGATTTTTTCGAATATTTTTTTTCAGAAAGAATTCTTTTATCCAAAAAACACAAAGTCAGTTATTAAATCACAACAATTTCTAATCTTTGCGGTGACTTAATGTTTTTCTTCAGTTAGAGTTTTTTTTTGTTGTTGACCAGAGGAGTGAATTTATAGCGTAATTCTAGATCTTGGAGAGCTGTTGTTGAAGAAGAAAGCTATACATTTTAGAATTCAATTAAGGGAATAAGCTGAAAGATGAAGCAAAAAAACTTTTCAATTTCTGAAGTCAAAAAAAACCTTTTAAGAACTACGATTTATACATATGTATGTAACTGCAGATTAAACGCCATTAAATGTAATGGAACGAGTGAAAACATGCATAAGGAAACTGAAGAACAGTATTAGTTTTCGATTGCTTGAATTTGCAGACAGATTAGTTATGAAGAGGACACCCAGTTTTCTATTCTGAGGCTTCATTTCGTGCATCCTCGAGGACTCACCAATAAGTTAGAGAGATTTTAGTAGATTTTAGTCTGATACTTCTAACGCTGCCTAGTTTCGTGAACTGATCTAAGATTTTCTCGCGGAGCTTCATATTAACGTACTGTCACCGTTGATAACAGTTTCCAGAATCGCATCCACTGAATAAGGAGTCTCAGACTATGATACTTATGGGATAATTGAATTGAAAAATACTGTAACCATTGCAACAAGGTAACACATGTGTTCCGTTGATTGTATTTGAGAAAACTAGTACTTTTTTGGTTTTTTTGACGTCGAGTCATGTCTGCATCAAGTACTTGATAGGAGCCGTATCATTGAGACTCCGGTACAACGAGCATGCTTGGTAAGAATTCTAGCTAGAAGGAATATGTATCTCTCTCGAAGGAATAGAAGGAATAGTGAATGAAGGCATACCCGGAAAAAATGTGAATAAAATCATTGTTTAATCAATTGTCTTTTTAAACCACGCGTTACTCCCGTGAATTTCATAATTAAAAGATTTATACCCCCCCCACACGCCTGTTATTATTGAGTATACATATTTACTAAGGATTCAGGATGAATGATTGAAACAAGCTAACATAAAAACGTATATGAATATCTTGTTTTCATAATATACAGAATTGAAGTATAACTTTTTATGCAAACTTAAAGAGAATTTAGTTTCAAATCTTTCGTTTCGAATTAACCATTAAATGATAGTTCAATGCATTACAAAAAAACTCAACTAGAAGAGAAAAGGTAATCGCTTATCAAGTTCTTGGAGCATAACGCAAAGCCATGAGAGGAACTGGCCGAAAACGAGATCTTATAACATTGTTAATTACATTGTTAATTAAATGCGGTCCAATCTTTATCAACTAAGAAGGTGGCTGTCCTTTCTTCTTAGCGGTAACTTATCATTTATAGATTGATTGAAAAAAACACTCGATCTACCATTTAATTTTATACTTTTAATACATAAAGAAAATAAAAAAGTTCTGTTAATGAAAAAACACAAACATCCAAACTCGAAGAAATAAAAACCAGATTGTCGAATGAGTGATATGAATCTTGCCATATTTTGAAGTTTCTCATTTTTTCATTCCATTTTTTATTCATTTTTTCATTCCATTTTCGGTAACTCATCGTGTATCTTCTTCTTAGCGTTGTCCCGCGATGGCGGGTCTACTTTTTGGATTTTCGTTCTTCACTAGTTCCGATCGAGGGCATCTCTCGGGCTTAGATGACCGGCTTTCAAGCCCGCATTGATGGTATCTTCTCATCACTGCTTCGGTCGCCTTCTTTGTCGTCGGTCTTCTACTCAGAAATTGTAAGCGATACTTGTAACGGTTTCCGGTGCTGCTCTGCTGACGTGTCTTCACCACCTCAGACTGTTTTCGCGTGTCTTTTCGTCGATGGGAGTAACGCCGAATCTCTTCCTGATGATCTCATTCGGGATCCTATCTCGCAGAGAGAGATCCACGTGGTCCAGTGGATCATACACATTTCCATGGTTTGATGACGTCGTTCCGCAGCTTTTGTAGTTGGCCAGCTCTCAGTTCCATACAGAGCTACGGGGCGTTCTACTGTCCGATAGATCTTCGTGACACTACGTCATTGTCGATGCCTCTGTTACTATGGAGATTCGACCCAAGGTGACGAAAGCTGCTGGAAATTGACAGTTCTCCCTTGTTGACTACGATTGTAACTTCGGAGGGCACTCCGTCTTTGAGGTATTCAGACGTAGCGCGAACTGGCTGATTTGGTCGCTTAACGCTTGCACTCTCTGCTGTAGCTCTTCTCTCGTTCTTGCTACGGGAAAGACGTCTTCTGGGTACAGGATGGTCCATGTGAGGTCATTCTGTAGACCGCGTGTGTTTGTGTCTATCAGGAGGATGAAGAGAATTGTGCTGACATTCTTCCGGGTTCAGGAACTTCGTGGTCCCGCAGAGCTTACATTATGAGCTGACGTGGAACTCGATCAAAATCTTTCTCTTGTTCGAGGAAATAAGTTGAAGGGTTTACTGCTTCTCTGTGCTTTGCCATGAGCTGGCGAGCACTGAGAACAGCATCTGAAGTGCCTGTTCCTTACAGAAATCCGCATTGATTGCGTGTCAGCTTTACGATTTTTCGCAGGCTCTGTTCGATAACTCGTTCAAACATTTTTATCATGTTGCACGGATTCGTATAGGACGGTAGTTCGAACAGCTCGCTGGAGCACCTTTGTTCTCGAAAATCGGCACCGTGACACTAGTCGACCAATCTCTGGGCGCTCGGCCAGTTTTCACGATTGCGTTGAAGAACTCTGCAAACCAAAATGTCGCAGTTCCTCGTAGATCATTCAGCTTCCAAATATCGGCTGGAAGTTGGTATGGACCTGTGGCTTCGGAGCTCTTCATACTGCAAACTGCTTTTACGACCTCGGCAGAGGTGATGCATGTGACTGAACCGGATAATCTTAGGTCTTCTGGAATGTCATTATGAGCTGATGTGGAATGTGGGAATTCTACAATTGGAATTTCCTTGAAATGCTGTATAAGTTCAATGACTTACATTCTGTGGAGGAAAATTTGTAAGCAAAATGATTGTGAATTGGTTGTAATAAGCTGGCACTTTGATAAAGTCATTTAGAAAGGTTGCATCGAGTAGTAACCTTTAAATTAGGTTGCATCGAGTAGTAACCTTTGAATTAATTGTGTCATCGAATTTTCGAGCATTTTCTTCATATCTTGTTCTAATTTTTGAATTTTAATAGAAGGGTTCATTTACCGGTTAGAAATGAAAATGAATTCCTTTCGTTCAACACCAATAGCGACATCTCGATAAGCACGATGTGTATGGATTAGACTTTAGAAAAATTATCATCATAGCCCAGTTCTGTCTCATTGCTCCGCAAAACATTATACATCATTTTGTGAGAAAAAATTCTAGGAAATTTTATTCAAGTTAGCAAGTATTTTAGCTGCAAAAATTTTGCAAATTGATTATGTGTTTCCGTTTGTGTTATTCAATTCGAATTTTGCATCTCACTGAAAGAGACATGGATCATCAAAACTAAAACACATCGAGTTTTTGCTAGTTGGATTACTCAATGTGTTAATCAATTATGAGATGTTACGGCTTCAAAGTGTTCGATTGCTGCTAGAAGCCGGGTTTTTTTCTTACTTAACGTATTAAAAAGGCAAATAAAGTAGCAATATTAATTAATCGCTTTGTAAAGTGTGAAAAAGGAAATATACTTTATCGCAAGGAGAATGAGTTTGGGTGTAAGGAGATCCAGGTTGAAGATGTTGACCCGAGCGTGTCAATTTGATATTCAAAGTGAGTCGTTGTTGGAGGCTGATTGCGAATCGTAGTTGGAGGCTGATTGCGACCATGATGATCACAAGCCTTTTTTTGTTCTGCGCTGAACAGTACACTTGAACAGTGAACTTGTTAATTATCATTTAAGACTTTAGTAGGCGTACTACATATCACTGTTTGCTGACAAATTTTGAAATTTTGTTTACAATTCTCACAATGATTGGGTTTTTTCTAACACAGCTATATATCAAAAAGAATACAACTCAGTAAATTCAGCTTTCTGAACAAGTGAACAGATTCTGTTTTGAGCACATCGATACTTAGATTATTCTTAACGGTAAAATATTAGAAAGAGGAACAGTATTCAGACGCTGGACACCAACTATGGGCCCTAGTACTAGTATAATGGGGCGCTCGCAGATTGAAAATGGATTTAGGGCTAAGAGGCGTTGTATTCTTGATTATCTTGAAAGTAATCACAAGGTCGGCTTGTTGAAATTGAATGATCTCCGTTCTCTATGAGTGGTGACCCTTCCCGAGCTCTGCCAATTGATGGCAAATCTCCTCCTAATCTTTGCAACCTCCAAATTCCCACAGTCTCTCTTCCGTTCATCGATAGTCTTGTCCGAGAAACGCTGACAAAAGTTATGCAGCCGCTTCAACAGATGATACTTGCTCAGTCCCAACAGATTTCTGACATGAACAAAGTAATTCTGGACCAGTCACAGCAACTTCTACGGATTAGTGAAGAAGTGCAATCCATAAAGTCATCTGTCTCTCCGGCCACACTTAGACCCCACTTGTATTCAGCTATCGTCGAATCCACTTATCGAGACAAGGATATGCTCATAGGAAAAGGTAAACGAGCTGTTATTATCGGACTTCCAGAAGGCAAGTCAGAGGATGATACGTGTTGCAAAGATAAAGATCTTATCTCACGTCTTATCATCAGACTCAATTCAGCGGACCTTATTGACGACCTAGAGAAGGGTAATATCAATCATCATCGTCACCCAATTGATCGCCCACATCTCTCTGCTCCTCATGGCCGTCCCATGAAAATTGAGTTTTCTTCGCTTGGAAAGCGTAACCTTTTTCTGGAACTTTGCAGAAAGGCGAAACACCCTTTTCCTAAAGGATGTTACTCCCGAGCTGACCTCTCGCCGGCAGAGCTTCAAGCCGAGAGAGACTGCATCCGAATATCCACTAACCCATCTTTTCCCCCTGCCAAAGTGGTCGATGCTCACCTAATCCCTGCCTTTCCTCGTTTTGCCCAGTCTTACAAACGAGTACCCTATCGACCAATTTCCCCTCCTCCCGCCTCTTCGTCACTATCCCCCTTAGCCAGTTCAACTCAACACTCCCAAATGCCATCGTCTTCGCTGGTGAACTCTGGGGCCCGGTCGACATCTACATTCGAGGCTTCTTCAACTGACTTTCCTTCTCTGGCGGAAAGCTCAGTGAAGCCGCTACAAGTCAGAAGCAGACGCATTACCAGAAACGCCGAAGAATCTGCCTCATGCCCCAGAAAGTCAGACGAATTTGTTTCCAGAAGAAGAAATGTTAGGAAAACCTCTCGTTATTCACCATAGGATAAGTCGGATAAAAGAGCTAGAAAAGAAGTAATCAAATGCTTGTATTTCAACTGTAGATCAGTGATGAATAAGCTATATGATCTTTATTTTCTTCTTCGTTGCTGTAAATATCACATTCTCTTACTATCTGAGACATGGATGCACAGTGAGCTTCCCGACTCCATTCTAACCGATAGTTTACCCTTCACGGTATTCAGAGGTGACAGATTGGCACAAAGAGGAGGAGGCGTAGCCATTCTAGTAGATAATGCCATCTCCTCATCTTTAGTTGTTCAATATAGCAAGGCTCAGTGCGAGGGGTTAGTAATAGACATTTATCCTAACACATCTTTCTCGTTTGCTTTCTCGGCCATTAGACTGATTAATATATATCGATCTCCTAGCTGTGGAGTAGAAAATACAAAGGATCTCTGCTCGTTTATCACCTCTCATGTTACTGAAGTATTTCCCACCATTCTGTGCGGAGACATGAACCTCCCCAAGATAGACTGGGCAAATCTCACCGCTCCCAATACATGTAGTATGTCTCTTGCATTCTTAAACATGACATGCGACAACAATCTTAAACAACTCGTACTTTCTCCCACTAGACTTCAAAATACACTCGATTGCCTGCTCTGTAATTCAAATATCATAAAAGACTGTATTGTCAGGCCTCCCTTCTCCACCAGCGATCATGCCTCAATATACTTTGAATTCAGAGATAGAGCCAAGCGTATTATCACAAGCACCAGCTCATCGTTAGACTGGAAAAAGGCAGATTGGGAAATAATCAACTCAGACCTCTTTAGCATCGACTGGACTTACATGCTCTCAAACCTAACTATTGACGAAAGTGTCGATAAATTAACCAACATCATCCAATTCATAATGGATAATAGGATTCCAAAAAATAAGAATGTCAAAACACATTTGAAATATCCCCCCAAGATAAGAAGATTATACAGCTTCCTACAGAGAAGTAACAAACGAAACCCTCTCTCCATTACGTCATTACGCACATCCAAGAAACTTCACAAAGAACTAGTCAAATTCGAGGTTCTTAGGGAAGACAAGCTTAAGTTCCCGAGAAACTATAAGGTATTCTTCAGAACTATATCCAACCGCATTAAAAGCAACACATCTATTCCTGCTCTCATAGTGAACAATAAACCAACTACTATCCCCTTCGAACAAGCAACTCACTTCGCCGAGTATTTTGATAAGTTACAACCCTTACCAATCAGTGGACCCCTTCAGATCTCTCGCCCGAATTTTCACCTCGACCACATTAATGACATCTCCCCTTTTGAGGTGAACTCCATTCTGAAACGAATAGCTCCGAAACTGAACTCTTCCCCTGACTTTATTCCAAGTAGACTACTCAAAAATTGTCTGGACTCACTGGCCATACCTCTCTCAATCATTTTCACCAACTCACTAACCTTAGGGCACTACCCTCTGGCCTGGAAAAAAGGAATAATCAAACCAGTTCATAAAAAAGGGCCCCGCTCTCAGATCGAAAATTATCGTCCTATCACTATGGTGTGCTCTATGTCAAAGGTATTCGAGAAACTGATCTTCAATATAACTTATCAATATCTGGAAACCAATGGCATACTACATCCCAAACAACATGGTTTCCGTCGGAGACGGTCCACGGTAACATCCCTGGTAGAGGCTCATTCCATTTACCTCACGCTTCAGAATAAAAAAATACACTTTGACATCTGTCTAGTCGACTTTTCACGGGCTTTCGACTCTGTAAACATAAGATTTCTTGTTCACAAACTTGAAAAAGTGGGAATAACGGGCAACCTCCTCTATCTTATCCGTTCTTTTCTCACGAGCAGGTCCTCGAAAGTCTCAATCGGAGAAACATTATCAGGCCCTAAAGTATACAACAGTGGTGTTCCCCAGGGGAGTTGCCTTGGACCCCTCCTCTTTTCAATATTTATAAATGATATCATGGAGCACATAGAGCCAGATGTCTATGGTTTTCTATATGCCGATGACCTCAAAATTTTTTCCAAGAACAGAGACTCTCTTCAGAAAAGTCTGGATTCCATTTCCGATTACTCACTGACTTGGGGACTTGTGATATCAACTCAAAAATGCTTTATCATGCACTGTGGTCCTAGGAATCCAAAAGTAACATATAACCTAGAAGACAATATCATACCAACTACTTCATTAGTGAAAGATCTTGGCATTACATTTCAGGAAGATATCACATTCTCTAAACATATTGAACTAACCTCCCTAAAGTCCCAAAAATGTATAAACATGATCTTCAGAGCCTTCAAAACCAAATCAATTAAAGTTCTGCTCAGAATATACACCACATACATAAGACCCCTTATTGAATATGGGAGTGAGGTATGGTCCCCAGTAACTATCGGTCTCGTTAACTGCATAGAAAAAGTGCAAAGATCATTTACACGAAGGTTACTACAAAGGGCCGGATTACCCAAAATGAGTTATGTTGCTAGACTGAATTTTCTTTCCATCTCCTCGCTTGAATATAGAAGAAATGTGGCCGATCTTGTGTTCATCCATAAATGTCTGCACGGAAATATTCAAGTAGATTACTCAAATATGTTTAAACTTTGCCCATCGCCTTATTTGCTGAGAGAGTCGAATAACTACAGAATATGCTTGCCGTGTAAATATCAAAGCAGAACAAGCACTTGTGCCTCAAGAATGATTAATGTCTGGAATAAGTTACCTTGTTCTTTGGTTTCTACAAGCTCTTCTAGCATTTTTAGAAATGAACTTATCAAGCTTGATTGTGAGACCATTGTCACCAACTCTAGAATACATTTTTAATTCAAGTGCTTTGTTTCTTCAAATGTTTTGTTTCTGTTTCTCCTCTTTTTTTCAATTTTATTTGTGTTCTCAGTTAGCTCTCGAATGATAAAGAGTGAGTTGAATTTTTGGAATTTCAAGTTAATATTGCGGATGAATAGTTCTTAATTGCTGATGAATAGTTCATAACTGAAGATACAAGCTTTGCTTTCTTTGCTTTTTTTTGTGTGCTTTCCTATTTTCCTAAAATGAAATGTTCCTCATTGTTCTTGTCATATTTAGATCTCACTTTTCATAACCTTCACTGAATTCACTTTTCTTGTGACAGTGTCATCTGTTTCGTCACTTAACATTATGTTTTGTTTCAAGCGGAATAAAGAATTGAATGAAATTGTTTATATCGCTATAAACCAGCTCTAGCACATACACGTTTTGTGAAAGACCCTTGAACTTTTTCCACAAGTTCTGAGTGTTTCTTGAAGCAAGGATTCCAGATAACCGAGCATTACTCCAACTGTACAAGTTGAGGTTCTTTGACTTGAAAGTACGTAATATGAACGCACATTTGAAGTTCTGACAAATTTTCTCTGTGTGGCTACCGAATAGGAGCCTAATAAAATAACAAACGAAAAACTAAAAACAAACCTCTCATTTTTTCGGTTGGAATTTTTCTATAATTTTTCAGATTCAAATTCAAATTCAAACGCTTTTTTCTCGATGTCATGGGACACGAAGCGCCATTATATCGAACAGCTCCATCTGGTTCTCAGGACAGTACAGAAGTATGAGAATTTTGACAGGAGTGTCGATCATGGTCTGAACATTACGGCCTCAAGGTGTCCAAATCCTGCTAGAGACCGGAATCCTCCATTCTTGGTGATAGAAATGAATAGTGAGAAGTGAGTCGACCACTCTCAGCCACGACGAATGGAAGGAATATAATAGACATATCTCAATTGTTTTTTTTTTAGCTTCCACAAGTTTCTTGAACACGCCTTCTGGGATAAATTCGCACCGGTAAACGAAATTTGGCTCTGCATGATTAATAACTTTTTCTCTGATTCGATTCATTCCACAATGCTTTTTTTAAGGAAGGAAGATGATGAGATTCGTTATTTCGTTCAAACCATTTCTCAAATATAATGTTAGAATTTAGCAAAAAAAGTGGTCGGTTTTCCTTGAGAATGATCTTTATTTTTTCATCTTGCAATTTTCTTTTAAATTTAATATTATCAAACATTACTTATACATAATGACAAATCCTCTTTTGTGTGATAACAGCATAGCACAATAAGTTGAGTTCGAATTTGAGAAAGATCCTCAATCAATACTGCTAGAGTTTTGAGAATTGAATTTGTACAAAAATTTTTGCAGTGATACACTAGGAGTGATACACTAGGAAGAAGATCTTGCCGAATTTAACTATGAAAAAATAATTTTTACGTTTTTATAAGTTTTTTTCATAATGAAGCTTTGTTTTTTTCTCTCACAATTTCTTGTCATTTGCTCTCTAATATTTCCTATATCTACAAACACATGCAAATTCAGCAGCTATGCTTCATTCAAGTACTCTGTATTCTACTTACAGAGTCTTGAAAGTCAGGCGAACATTTCAACAATAAATTTCATGACCTTTTGTGCGAGAAAGCATACAAATGAGACCAGAAAGTACTGCAAACTGTTCGGATAGAAAATTATGCATAAAAATATATACGTCCCCATGCATTTCAAGGATGTATTGGAAATTAAAATTGGAAAATACGTAAACACTTCGATTTAATGAGATACTTTAATAACACCTTTGAGCTACGTCAGAACGAAACAATATGAAGGATTAAAATTCTAAAAATAGCATTTGTATCTATTTATATTGTATTGATCGCAATGGATATTGAATGAAAAAAAAAGCCATCGTTCACAGGTTTTCAAAATTAAGGATATAAGTCTTCAACAGAACAATCGAGCCAAATCAAGAAACAAAACTATTCAGCGGGCATAAAGTACTGTCAAGAAACAAGATCAACAAACGTTTTGATTGATTTTTCGGATAGCAGGAAGAGATTTTTTTTATTATAAGGGATTGAGCTTTTACGAAATTTAGCTTAAAATTCCGAAAAATTTCTACTTTTAAAAACAAAAAGAAAATAGTTTGACTAATAACCTAACTGTTTAAGATTAGTTCATTTACTATTATTAGTCAAATGGTCAAGAGAGGTAAGAAATGTGATGAATAATATCTTTAGCGTGATTTCGCGAAGTTTTATTGAATTTTCCGAAAACTAATAACCAAATTTATGGCAACATAATAGGGCCCTCTTTTTCTCAATTTTCATTAATGATCTTTTTTAAAATTTATTTATTCATACATCAATACTGATGTGACAAAACATAAGATAACTCATACAATAGTGAGCGTTGTTCTTGACAATAACATCTGAACAATGATTTTCTAGAATAAGAAAGGAGAGAGAAAGCAAAAAAAGGGAACAACTCAGAGATTAGGTAAGTGCAGATCGAGAATTTCAAGAACATTTAGCATCTTGAGCCTCTTTTTGAACAAATTAGAGTTAGGAGAAGTCATAACTTGAGCAGGTAAATTAATCATCCACCTAAGCGTTTTAATTCCAAAACAATTAAAAGTTAACCTCTTATTTGTGAAAGTTATGTAGAAATTAAAGGCGGATGTTCTACCATTACACGGTTTGAACACATAAAAGGTACTAACTTTAAGATCAACTTCACCTCGGATTATTTTGAAAGCGTAAGTGAGATCATTAATGATTCTCCTATAATATAGAGAGGTCAAATTTAAAGTATTCAAACGATTCTCATAACTAATATTAGGAGAGCAGTTTAAATTACATCTAAAATAGAAAAGTTTAGTAAATATATGCTGGACCTTCTCTATTTTCCTAATATCATTTTTTAAATGAGGAGACCAAACCGATGAAGAAAATTCACAAATCGGTAGAACATATGATTTGTAACATCTTACATATATATCTGGTGTGATACATGAAATAATTCTGAATAAGGCATAAACTGTTTGTAATGCCTTCCGACACAAAAGCTCATATTGTGATTTGAAAGACAGGGAATCATCTATTAAAATACCTAAATCACTAACAGAGGTTGATTTCGTGAAAAGAGTATTTGGACTTACATAATAGGTTGAGCATGGGTTTTTATTACCTAAATATAGAACATTGCATTTCTTTTCAGCTATTGCCAACTGCCATGTATCGCAATACCTATCGAATTGATTTATTGCTAAACAGAGTTGGGATTTAGCGATTTGAGCACCTAGTTCATCATAAGAAATTTACAACTTAATGTCATCAGCGAACAGCTGAATACTAACTGAGGGTAAGTTGGAAAAAATTCGAGGCAAATCGTTGATATAGATCAAGAAGAATAGCGGCCCCAAAACCGATCCCTGTGGGACTCCAGATGATATTTCTCTAGTGTCACTAAATGTTCAGTTGACCTTAACACTGAAACAACGTCCTGTTAGAAAACTTCTAGTCCATCTAAAAAGATTTCCACGAATGCCTAAACTTTCTAGTTTGTGGAGAAGTTTACAATGCGAGACAACATCAAAAGCCTTAATCAAGTCATAATAGAGACAATCGACAGATTTACTCTGGTCGAGGGCTCTCGTCCAACTATTAGTTACCGAAAGAAGCTGAGATTGAACTGATCTTCTAGGAACGAAACCATGTTGCTCTTCAGAAAATATAGAATGCATGTCCATCCACTTTGTTATCCTATCACGAACTATGCGTTCGAAAACTTTAGAAGGTGTGGGCGTGATTGCGATAGGTCGAAAGTTTTCTACATTCAAGGGTGGAGATTTTTTTGGAATAGGAGTAATGTAAGATATTTTCCAAAGAGAAGGAAAATGGCCAAGTTTAAGAGAGAAATTGAAAATATAGCTTAGTGGTTCTGCAAGCGACGAAGCGCATTCTTTGTAAAATTTCTGAGGAATAGAGTCAGATGTCTGCGTAAGAGAAGGAGACAGCTTTTTAAAATAGTACTTGACGTCTCCGGGAAGAATAAGCATATCAGTTAGGGAATGATCAATAACTCTATCAACATTCGGAATCAAACCATCATCGATTGAGAAAGCGGAACAGAAAAAATCGGATAGAGCACTAGCTTTAGCTTCATCCGTGTGAACAAAAGAACCAACTAAATCTGTGAAAGATTTAATCGAAGAATGGGATTTTAGACGATTTCCTACGTATTGATAGAACTTTCTAGGATCGGAGAAGAAAGCCTTCTGTCGATTTATTTCAAACTTCTTGATTTCCTTGTCAAGTTTTCGAGAAGTGCGTTTGAATAATTCTAGAACAGTGGGAACATGAATTTTAGAGAAAAGGGCTAATTTATGCTCGAAGAGGTTACGGATGTGCTCAGGATAAGTTTCAAAAGCAACTTTCCTACGTTTTCTAGGGATAAATTTCTCAATTAAAGACTTCGCAATAACATTCAATCGATCAACTAGGTCATCTACAGAAATGAAATCATCGAAAACAAAAGTCCAGTCCATATTTGATAATAGCTTATTGATATCTGTACAACTGGCCCGGTTGAAATCAAAAACTTCTACAACAGGTTGTGAGTTCGAAAGTAAAAATACAGAAAAAGTAATCGAATTGTGATCAGAGTTAGAGAACGGAGGACAAACTTTACACTTAGAGATACAGTCAGCTTTAGCAAGAACATGATCTATTATTTTCTTACCATGTGTAGGCTCAGTTACAAATTGATGAAGAGAAAAGTCTGTACACAAGTCGATAAGAGGCTCAGTTGAAGAACATTTTTTGTCAACATCAATTTCTAAGTTGAAATCACCACAAAGTACAGATTGTTGAGGTACCGCTAACAGTTGAGTAAGAACATCGAAAAAGGCATTATTCTGATGCACAGTAGTGTTTGGCGGTCGATAGCATATAATGAAACGTGTTCTGGAGAGTGCTAAGTTGCATAAGAGATCGAAAGCTAAGACATCAGCTGATATTTTAGTTGATTTACTTCCTTCTCCGGTTCGTTGCTTTTTATACGCCGATGATGTGAAATTGTTTTCTGAGTCTTCAACTATTTTACAAACAGCCATTGACACTGTTCATGAGTTTTCTCAATCCTGGTCATTGCAAGTATCCATCACTAAATGTTGCATAATGCACTGTGGACGTAACAACTCGCTCAACCCATACCATATAAACTCGGTACTTCTTCCGTGTGTCGATGAAGTTAGGGACCTCAGAATACTTTTTGATTCAGCTTTCTCTTTCACTAATCACATTGACGTAACTGTTTTGAAAGCCACTAGAGCGATGAATGTGATTTTTCGTTCTCTTCGTACCTCATGTATTGCGGTCTATATTCGTGCCTACAAGGCCTACATTATCCCTCTCCTCGAATACGGCAGCGAAATATGGTCCCCAACAGCCATCGGCAAGATCAATGAACTCGATAAAGTCCAGAGGGCTTTCACAAGAAGAGTCTTCATTCGCGCCGGACTACCCGCTGCCAACTACCTTACTCGATTGAAGACCTTGTCTCTCTCAACCCTTGAATATCGCCGCCGAATCGCTGATGTTTGTTTTGTTCACAAGATTCTCCACAATAATGTTTCCATGAATAGTGTTAATCTACTCAAAGTTCTTCCCACTCCCTACGTTAAACGTAACTCACATCTTTTGAGAATTGTCTTACCTTTCAAGATTAACAACTCACATAACACTTGTGTCACATGTTGTATCAATTTATGGAACTCGCTTCTAGCTCAAGTTGCATTGTTGCCCTCCTCCCTCGCTTTCAAAAATGCACTACTAGCACTTCCTCGAGAGTATATCATCTCGAATTCAAGATTGCGTTGTTTTTGAGCTATTTTTATCTTATAACTGTGAATTACACAATCCATGTACCATACTCATGTATGTTCAAGGAATAAATGATTGATTGATAATATAAGAGGAGTACAAACTGACGGTTTTAAAACATTTTACTATAGTGAAAGTATTAGTTTCAATATTATTAGGGGATTGGTATTTTAAGGTTATACATTTAATGCACTTGAAGACAATAATTGGAAAGACTTGAAATTTTGAATTTTAAGAACTCAGAATTGATTGAGAACGTAGTTGAAAGTCAGATGTGCTCAAAATCAGCTGATTATCCTTTTTTGTAGCTAATATTATTTTTCTAATTACATGTTTTATCTCAATGCACGAATCGTAGAAGTTTGTTAAAGTTTAAGAAGTTTATTCTTCATATTGTTTTTTTATGATTTGCAGCAAAGAAAGTCTGACTTCTCAAGTTCCTAACTACAGCTAAGCTATAGACGTTTTTTTATACTAAAAGAACGAAAAAAGCTACTCTCATTACTGAAGGAGGCTCATCCGAAGCCATCTGACTTGTCAGCTCTCATTCAGAATCTTTCGCAATAAACATTCTCATCAACAATTTAGCGTGAGCTAAACGTCGTGCTGCTTCAATCCGTTTTCCTTCAGGTTTTTATTACTGTTTATCCTGAGAGACGCCGGAAAACAAGTAAGACGACGAAAGAGCTTATCAAAAGCATTTTAACTTCAACTAAAGCTAAACATGTTCTCGTCTCAAAATTTAAAAAAAAGCAAATCTTTTGTCTTTACGCGTGACTCAAACTTTTCCTGTCCCAATACTTCATAAGGCGCCACAGCATTGGCTTCGTCTTATGACTGCTGAAATGAAGAAACCTCTATGTCTTATTCTCTATGTTTATAAGCAGGAAAATAAGATATACAAAAACTCACTGAGTTATCTATTTTAATACTTTACTTTAAACTAATGTGCGTTGACGACTTGTGAATACTGTGATGTTTTCCACAACTCGTAATTTATTAATTTATTTTTTGAATGTAAATTATGATTTCAAGTTTCCAGTATCAAGTTTTACGAGTTTTGCTAGAGACCGTCTTCAACCAAGTTGAAGAGTGAAAAAATTAAGAGCGAAGGCGATTTCTTTTGGCTGTGACCATATGAAACGAAAAGTGACTCAAAAGCTGCCAGACTAACAGTCTGATGCTTTTTTATTGATACTTTACCCTATTGTCCGTATTCTGCTGTTCTAACTTGCTGATTGTTTTAAACTGGCTGAGAATGGCTTGTTTTTGAAGTGACATTGGAGAAAGTGTTTCCTTCTCGCATTGAAATAGGTAACTCAAAACAGACTTTTCTACTTGTACCTTTTGTATTGTATTGTATTGTATTGTTCATTCCATGTACTAAATGGGTCGGGAAGTAAAGGAAGAATGAGTTCTGTAGACATGGACTGTGTTTTAGTGTAAGGCACCAGAGAGGCTTTTGGCAGTAAAGCGGTTGTTTACAATGGAACTAAGTTGAACACAAACTTTAAACATTATAATTTTGAGTTTATTCCAGGACACAGATAGTTGAATAGATCAATTGAAGCATGAGTACATGAATATTTATTCAATATGCATCTTCATGTGTTCATTTCGTTAAACAAGCCTATCGAGACTTGCACATCGAACTTTCGCTCCAAGCCGCAAAGCATCCATGCTAGCTGTAAAATTTTGTGCTGACGCGCTTGTTTCGGAAGAGGGAAAGAGTTACTGAATTCGTTTACCATTGTTGACTAGCTTTAAAACCAGAACATTTTTTCGATTTAATATTTAACATACATCATCCTTCAGACACATTTTGCACTTTTATCCCCCTTTTGCCAAAATTTATTCTCTTACATTGATGTTTGTATTTTCCGCGACGACGAACTCTACTTTTGTACATATAATACATTTATCTTTCTTTTCGTTTTGGCATTTTTCTGAAAATTTCTACGAAGAGAACTGCCCATCCTTGTTCCTCAGAGTTACTAATATTGTCTCTTTCAATCTTTTCAACCTTAATTCCTCTCTTCCTTGGCAATCGTGAGCTTCCTAAAGTTGATCCTTTATTCGGTCATTTATCCTTCAACTGTTATTACCACAACTACTAATTTGAGCTTGGTCCAATGAAAAAAAGGATTTGAAAACTGTTCTAGAGACTTTCCTCGAGACGGATTGTCACTTGCGTTTTTGTTTTCTGTAAATCATACATTTTTTCAAACATTTCATGGGAAATACAGCAGAAAAAATTGGAAAACTTAAAATCAATATTTCTAAATAAAAAAAACGATTATTCCAAAATTAAAGCGTTCACTCACTGTTTTCACGTTGATAGGAGAAGATAATTAGGAAGAGAGTTTACATGTTTGCGTATTTTATAGTAGATGATAAACTATATCGCATACCGGAAGACTCATCCCTTTTTGAATTTTATTGTACTCTTACGGCTTTGTTTTGTATTTTCATCAACCCATTTTGAATCACTAAAAAGAGTAAAAAATCTAAGGAGATACATGCATGTAGAGAAAAGATGCATTCGACCATTGTTGTTCATCCTACGGGAGGACTTCAAAGTGAATGTCCCTCAACTAAAATAAAAAACCAAATTTTAACGGACTTAACACTTGAATGGCAATAAAAACATTTTTCAGAGTGAAAGCGAAGTCTATTTCCTGTCTTTCCGCCTTTCTTACTCCCTTCCATTAAATGATGTAAGGCGTTTTGCATTTCGCACTCAATCGCACATCACTCACTAAAACACGGCCTCGACTCTGGCCTTTTGCATTTCGCACTCAGAGACTCACTAAAACACGGCCTCAACTTATTCGTTAAAACTCCCTTCCCCCCTTTCTCCTTAGGGCCCCCCTTCCCCCCCTTTAGGGCCCCCCTTCCCGCTCCCCCCTCCCCTTTAGGGCCCAACCCCTCCCCCCTTTGCTTAGGTAGGGCCCTCTTCCTCCCCCCTTCCCCCTTTAGGGCCCCCCTCCCTTCCCTGTTTAGGTAAACCCCCCTCCTCCTCCCCCCTTTCCTTTCCCCAAAATTTATAAAGATAATTTTTTTTTAAAAAGGAAAAGAAAAGAAAGAGTAAGAAAAAAGAAAGAGAAAAAAAGAAAGAAAGAGAACAAGAAAGAAAAAATTGAGCCAGGCAGTTTTCAAGTTGAGTGATGTGCGATTGAGTGCGATTGAGTGCGAAATGCAAAAGGCCAGAGTCGAGGCCGTGTTTTAGTGAGTGATGTGCGATTGAGTGCGATTGAGTGCGAAACGCAAAAGGCCAGAGTCGAGGCCGTGTTTTAGTGAGTGATGTGCGATTGAGTGCGATTGAGTGCGAAACGCAAAAGGCCTGATGTAACTATTCTCCGCAAAGCCTCCTCCCAGTCTTATCCCACTCTCTCTTAAATGTATACCCTCCGGAGAAAAAGTTGAGCCTTAGAACAGAGTAATGTTCCAGCATATCTCTATTATAGCATATTTCGACAAAAGTTTTGATTAATTTTAAAAGTCAGCTTCCATGAGGAGATCGTGCGAAAGTTTTTTAGAAAGTATTTTTTTTGTAAAACCTGAATTTTGTATGAAGTAAACACAAGTTTACACGGTTTGAAGTGCAGTAATTATTTATATTTTGGTCCGAATAAGGAAAGGTAGGTGTTCAAAAAACAACCGGAAAACATGTTCAGTGTCATGACTGAATTTTAGAAAAGCTTGAAATCTTTATAAAAAAATATTTTTTTGTATAATCTTGCATTCATATACGTCTTCACGCGTTTGACTCAACGCTGTTCCGATAGTCTTCAGAGTTCACACGCGTTTGACTGGTATAATTACCTGTAATAATGTCACATACATAGCTAGAGCGATTTGGAGAACCATGAAATGAATAAAAGTTTATTATCAAAGCTCTTCTACCACGGACTTAATTCGATTTTGTTTAGCTAACAAGCGAACCTTTGCTATTGTCTTACCGCAAAGAACGGATACTTTTTGCATTTTTGTTGCAAAATTGGATTATATGACGTAATTTGATTATAAAAAAGAGAATACATCGGAAGTAGTCGAGTTTTGAAACTGCAAACAGTGTTTTTGATCATGACATCCTGAGCATCTTATAAAGTCATTCACTGTATCAACTTTCACTTAAGAATCGTATTTTGTCTCGCTGTTCCTTTTCTGTCTTCCAATATGTTTTAGAGTACGGCTTGTACATAAACACATTTCTTCTTTTGTTCGTGGAAAAGATAGGCCAGTTTTCTGTTCGCTTTTTAATTTTATCGACAAAATGGGGATTCCTTTATTTAGCATGCATTGGACACTTTGGGGCCGTATATTTCAACCATGAGGAAAATTTCCTGTTTCTACTCTCTCATATTGTCCATCAAGATTTAAAGAACGTGGAATGGAATGAACAAAAGAGCTTCATGTTCTATGAAATGGAAAATTTTCAATTCTTTATTCCGCTTGAAACAAAACATAATGTTAAGTGACGAAACAGATGACACTGTCACAAAAAAAGTGAATTCAGTGAAGGTTATGAAAAGTGAGATCTAAATATGACAAGAACAATGAGGAACATTTCATTTTAGGAAAATAGGAAAGCACACAAAAAAAGCAAAGAAAGCAAAGCTTGTATCTTCAGTTATGAACTATTCATCAGCAATTAAGAACTATTCATCCGCAATAATAACTTGAAATTCCAAAAATTCAACTCACTCTTTATCATTCGAGAGCTAACTGAGAACACAAATAAAATTGAAAAAAAAGAGGAGAAACAGAAACAAAACATTTGAAGAAACAAAGCACTTGAATTAAAAATGTATTCTAGAGTTGGTGACAATGGTCTCACAATCAAGCTTGATAAGTTCATTTCTAAAAATGCTAGAAGAGCTTGTAGAAACCAAAGAACAAGGTAACTTATTCCAGACATTAATCATTCTTGAGGCACAAGTGCTTGTTCTGCTTTGATATTTACACGGCAAGCATATTCTGTAGTTATTCGACTCTCTCAGCGAATAAGGCGATGGGCAAAGTTTAAACATATTTGAGTAATCTACTTGAATATTTCCGTGCAGACATTTATGGATGAACACAAGATCGGCCACATTTCTTCTATATTCAAGCGAGGAGATGGAAAGAAAATTCAGTCTAGCAACATAACTCATTTTGGGTAATCCGGCCCTTTGTAGTAACCTTCGTGTAAATGATCTTTGCACTTTTTCTATGCAGTTAACGAGACCGATAGTTACTGGGGACCATACCTCACTCCCATATTCAATAAGGGGTCTTATGTATGTGGTGTATATTCTGAGCAGAACCTTAATTGATTTGGTTTTAAAGGCTCTGAAGATCATGTTTATACATTTTTGGGACTTTAGGGAGGTTAGTTCAATATGTTTAGAGAATGTGATATCTTCCTGAAATGTAATGCCAAGATCTTTCACTAATGAAGTAGTTGGTATGATATTGTCTTCTAGGTTATATGTTACTTTTGGATTCCTAGGACCACAGTGCATGATAAAGCATTTTTGAGTTGATATCACAAGTCCCCAAGTCAGTGAGTAATCGGAAATGGAATCCAGACTTTTCTGAAGAGAGTCTCTGTTCTTGGAAAAAATTTTGAGGTCATCGGCATATAGAAAACCATGGACATCTGGCTCTATGTGCTCCATGATATCATTTATAAATATTGAAAAGAGGAGGGGTCCAAGGCAACTCCCCTGGGGAACACCACTGTTGTATACTTTAGGGCCTGATAATGTTTCTCCGATTGAGACTTTCGAGGACCTGCTCGTGAGAAAAGAACGGATAAGATAGAGGAGGTTGCCCGTTATTCCCACTTTTTCAAGTTTGTGAACAAGAAATCTTATGTTTACAGAGTCGAAAGCCCGTGAAAAGTCGACTAGACAGATGTCAAAGTCTATTTTTTTATTCTGAAGCGTGAGGTAAATGGAATGAGCCTCTACCAGGGATGTTACCGTGGACCGTCTCCGACGGAAACCATGTTGTTTGGGATGTAGTATGCCATTGGTTTCCAGATATTGATAAGTTATATTGAAGATCAGTTTCTCGAATACCTTTGACATAGAGCACACCATAGTGATAGGACGATAATTTTCGATCTGAGAGCGGGGCCCTTTTTTATGAACTGGTTTGATTATTCCTTTTTTCCAGGCCAGAGGGTAGTGCCCTAAGGTTAGTGAGTTGGTGAAAATGATTGAGAGAGGTATGGCCAGTGAGTCCAGACAATTTTTGAGTAGTCTACTTGGAATAAAGTCAGGGGAAGAGTTCAGTTTCGGAGCTATTCGTTTCAGAATGGAGTTCACCTCAAAAGGGGAGATGTCATTAATGTGGTCGAGGTGAAAATTCGGGCGAGAGATCTGAAGGGGTCCACTGATTGGTAAGGGTTGTAACTTATCAAAATACTCGGCGAAGTGAGTTGCTTGTTCGAAGGGGATAGTAGTTGGTTTATTGTTCACTATGAGAGCAGGAATAGATGTGTTGCTTTTAATGCGGTTGGATATAGTTCTGAAGAATACCTTATAGTTTCTCGGGAACTTAAGCTTGTCTTCCCTAAGAACCTCGAATTTGACTAGTTCTTTGTGAAGTTTCTTGGATGTGCGTAATGACGTAATGGAGAGAGGGTTTCGTTTGTTACTTCTCTGTAGGAAGCTGTATAATCTTCTTATCTTGGGGGGATATTTCAAATGTGTTTTGACATTCTTATTTTTTGGAATCCTATTATCCATTATGAATTGGATGATGTTGGTTAATTTATCGACACTTTCGTCAATAGTTAGGTTTGAGAGCATGTAAGTCCAGTCGATGCTAAAGAGGTCTGAGTTGATTATTTCCCAATCTGCCTTTTTCCAGTCTAACGATGAGCTGGTGCTTGTGATAATACGCTTGGCTCTATCTCTGATTTCAAAGTATATTGAGGCATGATCGCTGGTGGAGAAGGGAGGCCTGACAATACAGTCTTTTATGATATTTGAATTACAGAGCAGGCAATCGAGTGTATTTTGAAGTCTAGTGGGAGAAAGTACGAGTTGTTTAAGATTGTTGTCGCATGTCATGTTTAAGAATGCAAGAGACATACTACATGTATTGGGAGCGGTGAGATTTGCCCAGTCTATCTTGGGGAGGTTCATGTCTCCGCACAGAATGGTGGGAAATACTTCAGTAACATGAGAGGTGATAAACGAGCAGAGATCCTTTGTATTTTCTACTCCACAGCTAGGAGATCGATATATATTAATCAGTCTAATGGCCGAGAAAGCAAACGAGAAAGATGTGTTAGGATAAATGTCTATTACTAACCCCTCGCACTGAGCCTTGCTATATTGAACAACTAAAGATGAGGAGATGGCATTATCTACTAGAATGGCTACGCCTCCTCCTCTTTGTGCCAATCTGTCACCTCTGAATACCGTGAAGGGTAAACTATCGGTTAGAATGGAGTCGGGAAGCTCACTGTGCATCCATGTCTCAGATAGTAAGAGAATGTGATATTTACAGCAACGAAGAAGAAAATAAAGATCATATAGCTTATTCATCACTGATCTACAGTTGAAATACAAGCATTTGATTACTTCTTTTCTAGCTCTTTTATCCGACTTATCCTATGGTGAATAACGAGAGGTTTTCCTAACATTTCTTCTTCTGGAAACAAATTCGTCTGACTTTCTGGGGCATGAGGCAGATTCTTCGGCGTTTCTGGTAATGCGTCTGCTTCTGACTTGTAGCGGCTTCACTGAGCTTTCCGCCAGAGAAGGAAAGTCAGTTGAAGAAGCCTCGAATGTAGATGTCGACCGGGCCCCAGAGTTCACCAGCGAAGACGATGGCATTTGGGAGTGTTGAGTTGAACTGGCTAAGGGGGATAGTGACGAAGAGGCGGGAGGAGGGGAAATTGGTCGATAGGGTACTCGTTTGTAAGACTGGGCAAAACGAGGAAAGGCAGGGATTAGGTGAGCATCGACCACTTTGGCAGGGGGAAAAGATGGGTTAGTGGATATTCGGATGCAGTCTCTCTCGGCTTGAAGCTCTGCCGGCGAGAGGTCAGCTCGGGAGTAACATCCTTTAGGAAAAGGGTGTTTCGCCTTTCTGCAAAGTTCCAGAAAAAGGTTACGCTTTCCAAGCGAAGAAAACTCAATTTTCATGGGACGGCCATGAGGAGCAGAGAGACGTGGGCGATCAATTGGGTGACGATGATGATTGATATTACCCTTCTCTAGGTCGTCAATAAGGTCCGCTGAATTGAGTCTGATGATAAGACGTGAGATAAGATCTTTATCTTTGCAACACGTATCATCCTCTGACTTGCCTTCTGGAAGTCGTTACAAAAATGGAACGTTACAACTCAGAACTTAAATATGGCTATAACACGGCCGCGACGCAGTATACTGTTACTTTAAACAGACAGATTCAAGCAGAAACAGTTCATAGTGGACGCTTTACGAATCAGTTCTTATTTATCATTCCAGTCCTTTCTTAAAGACGCACCTGAAATGAATGTGCCGTCAATAACTGTTCCTTTTGTATTTATTTTTGATCATGCTTTTCTGACTATTACAGCGAATACCGTTCAATCAGGAATCACGACATTTTGCACCACGACATTTGCACCATGAAAACTCACACCTCAAATTTCATTATCGACATTTTTCTATGTATATTTTCATTGAAATAAATATGTGCTTAGGCTCAGAAAAATATCACGCTAACGAGGCCGTACGGCTTAGTACGAGACCGTATTCGTTTTGACCAGCGACATAAAAAAAATGGAGAAAAAATATTGCGAAATCCTGGTGCGAGTTGTCGCGGTTCGAAATGTCGGGATACGAAAAGCCATGGAACCGTTCAAACAAAGTGTTAGAGATGACTTGAAGAAAACGGTATTGAGAACTGATTAATCTCAGTAAAGAAAATCTTCCCAATGCTTACTCCCTCCTCGCGGTAAATTAGCATGAGCTACAGGCTCAATCTGGTCAATCCAGTTGCTTCTCCTTGGGTAAATGCTACTAGGTATAGCAGATGCGTCCAAGTATTACCTTAATTTATTCACCCTTCTGGTTCGGGTGAATCTGGCGTGGTAAGAAAAAAACTCAGGACTTTAGGTTAACGGTAAGCGTTACTCAGGGAAGCGGACACTACCTTTTCATCTTCAGACATCCGGAAAGGAGCCTTTAGAGAAAAAAGGTAAATAGAACGCGTCCCTATTGGTTACAGAACTTGTTGGTTACATATCAGAAACACATATAAAAATAGAGTTTGAAGTTATATATTTCAAAGTATAAAACGTTATGTGATGTTAAAATTACGTCTGAAAATAGTCGAGCCCTTGATGTATCCTTCTTTTCGGGAATGATGCACACAAAAAAAGTCTGAATAATCATACTTTCGAAAGTATGAAAATAGCACGGAACACTTTACAAGTATTCAAAATCAAACCGCATACAAGTATTACTATTCACTCTTTAAAAGCATGACTATGTATTAATAAAATGAAAATTAGCTAGGGATGAAAGTATACTGTCTTTACAATGAAAGTATGCTAAATATAATTTGAAAGTATGATGTCTATAAGAAGTAAATATAATGTTTCTTGGGTTTTCATTCGAAAATCTTTTTCGTTTCGTATTTTTTCGTGTTGTGTTGCTTTTTTAAGGTTTTCCTTTTTTACATCAACTTTTTTTTACACGAAGAACGTTCAATTACATGAAAATTTCAAAGAACTGTTTTTTATACAAGTCTAGTTTTTTTTAACGAAATTTCTCCTAGTTTTTTCTCCTAGAACACTACTTTGTAGAAATTCTCCTAGTTTTGAGCATATCCGATTATGTATGTGAAACTCAAGATTTTTCATATAACTAAAACAGAAAAAAACTGTACAGTAATGTTGCTGCTTTGTAGACAAGTTTTTTTTGAATCACCGACAAGTGTAGACGACTTACACATTAATTAAAGATACCCTTTTTAATTTATTTTAATTAGATTTTTTACTGTCTTTTATTCGTCGTATTCAACAGTTATTGTTCTCAGTCTATCATTTAAGTTGCTTCTCAGAGATTTGATTGGGTGTCAAAGTACTCCAACTGTTCGCTAAAATTAATAGTAGCCATACGGTATCTGAATATCAAAACTTGAAGTAAAGAAGTCAAAATACTTTCCAAAAATCAAAACAAAAAAGGATTTATGATATTCACTTTCATTTTCAGTATTTAAACGTTTCATATTCCTCTCAGAATATGAAAGTGGTTCCAAACTGAACGGCAAGATGGTGACTTTCTTTTGGAAAAATACCATCTTTATAAAACGCATAATTTTCCTTTTAAAAATTGAATATCAGGGTTGTTAGTCTGACTTTTGAATTTTAAACTTCATAGTTAAAAGTTTGAACTTCAAAAAAAAGTTAGTCGAGTGAAGTGTTATTTGCATTTTTGCATATACATATGTAAGTATGTATCTCGCGATGTCCAAAACTTATTGATAAACGCATTTTCTTTGAACTTTTTCTTACGCGATACATATGTATCACGAGAAAAATTGATGGTTCATGATGGGAAAGGATGAGTTTCTCACTAAGGAAAACTATCTCGTAAAGCTAACATGGGTCTTCATCACTGCATTCTAACTTTTTTCTATTTTAAGCGAATAAAACATTTCAAAGGCTAGTTTTTCTTGTACTGATAAAACTTTCTTACATTTTGGGGAAAATCTTCGCAATAAAAATTTTCTTCTTTATCCTACCAGGAGCTATGACCTTATTCATTATTTATTTTATCGACATTTTACAATGGGAGGTTATGGTGAGACACATTGTAAATGATACATACATAAGTAAATGATACATACATAAGTGTATTTCACTCGAGATTCCATGAAACATTCTTGAAACCCGTAAAGCGAAACAATAGAATCTAGAAGTGGAAGAAGTACATTAAATTGCAATACCATTTATATTTGTACGAGTGGGGGAGGTGTGCTTGAAAATGCGGGATTTTTCAATAATAGACTATATTATTGAAGATCTTCCAACCCATTTTAAGGTCTGCAATCACCCTTCTTTCAGCTAAAGTACTCAGGCCAACTATATTCAGACGATATCTATAAGATGGAAGGCTGAGAGAGTAATCTGGCTGAGGGAAACATCGATAAAAGAGAATTCTGGAAAAAGATCTCAAAACCTTCTCTAGGAGATCAGAACTTTTTTTTTCCTGCTTTTTTCTTTCTTGATCCTCTTTCAAAAGCGATTTTGTGGATACGAAGATACTATCGCTACGAAACATGTATGCATTTGTTTTTTCTTCTGCTAAAACAGTGCGTTCAGAAAACTGACTACGTTAACCTACAAGTTCCACTGTAGGAACGAAGCTCAGCCTAAAACCTGTAAATATTCCATCCTCCCACTTTCCTCTGAACTGATGAGATCCGATTCGGAGCTCCTTTCACCCTCATGATCTTCTTTTGAGGTATTCCAAAGCTCCGTTCAACCCTGAATTCAAAGTTTTTGGTTATTTGAAGTTTTCTACGACTACTTTTGTTCTGGACAGAGATGTTCTTATTCTTTACCAATGTGATCAAGCAAAGCTAATCGAGCAAAAAAAAGATAAAAAAATTACTTTTGTTATTAGGATAACTGTGATGAATAGTTGAAGTCGAATCCTCCCGCAAACCGTTTTTTCAGCTTTTTAAACTTTGGGTCGCTCGAGTAGAACAATAATAGACTGCTTTTTTCGCCAGAGGTCTCTGTTATTATGAGCTTGCGAAAAGTACATCTCTCTTCTTCTCTTATCGCCAACACGTCTTTTAGGTAAATGAGTCTCATAACATTCATTCTTATATGAATAATGCAGATAATCCCGTCCGTTGAGCTTTCCACCCACGACGGCTTGTCTTCTTTATGGGATAGCCTTCTGAGTGCTCCGTTACTTTTCTGTATAGACATTCTTCACGCTCTCTCTCTTTTTCTCTTTCTTTCTTTCTCATTATCTTTTTTCTCTTACTCTCTCAATCTTCCAATCTCTTGCTTTCCACCTCGTTTTCTCTCAAGTTCTATTTGATTACGGCATTCTATTTATCTTGCTTCCTTTTTTTCTTTTTTTCTCTCACTCTCTCCGTCAATCAGAGCCTAGTATAGTACATGTTTACCGAACATATAAATTTCTTTGTTATAGTATGAAACCAAGTTTTTCGATGTGTATCCGAGGTGTAATTGTATAGAAGTAATTAATAATAATGTATAGTTTGCGTAATTCCATAAGCGATGACACGTGAACTGAGTAATAACGCTCTTCCTTGGGGCAAGCTTAGAACTTAGACATCGAGTCAAAAAACGCCATGCCTCCCGTACGCGTGCGTCATTTTTAAATTGGATGGACATACTAGAGTCGCTCGAAAGTAAAAACTGGTAAAAACTGATTGAGCAGGAAAAGTATCACTTCTAGTTTGATCCGGAATCGTCTATTCCTTAAACTTGAACACTTCCTTTACTTTTTTAAAATTTATTTATTTTGCTGTCCAATCAGAACAATCGGAAAACTATGAACAAACGATATTCTATCTCAAGGCACAGTCGTTTGTTTTTTCCCGAGTAACAATCCTTTAAATAGTTTTCTGGTCAATTAAGGAGAACATCGGGAAAATATAGCTCAAATCTGCGAAGCATTAAGACCTCTCTTTTGAATTCTCAGGTGCAAACTCCACACTCCATGTAAAAAAGTTAGTAATTTAGCTAAAAGGAAGTAGCTCAAAGCAGAACTTAGGCTAAACGATCTGAATCAAACTTTCTTGACGCTATCAATACGAATAAATATGAAAACACGCGATTTTGATCTTTCACGAGTAATAGATAATACTATCAAAAGTCGCGAAATAGGAACAACAAAACTTGTTCCTCACTTCCTGGACATTTACTGATTTCTTGTTGCTCTCAAAGTATGTTCCTGTTCTACCGATATCAAAAACTTGTTCGAGTCGAAGCGTCACAGTTCAACTATTTCTAGTTTTTTTTTTAGAAATTTGGAAACTATTCTATTACTGCTGGTAGTAATAGGACAATATCCAAATACCAGCAGTAATATGACAGTATACAGCGTTCACGCATTGAAATGAACGAGTGAAATAATATGGGAAAGCAAACCTTTTCTCGAAAAAATTGAAATACAAAAAAGTGAAAACTTCATCGATGAATAGTTTTTTCTTTCTTTAAAGTTTTTAAAGAGAACTTCCATTTCACTATTAATTTTTTTCAATAACTAATTCGATTTGATTCACAATTTTGGTGATCAGTGTCTTCGTACATCTATTACTAATGTTCAGAAAGATCCGATTAATTTTTTTTGAGTAGATGTTCCAACAAGAAAGCTGGACATTTTTTAAAGCCAAGTTAGATTTAAGTGTGACTGTCGTAGCTCAACCAGTCCATGTATCAATTACAAGTTTTCCAATAAAAAAAATGAAAAAATCACTATGAGAAAATCTCACACGCGGCCTTTTAAAACGTTCGTGCTCTATTCAAGAAAAAAACTTCTGCAGAATTACGTCACGCGCCAATATTTGATTGTTTTACGAGTACTTGGAAGAGAACAGCATAATAAATTAGGTAGTAAAGTCTACTCTTGGAGGTTTTTGCGCATGTTTAAAGCTTTTTTGAAGGGGCAGAGGGTACCATTAAAAATTTAGTATTTTATATAATTATGATGTACATACATACACGCAAGTTATTTTGGATCCATGACACTTTGTTACACGACAGTTTGTTACACGACACTTTGTTACAGGGGCTTTTGTTTTTTAGTGTGTTTTAACTACTGTATGAATCGACAAAAAGTCAAGAAAGGGAAAAATTTTTCATGCGGTCTCTTTCCTAAGCCGTACGGCCTCGTCAGCATAGATTTTAAATAAGCCTAAGCGAAAAAATCTGTGAAGGGCGTGTAACAAACTGTCGTGTAACAAAGTGTCTTGTAACAAACTGTCGCGATACCAAAAAATCACTGCATATACCATACAATTTAGGTAACCTTGAGTTCTTTTGTGTAATAGTTTTGCTAGCGATATCGATTCACTTTTTGTAATTCTGATTTACTCTTTTCGAAGTGTCAATGTTGATTGCCCTTTCTCTCATTCAACTCGAATGTTGTTGACCTTTCCTTAATAAAACAAAAAATCAATTTTAACCATGATAATTTCTGATAGTTTCTGCGCTGAGTTTATTTATGAAGACTGCTCATAAAGTTATGTGATTATCCTAACAGTAACCCCCGATGGTTTTTGCTAAAATTTCTTAATCTTTCTCTGTAAACTGCTTCATTAACTTAAAATGTGGGTACACTTTTTTCTTGAGAAGTAATAAAGCATTCAAAAAAAGTATTTTCAAAGTAAGATGAAGAGAGCAGTAATTCCGAGCAATTATTCGTCTATCCTTTAAATTCCGTGAATGGCTAATGAACGATGGTGTTTTTATTGATTAGCAATCACTTTCCAACAAGAAGTCCCAATAAAAATTACTGTAATTTATTGACAATCAACGGAAGTTCGTGGTGAGACAATTGAACGTACGAAATTACTGTCTTTTTTTATCTTACGCTAGTTAATAACTCAGATAATCTTAATTTTCAAGCAAGGCCTCTCCTAATTATAGGTTCAAGTAAGCTTTTCCCGGCCTTCTTTTTTTTTTTTTCGAAAACCAGATTGTGAAGCTTATGAGCTGACTTCTTTTGCATAAAATAAATATGCCAAGTCGATTAATTCTATTTTAGTGAGCTGGATTGTTAAACAGCGGTTTATTCAGTGTTGAACCGAAAAACTGTCAAAAGTCGAATGAAAAAAGAAAACTAGCTTCTTTTCTGCTAGAATTAATAAGATTCAATGGACAGCCTCAAGGCTACACCCTTCTTTTTTTTTACAAGACATCACCTTTCTGCTCCAGTTTTATTGAAATTAGCTTCTATCATTAACACCTTCCCTGCCTTTTTTCCTGCTTAACCTTTACTAAATTAATCATAAACACAAAAGTTCAATCATGAGGCTTCAGAAGACTCAGCAGAGAATATAAAGAGCCTTTTTATGAAGATTTGGTGCCTTGAATCCTCTTTCTTCCATCTTTCCATGTCTCGAAATATTGGTCTCGTCTACTTTATAAAGGTAATGTGCCATTTTTACCAACACAAAACGCATAGTATTTGTCTTTTCTGCACCGAAATAGACCAACTGCCACTTACAGAGTTGAGCCACTGGTGATTCTAGCCTAGTCATACTCTGTTGAACCAATAGAATTCCGTGTCGGTTCACCATTCATGCCGATTAGTCATTTTTGATGTACTAAAGTAGTTTTAATGATTCCATGACGCTACTAATTTCGGCTTCCGCCATCTGCATTTATAATAGGATTTTTCTTCTGCTGCGTACATACCTCATTTATGCAAATCTCTCTTGAGTGGAACTAAAAAGTAACAATATTTCCTTAAACTTGTACCTCTCTTCGTGAAGCAGAAGAGATGATCTCAGAATCTCTCTAGATGCACTAGATTTTTGATGTTGGAAGAGTCACTGAAAGAGAATGGCTTGACTGCGGCCAAGTAGGGCGTTCACCATAAAACATAGTTTTGCGAAAAAAAATAGTGAAGAGTTGAAGACATCTCGTTCTAGACACAGATGAAATTTTATGTTCAAAATCTTGAAAAAACAAAGAAAATTTGGTTCGGTTAGCAGATCATTCTTTACTACAAATTCGATATGAGATAAGGGGCTATTGAGTTTTTATTTGTCACTCTCTTACAATTTAGCAGGAAACGCGCTTGCGCTAGGATAACAACAGCTAGGTTCGATACCCTTGCGATGGAGTGTTTATTTAACGGTGTATACAGTCATATGTATTTCCCTGGCTAGTTTTTAGTGACTAGTTTGAACACGAGTCATTCGCTAGAGAGCGCCAAGAAGGCGACTGAAACCTTATCGTGTCTGGTATTTTCAGTAACGAAGCATACACTGGCGTATGAATTTTCAAAAGTTCTTTTACTTCTCATGGTTGGTTCAAGTTTTTCACTTTTTTATTTAATGAAAAGAGGTTAGACGAAAATCTGTGTCGTGACTGAAAATATCGTGATTCTTTCAGAAGCACGCTCTTTATATTCAAATCTTAATACTTATTTCTATATTAGAAGATTATACCTCTCTTTAATTTATCGGAATGATGCTTTCATTCTTGAGTGTTCAAACACATTGTGGTCTGCGCTCCTTTAATTTTCTTAACAGTGTCCTATTTAAAGATCTTTAGTCCCTTGAAGTTTTCCGCCCGCCCACTTCCTTCGAGCGATAAGGTTAGTCCAGCCTTTGGCTCGATTTGAGCCCTTCAAAGCCGTCTCAGCCGAACCATATTCAACTTCACCGTGTTTGCTCAGTTTTGCATAGTAAATGCATCCGAAGAATCCGGAGAATAGATCTTCTAAGTAAACGAACTAGAAATGCTTGAATTCCCGGACATTTCCAAGTAAACGCTTAGTCTAAAAAAAGAAATGATGTTATTAGTTTTTTTTCTCGACGTCTCCTTGTTGCAGAATACACTTTCCTGTGTCTATCTGTCTTCTTCTGCAAAAAAGCTGTCAAGAACAAGAAGAGAACCCCGTTTCCTATCATTGTCTGTGAATAAATTGGGATGTATCCGTATGAGTGAAAAACACAAACACTTTTGTGTTCACTTATTACATAGTTGAGAACTTCTTCTGTGATGCGAGATGAATGATTCTGTCTGGCAAGGATGATAGATAATTTTGCAAACCGCGTTGTTCAACTTAATAACAAAGTTTTCTCATTAGAATATTTTCTTAGATCGTCGTCCAACCGATTTACCCGGTAAGATTTTCGATGATCGCAAAAAGTGAATCTGAACAAAAAAAATTTTTAAGAGTTATTTTGTTTTGATTAATGGAATGGGAGATGCATCCCAAAAATTGGAGTGTCGCCATTTAATTTATTCTTACTCTCGATTAACTGGTCACTACTTGGGTTACTGTTTGAAGTGCACATAAAATTTTTTTTAATGATTTCATGAATTTATGCTAAAATGGATAAATCAGAATTATGAATAGTAATAAATTAAATTATGCTAATCGCGGTTGAGAGAGATTTTATGAATTTATGCTCGCGATTTACCAGCCTCCTCTGCCGTGTATAGAAAACATGGAAAAAAATTCTCTCGCTCTCGCTATGTCTCTTTCTAATTGGTCAGTGTTGTCTCTCGCTCTCACTGTTTCATTCAGCCTCTTAAGAGCTTCTCGCGTAGAGTGACTCAACCCCGGTTTACATAGGTTGCTCTAGCTCTATGAAGACTGGTCATCTCGCTTTGCCCACAAATTTGCATGCACTCGATGATGTAATGTGAACTGTCCCAGTCTTCCTTAAAGGAAGGCATTGGAATACTGAATTTGCTTAACGCTTCACTTTCTCCATCAAGGGATTGAAATGACGCATAGTTTGCTTTTGAAAAGCGTGTGAGGCCCCGCAGTATGGGTGTTGTGTCATTGCGCTCACCGATCGGCAATTACCGAAAGACGCTCACCGATCGGCAATTACCGAAAGGCGTGTGAGCGTGCTTGAAGAATGCACTATTCGCACCAAACTCAAATTGTTCATGACTACACTTTCTGCTCACAACTATATATTGTATAGGTTCAATTGGGTCAGATGAGAGTGGCGGCATTTTTTGATACGGTCTCGTAAGCCTAAGCCGTACGGCCTCGTTAGCGTAAACTTTTTCCTAAGCCTAAGCTTTTTTTAACCTTAAAAGTAGTTTTTGACGTGAAAATATTTTTTTAATGTAAAATTGATTTTCTGTAAATCTAAATAAGTTAGATGTATGACACATGGAACTTCTGGTAGAGGGGCCTAAACGTGAAAAGTGCCTAAAATCGTTCTAAATTGAGCTGAAGCGAATCATTCGAAAGCTGTTTGAAAGAATCTTGGCATGAAAAAAAAAACTTGAAAATGAAAATTAGTCAAGTAGTTTGAGCAGAAAGTGTAGTCATGAACACTTTTAGTTTGTGTTTGGTGCAAGTAGTGCATTCTTCAAACACGCTCACACGCCTTTCGGTAATTGCCCCCCGATCGCTCATTCCGATACAGTAGTTTAGCGAAAGTGCAAAATTCGTTTGCCAGGGTGCAACAATCGAAATTTATAAATAGTCATAAATTGTATTTATATGTGCATAATTAATTAATAATTAAAAATTTTATTGTCATCATTACATGATTATACAATTGATTGCACAGTAAAAATCAAAAACAAATATAATTTACAATGGCAAAATAAGAAGTAGCAACTGGGCTACTAATAATTAAACAACTGACGAGAAAAAAAAATCAAAAATTCACTTCATTTAAGAACTTCCTGGCCTTGGGAAGTGATAAGCTAAAAAACTAACAGGAAGATCATTCCACTCTCTAATTATCCTATAAGGAAAGAATGATTGAAATCGATTTAAACGGCAAATAGGCATACGAAGTTTCCATGTATGACCACGGGTGAATCTACTTCTAGGAGCAAGAGGAAGGATCTCGCCAATAGGAATGTCTATGTTGTGATGTACTATTTTATAAAGTAGCATCAAATCGTTTGTCAGTCGACGTTTTCTAAGGCTCAAGCTTCTTAATAATTTCAATCGTTGACTATAAGGGATATTCATACAGGCACGTTTGAAAATTTCTCTAGTAAATTTCTGCTGAACTTTTCTATTTGCTTAGAATGGGTTATGCTTCTAGTGTTCCAGATCTCGCAAGCATATTCCAGTATTGGTCTCACGTAAATCTTGAAAAGATTCATGAGAATGTTGACGTTCAGAGTGCGAAAAGATCTTAGTATCAGGAATGTTATAGAAGAGGCTCTACTACACATACTCTTTACATGCGCTTTGAATGAAAGATCACTCGAAATTAAAACCCCTAGATCTCTAAACTGTTTCACTTCCGGAAGAGAGTGACCATTCACAGAGAAATTGAAATCAGGATGTTTAATTCCCAATCGCATGTAGCACGCTTTACTTGGAGAAATAGTAAGACCCCATGAGGAAGACCAAGTAGAGAGAACATCTAATGCTCTCTGCAGCAGAGATGCGTCATTCATAGTGAACAGTTTGGCATCGTCGGCATAAAGAGTGCAATGAACGCCTGCTGGAAGTGACTGAGGAAGATCATTTATATAAAGTAGAAACAATAAGGGCCCTAGGACAGATCCTTGAGGAACCTCAGAGAGAACAGGATAGGAGGCTGAGAAAGATGAAGCTACCATCACAGCTTGCGTTCTTTGAGTCAGGAAAGCTTTGAAGAAATTAAGCAGGCATCCTGTTATACCAAAAGAGGATAGTTTTAAAAGCAAGGAGTTGATGGGCACAGTGTCGAACACTCTACTGTAGTCTACGAAGACAGTGGAAATATATGAAGAACTGGACTGATTAAGAGTCTTGTGCCACTTAGAAATTGACATAATCAGTGCTGAAGAGCAAGATCTTTGTGAGCGAAAGCCATGTTGGAATGGGCTTAACAAGTTGTTTCTGTCCAGATAAGAGTAGAGAGAAGAACATACTATCTTTTCTAGGACTTTACTGGTACAACAAGTCAGAGAAATCGGCCGGTAATTGTTTGGATCGCTCATGTTCCCCTGGATCGCTCATGTTCCCCTAATTTATTTATTTTTTAAAAGTTTTATTTATTTTTAGTTTTATTTTGTTTTTTTTATGACTGTTCATGAAGTTTTTTTGTGTGAGCTGTCCATGCATTTACAGAAAGAATGACTAGAAGAATGGAGAGATCAACTGTGCGCAGCGCATAATATTTTTGTTAATTTTTGAAAAACTTTTTGAGTATTTCAAAGTTTTCAAATTACAGATGGCTATGGAAAGATTTGTCTTCTTTGTGATCTTCTGCATGGTTGCTCTCTGTTGCGCGTTTCCTTCTCGAGGTGAGCTTCAAACTCCCTATCACTATTCCTTTTAATCGTCTTCATGAGAGGCTGCTCAGAAAGAAAGTAAGGGAAAGAAGAGTAAAACTTTTCTTTCGGTCATTTCATTTCTTTCTGTCATTTTCTTTCTGTGATCTCAGTTCAGTCAGTTTTTGTTGGAACAAAGCGTCATGTTCCTTAACCAACCGCTTAGCACAACTTGATTATGAACGAAAACGATTTACTCACTTTATTTTGTAACGACTTTTGCTCTCGATTTGCTCCTCTCACGCTTCTCTTGAATAAAAAAACACGTACAAAAAAAGCAACGATCGCACGAGGATTTGACAGAATAAAGGAAAATAAGGTTTTTAAGTACCCAAAATGAACGCTCAAAGACAAGAAATTGGCTTTAAGGAAAACTAATTTTCACTTATATGTATGTACTATTTTTTTCTTCTAAAAACGGAAGGTCAGATTCTAGGATATGGATAGTTTTTTTGGTATTTCATTCTGTTGAGGTTGAACAGCATTCATTCATTCATTTTATTCCTTTGCACATGGTTGATATACAATGGATAACTGTCACAGGGTGATTCAGTTCGAGGCAATAAGATAATACATATGTACATTAACCGTAATTTTTGCATTTAAATTACAATTGATCGAGAAGTTCAAGGTGTGAGTTCATAAATAATATTTGGTGAGAACTACTCAAATACTATGTGAGTCTTAGTTTAGAAGAGGGTACAATTACATCCATTGGTAAACTAAGAAGAGCATTTTTGAATTGTGACGAGGATGGCATTGAAACAAGAGGCGAGGGCAGAGAATTCCAAATGTCAATACGGCGAGAAACACACGTATTATGACCTTCGGGCATTTTAAAGGGCAGTATAACTCTGAGAGTGTGGGAGATTCTTTGGCTATAGGGGGAAGGCCTGATTACAAAGAGATGTGTGGTTCCAAGCACAACGTTATTGTGGATGGCTTTATGAATGAAAGATAGGTCAAGTATGGTGCGCCTCCAAAGTGGTTAGGGTTAATAATTTAAGACGGGCAGAATAATTTTGAGAGATTTGGCCAGCTCTAGCGAGAATCCGTCTGGTAAAGTTTCTTTGTACCCGCTCTATGTCGTTAATGAGACCGACAGAGACATTCCAGAATTGGTTGAAAGTAGGTTTTGTATGCGCGAAGTAAGACCGGGATGAAGGAGGTTTTTAAAGACATAAGAAGCATGTTAATAGCTGTTCTGGCTTTTTGAACCATGGTAGTAATGTGATGGTTAAATGAGAGAGAAGATTCGAAATGAATTCCAAGGTCTTTAACAATTGATTGTGAGGGCAGGGTGTGGTTTTCTAAGGTGTAGGGTAGATGAGGGTTGTTAGGTCCGCAATGAACATTAAAATAATCACAAGGCTAGCGCAATAATACCACATTACCAATGGCTTTTAGTTTGCTTAGCGAAAACATTTCATTGCTTTTAAATGTTTCAGCAAGATTTGCAAATGAAATCGAAGAGTTTCCTGGATACTTCCAACTCAAGCGGGACTACGGTTCGGGTTAGCTTCTGAAAATTTTCTCAATCACAAAAGGTTTAAGAAGAATTTGTGCTGAGTTAAACGCATTGGATTGAGAATCCGGTAGACGATACAATTTGATCTGTGTCTTCCCTTGTTGATGCGTTGTTGAGAAGTTCTCAACAACGCATCAACAAGGCAAGACACAAAAGGTTTCATTTGAAAATGGGAAATTGCAATTTCAATTCCAAAAAACACTCTTTTGCTGTGATGAGAGAAAAAAGAAGGTTAAACACACTATTTGTAAGAAAAGCACGTAATTAGAAAAAAAACAGTGAGAACCTTTCTTCAAATTCATCAGAATATAGAGACAAATCGTTCATTTTCGAAATTCTCACTGTTCTACTTTATTCATCGTAACTCTAGAGATGAAACGAAAAGCATAACATAAATATATGTGTTTTGACCTTTTTACTATAGAACTTTACTTCTAAAAACTAGGTGATCAGTGTTTTGAAGTCTTGATTTTCATTTTATTTATCTTTAATGTTCTTAATCTATTTTAGACAAATGATGTTCTGTTTTCAACTTTCTCAAACTCAATACGAGTAAAAGACAACTCCTGATTTCAGGTTCCTCCTACCCACACATTCACCAGAAGCTTCTACGTGCTATTCTCAACTCTCGGAGATATTGATTTTACTCAGGAATTGTGTCGATTGTTCTGATGTTTTGTTGAATCTCATTTTCTTCTGCTAAGAAAAAGGCACATTCAAATGTAACTTTTGTAATATAATTTTTATTTCTTTTCAAATTAAGTCAAAATGAAGGCGTTGTCAAATAGAAAAAAAAACGAATTCGTTGACTCCTTCTTCTGAGCCTCGTGTATGAATAATTGTAATTAAAATACGATTTGACATCTCAAAGATAAAAGTGGCATGGTTAAAAAGTGAGAAAACGGCAAGCACATGCCTCATTTACTACGTATATTCGTTTACAGAGCAGTGTTGATTCTTGTTTTGCTGGGATAAACATCATAGCACTATGCAAGACATGAAGATCGATAAAATTGTTGAAATGACGCATAAAAAGTTGATCAGAGGGTAAAAAAGTTAACCAACCTATCTCGTTTGTACCGGGAGTGAACGTGTTACCACTTCATTAGCGAGAACACATTGCTAATAAACGCGATAATGCTCTATAAAAGAATCATTGTTCTCTTGAAAGAGACAGTTTGTCTTTTACAATACAAGAAAAAGAACTGAGCTTCCGTTCAAATTCAAATGAACATAAATACTTGAAGCTAGCTGATAAGTCGCTGAGGTTCAATAAAAAATCGATGTCCCTGCCAATGCTCCACCGAATCTTCAAGTTAGAGCTTCAGGCAGTTAGATAATTAAAACGCGAGTTTTGAGAGAAAATTGAAACATAAGTTTTAATAAGATGCGTACGCCTTCGCTTTATTCTCGATATACTTTGAACGAACGGAAAACTTAAGCAGGAACTGAAAAAAAAATTCATGAAAAAACAAATTTTGCTTTGATAGACGTTATGAAAAGATAAAAAATTTGATATATAAAAAAACGTTATAAAAAATTTCAACTAATTTATTTTTCAAAAAAATCAAATCTTGTAAGACTTTGATAATTCGGGGGAGAGAGAGGGAAAGAGAAGAAAAGAAAGAAAGAAAGAGAGAGAGATATATATATAGAGAGAGCGTACCCTGCCGCGTATATACTTTGAATGGACATTTGATGAAAAATACGATTTAAATAAACGAAAAAGCAAGTTTATGTTCATATATTACTCATGATCAGGATCATAACAACAACAGCGAAAACAACATCACGACTAGGATGAGCTCTTTTTCAACACCAAGAAGGTATCATTCTTACTCCTACAGAAAATCAGTTCGTTCTGCACTCGCAAGCGGTAGGAGGTCGTAGGAACAATTGGAAAATAAATTCTCCCCTGCTAGCAGAAAAACCGAGGTTCCCATTGCATGGTCACAGAAATCTTTCATGAAACTCTGTCGAGTATTGATAAAACAATCGCGGACGGGATCAAACTCAGCCAATTGTCGTTTCAACCAGGCGTGCCTCTGAACTATTTTACTGAGCACTTGAAGATGTATCAGTTGATTAATTACAGAATTTTGAATAAATCACGTGTTTGGGTGTTTTTTAAGGTTTGTGAAGATAAAATCTTCCAAAAAATTTGTTTTAGCATATCTTGTATGGAATTAAATTAAAGGTTTCGATAGTTATAGAGCGACCGCTATGAAATGGTTTTTATTGGTCTGACTCGGAAATTTCTATACTTTACTTCATGCTCAAGAAACTTTATAGGTTTAGAAGCAAACAAGTAAACGCTAAAGCTCACAAGAATTCTCGTTTAAGGTGAAATGATTCAACTGATGAAACAAAAATTTTTAGCCGAAAAAGGTTCCAAAATTAATTAATAAAAAAAGTAATGATAATTTACTAATATCTTGAAACAGACTAATCACAGACTAACGTATTGTAGCACTTCGATATAAAAAAGGTTCCTAGTAGAAAAAGAGTTTACTTTACAGAAAAAAATTCCCAGAGCCGAGAAACTTTCCCGAAAAATTCGTAACTTTGTTTCCAGATTTAAAATTGTAATTTATTACAATTTTTTGCTGGATGATTGTGACTATAACGTTGTTTGCTGTTATTGAATAAAAATTTGTTGATTCAATCATAAAAAAATTTGACTCCAGAAAAAAACAAACAAAAAAGAATCTCGACACAAAAATCTAGGAAAAAAAAGAAACGGCATACTTCTAAGTATGGCCTGCAATACTTTGATTTCAAGAGAAAAAAACTTTCGAGGTATGAAAAAGAATACTTTCGCGTAGTATCCCGACAAACAATGGTATGCCTAGATTACTTTGATTCCATGAAAAACCATATTTTCGCGGTATGAAAGGCAATACTTTGAGAAAGTATTCCTCGGAATACTTTCAAACGTATCGTTACGCTTCCCATGCTTTGCTGGTATGACTTTCATGTAAAAAAGTTTTGTGAGTAGTTCAAATATGGTAATTTGCTTTTTTATAACCCTACCTATTCATAACAGAATTGTGTCAATGAACCGTAAGTTATGCCTTGTTTTATTGTTGTAATTGAATGTTTGAATTATGTTTGTTTGTTTGCCAGTTAGTAATTTATTCTACTAGTTTGCTTTTTAGTTAAGTTGCTATCATTTGAACTCTTATTCCTTCATTACGATCTGTCCAATATGTCATTGCCTTGACCACTAAGAAACGCGACGCGAGAGGGGTCGCGTTTTTGAAGAGAGTGATCAACGGGAGCGAGGATTTTAGGATTTGTTTTGTAATTTGGCGAGGATACAGTAGCGGCGTGAGTCTTATTTGACTGCGTCCGGTACAGCTCCAGTTGTTCTGCGGGTTCCACGAGCTCTTAGGGTGACTGGAATGTCTAAAATAGAGACCGCAATAAAAATTTTAAAAATGATCAATTTGATAAAAAACGTTTTTTTTTAAGCTTTAAAATAAATAAAAACGGTTTAAAATATCACTCAATGTCACACCCCGTCACAAAATGGAGGAAGGAGGAATTAAGTTTGCACGCAATTTTTATTACTTCAAACGGTCCCGCCTTAAAGTGGCTAAAAAGGCGGCGGATTTGAAAATAATTTTAAAACACGCTGCGCGTGCGCACGTGCGCGCGCGCTTTTTCAAATTTTTAATGAAAATGCGATAAGGGCCGTTTTTTCACTTTTTTGTTTGCGATTCGCAATGCATTGGGCATTGAGAGCAATGCGTTGAGAGAGAAAGGGTAAGAATAAGAAAAAGTGGATGAGAGAGAGTAACATTGGCAGAGAGCGATGTAGAGAGAGGGAAAGAGAGAGGTAGAGAGACAGAGGAAAAGAGCGAGTTAGAGAGAGATGGGAAAGAGCGGATTTGTCTACGTCTCGAGTGCGTCTCGCGTGCTCGAGTGCGTCTCACGTGCGTGCCTGCGCATCCTAATCAAAATTTTGCGGGCTGGCTTTGTCTATCGAAAGTGGTCGTCTGACGGGGGGTGCAATGTGAGTTCGCAGTTCAACTTGGGCACCACCAATGCGCTATGTCAGAGTATGCCTAAAACACGGGCTCAGCCTTTATCAATCTTTTGAAAGTTCTAGTAGGTCAATTCAATTCAATTCATTTATTCCATGCAAGAACAACAACTTGTAATACAATTATGAATGGTAGTTCCAATTAGCATGGACGCGTAGGATAGGGAGACAAAGAAAGAAAAAACAATCATTCATTCAAAAGTGCTGAATGGCATTCAACTAATCCAAATATCATCTAAGAAAAAAAAATGATATGAAATAGCGTCTATAATTATTTATAATCAGAAGATTGTGTCCTATACATATGTATGTAAATACAAATAATCGTCAATCTGTTACACTCGGACAAGGAAGCACAACTTCAAATGGAATTTTTTTTAGTCTTGTCGCAAAACTTGAAGAACTTTCGATTACAACGATATCTTCCGGAAGGGAGTTCCATATTGCTATTGATCTAGAGACAAACGTAGACAACCTAGCCGGGTAAACGATAGGCAGACGAATTCTGAGAGAGTGCGCTTGTCTTGTATTATACTTGGGGGGAGATAAAATGTATAGAAAGGAAAAATCGAGAGAGCATTTGTTATGTAAACATTTGTGCAAAAAACATAGATCTCTGAATGCTCGACGATATTCTAATGACTCAGTTTTGAGCAGTTTCAATCTCTGAGAATAAGGCAGGCTTACATTACCACATCTATAAAACAGCCTTCTAGTAAAATTACGTTGTACATATTCTAAATCATTGATGAGGTATTTCGTGGTAGGGGACCAAATTTCAGTCCCGTATTCGAGAATCGGTCTAACGTATACATTAAAAGCAAGCATGAGCATTTCGCATGATTTGGTCTTGAAAGCCTTCAGAATAAGGTTTGCAGTAGAAGAGGCTTTTTTACAAATCTTCTCAATATGAGAATTGAAACGGAAATCATGAGTTAACAAAATCCCTAAATCTTTAACCTGGTTGGTAACAATCAATGGAATATGGTTGATAGAGTAGGGGTGAAACACCGATTGCTTGCCTATATGAAGAACAGTACATTTAGAAGTTGATAGAGTAAGGTTCCACTGAGTGCACCGCTCAAATATATTGTTGACTGCTGTTTGTAAGTCATCTGAATATAAGGGTACTTGAGCTAGCAGCTTAACATCATCGGCAAAAACACTGAAGCGAATAGTAGCAGGGATAACTTTCTTGATGTCGTCAATGAACAGTAAAAACAACAACGGGCCTATTGAAGAACCTTGAGGAACACCACTTAAAACTGAAGCTGGTACTGAGTTGATACCATCGATGATCACTGATTGTTTACGGGAGTTGAGGAAAGAAGAGATAAATTTAAGTGCTGGCCCTACAATACCAAGTGAATTCAATTTAAACAATAGAAATCGAATATCTACAGAATCAAAAGCTTTTGAGATGTCTAGGAAAATTACATCAATATCAATACTTGAACTCAGAGAGTGGGTTATGAAGGAATATGATTCGGCTAAAGAAGTGATTGTCGATCGATTAGGTCGAAAACCGGCTTGAAAAGGGGAGAGCAATGAACGCTCTTCAAGATACTTTGAAATAGAATTAACAATAACTTTTTCCATTACTTTAGAAATCGAGCAGGTTAAAGAAATGGGTCTGTAATTTGATAAGATAGGAGGTCCTTTGTTTTTGAGCAGAGGATTTACAATAACAAACTTCCACATATCGGGTACGATTCCAGTCATTAAACAGTTGTTGAATAAAATACGCAGAGGTTTCAACAACGCAAATTTACATTTTTTTGATAAAAATGTTCGGAATGGAATCGGGTGAGGTATTAAATTTATTCTCTAACTTAGAAACAGCCTCGATTATCATTTGATCATCAATTATTTCAAGAGAAAAGTGTTGATCGAAGGGAGCTAAAATAGGGACAGGAAGAACATTCTGAGACGGTTCAGAGAAAGTTGATGAGAACTGAGAAGAAAACATTTCAGCTTTTATGGAAGGGTCCGTCACTACCGTTCCACTACTGTCATACAAAACATAGGAATCTTTTTGAGATTTAATACGATTTGTACAATACGAGAAAAACTGTTTACGGTTGCCTTTAACAATCAGAGAAGATTCCTTAGATGTTTCAAAATCATAAAGCTCAGAAGAAAAATTTCTTGATAGATTTTTACAATATTCGGAGTAAGGAGCAGTAATTGAAACTTTCTGAAGCTTATTGAATAAGCGTTGAATACGCGCTGGATATCTATAGGAGGACGAATTAGGAACAACAGTTGGCACAAAGCGATCGATAAGGTCACATAGTAGATCAACGATATAGTTGTAAGCTTGATTAGGGTCAAGAGATGATAATGCCAAGGTCCAATCATGACAGTAAATAAAGTACTCAATCATATGCCAGTTTGCCTCAGAATAAAGTTTTATAGGCTTGATTATGTCATCGAATACTTTGGAGGTAATACAATCGAAACAAATAGAATTATGATCGCACTGGGATGTGAAGGGAGCAATAACACTAGAAGAAGAGATAATCGGATGATTGCATAAAAGAAGATCAAGAATGTTCTGACTTCGAGTCGGCATCAGAATGTACTGAGTGAAATGGTTATCACAACAGTAATTAAGAAATTGAGTAGAAGAATAGCTCTTAGAACACGTCAACTTGTCCCAATCAATACAAGGCAAATTCAAATCACCAACGATTATGAGAGGGACATTGGGAATGGTATTTAAAGAGAAGTATGCTAATAACTCATTCATGATATCGTCTGGGGCACTGGGAGATCGATAAACACACATTAATCTAACCCGAGAAAAATATGAATTTTTGTCACTACATTGTAACTCAACTGTAATAGCTTCACATTCTGAAACTGACATCGACGAAGTTGCTACTGGACTGAGTCTAGATTGCACTAAAATTGCTACTCCGCCACCTCTGTTACTGATATTAGAGTTTCTATCAGAACGAAAAACAGAATATGGTTTATTTGAATGTAAAATGACATCAGGTTCACTATCGTGTAACCAAGTTTCTGAAAAGCAAATAGCATTGTATTGTGTTAAAGATAATAAATGATTAAGATCGTACAATTTATTCCGTATAGAGCGACAATTACTATAGTAAAAACTAAAATTTCCTCTAATACTATGTTGGCTATTCCAAATATCAGAAGAAGTAAACAGGCTATCGCCATCAGCACTACTGACCTATTTCTGTACATCGTTTGCGTCCATCCTTTTTCCTCTTGTCACCGTCACGTTTTGAAGAGAACCATTAGCCTCAGCGTCTGTCTTCGGAGTGTATAGAGGACGCGGATGAGAGAATCGAATGAGCCTTGTTCCTTGTACCCCCGACTCCATCAATCCAGCTTTGTCGTTTCTTTCTTTAGCGAGTTTCTTGCAGTCCTTCTCGAGTTGGAGTCCTTCTCTGGTAAGGTCTTCTCTCGCGTACGCGTGAGGAAATATGCGAAGTACTTCAGGACGACGGACTCGTAGTTTTCGAAGTACTTCTGTTCGGAGAGATGGCGATGGAAAATGAATCTTAAGAATTCTTCTCTTGTTCTCTTCATTTCCGAAGCGTCGATGAGTGATAGAACCTTGGTTGAATGCATTAGTGAGAGAAGGTATATTGAGTTCACTAACGAGAGAATCAAGAAGTTTTCCATCATGTTGATCCGTGGCGTCTTTTCTTATCTCCTCCGGAATGCCGACCAAAACGATGTTGTGAGCCTTCTCTTCCAGAATGACTTTGTCTTCCTGAAGGACTCTCCTGACCGCGTCATAGGCGAGTAGTTCAGGCTGCGATATGAGAGAGGAAGTCATCAAAGAGTTGGATGGAGGGGCCGGGGTTTGGGTTGTGAGCTTAGAGAGAAGAGGAATGAGAGAAGATAATGTCGTCATCATTGAGGTTACTGCATTCAGAAGTTGGGAGATTTGGTCGCTTTGACGGTTGACAGCTTGGATCAGAATTTGTACATCAGATGAGGGTTGAGAAACTGACGAGGGAACAGACATATCTGTTTGTTTGGAATTGGTTTGAGAAAAGGACTGGCTCAACAATTGATATAGAAAGAATCAATATGAGAGCAATAGGAAGGGTCACCGCTCAGTGTGATAGCAGAGCGAAAAAAAGAGAAAGGTCTAATCTCAATTTTTTTTAAAAGAACGATTTATTCAAAAAATCTCAGTAAAAAATTAACTTTAAATTTTTCTCCATTTTATTCAAAATTAATCAACTCGTGTTTATGTATAGTCATTTACGAAGAAACAAAGATTTTATTAGCGGCTCTTATAAATTTAAGTGAACATAGAAAGTACTGGGAAAAATTTTTTTTTCCTTTTTTTCCAGTAAGCTTTTTCATGATGAAAATTGCAGAAGAGCTGTTGTATCTCTTCCTTAAACCTTCTTCTTCCAGTCATCTCCGTGGTTTAGATCGAAGTTCAGCAGGAATTGTACGCCTTAAAACCGTACCGTCCAATCTATATTCTGAATTATCGTGCCTCTAGGTTCACCGTTCGTGCTTTTAGTTTATCAGAAAGAAGAATAATAGTATTACTTGGTTAAACTGTAGGAATTATGGCGCTTCATCTATTTGGCATTGCTTTTGAAGCAAGTAAATTAATAAAATACGGCCTTCATTTGAAAATCTGTCACTGTGCAACTTTAATCACAACAAAAGTGAATACTTTCTGCAATTTACTAATTTTCCTGCTACACTAACTTCTCAACCGAAAGTCAATTCTCAATGATTTCTGTGATTAAAGCAATCACCTCCTGTGATTTAATAATTTTCACACATTTCGGTGGGGTTGATGTTGCAGAGTGATAGAAATGCAGTGTTACATTGGAACTAAAGTTTTTAAAAAATAAATACTAAAAGCTATCTCCTGAGCCCTGCCTTCCGCTCTTTTACCCTTCCAGAAGAATTTCAGTTGTTGGATTTAATTCATGTCTGGAAGCAACTCACGGAGTCATTATCTCTTGCATGATAGTCTAACCAAGTTTGTACGTACATAGATGTCAAGATTGTATTGATGATTCATCGCATGGGAGATTTTCGGGAAGCTAGGCATTCAGTTTGAAATCCATGGTTCACAGAAGCGTATCACTTTTTTCCTGCTGGGAAGGAGGATATCGTGAATAATAGATATATTGGGAGGATACGACTTCGAGGGTTCCCATTTCTGTTCTAAGCCGGGTTTAGTCCTGTCCATCAAATGAGACGAGCTCAGCAGAGAGAGAGCAAAGAGTGAGTCGATCCTCGAGAGCATCGCGAACAAAGAATGATGGCCATATCCGTGTCAACACGGAACTTATAAGAACGAATGATGTCATTCTACTTTGAAAATTAGATTGGCTGTTTCATTGCTCTATTTTTTTCACAGTCTAATACAAAGATGGAAAATTCAACTGGAAATATCTTTTACAAGTTTCATAATGAATAAGTTTTGAACACCAATTTAGTTAATTGCTTCAAATTTAAATGAGTTGGAGAAAAACGGAGTTATTGATATAAAAAAGGAGTAAATATTACTCTATTACTTAATTTCGTCTGCATTTGGTTTAAAATATCTAGCTCAAATGACGAACAGACTTTTTTGAGCTCTGTGTGACGCGTATGAGGAATACAATTTCAAGTTATCAATATGTTACTATGTTATATGACACTTTTCAAGATGTGTTAATTGAAAGAAAAAAAAGTCGCTTTTTATCTATACAAATAAAATTAACTTATTGTTTTACCTGGCAGAAAAGTTCGAAAATCCGCAATAGGAGACTTCCAGAGTGGTTTTTGAACAGTAAATACAGCTTCATGAACAACACAAAACAGTTATAAGTATATTTACATGTGTACATGTGTTTCATTGTTTTAAACTTATTCCTTCAAAGAGTCCGCAATGAAGTAAAATTTAGTTTCAGAGCATAAGAGTGCCACGGCCATTCAATTTCATCCTTTTTGTATTCTAATACAATGAAATGCCCAAATTTCATTTTTGCAATAAAATACTGAAATAAGAAAGGAATAAGTTTACATAATGATTCTTTGAAAGAAAAAATCACACAATTAAATCAAAATTAAATTTCAGGAAAACCTACACATACATAAATAAGCTTTGTATAAAAAAAGCTTTGAGAATGATATAAGCACACATGACGAATGAAACAAACTCAAAAATGACCAGGATGAGATTAAGTTTTATAAACAGAATAACATAATTCTTCAATCCTACTAAGTTCTTTTTTCACTCGCAACCGGTGGGTGGTCGGAGTAAGAGTTGAAAGTGGAGTTCTCCCATGCTGGTCAGAAGACCAGAGGTTCCCATTGCCAGCTCGGTTACAGAAATCTTCTGATCGAACTCAATGTCTGTCGAGTACCTGGAGATTTTCAAGTTCCTTTCAGGTTTTCATTTATTTTCAGAGACCCGCGAGCGCTGAATTGGTGAAACACTAGACTATCAGGTTAAAATCTCTCGAGTCGCACGTTTATGTAGTTACCATCCTAACCGGCAAAAAGTGGTAGTTTTTTTCTCCTATTATTCAAAGGTCTACCAAACTTCCAGTACTCAGACTCAACTGCAATTTTTATTAAAGCGATTTGAGTAATCAGACATACATGGTCGACTTCTATAGAAGACAGGACACACTAGTGAAGTTGTAAAGCTTCGATGTTCATTTCTGTTCATTTTCCTGCGACTTCCTAGAATTCTCATCAAAGCTCAGGCCAGGGGGAAATTCCGGTTCAAGGTGAATTGAACTAATAAAGAATGTTTATTAGAAATTTGAAATTGTTAATTTACACGTACCGTTAAACACACTAATAATAAATCAATGCGTTGTAGCTCTTCAGCTACAACGTGTTCTTTCAACAAAAAAAAAGAAAATTTGTTATATGTATATGCATATAATGCATAGTAGTTCGAAAAAGGAGTATACTTTGCAAATGAGGATGTTTTTGAAACCGAAAAATTTCGAGTTTTTCTAAAATTTAACTCTAATCGTTTTTTATGAAAGTTTTTTGTTGTGCTAAAAACATTTTTGAACACAATTTGAGGTTATATATTCAAGTCATTCTCTCATTCGTCTCCCTCCGTGCACGGTTGCTCCTCGCACCGTCTCTTCCCTCGTCTGTGAGAGTCCTTTCCCGAGAAGATTTGGCGCTCCGGGATCGTAGCGCCATCATGAGCGACAGAAGAATGAGATGGAGGGACTACTTTGTAAAGCCGTTAGTCCCCAATTCCTAAGGAAGGCAGAGAACGCTGAGAAGTGGAGTCGTCACATGTCGCAACAGATCCCATAATCGATGATGTTATATTACCGATGTGGCTTGCTGATCTTGATAAAGCGTTTAAATTGGAAAAAAATTATTCAAGTTTCTGGGGATGCCGATGGGAGATCGACTCATCTCCGTGTTTGTATCAGCACAAAATAATTTCCATCACAAACATAGATTTTTTATCGGCTTATTTCACAGAAATTTGAATAAAAGCCCATTCGAAGGTTAACCTAGGCTCAGACTGAATGGTGGAATACATAATGTTTTTCTGATTCCTCAAGTAAAAAGAAACACGAAGTTTTAACTCTAAGATGATAAAGTTTTAGACGCATCAACAGTCAATTTAAAAAAATTTTTTACTCTTAATCTTAAGCTAAATATTTCAAAAAGCATTCGATAAGTATTACATTAAAAAAACTCTTCCGAGAGATATTTTCAGGATTTCACTGTAATTCAAAAAAGAAGTATTTTAGAACTGAAAAAAAAGATTAAAACTGAATAAACATGCATCAAATGATCGTATTTTTCTAAAATTTCTAAAAGTTAGTAAATTAGGTTTCAAAAAATTCTTATAGAGTTGAAATAAATTTTCCACGGAACCGAGTGGAAAATCAATGTCTTGAAAAAGGTTTTTTCAAGTTTGCAAAATTATTCAGTTCTACATACATCTGTATAACACCGATTTCTTTATAAAATAATCGACTACTCTGACAAAAAGTTCTGTTTATTAATCGTTCTAAGAATGAAATTCCGCATTGGAAGATCTTTTTTGAAAACTAAACAATAATATACATAGTTGAACCCTGCTAGAAAGTCTTGCGAACGTAGCTTAGAAACCAGTTTCTTGTTGTGGTTTTCTGTTGCCGTATGAAGAAACAAACTTTTGTTTATTGAATTCAACGCATTGTTTGATAATGCTTGAATTTCTTCTCAATTATTATTTTTGATAGTAGTTCTATGAGTTTTCGTGAGCTTGGATTGAGGCAAAAAGCTTTGCCTTAATCAAAATATGAAATTTAATCAAATTTTTTCACAATGAAGCACAAACCTGGACTTGGTGAATTGACTTTTGCCCGCAACACTCTTCAATATCTTGCCTTCATCGACAAAGGAAAGGAGATACTCGATGTATCTGGAAGCCATTGCTCATACATACTGAAGCTGAACTGCTGGGATTTCAAGTATTCTAAGCAATTTGTTCAATAAATGAATGAACAAACAAATTCCTCACAAATCATACTCTCGAGAATTCATTCAAAAGTGGTTCAAAAAAGGAATTGTTACAGCTAACCTTGGTTGATCAATAGACTCGGCAATCAATAGGAGCTTGAGGGAGTCCTCGCCTGAGGCGGAGTAGCAATTCGCTGCGGAGAGCTTCACGGACCACAGCCACGGCTGGGCAGGAATCGTGTACGACAGCGATTGCATCTGAAAAATCACCTACTCACCAAAAAGTTACCGTACTCGATACACATTTCCGTGCTAGCTAGACTAGAATGAATTAGAGTTTTTTCCTCTTCTCCGGCCTAGGATGGCTTGTTAGGCTATCGTTCCAATGAACAAGTAAGATTACAGGAAATAATAATAAGAGCACGAATCATTTTCTTATGGGTACCTCTTTATAGGCAGAAAAGATTTTTTTAGTTTTCAGAAGTCATATTGCAATTGTCGCAGAAAAAATTTCTCAGTTCTAGTTTTTTCTTTAACAAAATATTTACATAAAAAAGTGAAATGCCTGTGAAATGATTTCAACTGTGAATTTTATCGCTCTTCTACTGATTTTGCTCTAATTCATCTGCAATTGCACTCTGCAATAAAGTATTGTTATTGAAATTAGCGTTTGAAAACTCTAAAAAAGCCTAAAAACCTAAATAAATAAACTATTTTGATTCATCAAAGTTGAGGGAATCTGGTTGAAGTGAATCGACTGAGAGTGTGGTTCTCCTGCTCATTTTCAATATGTCCCTGCCAGTTGTAGGCTTTCTCAATCACATCCTTTTTTAAAAACTTTTGTTACAGCTTCATTTGCAGCGTTTCTGATTCAAAACGTTTTCAAAGCTTTTTTTCTCTTAATAATTTTTAAAAAAAATAGTTTTTTTCAATTTCAACTCACTTGTTGTAACATTTCTTTGGTTTTTGATTTTGGCTCATGTTAACCTTGAATTCGTGTTCGACGCCTCGTTCAAGATGCGATCGTTTCAAAACAAAACGTTTATCCCATCGCGTATCGAAGTAGTTACGAAGCAGGAATTGTGATGTCATGTACTCTCTAAAATGACAAAAAAGAGGTGCTTTGAAACAAATCCAGTAGTCTTTGGAGCATAGCTTGTCTATGCCATAACTGTTATATAAACTAATTAGCCGTAACTGTCCTTGAGAAAACTTTCAAAATTATCTACAAAAGTGTTTCAGAGAAGAAAACAAACAAGAAAGAATGGACTAACTTGGTGCAAGCTCTCGCTCGCAGCGAAATTGACTGAGCCTTGTATGCTGTGCTCAGGAGTGGTTGAAAAACCTGTCATCAGGTATTCATGAAAAGTCAATTGTGTTCAAGTCAACATCAACTTACATATATTTAGCATTGACACATTCATTCGATAGTCAAATTAACTCAATAGATGACATGAATCAGGAGACTTGACAGAAATAATTTCAAAAATTCAGTATTCTATAGAATGTACATCGGGGTTGAAATGATGCCCTTTGAGCGCATTCTCTTAGTTGTATATGTTGAGCTCCGTTAGAATATACAGGAGTCATGGAGTAAGCAAACTTCTTTGAAATTTTCCCATGCATTTTCACCTTAGTGTAGGCATGACTCATTTCGGTCATGACTGTTGTTTCGACACGCGCCACTTCATCAGCTGTCATGTTTGCGAATCTGGAATAGTTTATATACAGCCTCGGGGCAATCTGGAATAGTTTATATACAGCCTCGGGGCAATCTGGAATAGTTTATATACAGCCTCGGGGCAATCTGGAATAGTTTATATACAGCCTCGGGGCAATTAATTCCTTCTTGCTGCCTGATTGCATTCACAGAATCAGAGAGAAAAGACGGGAAAAGAAACAACCGTTTTTCTTTTGAAAATTAAGAGAATTACCGTACTGAATTTTTGATTTTTTTTTCTCGTCAGTTGTTTAATTATTAGTAGCCCAGTTGCTACTTCTATTTTGCCATTGTAAATTATATTTGTTTTCGATTTTTACTGTGCACTCAATTTTATAATCATGTACCGATGACAATAAAATAATAATAATTTTAATTATTAAAAAATTAGTAAAACTTACTTTATAAGATTCTAAAACCGACCGTATATGAGGTACAATTTGAGATATAAGCGGCAGCGCAGTCGGACCTCTTCTCTCCGGATGACCCGGATGCGCGAGCCATTTTCGAACAGCCTCCCATACTTGAGCCTCGTCTTAATTTAAATCATTCATCCGTTTTCAATAGTAAAATGCACGCACAAAAACGCAGAAACCTTTAAAAAGAAATTTTTAAAAAAGTTTTTAACGCTCGCTTTCTAAGAACAAGCTTTAAGAGCGGCTGAAAAGTTTTTGCAACAGTTTTCGATGTATGTTCACTGATGCACATACAACCTTTCACAAACGTCTGGAGGGGTCGCGTCTACTAAAGCTCAACATTTTTGTAAAACTGTATTTTACAAACTTTCTGGCTTCTATCACTTCACTCAAAATCTAATACATCTCGAAAAAGCTGGAAGTTTCTGTTCAGAAAACCATTCACTTCTGACGCAGAGACTGTTGTGCTTGAGAAGTTCAATGAGTTGGTCTCTGTCAAGGGAGATCCAGGTCTTCTCCCATTCTTCAGATGAGATGATCTGCAATACTTTTTTATCTCTTTACAATTTTTAATTTTCTATTTTTGTCGATCGAGTTTTAGATATTCTCTGTTACGCTAATCCTATCTGTTTCGCTTGCGTCTGAGATTGAACCCGGCTTTTCAAACCCGCACGACCCATTTTTATAAAATATTTTCGCTCTTCATCACTTTCCAAATCAAAGAAGTTCATTGTTTTTATGCTCAAAAAGTTAGAATGTTTGTGGTTAAATAAGTTTACTAGAAGCCTTTCGCTGAAGAGAGTGGTTGTAAAGAGTCTAAAAGGTTTTTCTTTGTCATCAGTTCTCCTATATTTCAAAAACTTATTCGCTTTCCGCTATTTCATGCGAAAACTGGTTGTTGGACAAACAAAACCAACCTTCTCAAAGTCTCGCCCAATAACTGCTACACAAGCACGAACCAGGTTCTGAAAAAAGCGCTTCAATATAAACTTGGTATGTAGTAATTACATTCCGTTCTGGCCGAAAATATCCCGCATTTCAATAGGTATTTAAAAAGAATAAAGCTGTTCTAATAATGAAGTATTTAGCTTCTCAGCCCAAAAAACAGAACGATGAAAACCAGTTCATAATTCCCATTTTTTTCAATATTTGAATTTTGATTTAAAATATCGTACGGATAAAGTTAGTGCCCCGAACGAATCTAATCAACAGTTGTTTTTTTTCAAGAGAAGGGTACCATCTGACTTTGAAGACAAAGTGAGATATAACGTGTCGAGAAACTTTCTCTCAAAATGAAGTTTTTCTAACCGGTCCGTCGCGGTTACTCGGACTTCTTGTTGCGTACGAGAACCAGATAGTGAATACTTCAACAAGCTCCAGATGGGGTATGATTTCGTTAATGGCCAGTCTCAGGCAGCACTACGACATTCAAGAGTTAGTGAAGATTCAGCAGAATGCAAAGGGGTAACTTTTTATGACGAAAAACCTAAACAATACTTTGAAAGGCTCTTAAAAGAAGCTTTGAGCAAGCTTTCTTTAGCTATACCGTTGAACGAGATATAACATTATGATGTAGCTTTCTATAGCAAAGATGTATTTTTCTCAAAAGGGGGACTACAGGCCATCAGATCAAAAACCCTTCGTTAAATTACTATTGAACTCGAAAAAATATTTAGTTTTCATAAGACGCTTTTTAGCACAAGCTTATGAATTATGAGCTCTAAATTTTGGTCTAAACAATGACAATACAGTTTTTTTGGAGTTTTTTTGTAAAAATATATGTTTTTAATCTATTAATATAAATAGATCCCTTAACAACAATTGATTTTTTAATAAGCGTTTTTTTCTTTATTAACCTTCCTAAGAGCCTTCACATTATATTTATCCGCCAGAATTAGCAAGGGCAGGCAATTGTCGATGTGCAGAACAATGTGGTTGCAATAGAAGAAGCGGAGGAAGGCAGCGAAAACCCGGCTGCAATTGACATCCTCCGCCAGTTTGATTTGTCGCTGAGAACAATCGGTAATCATTACTCATTCCGGCCGCTATCGGTGTTTACCGCTCTTTTTGCTCTCCATTTCATCTTATTACCCTGGATATTATTTGTTTATTCATTTATAACATTTTAACCATTATTTTTTCAACAAAATAATTCATAATTTTCCAGGTCGATCGCATAATGTAACCCGATAAAAAAAATCGAAGTAATAACTTACTCCTTGTTTCTAACTATAACAAGCCCAATGAGAACCCTTATTAATTTAAAAGTCAAGATTCATTCTTCCGAATTCTTTTGGTAGTATTTAAACTGAAAGGGTGACACGCATAAGAAGATGAACGAAGTGTTGTATTTCCAACTGTTTCACAAGGTCTTCAAGGTCCAGATTAGTCTGAGCCTTCAGGTCTTTTCGGAGAATAAGTAAAGTCATTTAAAAACCTCAAAACATTAAAAAGATTCAAATATTGAAAACTAGGGAAAGACCGTGGCGCGGAATCTTTTCAAGTATTTCCCTATTAGTGGAAAGAACCCAAAATGTGAAACTTTTAAAATAACGTGCTTCACGTTAGCTAAGACGTTTTGCCCTAGAGACAACAAGGGCTCAAAGAAGGAAATGACTCACATTAAGAGTTCTGACACTAGATGCTTGAACATCCATGGATTCTCCCGCATTCCATTTCTGGCTGAACATGCAGTCGAAGACATCACTTCCCTTGGAGAGAACGATTCGATGTGCAGCGAATCTTAAGAGAAGATTGTGGCGATACGAATCATTTCAATACCTTGCACTCTTCGAGATTTTCTGAAGAGAAGATAAAACCGGGCAGTAGTGGATGATAATGAAGCGGTGTCGCCCATAAGAATTAATCATTCTCTTATTACTATTCACTAGTAAATATATTAGATTTTCAGCAATTCATGTCCTCGGAATAGACTATTGTATGTAATGACATTGGTTCTCTCTGCTCATTGGTTCTCTCTGCTCATTGGTTCTCTCTGCTCTTGAAGAGAGTGGTACGCTTACTCATCGCTCCCATATTGATTTATCAGTACACCTTATCAACCGTCTCACCGACCAATGTCTCTAGCTAGCGAAGCTCTTCTCAATTATCTCGACGAATGTATCATCAAAGAAGAGGAGGCGACGGATCCCAATATTCCGAATCACATTGCTGAAGACATGTTCTTTAGTAATGAAGCAGATGATTTCGGAATCTACAAACAACTGCAATGTCATTGAAACTGTGAAGAATGAAATGGAGGAAGAAAAAAGGCTACGTTCAGTGGTAATAGAACGCGCACCAGAGATTGCCGACAAGAAAGCTTCAGCTTCAGCTCAACTAGCCCACGATTCAGGCATCATTCATACTCTACTCGACGCTTTTGATATACCGGTCGCAGTAGTCGCTCACTACCGCATGGGAATTAGGAAGAATGATTAAAACGATGCACGTGTTCTTAAGCTCACCTTCCCGACTAAAACGCATCAGAGACAGTTTCTCGCTAAATCGAGCTCTCTCCGCCAGAACCCTCTCTTGAGGAATATATTCGTCCGCCCGAGCTTAACGAAGTTTCAACGCGAACAGGAATATCAACTTCGTCAGGAGAAAAGAAAGCTGGTAGCTGCGGGTCAAGATGTCGTTATATACAATGGCCGACTTATGCCCCGTCGCGAGGTCGACGCTCTTCGTCAATCATATACCAATCGACCCTCTTCCCATCAACGAACGTTCCAAGGAAGTCAGAACATCACTGTGAGATCAACGAAGTCGACTGGGTCATCAGCAAGAAACGTCCAAGTCCTCCGCTCGTCAGAAGTCACCGTTCCTCGACAATCTATTCATCCGACAGTCCACGCAGCCTTGCCGTCAAACAAGCGAAATGTCCAGGTCATGTTTCATCACACCGTTCTATATATTCGAATCCTAGTTCTGTCCGTACTCGTAATTTTCACTCCACTGATATTTTCTTGAAAGTATCGTATTATAATATTCGTTCTCTATGCAATAAACTTTCTGTTTTTCGAATGTATTTAGAGAATGAAAAACCTGATATAGTCTTGCTAACGGAAACTTGGTTGAAGAAAAGTATTCCCGATCATGAAATAATAGGCATATTACCATATGTAATAGTTCGTTGTGATCGTAATAGTAGAGGAGGTGGTGTTGCCTTAATTATACGTGATCACCTTTCGTTCATTGAATCTAGCATCTCCTTTCATCCGAACGAGATATTATTTATTGATCTCCTAGTCACCAAATCAATAGTTCGTCTAGTTCTTTTCTATCGCCCTCCCGATTACAGCACTGCTCAAACAGAATCTTTCTGTGACTCACTCTCGGATATATTTTCTTTCAATGATCATCCACTGCTTGTGATAGGTGATATGAACTGCGATGCCTTAGTGGTTGACAACTCATTTAATCACAAGAAGACTCATGAAATAATTTCCGCTTTTGATTTAGTGTTTCTATGTCATGAGCCAACTCGTGCTGGTCGCTGTTTAGACTGGATTTTTAGTTCTTCACCAGAAATGTTCACAAATGTGAAAATATTTCCTGCATTTCCCTCTTGTGACCATAGTGGTATTTATTTCCATATAGCTACATCCGCTTCGTCACCAATCTCTACACCCATTCGTGATTATTCAAGAGCAAATTTTTCAGTACCATCAACTGGGAGTACGAGTTCGATAGTTTTACCTCTTGTGATGATTTATACTCCCGTTTCACGACTATTGTTACCAGTGCTATATCTCGTTTCGTTCCTTTACGCACCCCACGAGATTTTCATTGTTCTTTTCCTCTGCATATCATGAAATTGATTGCTTATAGAAATAGACTTTTCGGTAAGATAGATAAACCAGCATCGCTGGCTCTTTATAAAAAGGCAAGTGTGAAACTCCTTCATAAGATGCGTAGATGGAAACAGTATTCCGAAAAAACCAAATTGAAGCGATCTCGTGATCTTTATAGACATATTTCATCTCTCACTAAACCGGAGCCAAGACCACCGAGATTTTTAACCGATATTACTGGTACTATGGTAACGGATACAATTGAAAAGTGTGATATGCTTGCAAGTGAATTTGCTTCTTCTTTCATAACGGCTGACACAGTTACTCCTTCTTTCCCTGATAGGCCTTTCCCTCCTCTTTCGAATTTGGAAGTTTTCTTACCGCATGTTGTTCTTAGGCAACTTATAAAACTCAAATCTACTGGTAGTACAGGTAGTGATGATATTCCTCAGATAATGTTTAAGAAATGTGCCTCATCATTGTGTTTCGCCCTGACGCACATTTATAACATGTGCATCATGCTCCAATCTACTCCCAAAATATGGAAGCATTCCTTCATTTCTGCAATTCCTAAACCTGGTAAAGATCCTAGTTTTTCTTCATCTTATCGTCCCATTTCCATTCTTTCTCCAGCCTCTAAAACTATGGAACGCCTAGTTCGAGACATTCTTGTTGATCATTGCACGAAAAACAACATAATCCCTAGTAACCAACATGGATTCAGAGTAGGTGCATCTGTTGTCACTAATCTCTTAGTTTGTGACGATGATTGGACTAATGCTTTATCAATCGGCCAGTGTACGGATGTTATTTATTTAGACTTTTCTAGGGCAATCGATTCCATAATTATTCCGAAACTCCTCCACAAATGCAAATATTACGGCATCAACGATCCATTGCTTTCCTGGTTACAATCATTTCTGACGGAGCGTAGTTTTTCGGTTCGAATAGGTAAATCGTTTTCGAAATCACTGCCAGTGACCTCCGGAGTTCCTCAAGGCTCTGTACTAGGTCCTTTTCTGTTTACTTTATATATCGCCGACATTAATGATGTTCTCGATTGTTTTCCGAATGTGAAGTACCAGGCTTATGCCGATGATATCAAATTATATGTCTCTTATAACAAGGGAGATATGAACGAGAAAAAAGAAGAACTACAAGAAGCTCTTGACTGTGTTCTTAACTGGTGCCTTTCCAATCAGTTGACTCTTTCACCGTCTAAGTCCTTCCATTTACATATTGGTTCCAGTAATCTGTCTACTACATATGTCATCAATCAGATATCGATCGACAGAGTACCACAAGTGCGTGATTTGGGCATCCAATTGGCCGCATCTCTACGTCGTAATGACACTGTACTTGATAGGGTGGCCAAAGCTCGAAAGGCTATGTTCTCATTTCTTAGAGCCATCTCTGTCCACGATTCATCTATATTGGTCAAATGTTTTAAAATTTATGTAATGCCTCACCTAGACTTTGCTTCAACGCTTTGGAATCCTCACTACTCGAAAGATTCGACAACGGTAGAAAATGTTCAGAGATTTTTTACACGCATTGTATATTATCGTTGTTTTCCGAACAAAATGTACCCTCAGGCTCTTCCGTCTTATGAAACTAGGCTAAGATGTCTAGGCCTAACAAACTTGGCCGATAGGAGATATCAAAACGACGTTGTCATGGGTTGGAAGATTATGCAGAACCAGTCCATAATTGATAGAAACCGCATCTTTAGAGAAGGACGTTGTACAAGAACTAATCCTAGTGGTATTCAAGTTGAAAAAACTCGTAACACTGCTAGGTACTACAGCTTCTCTTTGCGAGTTTCTCGAATATTTAGCAAGTTACCTATTGATCTTCTTCGGGAAAAGTCTCTCAAAGCTTTCCGTAAAAAAATGTCTGTAAATAGAATAGTGTTTCGCATTTAATGAAGTATCTAGCCTTCATATGCCATAGCTCTCAATTGTCTTTTTTTTTCTTCAAACAAATTTATTGTCTATGATGTTTGATTACCAATGCGCATTCTCGGATGCAGATAAAATATATATAAATTTCTTGAAACTATTTACTGATTGTACCAAACATTATACCAAAAAACTGGTATAGGCTTTGAACAATAACTGGTAAACCATAGAAAAATGCTCAGAGATTTTTCTATCCTATAAAGACCTCGGAACTTATGATATCGGGAAAATAACGACTCGAAGTAATAGCTAAGCTCTTAATAATTCAATCTTCGAACAACAAAAGTAACGTTTGTTCTCCGACGATAAGGGTGACGTCACTAAGGTGACTGTTGTTGTAGAACTGGGCGAACTCATTCAGTGCGATACGGTCATCCGCGAAGCAGTCAACGCCTTCAAATGAACTGCCATTGGTTCTGATCAATCTGCATAGTGCAAAAAGGCAAGGGGGAGGACGGAAGGAAGCCGAGTCTGAGACCTTTTGCATATTTTCCAACCACACCCGGAAAACTTCTTCTAATTAATTATAATCATTACTCTCCGTAATTTTTTTTATTTCGTTGGAATCATTTTTTTTTGATAAAAATTAAGAGTCTAAACCCAATATATTTCTAAACCCAATATATTTGTTTTCTCTTTGCTACCAATAAACGGCTTCAGTCAACTTTCATGCTATATTTTCCTTCTTTTTTTCTAAATTTTGGTCTGATTCTTTTCTCTTTTTCCCTTCAATTAATATTTCAGAGAACTAATTGTAAAAATTTACTTTTTACCTCTTCGTGAATTTCCCTTACAGTAATGTTTCACAGAACTCAAATATGTAAATATATGTTATCCGTTTCCTTCTTATTATCTTTCTCTCTTTTTCACCCTCATTCTTATTTCTCTTTTTATTTTCCTCTCAGCCAATACTTCAATGGAATTTCGACGTTTTCATTCTTTCCTTCGTCCTTCTAGCGAAGAAATGTGTACACAAAACTTTTTCTATGCATTACTGTTTTCTCGTTTGTCGTTTTGTTTCGGCCTACTTAACTTACTATGTTGCAGAAGTTTCTCGAGAACTATGTACATACTCACGAAGACTATCTACATGAGTGAGCGCACAATGCTGTCGAAGTCGAACAGTCAACATACCATTTATTTTAGCGAAAAACAATTATGCAATCCAAGTTTTTTTTTCATTGAACTATCACGGGAATAGGTTCACTATAGAATTGATGAAAACTCATGAGATTAAATTGTCTAAACGAGCGCATGAGATCTGAAAACAAGAGTGCCAGGAGCAACAGGTTTTGAAAAATGAAGTTTAGTGGGAAGTGATAGGGGTAAACACAAAAGGAAAGAAGAAGAGAGAGAGGCAATGAAAGAGAAAGAAAGAGAGAGAGAGAGAGACAGAGAGACGGGAGAGAGAGAGAGAGAAGTTGAGTCGAGAGAAAGAGAGGAATAGAGAGGAAGAGGGAAAGATAAAAAGTGGTAAAGAAAAAAAGAAGTGAGAGAAGGTAGGGAGAGAAAGTAAGAAACGAAAAGTGAGAAAGTGTACCTCATTGAGGGGAGAAGGCGTGTGAAAAAATTGGTTTATTGCGCGTGTGTGATAGGGAGATTGCGAGTCTCAATCACAGAACAAAAGAAAAGAAGATAATTAAATCTTTGAAGAAAAAAATTTCTAGCCTTTTTAAAAAAGATGGGAGGTGAGTTTTAAGCAACTATTCCTAGAATCAATTTACCTCGAAACACACTGGCAACAGTGGCCATTCATGAATCTACAGCCTTAATAGCCTGTCAAGGATGGAGCCGGATCATCCAGTCCGGAATCGAGCGCGACCTCATGTGGTGGATAGAGGGACGCCTCCCTACGAAGAATTTATGCCGGGAGGTAGCGAGAGAAATCCCGCCGCGAACCAAAACTGAGTAGTATAGCTCGTCAAAAGAGGGCAACGCCGGACCGGCCTGGGCAAGCCACCGGACAAAACATCAGCCGATACTTCGCTGTACTTTTCAATGGCAAGTCGAAGCGCCAGTCAAATAACCTCTAGCCTATCTCCGGTCAACGACAGGCGAGACGTCTCTACTCCCAAACAAAACGATGCTAGGCCGTGTTGACCACCCATCACAAGGCCTATAGCATGAACAAGTTGCCACAACGATGTCCGCCTTCACAAGGTGCAGCATGACAGTCTCAGGACTGCAATGGACATCAAACCCTTCTCCGGACGCATCTCGTCCGAAGAACAACATGAGAACCTCTCTCATTAAAGAGAGTGCTCATAACCAAAATTCTTTGACGCGGGCTGCTTTCCGGCAACAACAAAAACAACATTAACAGAATCAATTTAAAAATAAATACCGATTCCGAAGTTTATCAGATAACTTTTTGTGTAAACACGTTTGTAGGTAGCTTTACTTCACACGAGCCTTTGATGCAGTTCCACTTACTCTTCTCATACAGAAGTTCACCCGATTTGGATTATCCGGTTGTCTTTCAAATTTCTTAGGGAACTTTTTGAAAAATCGTGAGCAAAGAGAAAAGGTAGGGGAAGCGCGATCCTATCCCTATGCAGCTCTGTCTGGAATTCCTCAAGGGAGCTGCCTTGGGCGTTCGCTTTTCCTTCTATACATTAATGACTTACCAGACGCTTCACCTAAAGAATGTAGCTTGATCATGTATGTCGATGACGTTGAATTAACCACTACTAACGATGTGAAAAGTTTGTGTAGCTGAGTGGGCAACTAAATGGGAACCAACAGTATCTGAATCTAAAACAGTCGTTATGCGGATGGTTAAGAATCACCCAGAGGTAGAATTCTTTCTCAATGGGAAAGCCCTCAGCGAGTCAGACCATATACGAGTTTTAGGTATTGTTTACTCTAACACTTTGGACTACTCGCAACGTATACAGGATATGTGTCGTGAGGCTAACATGAGGTGCGGGTATATTTTAAGGTCCTTAAAGTCGAAAGTTATCAGGCTATATAAACAAGCGTTTCCGACATACGTTCGACCTATAATTAAATACTGCTCCGTCGTTTGGTCTCCTTACTTGGGAAAAAGGACATGGAAATGATTGAACAAGTTCAACGACATTTCGCGAAACAAGTTTTCAATAGAGCCGGTCTACTGTTGAGTTTGAAGAAAAGCTCTTGAAACTTTCAAAGTTGCATTTACGGCCAAAGGCTGCAGACTTACTAGCGACGTTCAGGATTCTCAACAGACTCACTTCAATCGACCTATTCTCCATGTTTCATTTCAACAGCCATAACTATAGTACTAGATCTTACCCAAATGCACTCATCAAACCGTTAGCACGATAAATTGATCAAACCACCGCACGGAAAAAAGCTAGTCACCGGGGGGACTCGAACCCATGCAACCATCTCTCCTCTATCCGGGAGCGAGCGTGTTAACCATTACACCACGGTGACACATTGCTATTCCGTGCGATAGTGCTTATTAAAGGCTCAATTGCCTCGTTCTCTTAGTCACGCATGCTCATGAAGCGAAAGCGATAGTGCTTATTAAAGCAATGTGTCGGAATAGCAATGTTTCACCGTGGTGTAATGGTTAACACGCTCGCTCCCGGATAGAGGAGAGATGGTTGCATGGGTTCGAGTCCCCCCGGTGACTAGCTTTTTTCCGTGCGGTGGTTTGATCAATTTGTCTTCTCTACCAGGCATCACTGCCTTAAAACTGTGTAACTGAGCATTTGAAGATTTATCATCCATCTTCGACCTCTCTTCTGTCTTAATTGTGAAATCTGGAGTTATGCTCCATTCACGACGCTTTCGCTTCATGAGCATGCGTGACTAAGAGAACGAGGCAATTGAGCCTTTAATAAGCACTATAGCACGGAATAGCAATGTGTCACCGTGGTGTAATGGTTAACACGCTCGTTCCCGGATAGAGGAGAGATGGTTGCATGGGTTCGAGTCCCCCCGGTGACTAGCTTTTTTTCCGTGCGGTGGTTTGATCAATTTGTCTTCTCTACCAGGCGTCACTGCCTTAAAACTGTGTAACTGAGCATTTGAAGAGTTAGCACGATATGTTTTGCTGTATAATATATTGCATCTCCAGGGTAGTTGATAATTGAAACGACATACCTAATGAGGTCAGGTATGCATGTCCTACTGTCAGCTTATTCAGAGAACAGATGAGAAGTTATTTGTAAATTATAGCGTTGTTTTCTTTTTTTCTGTGAATACTTTACGTATTTGTCGTTTCATAACTTTAAGACTTTTTAAACATTTTTTTTGTAACATTTTCAATTGTATAAAATATCAAATTTAAAAGAAAAACGTTCAAGCACTTTCTACTGTGAAAAGTCTTTTTTCTTCTTAAACCTTAAATTTTCTCATTTGTTGTATGAAAAACTGAAATGCCTGTGTAATTTTTTAATTGTGATCAATATCTTATTTATGTGGATGCGATATTCGCACTGTGCAATAAAGTAAGTAAAGTATCTGAATATGGAAAATAAATTTGATTTCTACAAAATCTGTGCGATGTGCATACAGATACAAAGGATAAAGATTGGTAGGAGAAATAGGAACTATTTACTCTTTATTTTGTAAACATGTTATCAGTTGTCATCCCCTCTTCCCAATACATCCAACTCAACCACTTTTCTATATACTAATGACTTCTGCAACTGAAGACTAACTGATGCACCGAGAACAATAACTTGAGGGAAAAAGTTGAAGGAACTTGCCACTTGGCTCGTGTTCTTCGAGCGGAAGTCGATTCGTGACAGCTTTTTCCGTCTTCATTCGAGAGTAGGAATCACACTGCTAGGGGGGACAGAACCGAAGAGAAGCAGAAGGAACAAGAAAAACAACCGAGGAGGTGATCGAGGAAGAAAAGGAGATCAGAGGAAGATGTGCAGAATGACAAAAAGAAGAGGTTTAGAATCGCATGGTAAAATGAAATTTCAAATTAGCATTGTGATACATTCACATTTATACAAAAAACCGGAAAAAAGATGAAGATGAAGAAGAAGAGAAACAGAACGATAAATTGAAGAAAAAAAGATATGAGTCAAGAAAAGAGTTAGTCCTTCGTACATGAAAAGTTTGTACTGCATACAATACATAGACTTAGTCGGTTATTCAAATAGAAGTATTTGAATCGGTCTACGAAAAAGAGCTTGCTACTGTGATGAAGTTAAATTTATTAAACATTCAGGAAAACACACAGCAAAAACCTCCACATGAGTGCAATTCGATTCTTCGCGTTGCTCGAATATCGTGATTGATTGATTGATTGGCACTTTTTCGCTTCATCGGGTACTCGCGTCGCATTCGCGTCGCGGTTCCCTTCGCGTTTTATTTTTTACATCAAAAAGCTAACGAGGCCGTACGGCTTAGCTAACGAGGCCGTACGGCTTAGCTAACGAGGCCGTACGGCGCGAAGGAGGCCGCGACGCGACCGCGACGCGAGTACCCGATGAAGCGAAAAAGTACCGATTGATTGAGGTCTGTTAACAATAATTTCTAACTGTTTCACTTGTATTGAACATCAAGTTATCCTAAGGCAGAGGTATCAAGTTAGCAGAGAAATTAGCACAGTAGAGCGTGAGGCAATGCTGGAGTTTACTATCCTAATTACTCATAGATGAAGAGAGGTGGAGAAAGTTACTCAGAGAAACTCATAAATACAGTGAAAGAGGAAGGAAGAAATAGATAGAGAAGTTTATTGTGAGAGATAAACAGAACGAGAGAGAGAGAGAGAGAGAGAGAGAGAGAGAGAGAGAGAGAGAGAGAGAGGGAGAGAGAGAAGGAAGTAATAGAAGACGAGAAATACTTTTCAAATAGATAGAGAGATAAAAAGAAATATAAAGATGGTGAGATAGACAAAGATATAGTAAGCTTGGAAAAGTGCTCAAACATTAACGTGAAAGACAAACAGAGATCAATATAACAAAAAACAAAAGTGGAAAGAAACATATATAGGTAAAAAAGAGAAAAATCAAGATCAAGAACGAGAGAGAGAGAGAGAGATAGAGAGAGATAGAGAAAGAGAGAGAGCGAGAGAGATAAAAAAGGGTAGAGAGGGAAGAGAATAAGAAGCGAGGACAAGAAGCAAGGACAAGAAGCAATTTTTTGGGGCGTGTGAAAACACTCGTTACACGTGAATCATCCGAACAACTCTAAGTTTTCTTCTGACTTCTTGTTGACTAATTGAGTGCTTCATCATGAGATGTGCCCGGGGTTTTCTAATATTTATCAATTGAGTAATTAATCAACTCATTCATTCAGAAATTCTTTGAATGAATGATAAAATGAAGTATTCTATTCGATAAATATAAATCCTTAAATGCTTGACGATAAACATTTCACAGACATTGATTTGTTGCGGAAAAAATTTCCGAAAGAATCGGTGTCTTATAACATTTTAAACAACTGCACGAAACGACAAAAATGATCCAGCACTGCAAAAAAACCGCGTACAACCTACAAAGCTCCAAAAAGAAGTTCAAATCGAATACCACAAGTTCAAATCGAATAAAATATGTTTATACTTGAAACAAGCCGAGAAAAATCTTCCGAATCGATTCTACTTCTATATTATTAATATGAAAGTGAAAATGTTTCGCAACGGAGCCAATAAACCACTATTGAATCGAATGATTTGTGCGCGATTTTCCTTATTATTATGAAAAGTTTTAGAATGTTGAAGTTATACACGCTGTACTGTCAATTAAAACAACCATACGACTTCAAGTTAACAGAGTCATTTTAGAGAAAATTTTCTGTATTTTCAGTGATCATGCGAGAAAGAATTCCAATACTCTTTTATGCGTTGACTTTAGAACAATATAGTTCTGAAAGATTAAGTTTAGAACAATATAGTTCTGAGAGATTCGAAACATGCGAGTAAGTGATGATCACGAAAAATTTTTCTCTAATGTTTGAGAAGCCGAAGTGCTTTTAAAAAAAGGCTTTTCACAAGATATTTCGGGATCGAGAAAAAACACGTCCACTCAATTCAATCAACATATTTACCAAACTAGTAAATGGGAGCTACCAGTCATGTTCTTTCCGTTTCTAGATGGGAAGCGTTTGAATCTCTAAAACTTTGCTCAAAAATAAGTTTTTATTACTGCGATGTTTTTTATTGTTGAAATTTCATGTTGAAATTGAAATTGTCGAAAACATGTTGAAATTTCTGAATTTCAAACTACTCAACTTCAAAAAAAATTTATTTCTCTCTGTGACTATTTTTGAATTTTTTAAAAACTTTTACTAAAACAGTGTTTCTTCCTTGTTTGCGGTACAATGTCTTTGACCTACTCTCTGTCTTCGACATCCATTCTCGCTCTCTCTCTCTTGCTTTTCTCTCTCTCTCTATCTCTTGGTTTTTCTGTCACTATTTTTCAAATCTTTTTTTGCTCTCTCTTTTTTTAGATTACCTTTTTTATTTTCGTTCTCCTTCATCTTATTCTCTTATATTTTTATCTCTTTTTCTCTACATCTTACGGTTTTCAGTACCCAACTGTTCGAACTGACTTTTGCTCAACTTCTCTGCTTCCTAACTTCTATCAATTCATAATCGTCTTACTCTCACAAGAAACTGGAGAAGAAACTTTGCCAGTTCAACATTTCCACAAAAAAGTTTGGGAGAGATGAATGGAACACTTGGTTTCAATGTTATTCATCATTTTCTTCGGTTATTATTTCTGACTGTTTTTGAATTCTTTATTTCTTTCCTTTAGTCTTTCTTACCTTCCATCACTTTCTTTCTACCTCTTCTTTTTTGTGAACCTAATCACCCAATCGTCTTACTTTCTTACAAACGACTTTTCTCATCACTCGTGCATTTCTTACCGCTCTCTTCTACAATATTGTACTACAGCTTCATGCAAATAAAAATATTCTTTTGTTAAGGGGGGGGGGGTCTTTTGTTAACGGGGGGGGGGGTCTTTTGTTAACTGCTTCCTTTTGCTTTTTTCCCGTTCTTTTTACTTTCACTGTCACTTGTTTTGTTTTCCTTTGTTTTTGTTGAAAGAAGTAACAGCCTCGAATGTAAGTACATATAGTACATATACTAAAAGACAATTCAATCATGTAGATGTCATATAGTAAGTAAAGAAAGCAGCTAGAAGCTAATTAGTCTGCGTCATCCTACTGCAGCTACAATGCAAACGGCTTACTACCAAGCAGAAGTCTTGGAAATTGGCACATCCGTTGCATCCTGTCTTTTGTTGTGTGCATGAAACTTTCTTGAATTATCTTCAGAGCAAAGCCTAAAGACATAGCGACAAACACTCTTAAGAACATCTTTGAGCATGCAAACGGGAGAATAGTTGATAATGCCATATTATCGAAGAATCGTTCCTCACCACTGCTCAACACCCTTTGACTTCATGTGAAACGGTTCAGATAACAACTTCGCTAAATTTTGTCTCTGGCTCAAACCATCAAAAATATTGAAATAGCCTCACTACATTATGGGTTTGCCAAAAGAATGTCTTGCATTAAATATAATACGTGATGAAAATGAAGTTAAAAAAGCATTCGACAAACTTTCTTACAACGGTAATGAAAAAAGCAGCACAAATTTTTTCGTGCTATGATAAATTCTACGGTCGCAATCAAAAGACAAACCAATAGGTTCACATAACTATTTGACTGGAAAAAAAGAAAAAGTTACGGCAAGGTTTCAGAATTTTTCTTATTTTTTGTGTTAAGGAGAGGGGTATTTCAAAGCGTGGACTGGAGAGGCCAATACATATTTAAACATGGCCACTGTCATTGGGCATTCATAAAAGCACGGGAACGTTATTATGGTAGTAATTAGAACAGTTGAAACGAAATTAAACACGATTTACTTCTGAAATTGACTACTAATCAGGAAATTTTTTGAGCTCCTACAATATTAAAAAAACAACTACTTTTGTGAACACTAGAAATTGTGTTTTTTAGTTCTTGAAAAATAGTTCTTCTGTGAGAGTAGGTTTCAACACTTTGCTAGACTCACCAAGACATTAAAAGCGTGATTATGTTCAGTATATTCCGATTGGCTTAGTGTGTCTAACATACATAGAACATACCTGCTTCGCTCAATGACACGTAGCATTTGGTGCACTCTGGGTGGGGCTCACCTGTGAGTAGAGGTTTAAGTGTAACGCCGTTTTGCTTCATAACCAAGAATGGGATAGAATTTTAATGCTGAAGAACCGGAAAGGTGATTTGAAGCACCACCCCAACGATCTCATTGTGTAGAGATAATCGAGTCTTAGCCAAACTTACTCGTTGCTTAAATCTTATATTGATGGCTAGACCCGATTTGAAAGTGAAGAAAATTAAAATTAAGATTTAGGAATTTTTTCTAGCTGTGTATTTAAGTTTATAGTTATATACTATTTATAGTTAACACTTATATATTATTTATCATAATTTTAACCCAGTTTTAAAGCATATCATTTCTGATGGAAAATGAAAGCGGGAACGTAGGTAGTAGAGACACACAAATCAAAAAAAAATGTTTTGAAAGTTTTTGCCTCAAGATGTTTTAGCCTGAGACTGAGTTGCACGTTCCCGATCGGAGGAAGAAGGAAGGGTAAAAAGAAACAGGTCAACATGGAAAACTCACCCGCGATTTCAGAGCTGCTAGACTGATAACCCTCTACAGACAAAGTTATCAAGGGATCTTTCTATACATATATTAATTCCCATATATATGTACACACATATCACAAAACAATGAGGGGTAGGGGGTATGATTCAAAATGACTTCGGATGGTTTTTTTTTGCTGTTGAAAAACCGCACTCTGGAATAAACATGAAGAAACGCAGCTTGCATGAGCTTTTAAGCAAGAAAATTACAGGCAGATATTATGGTCCGAAATATTGTGCAGTTTAACAGCTTTTGACAGATACGCTTTTCTTTATTTTCGATTTGCGATCGGTGGAATAGTCAATTTTCATTGATTAAAAAAGAAGGTGGAAGTTCATTTTTACATATTTATGCTTTCAAAATTGCTGTCCTAGTTCTATATAATCTTTTAGGAATCAGCTTCGGAGCGCAATTTCAGTTGATAATAAGTCTAATAATAGTTGGACTTGGATTGAAAAATTTTTTTTTCTCTAAAACTACTGCAATCCAGATACCAAAAGACTTTTTTCCAATTCATACCCACTGTTTATCACTCTGTCGCTTCGTTTTTTAATTTTTTCGCCACAAAATGAGTATGTAAATATAAATTCCTTTATTCAAAATTCAATAAATAGTAAACTCTGTTGAGTACAATTCAATGCATTTCAATTCATTTATCCAATTCATTTATCCATTACAGTTGATAACATAATACAAATGTTTGTTACAACGGTAATTTTTCGAAACCTTGTTTAAACTCCCCTTTCCTAACTCATAGAAAACGTACGAAGGCCGTTCACTAAAAGAGTTAATGCTAGAACTGGTAGCCCGAGAACGGCCTATAAGGACCGACTCGAATATCTAGAACTTTCTACATTCGAATACAGACGTTCTCTTGTGGATGTTATTTCTGTTTATGAATGTGTTAACGGCAACTATGTAATTGAAAATTTAAATTTGTTAAAAGTCAAACCAATAGCTCGATTCACTCGACATTCTCACAACCTCCGCCTTGCTCTACCTCATCGTATAGGTGCAACACGTATATCGACATGCGTTTCAAGATGCCTTGCTATGTACATGGGATAGCCTACCTTATGAAATTGTGAGTAACAATGATAGTGAACACTTCAAAAATCTATTGAAAAGCTTGCGATATAATCGAATAGTTTTGATATTTACTTGAGAATCGAATCAAATTAATGCGGTCTTATCATCATTTCCACTTTAAATACATATCTTTCAAGTCAATATCATTGCCCACCACCATCACTACCCCCTCTCAGTCCATTCTGTATTGCTAATGCTATTGAATGACTTGAAATATCATAGAAAGAAATAGAAAGAGAAAAAACGCGAAGCCATCTAGTATTAAGACTTTTAAGCGCAACGCCACTTACTCGTTGCTTACTCATTCCTCCCAGAGTCTTCATATATAATCTCTTGTGACAATCACTATGGTAAAGACTCTGGAACAGTTATCGATTGGCCATAAAGATATTTTTTCAAGTGAATTTTCGAAATTTCAGAGCAATTTCGTTTTCAATTCAGTTGCAAAGAGCTTCTCTATGGTTAATACAATTTGGCACACAGATAATACAACTTATGTATGACACATGCCGTTATTGTCAAGAGTTCTGACCAAAAAAAGTTTTTTCAACGCATTTTTTCGACCGTTTACACGTTCATTCAACTTCTTTCATTCAGCGTAGAAGAGGCGCAGAGCCTTCTCGAATTGACTTTGACATTCCATACACGGGAAACTGATTTTCTGGAGAAAAAAATTATATGATGATTTTGAACTATTGAAAGTTTTTCGAGCAAAAAGTTGTACTTGAACTACAATTATCAAAACATTCAAAAAAAATTCCAATATATGAAATTTTTCAGCTCCTACCACAAACCCTTAAAACTATTGCGTTCCACAATGATCGAGAAAGATACGGCAAAAGAATCCGAAAAGCAAATTCAAATAATAGAAAAACTCATGGTTTTTGAAAGAACAGTGTTTTTATAAATCATCTTAACCTTTTTGAAATGCAGATGTATCTTTATTGATGAGCTTCCGTTGTGTTAATTATGTAAGAAGTCATTTAAAAATTAGACTCAATCGGTAGTATTTTTCTTACCGCAGAACAATAGCTTTGGAAGAAGAAAAAAGATTTAAAGGTAGCTTTAACAGGGCCGAATTTCCTTTTTCGATAAAAAGAGAAGTTAAAAAGTTACAAAATGTCCAGTTCTACAGTTCGAAGGCATTGGAATCTGGTTAAGAAAAACTGAAGAGAAAAAAACCATTTTGTATCTTTTATGTAATTGAAAAGTGACATCGGAGAACGGACGTTTCTGGGTAACGTGTGGGCAAAATACGAATGGGGTCGATTCCGATTCAAGAGAATATTTTCCAGGTGATAATATATGTATGGGTTGGATATGTGTATACCTAGTGTATACTCTCTTCTGCAATTAGTTAAGGTTTGTCGTAACAGAATGGATCTAATCATATTGAAGATGAATGAAATGGATAGAAATATTGACCAATATTGCTCTAAAATCAAAGTAAAAATGTTGTTTCAGTTAGATTGTTTTCAGAGAAAATTTTACATCAATCGTATTAATAACTAGTCATCAACAGTAACCATGTCTTTTTCTTTATTTCAGAGGCCAAGTTTCCATCTTATTCGTTTGAAGACTAGAAATTCATGTTCATTTCAAAGACTTATTTGTTTTATTCGAATTAAAATGAGAATTAAAATGAAAATCCGGAATAATTTGAGACCTGTTAAGTCTGTCCAGATTCGGTTCTACTGAACCCGAAAAATGTGACTCTGCAACTACTCTTACAGACGACTTTTCAGTATTAATGCTCTATCGCATGAAGAGAACCAAGTCCACGAGGCGGAATCGAACCAAACCAATGTCTTTTTCAACAGAAAGGAGTGCGTTGTCATTGCACTACCGTGAACAATCTGGCTCTGAGAAGACTAGCTTAATGAGTCCTATGGGAATAAACTTTTGTCTACTGCTTTGAACCTTTCACTGAAGACAAAACCAATGTAAGGCTCTCTAAACGGAGAGGAGATGGAGTATTTGCGATTTCGATTTGATCTAGGATAGTTGAGCTTAGCCATCGTTCGATCTTTCATCAATGTAATACTGGGCGAGTGCACCGCATGGAACTTCTGAAAGCATTCTCAAAGGTTTTCACTCTAATCAATTATAGAAGGCTAATTCTTTCAATGTACATTTCCTGAGTTCAAAAACTCAGTCTCGTTCGGAGTTTTTTTTGTTTCAGATACCACAATGGATTGTCTGATAAAAATCCTGAAAATATGTTGTGGCTCGTTTTGCCCCAAGCTTCCCAACATCCGAAGTCTCGGTGAACACTGATCTCAAGCTGCTTGCTGCGGCCGCTTTACGCGATCATTTGATCTGAATGCTAAACAAGACAGCTAAACAAAAGATCATGTTCCAGTAGTTCATTTCCCGCTATTTGTATAATAGCTCATCCTGGCCCGCAATATTATAGCTGAGAACTGCTTGAAATCTTAATCCAGCACTCTGTCCTCGAACAAACGCCTGGGCGTTGCGAGACAGGCTACGATAAGCTCACTCGTCGCCTGGGCGTTGCGAGACAGGCTACGATAAGCTCACTCGTCGCCTGGGCGTTGCGAGACAGGCTACGAATAGCTCACTCTACAAGAGGCATTCACAAAGCGTTTACGATTTCTGAGTGCTTCTCGCCTCTGTTATTACCTGCTAATAATTTTCTTGATCTTACTAATTAAGCTTAAAAAAATCATTTTCATAAGTACATATACAAAGTATTCAAAGGGGAAAATTTTATTCAATAGCTGACAAAAATTTAACACCTTTTTAATGTTTTATTTTCTGAAAAATTAAGGATGTCTCTATTTGTTCAACTTAATTTGTTCGAATTATTCTCTTGTACTCCTTGCAAGGCCATCGTGTGAATGGAAAATAACCTAAAAAGCAAGACATAAATAGAGTGGTTGCATAGAGAATTCCATGGCTGAAGAGCATCTCAGCCATATTAAGATGAAAAGCGTTAGCTTGAGACCTTCTTACTCCATGTTCCAGTTGTATATCGATCCTTTGATCTATCACCAACTTTTTCTCTATCTAAAATACAACGTCTTTTATCTTTTCATAGAGTATGATAGTCGATAATCAATCTTCTCTCTCATTTTGATTTGTTTTGATCATCTTTGGAAAATTGTTCTTCGGTGGAATAGGGCTTTACTTTCCCTGATATTGTTGTAATCTTTTTTTCTTAAAACTTGATACATGCCTGTTATTGTGTTTGAATTTATGATTTATCAGTGATTTGCTAACTAAAAAATTATTTTCAAATTAATTTTTGGCAACCCTAAAAAAATTCCAGGCTCTGGCTTGATATAATTTTTTGTCTTGTTTCCATGAAAGCATCAATGCTTTACTTAGTTCTAACAGAACGTTTGCAAAGATTTTTTATGCAGTTTAAAAGTTTCTGCGAAAAAGCAAACGTGACCATTTTCTGAAAAATTCTAGTTCTTTCATTAATTCACGTTGCACGATTTGAGCATGTTACAGCCAAACCATATCTAATATTCCCGAGTCTCTACGATTTTGTTCGTACTACTTTAAAACACGAGAAATAAAGAAACTATGTTATATAATAATAATAATAATAATGATAATAATAATAATAACAATAATAATAACAAAAATCATAATAATAATAATAATAATAATAATAATAATAAAAATAATAACAATAATAATAACAATAATAATAATTATAAAAATAATAATAATAAAAATAATAATAAAATTAACAATAATCTTAATAATAATAATAATAATAATGATAATAATAATAATAATAATAATGATAATAATAATAATAATAATAATAATAATAATAATAATAATAATAATAATAATGATAATAATAATAATAATAATAATAATAATAATAATAATAATAATAATAATAATAATAATAATAATAATAACAATAATAATAATAATAATAATAATAACAATAATAATAATAATAATAATAATAATAATAATAATAATAATAATAATAATAATAATAATAATAATAATAATAATAATAATAATAATAATAATAATAATAATACTAATACTAATTAAAATAATAATAATAATAATAATAATAATAATAATAATAATAATAATAATCCGTGTATCATGCATAAAAAATCAGAGAAGATAATTCAACGGATTGAAACGAAATGCTGATAAATTGAAATTTTCTTTACGCGGTCTTGTGTTATTCAGTAAGACGTTGATGAATATATATTCCAAAGTTAAAAAAATTTGACGGAGTGAACATTATTAATTTTTCTCAGATCTCAAACCTACAAGCGCTCAAAAATTGGAATGCATTCTGGTTAGCTATTTCAATGATTATTTAAAACTGGATGAAGGGAATCAATCAAACTTTTTGTGAGATAAAAATACTCCTTTGATCGCTGCTTTCAACTTATATTCCCATTGATATGATCATTTCTCTTTTTTCTGGAAGTTCCCTCTTTCTCTTGTTCTCTCTTTTTCTCACTTTCTCAACGTTCTCTCTCTTTTTATCTGTGCACACACACTCTCTCTCTTTCTTTCTCTCTAATTTCCTCAATCTCTTTTGTTTTCTATTTCTTTCTCTCTCTCTCTCTCTTACTCTCGTTTCATTTTTTGTTTTCATACCAGGACTGCCTAGTTTTGAGAAGAATCTTCGGGATTATTTCTTAAGTGACTCTCAAAATTTGACTCAAGAAGTTATTTCTCCATCCTTATTTTTAGTCATGTAAATGTATCATTTCAGGAGAGGAGAAAGAGAAGGTGGGTGAGGAAGAGGCGAAAGACGGAAGAGGAGGAGATGCTGAGAGTCAGTTCTTCTCATTTGGTAGAGAGAATTTTTTTGGTGCTTCAGTATTTCAACTAATTCAATTAAAAAATGCAAAAATGAGAAAAAAATATCTCAATTTCGTGAATATCATCTTCTGTGATATTTTATATCATTTCGCTCTAAATACCGTTTTTTTTCTGCATTACACGTTCATTTTCTCTTTCTTCTCCTTTTCCATCGTTTACGTAAGTCCTTTACTTTCTAACTTTCTTTGTATCTATCTTTGAGATGACTACATATGAAAAAAATTAAGTTTAATATAGCGCAATTACATCTAAAATAGTAACATGTAAAATTGCGCAAATTTTAACCTTTTTTTGAAAAAAAGCTGATGATAAGAAATTCTTACTTGTATACAAACCTTTTTCCGTGCCCCACGTTCTTTCCCTAGTGATTATTGCATTTAAACTTATTTATCAGATTGTGAGAAACAACTTGGATGGATAATACTGTGAACTTAGCCCTCACCCCAAAAGGTCTGTCACTCTCACCCAGGGTTTAAATAGTGACCGAACACACACTATTGACAAAAAACTCTCTCTCTTTTGTTACCCTTTTCCTTCATCCCCTCTTCTTTTTTCCTCCAAACTTTGAGCGGCGGATACATGTAAAACCAAATTGGGCGGCTTTATTTAACCCCTGCTCTCACCTCTAAGTTTTTTCTTAAAGTTTTCCGCTTCTTTTTTTCATAGATTAAAGAGGGAAAAAATTTATCGGTTTTATGTAACAGTTCATGTTGAATTCCATTCTGATGAAGTTGGCTGTAATACAGGTCTACTAAAAATTTAAATTTTAAAGAAAACTTTCCCCTTTCTTTGTTGATATCTAAATCACAATGATCAAATTTATTTCAAATGAATTACCAGTTTTGTTCAAGTTTTTTAAAAGTTTATTTTGTTCTTGATATGTAGAATCATCTTACACATAAAAATAAGTAAGATCATTCTATCAACAACAACAAAAATAAACAAATGAAACATCTTTTGGTAATCTATTAAATTCTTTTATGTTGTTACTGATAAAAGGAAGCTACGAAAAAAATCGTACACAAGTGCCCTCCTAAAAATTAATGTTCAAATATTAATGTAACTTTTTTCATTCAAGATGACACACTTATAATAATGTTTTGTTATTCTCACTCATCCCATTTGCTTCCATGAACCACCTCAATTCAGTTTCGACAAGTTATTTTTTTTCAAATCGTGTTTTTTTTCCATTCATAACAAAATATTTTATTTCGCGTGAAAACTACAAATACACTCGACGTTTTGTATCCATTCTGTGTTTTCTCTCGCAGTTTTCCTGTTCTCTTTCTCCTTCATCTCTGTTTCTCCTTTCTCTTTCTTTCTCTCTTTCTTTTTTTCATGTATTTATAGACTTTCATCTCTCTCTCTTTCTCTCTCTTTCTCACGCTTCACTTTGCTCTTTGACTTTCTTCACCAGAAGACTTTCATTTTTCGTGAAGGAGTTTTGTTATAACATATTGTAATCATCAAATCTCAATATTACTCAGGAACTTTTTCCTATCAATCTAGCTGCATTGTTACAGGAGAGAGAAGAGAGGCGGTCGAGGAAGATGAAGGAAGAGAAAGGGAGAATCCAGCAAGTCGGTTCTTTTTAATTAATTGACTTAATGTTAAATTTTTTCATCTTCAGTCCATATGTAGTTTGATAGCGAAATTGAAAATTTTCTTGGGCTTTGAAATTCACTCTTAAAGAAAAAGAAAATTAACTCTTAGAGAATTTTAAAACATAAAGCTGAAATAACTCATGAAACTATGACTGAGACTTTTCATTATCATTTAGATAGAAAAAAATTTCCCAATTTCGAGGATGTAAACTTTCCGGATATTTGTATCAACTTGTTTTGAATTCCGTTTCTATTTTGCTCGCTACTTTTCTGAATTTTTGCTATCGCTTACATACTTCCATTTGTACATACATACATCTTACTCTCTATCTCATGTGTTTATTGCTCTAGAGAAGTCCTCAATTGTTGTCTTTTTTCTGGTTGTTATTCTTCACTTTCTTTTACATGAACGATCTCGAGTTTTGAAACAAAAAAAATCAAATCGTTTTCATTTCATTGTACAGGGAGCAGAGGTATAATAGTTTCCGGACCAGCTGTGGATTAAATAGTTACCGGACATGTTCGTTCTAAAATGATCTACATTCTCTTCGTTTTCCGTTCTTTTCTTTTCCTCTACTTCTCATTTCACTCTTTTTGCCCATCCCTCTTCCCCTCGCTCGGCAGCGTACAAACATGCATTAGACCGGTTTGATTTAACGCCTGACAGGGAGGCGCATAAATATGCAACTTTGTTCAACGACGTGTATTTGAGAAAGCAATCGAGCAACAAAGTTCAATTGTATACATATATTTATAAGTTAACAGTCATGAAAACATTGTGTTGGAAAATCATTCGATTCTGTCTCCTTTGACATAAATGACAGTTCTGAGTCCCTTCGGGAAGTCATCAACGGACGGAGGAGGTACTTGTCGTCGGTCTTTGACCACTCTCTCTGTAGGGCTTGCTTCAGAGGCTCAATATTCGAGTGGGCATGAGCATTAACTTTGCTCTCCAGTTACGAGTTTAGCGGATTGAGATTGGGTGAGGATGAGAACCATTCTGAGCTGGTCATGAAGTCTGGCAGATGAGTCTTGTACTCTATGTTACTTTAACTCTGTGAGCTGGCGCAGAATCTTGTTGGAAGATCCAAGATTTTTTTCCGTAATGAGAAGCTGATCAGTGAAGCAATATGTTCTGAAGAATTTGCGTTCAGTAGTAATCCTGGTCGATTTTGACTGCTAGTTCGACGAAAACACGTGGAGTTTTTGCCTGTAGCGGGTACGCCGGCCCCAACCATTGCACTGCATGAGAAGCTCGATGAATGGTTCTGCCTGCTTGGTTGACTGCCTGAGAGTTTCGGGCAAGCGAGGGTTGTATGCCTCTTCCACAGTGAACAGCTTCTGATCCGAGAAGACTGTCTTAAGGTGAGAGTTGTCGCGCGTCTTGGGGATAATAGCCTTTTGAGTCTTTCGTGCTTGTTATTGAGAGTAAGGATAGCAGATTTTCTGGTACGATATTTTATAAGCCTCAAGATCTTTTTGAAATTCTTTGAAAAGTCGTCCGGGACACGTTCATCTTCAAGGTCATCTTGTTTATGCTCCGCCTGGCATTCAGATTAACTCGCTGCCTGACGGCCTACAGCTTTTTAGTGGTGCGTACGGAGCGAGACCAACCACTTCGAGTTAAGTCATCAAGTGTGCCAATCTCGCTGCACCGTTTTAGTGTTCTCCAGACGAGATGGCGAACAACGTAGAGGTTTTTAGTAATGCGCGAACTCGGTCGAACAAAGTTTCATATAAAGTAATCGAGATGATAACTGTATATAGAGCAACCTAAGAAACTTTTCACTTTGCAAAGTAATTTTCTGCAAATTGATCCCGTTTAACGCTCCAATGTCTCACCACGAATTACCGTGAAAAGAAAAATGGACTACTGTATTACTTTTGTAATAACTTTTACTGTTGGACGTAATTTTTTTCTGAATTTTACACAAAAATCGTCGCTTTGTCTTAGAATGCATATGTTTTTTCTTTTACCGTAGTCCATTCTTCTTTTCACGGTAATTCGTGGTGAGACAATGGAGCGTTCTACGGGATCACTTTGCAGAAAATTACTTTGCAAAGTGAAAAGTTGAATTCTAACGCTCCATAAGTCAACTGGGTTTTATGATTTGATAAGTGCCAGGAAAAGGAAGAGAGGCTTCCAAGGCATACTTTCAAAAGTATTCCAATCATAAATTGATTGTATTCCTCTCAAGCATACTGCCATACTTATGCGCAGGAATACTTCCAAAGTTTTACTATTCATAAATCACATAAATGCCCTTTTAGCATACTTTCAAAAGAATACTTTCCCAAACTCAAAGCTAGAAAAGCTATGCTCTTATTAAGCTATTGTTTAAAGCTATTGTTAGCTATTGTTTAAAACACTTTTGTCCAGAAAATTTTCACACATATAATAGTATATTTTCCTTGCTTTTCTAACATGGGTTGTCAGCAATCTCTTCCAATATAACCAAACTAGGCTCAATTACCTGGGTCTGGCAAACCTATTCTATTTGTTGGAATCCTGTGTAACTGAGCATTTGAGGATTTATTGGTTGGAATATTATGCTAATATGACCATTACCTCTAAAAACGTATATTCAAATATGGCGATCGTACTAGAACTAACTCTAATGGTATTCAAATTGAGAAGACTCGCAATACTGCTGGGTCCAGTTGATTTTACGTAAGAGTTTCTCGACACCTTGAAAGATTTCCTATTGATCTGATTCAAGAATAATCATTTAAACGATTTCATAAACGGCTCTCTGAAAATTCCATGATGTCATTTTGATAATTATTGACGCTTACCTACCGAATTCTATGTGTTTTGTTGTTTTGAAATTTTATATACTTTGATATTTCTTTGCTTGTATTGCTCGCATAGTTTTCTATTGAGAATGCGCATTTTCGAATGCAGATGAAATATATAAATCTTTACGTTTTCATATCAAATGATGATGAAAATTTTAAGATTTCTTTTCTTGACACACGTTCTCCGTCTCTCTCCATAATCTCCCCTTCCTGGTGATTAGTCCGAGTAATTTTTGAGATTGGTGAAAAAACAGCCTGATTAAAATAAATATTAGATTCTTTCTCTGATACACAATAAACATCTGACTTAACTCTCTTTTCCAATCCATTCTGTTAAAAATTTTAACTTGTTCTACAGAACTAATGAAAAACTACAAATTATCAAAAGAAAAAAAACTGTTTTGTTAATTTTTCTTAATAATGAGCTCATTATACTCTGAAGAACTCTAATGCAAATGTATGCAACTTTTTCCCATTTTGTTGTTGATGAGAGGAGATAACACACGAAAGCGGTTTAATTCTTCTTTTTGGAGACTAATAACTTCTGGAATTAATTTTTTTTAAAATTCATTTAGCTTATTTCTCTCTCTTCGTCTCTCTCTCTCTCTCTCTTTTCTTTCTATTTTTTTTCAAATCTCACGTTTTTTCCGCTTCTATCCATGTATCCATGCACTTTTTTGTAACTTATTTGCTTCAAAGTGTTATTTTTTTCAATTTCGCATTTTGTTTTTTAATCTTCAAAAAATACAGTCTTTTTTGAACCAAGTTTTCGAAAATAGAACAAAATCGGGGGAGACTAAATTCCAAGGGAAATCTTGATTCCAGGGATGAGGAGCCTCAGTGAGCTGGGAGAGTTGGGAGAAGAAGAAGAAGTTGGAGAAGGTACGCGCATTTCTTTTATTTCAAAAACAACAAATAGTTACTAGATACCTTTAAGCATAAAAAAAAAATTGAAAGACGTTTCAGCAGTTCTCTACTATCTGATATGTGTAATATTATGAATAACCTAGCTGGTAGCGAATTGAAGTTTCGAATATAAGAAAAAACTGGTAGAAAAGAATTTAAAAAGCGCGGCGAATTTCTTTGTCGGCATCATGCCGATATCAGGTGAAATATATATATATATATATATATATATATATATATATATATATATATATATATATATATATATATATATATATATATATATATATATATATATATATATATATATATATATATGTATGTAGGACTACACAGCTCGATCACTGTAAGAACAAATGTCTTGGAATAGTTTATACATACTACCATCGCACGGAAAAAGTTTTTTTAATTGGGCAGGATCGAACCCAGCCCTTTCTTCTATCAATTGTCGTCTTAACCAGGCGTCCCTGGTTTTAAACTGTGTAACTGAGCACTTGAAGTTTTTTCTTCCATATTCCATCACTCTTCTGTTTAATTTTGAATTCGGGAGTTAGGCTGCTTTCGCATCATGAGCATGCGTGACCAAGAGAGCAATGCAAATGAGCCTTTCGTGTATACATAGCACTATCGCACGGAATATAAATGTGGCAAAGTGGTATGATGGTAAAGCGCTTGCTCCCGGGTTGAAAAGAGATAGCTGGCTTTGATAAAACAGCTTTTTTTCCGTGCGATGGTATTATCAATTGTTATGTTTACCAGGCGTCTCTGTCTTTAAACTGTGTAACTGAGCATTTGACGATTTATCTCGAAACATTGCCTGCATGGCGGTCTCGAGTTATAACGAACAACTCCTTTTTTTCAACCACAGACCACTTCCACTTATGACTAGTCTGGCTAGCCAATGCTAATAGTAGAAGATTATTCAGTAACGAATGAAAAAAAGAAAATCGCTCATGACTTTGCAAAAAGGTAACAAACGAACTTTTTTTAAAAAGTAAAATTCATGAATTGCATTGTGTTGCTTGTATGCGACATATCAGAGTCTTTCAAGGGTCCGCCTTCAAGCAATTCTTCCAAGCATAACCGTATTCTAGTTAGAGTCCTCAGCTCCATAAAAAGACCCTACAGTATTTTTTTAACATTTTGGTTGGGTTCAAGGAGCAGGGCTCGTGAGAGTGAGAGAGGAAGCGGAAGGCGAGGAGAGTGAGGAACGAAGAGAGAGGACGTTCTCGGAAGAAAGCTACCTCCGCATCGAGGAGAGAGAAGAGAGAGCACCAAGGCCGAAGGACGATCCCAGTTAGTCGCTTTGATGCTCTTAGAAAGTATTACGCTGTTTCTTCTCCACATAAGCTTGTTTTTATTTGATCAAACTTTCTCACGGATAAAAGCTAGTCCTCTTGCTGGGATCGAACTCAGTAATCTTTCATATCTCTGCCTGGGACCAAGAGCGTCGCCGTTACACCTCGGAAACATATTGATATCCCGGGCGATCGGGCTAACTAAAAGGCTCAAACACGTTGTTCTATTAGTTTCTTATGGTCATGAAGCGGAAGCGTTCGGATCGAAACATAACTCTAAAAAGCCCGATTAAAACATAAGAGCGATGTTAATTGGACAATTGATCTTAAAATTGGAAAATAAGCTCGCATGAGGAAGCTCCAATGAAAAACTTGAAAAAAGTTGGCATCGTTATGTTCATTCGATTACAAAATTAGGCTTGTCAATCCAAAATGAATGTACGTTTAATTATAAAGAAGCAAACCTCTCAAGATTAGATAGAAAATGGAAGAATCTTGGCTCGTTGAGCTCCTCGTAAGATCCTTACGACCTAAGATTTATAAGAAATATGTGTGGTATGCAAGGTGGTTGGACTGAGTCCCGCCCGTTTGACTAGCTTTGGTCCATGCGGTAGTCTACACATATTTTTTTAAACCTTTAAGCACATGTTTGAATGTTCGGTCATTGATGTATTTGAACATTAAGCGTCATTGATTCAAAAGACTCTGTTTAATTCACCTTTGATAGTATAAATGAAAACGTGACATGTAAGCAAACATGTCAAGCATAAAAAGTTTACTAGAAACCGAGAAATTTTCTTAGTGAAAAATAACCCGAGCGGTACTACGGGTATTCTAAAGAAGCTGCGAGTAGTTTTGCTCAAAGGAAGTAAACATTTTGAAGGTCACGTCCCACAAATGGTCGCCGCACTCTTGCTGCTGAACGGGCCGGAGGATATTGAGGAGTTACCCTCTCTCAAGGAACGTGGGGTGAGAGCTCAAAAACTGTGTTTACTATGTTGTTTAGTCTTGCTAACCAATCAGTAACATTGGAAATTCCATTAACGGTAACCTACTACCGAAAAATTAAAGCTTCACCTTTGAGTTCACGTGTTTCAACTGAGGACATTGTTTTCATACACATATTTGCAGTTTTTTCTGCGATCACAAAATAATTTAATTCAAAAAAAATCTCGTTTTTTTATGAAAAGTAGGTAAAAGGATTGTTTGGAACAGTGAATGAAGTTTAAGCTTCATGATAGACTCGTGTATACCGAATAGTCAAGAAAGGTTGGTAGTTCCCGTAAAAGTGATTTGAGCGCGATTGATATTATGGTTGATCGATGGAGTTTAAGGTAACGAATGCCCTCCTGGCGGCACTCCATCTGGTCGCCCTCTACAAAAAGAAGGATCGAAACGCCCGCGCATGTCATGGAATTGCCCTCCGTGGAGCCGTCAGTCATTCTGTCATTCTGTCCATACTGTTATCTTTGGACGGTCGTCATGGAATGACTCTCGGAGGTAAACCCCCGCCCGACATCAACGTGGAAGAAAATGACCTTCTTCGCAGCACAAGATGTACGCTATCCCAGCTTCGATCCGGATTCAGCAGATTCACAAACTCGTATCTACACCGTATCGACGATTCCATCTCAGACGTCTGCCCAACATGCTCATCCACACGTCGCACACCTGTTCGATTGCATTGTTTGTTTTGTTTTCTTGCCCATAGGTCCTGTCGAGGGGAGTCCTTTTGGGATAGGTTGGTGGTGAGGATCCTTTTGAGTCCGGAGAGATTTTCTCCGTCTACACTCGCACCGCAGTCGGCGATCCTCATGGCGAGACCCATTCGTTAACCGGAGAAGGGCAAGAGGTTATTTTACTGGCGCCTCCACTCGCCATTGAAAAGTATAGCGGAGTATCGGCTGATGTTTTGTCCGGTGGCATGCCCAGGCCGGTCCGGCATCGCCATCCTTTGACGAGCTATACTACCCAGTTTTGGTTCGTGGCGGGATTTCTCCCGCTACCTCCCAGCAAGAATTCTTCGTAGAGAGGCGTCCCTCTATCCGCCACCTGAGGTCGCGCTCGATTCTGGACTGGATGATCCGGCTCCATCCGTGACAGGCTCTTAAGGCTGTAGAGTCACGAATGGCCACTGTTGCCAGTGTGTTTTTTTCAACGACACTCTCACTCACCGACTTATGGAAGAAACCACGAGAAGTGGCAAACTTCTTGAAGATGTCTATTTAAAATTGACGATTGATACACAACGAAAAACGAAGCGAAAAGAAACATATCACGTGGGCCTCGCTCTTCGATGACGGCTACAACCGGCAACAACAACAACAACAACAACAACAACAACAACAACAACAACATGTAATCACTCTCCTCGTTTATCATTCTTCTATTCTCTCCCTTATTGCACTCACAAACTTAAGAACAAAAACTTTTCGTCTTTTTGGGCCTTATCAAACATTACAAAACCCGTCTCTCACAATATTTTTCATTGTAAGGCAATTTGCGTAACAAAAAGTTTAATAATTCTTCTCTTGCCTTCCCTCACGATTTTCTAACGATATTGGGTGTATTATAAAATGAAATTCAGGAAACTCTAACTCGAAAACTTAAATAATGAACTGGTTAACTGGTAAAGCTTTAGAATGATTAGTCTGACAGGTATGATTAGTCTGACTTGAGGGTGTAGTACCATCCTGACTGGCAATAGGATATTTATTCTTTATCACAATCCCTAAAATCATCATAGGACTTAAGTAGCTTCATAAAAATCTATCACGGCAAATCCTAAATTTCCAAACATCTTCTTAATAAACGTTTCATTTTCTGGCTTCTACTGATTTTCCAAACTATTAATAAAAGACTATTCGTGTTTTTTTTTATTATTATGGCGTTTCGTGGGTAAAAAATCAAGCGAAAGGGCAAGATTCAAGGAAGAAAAAACAAACAGTGACACGCTAATTCAAAAACGAAACACATCAAAAAGATTAACTGAAAATGTGTTGTTTTTGTTGTAATTTTTGTTGTTGAAAATTTTCACGGGCAGAAATTATTAGATGATTACATAGTAAACTTGATATTTTTAAGAAAGGGGTACCAATTAATAAAATGGCTTAAAATTTTGGTATAAGGATTGCTTTTTATTACAGGAGATAGCGGACACGTTCGAAGAGTTCGAAGAGAATATGGAAGGTTAGTATTGCTGCATATCATTCCTCGCGCGCTCCCAAAAGTAAAAAAGTCTCAATTGTAATTTTTTGAGTTTTTAGTTTGAAAAATTATGGATAGTTCTAGCTTGTAGTCACTCTATCAGATGCCATTATTGACGTGAAGGTAATAGTACACAACAGCTAATCCTCGAAATCTTCAAGAGCATTAGGGGTGCTTTCCAATTGAACCCGCAACAGTAAGTAGAAGATAAACTCCAGTTGTTATCTGATTTATACACAAGAAAGAAAATTACAGAGGCGGTGAGGGACCTCGAAGTGGAAAGAAGACAGGCCCCTGGAGGCCGAGCAGTTCGAAGAGAGAGGAGAATGAACCCGAGACCAAGGGTCTCTCGCAAACGATCGGCTAGTTCGATCGCCGGTGGAAGCCCTCCTAAGGTTGGGATTTACCCGAATAAAAATTTTCTGTTTACAATTATTCATGAAAATGAAGGTGAAAATGTATTGGATATCAATTACTTGAAGATTTTTCAGAGTTCACGAAGCCTTTAATGATTATAGGGTGCGGCCAAAGTATGGAACGGTGGTTGTGATCCAGTTGTTGTTTTTTTTCTTCAAAAAAGCAAGCAAATCATATAAAAATATTTATTGCATGCAGGTTTAGTAACAATTATGAAAAATTTTTCGATTCGGACTCCTGAGATCATGCTCGAATTGCTGGACCGTGCCTCGCAGGTACTTCTCTTCTTTGAAATGAGCATCTGCCCAGGGCTTCAATAAATTTTTGAAGATTTTTTCCGTATAAAGATGTCGATCCATTCTGACGTTTTCTTCAACGAAGAACAAGGGACTCTTGCCTGAAGAGCAAATTGCTCCCCACACCATAACCTGAGCAGGGTGTTGAGTTCTTTCGATGCATCTGCCTTTTTTTATCAGCCTTCAGAAAAGTGTGAGCGAGAACGCGTTTGTTTTGGGGGTTAAATCCTCTTCTACTTTGAATGATTTCTCATCAGAGAAGATGAACTGAGGAAGCGAGACGCGGTTCAGCAATTCGAGCATTGTATTAGGAGAGAAAGAGCAGGCCGAATCAAATAATTTTTTATAATTGTTATTAAATCTGTATAGTTTCATAGTATAGACTTGATTTGCTTGCTTTTTCTGGAAACATATGGTTAATAAGCACCGTTTTATACTCTGGCCGCACCCTGTAGATGCCAAACATATAAAAGTATCACAGAAGAGGAGTAAAAGCGCACTCTTTTCGTTTTGTTTTCAAGGAGTATCAGACTAAGATGAGGAACACGAGATGGTTTTTTTAAGGCGTTGTTTTAATACTGTTCTAACTCATGTAATCAATTGGGCTCCAATCGACGTAAAATTTGAACTCATGGCGACATTCAAAGTTGATAGCCACCGGTAAAAAAAACATTATGGTTTTTTTTAGTGCTCTTTGGTATAATGTAGCACTAAAAGCTTTTGTCATAAAGTTAAGCATCTCAAAAAAGGTAATCAATGTTTTTTGCAGACCAGCCGCATCGAAGAAGCGGAAGCTGCTGAAGAAGTGGTTAGAAGCAAGCTTTTTCCAAAACCAAGTTTTTTGGTATCAGACGGCTTAGCAGTGAGTCTTCGGGGGTGTAAATGGTAACGCGCTCGAACTTCCAGACAGATATAGAGATTGGTTCGATCTCGCCTCGTGGACTTAATTTTGTCCGTGAAGTGGTTTTAAGGAAGTTAAAGACTTTCTATTTCAATTCTCAATTCCATGTGTACAAAGTGTTTCAAAGAACATTCGCGAACTGTAATTGTGAACTTTGAGGTACAGAAAAACATTTTAAATATATAAAATTTCCACTTGTTGGATAAAAAAACACGCAAATTTCTACTGTTACCAGTAAAAAAGTATCCATCAAGAACGGTTGTTTATCAAGTAAAACATTAGTTCATTTGTTGAATTAACTATAAAAAAACATTTCAGAAGTTCATAGGAAAATACTAACAAGAAGGCATAACGAATAATGTTTCCGCATCAATTTTTTCAAGCTTCTAATATGATTTTAACCTCGATAACTCAGAAACCAGTGTGCATTCAGTGAAAAAAAACGAATTAATAAATTTTATATATGTAAAGTTTAACATCCCAGATGGCAGAGGAGGAAAGAAACGAAGATGAGAGCGTTCCAGCGCCATCGCAACCACCAGGCGTACTTCTCCCAGCTCCACGAGCCCCTTCTCCGATCGCCGTCGTCCCGTTTCTACCGTCAGCTGAAGCACTGTACCGTCAAACAGTAGCCACTCGATACGAGAGGCTGTTCACAAGGTAGACTTTGATTGGTTTTCGTTTACTGTTTGTTTCCTGGTAAATGATAACTGTTTGTACCTGAAAATCGCCTTTAATTCCTTTATTTACGATTCATACATACTGCTAATGATTTCAACTATAGGTTCTGATTCAAGGTGCGAGACAGGCGATCTAAAAAAGCACCCGGCGAAGCTCTCTAAGGGGACCCCTTACTCGTGTAAGCCGGTACCAACTCTTCCACATCCTCGCGGGGCGAAACCCACAAGATGTGCAGTGTCCCTTCTCGCAGCATCAATGAAAATTTCGGTTAGTCTTATAAACTTACTCATGATATCTGTTTGCTATTAGGGTATTCACCGCTGGACCTCGAACCTTGAGCGTTCCGACGTCCCAGTCGTCACAGTTGACGAAGTGAAGACAGCAATGAAGAAAATGAGAAGCTCCAAGGCCATGGATCTCGACGCAATCTGTCCTCTTATGGTTAAAAAGGCTGGCGAACAGTGTGCAAGATGCTTTGCAATACTCTTTAATTGCTCACTCAGCACCGGCATCATACCTTCGGCCTGGAAGACGGCCAGAGTTATCACGATTCCGAAGCCAGGGAAGGACCTCACGTCGGTAAAAGGCTACAGACCGATCTCAATTCTATCCCCTGTGGTCAAACTCCTCGAGAGAATCATCCTCCCCCACATCACAGAAGAAGTTGAGTTGGAAAACTGGCAACATGGCTTCAGAAAAGGACGCTCGACCACGACAGCCTTGATGGAGATAACGGGCCACATAACCAACGGTATCAACCAACGGCTCCCTCCACATCGCACAGTGATGGTTGGTCAACATTTCTCGCCTTTGTCACACTCTCGCCGAAACGTCCATCCCCAGAGGCCTCGTTAGATGGCTCTCCAGCTATCTACGAGGTAGAGCCATCCGTGTGGACTTCAGAAACTGCCTCAGCCGCCAGCAAACCTGCTACGCAGGAGTTCCTCAGGGGGGAGTACTCAGCCCTTCCTTGTTCAACATATACTTGAATGGGCTGCCGAAGCCTCCCGAGACGATCAAACTGGTCGGGTATGCGGATGATCTGACAGTACTGGCTTCTCACCCTGACTGGAGAGTTGGAGCCGACAGACTGAACTCCTACCTCCCAGCCCTCACCAGCCATCTTGGGGAACTAAAGATGGACATCTCGGCAGCTAAATCCAGTGTAACGCTCTTCACCACCAACACAAAGGAATGTCGTGAAGTACCAGAAGTTGTGGTCAACGGTGAGCCACTCCCTCTAAGTAGAGCCCCCAAGATCCTTGGTGTCACCTTGGACCAGATGGGAACCTACCGTCAACACGCCGAAGGACTAAAGACAAGGGCAACAAAAAGATTGAATGTCCTCCGAGCAATCGCGGGAAGAAGGTGGGGACAGAAGACCGAGACAATGCTGAACACCTACAAAGCAACCACTAGAGCAGTCTTGTCTTACGCAGCACCCATCTACTCGCCCCAACTTGCCGAATCACATTGGACTTCCTTGCAAGCAGCACAAAACAAAGCCATTCGGATCGCAACTGGAAACCTTGCAATTGCGGACACTCAGCACCTGGCATACGAGAGCAAACTTCTTCCAGTCAAAGAACACAACCTCATGCTCAGCAAACAATTCACCGCCAAGGCCAGGCTTCAGCCCAACCATCCATCTCACCGCATCTGCACTGAAGCAAAACCTCCCAGGGCAATAAGAAAGCACGCCAAAGACATAGACATAGTACTAGATGATACGGACTATAAAGTGGCCCTCAGAAAAATACACACGGAGACAGTCAGAGACTTTCTTAGAAATAGTCGACCCAACCCAGTTCTGGGAACTAAACCTCCTAGAATACACAAGTCCACGTCCCAACTATCCAGAGAAAATCAGATAACTCTGTCTCAATTGCGAAGCGGCCACTCTAGTTTCCTTAACAGTTATCTCCACCGAATAGGGGCCAATGAATCTCCCCTCTGCCCACTGTGTAGGATAGAGCCGCATACTTCGAGACATATTTTTTCGTGTCGCTGTAACCCCACTTCACTTAGCCCTATCGACCTTTGGAATAGGCCGCACTCGGTTGTTGATTTCTTGTTCAATTAAATCTCTCCAAAAAAAAAAAAAAAAAAGAAAAAAATAAATAAAAAAAGTGAAAAAAAAATAAAGGAGAGTAAAAAAAAAAAAATTAAGAGAGAGAGGAAAGAGAGTGTGGGCTTATAACGCTGGAGGGTCGAGAGCTTCGACGACTTCCTCCAGTGTCTCGCGAAGGAAGATCTACCCGTTGGGCAAGACAACAACAACATTAGGGTATTGAACATGGTATAAAAACGTGGTTCCATTCTCAAATTCAAACCAATTAGTCTTTGTTGTCTTGGGACAGGAGGCGCAGTCGCTCCGAAATATTCGAGTAGTATTAGTGAGCTGTTGTTCGGAAGAGAAGGTCGTGCACGATAGAAAATGATGATGTTCATAAAAGGAGAAAAAATCGTTTATTCTATTCCTTTTTTGACAAGACTGAGAAAGATAGAATTTCTACGTTGTGATAACAAGGCGCCACTGCTTTTAGACTGTACCACTGATCTTTTGTGGAGTTTTAGTGCACTTTCATGTATTCAGGTTAAGGACATTTTCATGGAAATAACGGGCTGTGTATGATTGGGTCTGGCAATCGTAGATGAACTGTGAATCATCAGCCTTAAACGCACATATTATGAAACAAAATATTTGCATAAGTGTATATGTCGACAGCGATCTTCGAACACTGAACTATTTTCGAAGAGATGGAAATGGTGACTCGCCACAGATAATCGAACTATAAAACGACATAAAATGTTTCAGGACGCACTCGCCGCCATTATCGAGAAGAGGCTGATCTTCGTCGGCCCAGAGCCTGCTCTTCCAATGATGGAAAGGATGCTGGAGGAAGAGGCACTGCTGGAACATCTTTATCAGCAGCAACGAGTACTGAGGGACGCCGCGGAAGAAGTCGTTCAAGTAAGAGCATCAATTTTTATTATATCCACTTTGATACACCTTTTCCCATGAACTTGATGCTTTCCGGTCTCAATGAATGCTACAACTCGTCTCTACTTTATGTATTCATTATTGAGATCATTTTTTCAAACCAATCTCAACCGAATAAGAAAGCTGAGAAATCGAAAACTCTATCAGAAATGTTCACAGCAGTGCCCATTTACTTTCCACTAGTTTTTAATGCATGTTTTCGAGCCTTGAAAGCGGAAATTCGGAACTATTCAAGCCTTTGTAAGCGATTACCAAAAACTATCACATTTACATATATAGCATTACTCTGTATTTTCCGAACACCCTGCTATACGCTCTACACATATGTGAGTGAATACTTGAAAGTTTATTATCTAAGAGAGTAATGAAGTATTCGAAATTAAATAGATATGCTTCAAATCGTTTTTTGTTCGAATTTTTTTCCTAAAATTTGAACCCTTCTTTTTTCCGTTTCAATTTTTCGATGCGGAGATGTGTATGATGGCTGAAAAGGCTTATCTAACTCACGAGCCACGCCGCATCTACCATTGATCTACCATTGAAAGACAATTAAACACATAAATTCTTAAATGCCGGATTTTCCTACGCGTTACACAACAGTCTCGCGATTCACACTTTAAAAAAAATTGAATCGAACACACAGATAAGCGTACAGTGGTTTTGGAGTAGTTTCATATGTTAGCCTAGATGTAGAAACGAAACCTTTCGATAATACTAACCAAGGGGTATAAAAATCATCAGAAAAAAACTTAACAGAAAAATTTGAGTAGTGTCTACATGACAGTTCAAAAGTGTGAAAAAAGTTAAACAGTAAAAACTAAAAATTTCTCGACGCGATTTTTTCTCTCAGTTTTTCGACTTTTGAAGTCGAAAAAATCTAAAAGTTTTTCTACTTTGTTTTTCCGTCCAGCCCTGGTCGTGGCTGAAACTTTTATTCATGAAAACTCCCTTCCCCCCTTTCTCCTTCGAGCACCCCTTCCTCCCTTTAGGGCTTTCCTTCCCCCTCCCCCTCCCCCCTAGGGCCCTTACCCCCCTTTACTTAGCTAGGGCCCTTTTCCTCCTCCCCTTCCTCATTTAGGGCCCCCCCTTCCCTGCTTAGGTAAACCCCCCTCCCCTTTCCTTTCCCCAAAATTTATAAAGAAAATTTAAAAAGAAAGGAAAAGAAAAATAAAAAAAGAAAGAAAGAGAACAAGAAAGAAAAAATTGAGGCGGGCCGTTTTTAAGTTGAGGCCGTGTTTTAGGGCCGCGACGCGTAGTGCATGACCGCGACGCGTAGTGTCCTAGTGTTCGGTGTTCGTAGTGCACTTTGTTAAAGGCCGTTATTTATAGAAGAATGCTCGGTGAAGGTAGTTCTGAGCACAAGAGCTGGAATGGGTCCTAGGGTCCTCGGTGCTTTAATTGTTTTTTATCTACCTTGGTCAATAAGGAAGATGTTCTCATTGAGAAACAAGAGCTTGGAAAAGTTGAAGTCAGGTAGACTTTTCGGGTGATCAATGAGTTAAAGTTCATCTGAATTCAATTTTATACTCTGGGCTGTGCTAAAACTTCTTTCGCAATCAGTAGAACTTACAGGGAGAACCAAGTATTTACGAGCGAGCTGCTTAATCAATGAGTATTTCGTTTTTGACACAGCAGATTCCAATAACTGCAGATGTTTTTTTTCTGATTTTGAGAGCTCATTATTCAACACTGAAAACGTGACTAAATTTGACAGTTTTTAAAATTTATCAAAAACGCAAAAAGCAAAAACATAGCTTGTAAGAACTAAAATATGTTTGTGAAAAACACTAAAACATGTTCCAGGTAGTCGACACGAATAATAATCGCATTTTGACCCAATCCGAAATTTTTTTTTCGACTTTTTGAGCAAAAGTTTTTTTGGACTTATTTGTTTTTCGACTTTTTAAAGAAGTTTTTTTTTTCGAAAATTGTCGAAAAAACCGAAAATGAATAATTAACGACCTGTTCACGACCAAAAACGTAAGACCAAAGGTCACGACCAAAAACTTAAGTTCTCAAATTATTCATTGTAGTAGTGTTTCTTTTTCTTTTTATTTCAGCTTAAGTAAAGCTGTTTTGAAGGTTGGTAACCGCCAAGCCAGATTGGACGTCAACCGAGACCGGGTAAGCCCGGCGATGGCGAATGCGATGGCAAGGATGAGGGCGGCCGAGCGAGACGAAAAAGACGCCAGAGAGTTGCTCAAACTAACGCTTGAGTAAGTCTTTTTTCTCTGTCTCTCTCTGTCTCTCTCTTTGTCTCTCACTTTGTCTATCTCTTTCTCTCTCTGTATCTCTCATTCTCACTGTCTCTTTTCCTCTCTTTCTTTTTAGTATAATACTCTCTTTATGTCTCATGTTTATTCTTCTTTCTCTTTTTTGTTTTGTTTTGATCAGTTTATTTTTTCCTCTTGTTTTCGCTCTCTCTCTCTCTCTCTCTCTCTTCGTTGTTTTTGTTCTCTCCCTCCCTCTCTTTCTCTCTTTATTTATCGTAATCTCTTTATCTCTCTTCTTTACTCGTCTTTCTCTTTTTATGTAATTCTCTCTGTTTTTTATCTGTTTCTTTTTTCTCTTTCACTCGCTTTCTCTCTCTCTCTTCGTTTTTTTTTCTCCTCTCTCAGTCACTCTATCTATCTCTTTTTCTCTCTCTCTTTCTCTCTCTATTTCTCTCTCTTTCGCTCTCTCTCTCTTTTTCTATCTATTTCTCTCTCTCTCGCTCTCTCTCTTTCTCTCTCCATGGTCATCAAATCTCATCGCCTCTCCATCTATGACCTTCACATCCCATCGCCTCTGCATTCATGGTCATCAAATCTCATCGCCTCTCCATCCATGTCCTTCACATCTCATCGCCTCCGCGTCCATGACCATCACATCTCATCGCCTCCACATCAATGGTCATCAAATCTCATCGCCTCTCCATCTATGGCCTTCACATCTCATCGCCTCCGCGTCCATGGTCATCAAATATCATCGCCTCTTCATCCATGGCCTTCCCATCTCATCGCCTCTGCATTCATTGCAATCGAATCTCATCGCCTCCAAATTCATGGCCATCACATCTCATCGCCTCCGCATCCATTACCATCACATCTCATCGCCTCCGCATCCATGGCCATCACATTTCATCGCCTCCGCATCCATGGTCATCAAATCTCATTGCCTCTCCATCTGTGGCCATCACATCTCATCGCCTCCGCATCCATTACTATCACATCTCATCGCCTCTTCGTCCATGACCATCACATCTCATCGGCTCCTCATCCATGGTCATCAAATCTCATCGCCTCTCCATCTTTGACTTTCACATCTCATCGCCTCCGCATCCATGACCATCACATCTCATCGCCTCCGCATCCATGGCCATCACATCACATAGCCTCTGCATTCACTGCCATCGTATCTCATCGTCTCCAAATTCATGGCCATCACATCTCATCGCCTCCGCATCCATTTTCATCACATCTCATCGCCTCCGCATCCATGGCCATCGCATTTCATCGCCTCCGCATCCATGGTCATCAAATCTCATTGCCTCTCCATCCATGGCAATTACATCTCATCGCCTCCGCATCCATGACCATCACATCTCATCGCCTCCGCATTCACTGCCATCGTATCTCATCGCCTCCGCATCCATGACCATCACATCTCATCACCTCCGCATCCATGGTCATCAGATCTCATCGCCTATGCATTCACTGCCATCGTATCTCATCGCCTCCAAATTCATGGCCATCACATCTCAACGCTTCACCCTGCTTCCCTGTTCGCTTCCATCGCGACACTCAACCTAATTGAGAAACTCCTTCATTTGCCTCTCATATTCTTCCATCGCCTACGCTTACACTAGGATTCCTTCCTGCAGCACAGGATTTCCTCGCTTCATCTCGCATCCATCATCCTTGTCAACGCCTCCCCTCAACGCATTAGTTTTCATTGCTTTGGCTCGTATTCGCATTAATTTCACTGGCCTCATCTCGCCACCGCGTTCATTCTCACCATTGTGTCATTGCGTCTCCGGATTCGTTCTCATAGCCTCATCACTTTTTCACATCAGTTCTCATCGCCTCCCATCTCTTTGCGCATTCGTTGCCATCGCGTCCCAACGCCTATGCTTTTTTTACGACCGCCTCACTCGGCCTATATGTATAGCCTCAGCGTTCATTGCCAACGCCTCTCATTGCCTCTTGTCGAGTTCTCCGACTAGCTTGACAATGAATGTGTCACCTTCAGCGGCAGTTGTCGAGTCCGATTCCTTTTCCTCCAATCCGGCAATCACGATGTTCTTCGACTTTTCTTCTTTTATATCCTTAGCCGGGTTGCACATTTTCGTTTTTTCGTTTTTCCTTTTTTTTTCGAAATTAACAAAAATGTTTTTTTTCGTTCTTCTCTATTTTTAAAAGTTTTTTCGACTTTTTGCTCAAAAAACTTTTTCTCCGTTTTTTTCCGATTTTTTTTCGTTTTTATCGACTTTTTTCCTTTTATTTTTTGTTGTTTTTTTCGCTGGTTTTTTTCTCGTTTTTCAAATTTTTTTTTCGAGCAAGCCTGATCCTCATCTTCTAGGAGAAGTTTGAAGTTCGAAGTTTTATTACGCAAAGTGTTTTGAAACATCACGTGTAAAAAGCATAAAAGTCAGAGGAGGATAGAGGATTTCTGGAGTTGTTTTTCGATGGAAGTCACTTCATAGGGATCCGAGTTAGAAACTCAAGAATGGAAAGAGTCTTTGCATACCAGCAGTCATTGCATACCATTGCATACCAGCAGTCATTGCATACCTTACCAGCATACCAGAGACACCGTCTAACCGCTTCATAAACAACGGCATCAGGCGATAGGTAGATTTGGTGGGAAGAAACTGACGAGAAGCGTTGTTGGGTCAGGGAGTTGATCTGCTTGTTTTTGGCTTCGATCTTTCGAGACATAAGTTGTGATTGTGTCCGCTTGTAAACGGATCTTTTCGAGAAGAGATGGAACATCCATGTTGTTTGAGGAGACATACATATTGTTGAAAAAAGTGAATTGATCGGTTGAAGAGCAGAAAGTTTGGTCAACGCTCACTGAGCGAAACTGAGACAAGAATTGTCGACTCCGCATTTAATGCTCTCACCTTATCTTGCCTCCGCTTCCGTGTTCGTTGACATCATTGCCATCAACCACGCTTCAACATTCGTTTTGAACGTAACGCCTAACCTCTGAATTCTTTTCCATGCTTTTTCCTACCTTTCCTGTGTATGCATATTGTCGAGCTCTCTGGTCATATCAGTATTCATCTGTAGTGTGCGCCGCCCGATTCTCTACTCGTTGAAGCCTTCAAATATTACGACGGAAAACTTTTTTTGCAGTAGAACTGCTCTATGTTCTAAGTTAGAACAATGTGTACCCTTGTTGGTTTCTGACAGGTTTTAAGTAGGTTTTTGGACCTCAAGCAAGAGATGTTCGAAGATCTTTGCGATGAAAGATAGGAGAGGAATGGATCGGTCGGATGCTTGCTTCCTAGATTTCAAGAGTGGAAGATTGCTGGAACAAAGCGAGAAAGTAAGTGTTTTCTCTTTTGCAATTTTCCCAAAATTAAAGAATTCACTTCACGTTAATTAAGTACGATGGTCTTTTTAAAAAATCATTTTGATTCTCTAGGTTTTTTCTGCCAAAAAACGAGATGCCTTCCAGTTTTCTGGAACATCACACACAGCCTATTCAGCTCTTGATTTGAGCCGATTGCTTTCTTTTTATTTGAGTCAAAACCTTTTTTGAGTGTCAAAAATCAGAGCAGAAGGCCTCCTTGGCTCAAAAAAGTCAAGGCTGCTTGTTATGAATCATGTCTGAAATTCACCTTCTAGTTTTGAACTCTATCAAAAGTTTTTGGTAATTGAGCATCAAAACAAATAAGGGACTGGAAAAATTAAGTTGAGTAGTTTTTCAAAGCTTTTTCGATACAACTTTAAATCTTATTCGATCAGCAAAGGTATGGTGATAATTTTGCTGCTTGACCAATTCAAAAAAAATCGACTTGAAAACTCGAAAAGATTGGAATTCCAGCTCAAGCTAATCTCGATCGTTCGTTTACCTTAAAAACTAAGAAACTTTTGAGAGTTTGTAATTTTGTTTAATAGGTACCTAAAAAAGCAAAAAGATAAATTTTAGTTTGAGTATTGGGTAATATTCATTTAAATCAAGACCACGCCTTATCGGTTTTTGTAATAACAACATAATAATTAGAAAAATACATAAACTATATCTGACCTTTTATTTATTCATAAATGTGTCCACAAAAAATGTGAACTTGAAACTATGAACTTGTTTCAGTTGTCTGCAGTACAGAGATTTTCTCGCCATTCTCATGAGCTCAGGCTAAAAACACCTCATAATATTAGCAAATGTTCTATTTCTACATGTGTTTCTCGCCAGCTATCAGTATGGAATTCATTACCTTTTGAGATCGTCAGTACACCTAATACTGCTAGTTTCAAAAAACAATTATTATCTCTGCCTACTGAAAAGATATTACCTAAACCTTTCGTTCATGACTAATATAATTGTCGATTTTAAGTATATCACCCTCCCCCCCCTTTTTCATCTATACCGCAACCCCTAAACACCGCCACTTAGAAGAAAGTCCATGCATTTAACTTTGTTCTTGTTTGTGTTTTCATGATATCTCATGTGCTTGGAATAAAGAAATGAAATAAACTCATTTCATTCCAATTACTTTGTTTTTTCTGCATTTTTTATCTTTAAATTCACTAGTTTTCATATATTTTCTGACTTATTTATTAGTTTATTCATTCAGATTTATTGTTTTCCTTTGTTGTTATTGATGTTGTTGTTATTGTTGTTGTTGTTGTGATGTTTTTGATGTTATTGTTGCTGTTGTTGTTGTTTTTGTTGTTGTCGTTCCAATTGTATATACTTATTACGTTACACTTTTAATTTATCGTAGTTGTACTCTTTGGGCACTCACTGATGAGCCCCACCCAGAGAACACGAAAATCTGTCTGAGCAGGGGCGAAACAGACTTAATTTTTTTGTATTAACGTTTAAAAAACTGAATGCTCTAAACTAAGTTGTGCTGATTTTTTTCATTCACTTCGCTTGACAATAATATTTTAAGTATGTAGATTTAAAATTTTACCTTGTTTATCAATTAAATTCTCTTTTTTTTTCTTCTCTAACTGAATTTCCTACGTGATTTCATTCATTCTCTGTAACTCTCATTCTCAATTCCAATACTCTCGAAATGTATTCTCCTTTTTTGAATTCTCACTTTTTTGAAAACATTTCAGCGTTTTCGTCGAAGGAAGTGATGTGTTATTGGTAGTTATGACAATCTAGGGCTTTTAAATCTGATGTTCTGCTAACTGTTTGCTTACAAGCTGCTGTTGTAAAAAGTTTGTTATGTTTGCTTTTTTGATTCGATAAAAAGTGTAATATCAAATGATGTTTAAATAAGGATGAGTTTTCGACTCATAAGATACTTTCTCTTGAATTGTTGTCTTTGTTTTACTCGTAAAAAAATTCTTTCTTGATTCTCAAAACTCAATTTCCAGATATTTAGCCAATGAAAAGCGAAAAACTGTTCGCAAGTCTCTGATGGACGCAGTTTACAAAATTTTTGTTAGTTTTTCACTGGTCTATTGAATTTTGGTTCCTTAAACAAACTCTAGGTTTCAGTAAATTTTCGAACGCTCCTTTTTTGGAAATTTTACGTTCGACAAGCATTGTTCTTCTTCTTGCGGAGTTCTTGCGGACCTTAACGCTCTCTCAACCTAAGCTCTATTACTAGCATCAGAATTTTCAGTCTCCTGGAAGTAAAATTCAAAGTCTTTTACAAAATCTTCAAATTCTAAGTTACACAGTTTAAAGGCAGTGACGCCTGGTTGAGATGACAAATGATTGAAAAAATAGTTCAATCATCTGTCATATTCTACAAAACTTTTCTCAGATTGTAAAAGGCGCATCGGGTCTATTCCGAACACCTCTCACAGAAATTTCAAGAACTCGAGAACTCAAAGTCAGAGTCTGAAGATATCTTGTTAGTCAAAACATCAATATGAAAGCTATTCCCTCACAAATAAGGTTCATTTCTGTTGAATGTTTGTCGAGCAGTTCTAGCAGAATATGTAGCTATTGAAAACATTCAATTTTTTTATTGGTCGGATTAAATTTCTAAGGAAAAACTAACAATTTACTGGGGACGAAATCTAGTTTATTTGGTGGTATTAAATTCAGATGGTTGGATTTCATCTTGCCTCTCTGAGCAGCTTCTGTTCGCAAGACAATTCATTCAGTTTACATATAAATTAGTCATCACTGCCTGAAAACTGTCTATTAAACACTTGAACAAGATATGAACATCGAAATTAGAAATTTTCAGCTGCAGCTATCTAGTTAAAATTATCTACATTTACAGTTTGACGTGACCTCAGTCTGGCACGTCAAGACTCACTGGACAACTGAGAAAAGATTCTCCAGTTAATGCATCTGATCACCATCTTTAAGTGACGTCAGTCTAATCATCCCATAATTTCTCATAATGACTTTTTGTTTCTGTAAAAGATGTTAAGAAGTGCTACTATGTATGTACATACATACTAAAGAAACAACTGGGATGAATGTGTTTGCTTAAATGAATTCATCGTTGGTCTTTCTCGTAAAGATATTGATTATACTACCTAGTTGAGGTGAAATTACTCGAGTTGAAAGACTCAATAAGACCATCTAGCCATTGATCATAACATACACTTCCAGTTTGATGTTGCTTCTGCTTCTTCGAGGCTAGCGAGATTCACCTTCTGCTTCTTCCAGGCTAGCGAGATTCACCGACTCCTCGATGCATCAAGTTAACGTCAGTAACTGAAGCCATCATATTCAATGGCTGGTAATGTAGTTAAAGAGCTTCTGTCTCTTAGAGCCTATCAAAATCAATCAAGGTCTGGTTTTATGTCCAAATAACAATCATTTAGTACTAACGACATCTCATACATCAGGAATTTCTGACAGGGTTTTCTGATTCAGCTAATTTCCAGTACTCTAATACAAACCTTGTCTTTCAATCACTCATAAGCAATACAAGCAAGAAATTTTCTGAGTTCGTTCTTAGTTCCTAATTTTGAATTTGATACTTTAACACCTTAGTTTAATCAAAATTTATATCAACATCAAATTATCGCGAAATTTAGTAAACCACTATTGGTTATTTCAAGCTTAATGAGTGTTTCACTAGTTGGAAAAATTCTCCGCCTTTTTCAGCGGGGAAATAGTCAGATAGTATTTTGAAAGTGTTCTTGAAGTTTGATGGTTAAGAACTGAAATTTTGGGTCAGAAAAAGTAAAGAAAAAATGCTATGTTCGTTCATGCTGCGTGTACTACCTTTAACTCATGCGGTCATTCATTTATCTATTAAAAACGTATTTGAGTTCAGGACTTGGAACCCCGGAAGAATATGAAAAACTACAGAATGGGTGTGAGGACTGGTCGGGAATGAGCTTGGAGTACACTCGAAGAGGACAGCTTTTCCCTAAACCTCCATTGACCTCTCACGGAGCAACCTCTGCAGAAGAAGAAGAGAACCTTGACTTTTAGAGATATGGCTAGATTTGATCCTGCTTCAATGACTAGCTTTTGTCCCTGTGATTCAATTCTCATCTTGATTTTACCTGCTTTTGAACGATTGAACTGAAAATTTGCAGATTTAAATATGTTTATAGCCCCTTATACATATGGCCCCTTGTTATGCCTACCTTTGACTTTAATGATGTAATGTATTGTGTTTGTTAACTATGTGCGTGCGTCGCTAGGTAAAATTTATCATTCTTTTTCTCTAACCCTCACGTATTCCATCAGAACAGTTGTTTTCATTCACGATGATACATGTGGCTCCTTAACATTTTGAAACTTGTGCCATATATCTCAATTCCAGTAACACTTCGATTTCATCCTATTTCATTCCAGCTAGGCTCATGCAAAGGTCGATCAGACCTCTTTTATTCAATGTTCCCTTACTCTTTACAGTGAACTTTACACTTGGGGAATTCTTTCGTTTGTTTTCTCTTCAAGTCTTTTAGAAATCTAATTGCGGTTTGAATGGAGATAGTATTCACATCAATCGATAAGGCGTAGTCTCGGAACAATCCATCAATAATCCAATAGGGTCTTATCTCTTTGCATATTGATCCAACCTTCATCGAACAAAAACGCACTTTCAAAACGTTCCTTGTTTTTTTGAAAGTTTAACAACGAGATTTAGCTTGGATGGACATTCCACTCAATCGAGTACTCAGGTATGAAGATTGAATCGGTTAAACAAAGGAATTGGTTTTTTAAAAAATCGGTTTTTTCAAAAGAGATAAGAAATGCATGGGCAACACTCTGCGCAACACTAAAAAAATGTTTTCCAGGTCCCTTATCTGTTTTCTTGAAATTTTTCGTTCAGATCTGTTTGAGAGAGTTCAGAAGTTGAGGTGAGATCTCGGATCTCTATCAGAGGAACATCAACTAGTAGAACTTCAAGGTCACAGAGGCGTTCATCCCCGGATCTAAAAAAATCGAAATAAGCTTCTATTCATCCTTTAGATAGAGTTTCATAAAGATGCAAGACTGGAAAGGCTATAAAAAACATTCATGTATCACTATCACTTATATTAACAATGCACCATAGGTGGTGTGAATCATAATGCGCTCATTACCGGTTTGGTTTGATCTTGCCTCTCGTTTTCGATCGGTAAAATATAATCAAAGTTTGCTTCAGAACAAAAGAGCTTGGCACCGTCTTATCCACTGGAACAGCCTCCGTCGCTGCTCGAACTGAGCCGAGAGTTCACTCGTTTCTTGGCTCAAGAGCGTCAACATAAAGTCTAGCGAAGGGGCGTGACGGGTGAAAAAAAATTGGAGAACGTCTCTTCGAGCAAAGGAACCGATTTTGCTCGAAATTTGAGGTATCGTCTGCCATTGTCTGCGGTTGACAACATTGCTTCATGGGAACTTCCAAGCTCGGTACGCCTTCCCGGCATTCACCTCGCTCTTTTTTGGTCTGTTTTTACGCCAACTCATTGTTACCTGCTCGACCCTGCCGGTTGGTTGCCTTTGTATCCGCGCGGATTTCAGGTGTCTGATTTTTCATGTCGTCTTCCTACGCATCCGTTGGTATCGCCAACATTGCTTGCACATTCGTTGCAACCCTTTCAGCTGTTGAATGAGGCTTAAAATAAGCATCATTCTGTGTGCATGTGTAGCTCAGTGGGTAAGAGCATCGCCTGGAACGAAGCGTGATATTAAAGAAGGTCGCGGGTTCGGTTCCCGTCACATCACACATTTTTGCACATGTTTCTGCGAACAGTTCACTCCTCTATTCGGTATAAAAATCCGTTGCTTGAGATCAACGAGGAGTTGGGTATTCTCTTAGTTACATGGGGGCCGGATACAGGATGAGAAGGAAAGGATTTAAAAAAGAAAAAAAGAGGAAAAAAGAAAACCCGAGCATGAGCTAGTTCGCAGAAACAAAGGTGCCTAGACCCCTGACCATAGACCTCGAGAGACCTCGGTGTTGAGAGGCGGGCATGTTGTATGGGCCTTAAATCTGTGCATTATTTTGTGTGCGTTTGTAGCTCAGTGAGTACGAGCATCGCCCGCAATGCGAAAGGTCACGGATTCGGTTCTCGGCACACCACACAATTTTTGCACAAGTTTATACGAACAATCCGCAACTCTGCTCGGTATTCGTTGCTTGAGATCAAAGAGGTGTAGGGTATACTCAATTACATGGGGGCTGGATACGGGATGAGGAGAGGATAAAAAAAAAGAAAAAAGAAAACCCGAGCATGAGCTAGTTCGCAGAAACAAAGGCGCCGAGACCCCTGATCCTAGACCTCGAGACACATCGTTGTTGAGGGGGGGCATGTTGTATGGGCCTTAAATCTGTGCAGTACTTTGTGTGCGTTTGTAGCTCAGGGAGTAAGAGCATCGCCCGGCACAAAGCGTGATAATAGCGAAGGTCGCGGTTTCGGTTCCGGTCACATCACACAATTTTTGCACATGTTTCTGCGAACAGTCCGCTCCTCTGCTCGGTACAAAAATCCTTTGCTTGAGATCAACGAGGAGTAGGAAATACTCTTATTTACTCAGCTTGCTTCGGCAACCGTTTCCATCGCCTACCCTCTCTCGAGCAATCGTGTCCATCATCTAATCTTGCCCCACCCCCAATTCGTCGCCATCGTATCGATACGGCAAAATTTTAATCACCTCAGCTCTTCTCCGGAATTGTTTCATCTTCTCTCCTCGCCAACCCAAGTTTTTTTTCCGCCTTTCCTCAACTCTGCAACTTTTACCATGTTTTTTTCGGCAACTGTTGTGATTGCTTCCAAAAAAAGAATAGGACAAGACGGATCTAAATGTGGGAGAAAAAAAACTGCAAAAAAGAAATATTATTTGAAAGCGATGTCTTGAATGTGGAAGTTGCTAAAATCACCAACAGGAGCCTCCGATGCCAAATATCTCTTTTTTCCCATGCCATCTTGCGAGTGACTGTCTGATGACTATCTTTCAATTTTATTCTGCTGAAAAGCTATTGATCGGAAAAGTTTTCTGGTGATGGAAATCCTTCAACTTATTTTACGATTGGTAACCAAATACTGTGCCATTTTCTTCAAAAACATCTATCATCATTTGACATGGTAAATTGAGGCAGGTCTTCTGATTTTTTCTCCTCTAGAAAAAAACCTGAGAAAAATGTAGCAATTGTGAGACATTCTCAGTGAATCAGTTCAAGTGAAGAGGACAAGGAATACTAAATTGGTTTTAAAGCAGAGAAAACAGCAACTTTTAATTGTCACCAAAATTTTTGTATTTTGTTTAAGGTGCATTTCTAACTTGGAAAAAATTTACGTGCCCAGAAAATAGGAGGAAGTTTCACGAAATATCGTGGTTTTTTGTTCAAATAAGACAGACGTCTCACAAAAATATGGTGATGTACCGCTTTTTATAGGTTGACGAGGCGCTTTCTAGGCTGACATGTTAGGATTTTAAGTAGAAGCTGTTTTCAAAATAATTAGACGTGTCCCTTTTAGGTCGTCGTGTTGGAAAAGATTTTTAATCAAGTAGACGTTTTTCTTAAATTAGGGGAAGTTTCACGAAGTTAGGTAAACGTTGATAGTATGCCGTTTGAATATGAATACAGTTGATAGAAGGATACAAAATGCAGAATAACACTTTGAACATTTTGATCAGATGAACTATTTGTTATGATCTTGAAACGAAAGCGATGTACCAATACTGTTAAGTGTAAGGCCACTGTTTCTTATTCTTCCCTCCAAGTTTCTTTACAGCTGATTTCTAGTGCCAATGTATGTACTAGGTGATGACTTCGGAAAAGTTATCGTTCGGCCATGAAGCTATCTTCTCATTTGAATTTGGGATTTTTTTAGAACAAAATACTTTTCAATTTGTTTCAACGAGCTCCTTTTAAGTTGAGCGCAATTAATTTTATTAGGCAAATTTTCTTCTAGAAAAATAGGTTATTTTGTCGCGATCTCTCTGTCAAATAGACTTCCATCCCACTTCATTCATTGAGCGTAGAAGAGGCGCAGAGCCTTCTCGAATTGACTTTGACATTCCATACACGGGAAACTCATGTTCTGAAAAAAATTATTAATGTGACCATCAAAATGTTTTGTCGATTTTTTTTGTCGGACAATAGATTTATAATTGCATGGAAAAAAAACCCTAGTACACCTGTCGGTAACGAACTCACATGTCTCTCATATCTCTAAGAGGTGCGGCGTTACCATTACTCTATGTATTAATGATGCAATGGCTTCATGAGCATATGTGACTAAAGAGTTTAAGAAATTTGAGCATTCCATATAGTACTATCGCAGGAAATAGAAATGTGTTTCCGTGGTGTTATGGTAATGCGATGAGAGGGTTCAGGTCGATTCTGTCCGGACGACTAGATTTTCCCGTGAAATAGTTTAATAAATTCTCAGTTTAACAATAAAAAAAGCTTTGTGTTAACTTTGTGACTAGTAATTAACATTTTTCTTCTTGATGGTCTCTTCTTGAAAGTAAAAAAATTCTTGATGGTCTTCAATTGGTATTATTTTTTGTTCATCAGAAAAAATGTTTTGAGCTAGGTTGTACAAGGCAGAACTTTTTAAAGAAGACAATCCAAGTGAGCATTACTAATGATAGCTTTTCGAGTTCTAAGGCAGTGGCGTCTGATGAAATAAAATTCTTTAAAGAGCACGCCATTTGGTCTTTTCCAGGAAATCATAAAGTTTCATCGACAGTTTATCGGTAACGCTTGTTGGATCGGTGAGAGAAGGACGAATGGGTTTCATCACACTTTTTGAAAAAACCATCTTCAAGATAATTTATTGACTATAAAAACTCCGTTACCCTGAGTTGATTGGTGCAGCTCTCGCAGTAACAGAAATGACGACAAGGTAAGAGTACGGCATTGATGTCATTTGTGTCGCACTTCCAACACCTTCCCAAGTTCTCCCTCGGAAGGTTTATAAAGTCGCGGAGACTTCCTCGACACATTGGGCACGGCGGATTATTATTCTCTTGCTGGAACAGAAATTTTTCTGCATACAGAGGCCGTGTGCAGGGAATACAGATTATAATAATCTGGATTATTATAATACAAGGATTACAAAATCCAAAAGAGTTATTATTTTTGGAAAATGGAAATCGGTATGCATGGATGGATGTCAGATTACTTAAATTTGGATTATTGTCAAAAAGGACGCGGAAATACAAGCGTATGCATCAAAATGCACTCTGAACACTATAACTGTCGAAAACTGAATGCAAACTAAACACTATAATTATCTTTCGATTATCTTTTTTGGATTATTCAATAAACTACCTATGGAGTAGGGTTTCTGTGGCCGTATGCACGTACCATTATTGGTGGGAAATGTTGAAGTAAATAGCGTTTTCCTAGAAAATGTCTAAAACCCGTATGCACGTATCATTTCGTTTTTGAGGAAAACTGTTTACTTCGACAAAACAGTTTATCTTCCCCAAGTAGGTGGAAAACGCTATTTTCCTTGAAAATGGAAGATGGATTGTTGAATTATGTACATAGTTTTTTGCATGTTCTCTTGTTTAGTGCTACTTTTATGTTTATTTTATGGCTAATTTTTTTCTGTTTCATGTTTTTTTATCATTACTTCGTATATTGCTGGGCTTGTACAGTGAACAAATAATTTGTCTCTATACCAGTTAATTTGCATTCATTATAATTCTGTTTATCGCTTTTAGATTTTTAAGCCTTTCAGTGGTTATAAATGTTGAGTTTTCTTTGTATTTGTACACTGCCTAGCTGTCGCAAAATTGGTTTTCGTGCATTGACCATCTGTTTTTTTACTTTCATGCTCGATTCTTTCTAGGTTCGTGTTTCAATCTAGACATGACTGATCTTTCACTATATAAACGTTAGGCTCTTTTTCCTTATGGTCATACCCTGCGTCTTGTCTTGCAGACATTGGCACTATGCTTTTTTTAAAAATAATTTTTTTGATACTGTCTCGTTAGCCTAAGCCGTACGGCCTCGTTAGCGAAATCTTTTACGAAGCCTAGCGTTTAGCGTTTAGCGTTTAGCGTTTAGTAGAAACCGTAGCGTTTAGAGCCAATTGTTCGTCTAGTATTCTAATGTCTGCTAGACAAGACGCAGGAGCTAGACATCAGGGAATAAGAACCAAACATTGTTTTTCCACCGAAGAAACATTTCTCCATAAGAAAAATTGTTTCTTTCCTAAATTAGTTCTTACCTAATCAGTTTCTGTACTTAGACGTTTTTGTCTGAAATTGGTTAATTGGAGTGATATTCTCTTTTTTTAATTTTCCGGCGACGAGCACGACTCGGAACAACGTCTAAGTACAGAAACTGATTAGGTGTGAACTAATTTAGGAAAGAAAAATTTGTATTCTGGAGAAGTGTTTCTTCGGTGGAAAAACAATGTTGGGTCATACTTCTGACTTATTTACATTTACAAAAAATATTTTCACATTAAAAATATGATTTTTACATTAAAGAATTTATTTTTACATGAAAAACGCTTAAGCTTAGGAAAAAGCTTACGCTAACGAGGCCGTTCGGCTTAGCTAACGAGGCCGTATCAAGAAAATGAAAATTGAATCTCTGGTAGGGGGCCACTAAAGTGAAAAAATGCCAAAAATCTTTTTTTAACAACAAATAAACCATAATAGTTAATTCAAATTGACTGGACTTTCGCTCTGCTATCACACTGAGCGGTGACCCTTTGCTCTCATATTGATTCTTTCTATATCAATTGTTGAGCCAGTCCTTTTCTCAAACCAATTCCAAACAAACAGATATGTCTGTTCCCTCGTCAGTTTCTCAACCCTCATCTGATGTACAAATTCTGATCCAAGCTGTCAACCGTCAAAGCGACCAAATCTCCCAACTTCTGAATGCAGTAACCTCAATGATGACGACATTATCTTCTCTCATTCCTCTTCTCTCTAAGCTCACAACCCAAACCCCGGCCCCTCCATCCAACTCTTTGATGACTTCCTCTCTCATATCGCAGCCTGAACTACTCGCCTATGACGCGGTCAGGAGAGTCCTTCAGGAAGACAAAGTCATTCTGGAAGAGAAGGCTCACAACATCGTTTTGGTCGGCATTCCGGAGGAGATAAGAAAAGACGCCACGGATCAACATGATGGAAAACTTCTTGATTCTCTCGTTAGTGAACTCAATATACCTTCTCTCACTAATGCATTCAACCAAGGTTCTATCACTCATCGACGCTTCGGAAATGAAGAGAACAAGAGAAGAATTCTTAAGATTCATTTTCCATCGCCATCTCTCCGAACAGAAGTACTTCGAAAACTACGAGTCCGTCGTCCTGAAGTACTTCGCATATTTCCTCACGCGTACGCGAGAGAAGACCTTACCAGAGAAGGACTCCAACTCGAGAAGGACTGCAAGAAACTCGCTAAAGAAAGAAACGACAAAGCTGGATTGATGGAGTGGGGGGTACAAGGAACAAGGCTCATTCGATTCTCTCATCCGCGTACTCTATACACTCCGAAGACAGACGCTGAGGCTAATGGTTCTCTTCAAAACGTGACGGTGACAAGAGGAAAAAGGATGGACGCAAACGATGTACAGAAATAGGTCAGTAGTGCTGATGGCGATAGCCTGTTTACTTCTTCTGATATTTGGAATAGCCAACATAGTATTAGAGGAAATTTTAGTTTTTACTATAGTAATTGTCGCTCTATACGGAATAAATTGTACGATCTTAATCATTTATTATCTTTAACGCAATACCATGCTATTTGCTTTTCAGAAACTTGGTTACACGATAGTGAACCTGATGTCATTTTACATTCAAATAAACCATATTCTGTTTTTCGTTCTGATAGAAACTCTAATATCAGTAACAGAGGTGGCGGAGTAGCAATTTTAGTGCAATCTAGACTCAGTCCAGTAGCAACTTCGTCGATGTCAGTTTCAGAATGTGAAGCTATTACAGTTGAGTTACAATGTAGTGACAAAAATTCATATTTTTCTCGGGTTAGATTAATGTGTGTTTATCGATCTCCCAGTGCCCCAGACGATATCATGAATGAGTTATTAGCATACTTCTCTTTAAATACCATTCCCAATGTCTCTCTCATAATCGTTGGTGATTTGAATTTGCCTTGTATTGATTGGGACAAGTTGACGTGTTCTAAGAGCTATTCTTCTACTCAATTTCTTAATTACTGTTGTGATAACCATTTCACTCAGTACATTCTGATGCCGACTCGAAGTCAGAACATTCTTGATCTTCTTTTATGCAATCATCCGATTATCTCTTCTTCTAGTGTTATTGCTCCCTTCACACTACTCTCAACAACCTCATATCTGAGCATGTCCCTAACAAACGTTCACTCAAACCTCATCTACAGTATCCCAAAAAAATTCGACAGATTTACAGCTATCTTTTGAGAAGTAAGAAGCGATCAGTAACATCTTCAAGTACTTCAAGAGCTTGTCGTAAACTCCATAGGGAAGTTCTGAAATTTGAAAGTGAACGTGAAGAGAATCTAGCCTTGCCTAAGAATTACAAACTTTTCTTTCGTACGCTGGCAAATCGCATAAAAAAGAAACCTGTCAATTCCGCACTTATAATTGATGATGTTGTCCTTACCAACTCTGTTGAGAAAGCTAAGGCTTTTTCGGACTTTTTCGATTCTATTGTTAGCATTCCATTAGAAGGTCCGCTTCCTCTGCCTAACTGCTCATCATTCCTCTCACCAACTTACATTGTGTCCCCATTGGAGATTCATAACTTGATCCGTAAAATGCTTCCCAAAACCAACACTTCACCTGATGACATACCAAATATTTTCATTAAAAACTGCAATGAGTCTTTAACAATTCCTGTATCGATTATCTTTTCAAACTGTTTAACACTCGGATACTTCCCTAGTAACTGGAAAAAAGGTATCATTATACCCATTCACAAGAAAGGGAACACTTCTGTTGTTAACAATTTTAGACCCATAACTCTTGTCTGTTCTTTCTCTAAGCTTTTTGAAAAACATTTGTATAATCTTATTTACACTCACCTCGAAACCAATAACCTTTTATGCTCTAGACAATCTGGTTTTAGAAAGAAACGTTCAACAATAACCTCTTTAGTTGAATCTCACTCACTGTGCCTTTCTCTCACTAACCGCAAGAAGCCTTTTGACATTTGCATGATCGATTTCTCGAAAGCCTTTGACGTGATTGATCACCGGTTTCTTATTCATAAACTTGCCTCACTAGGAAGTAACTCCTCTCTTTTATCACTAATTCAATCATTTCTCAAGAATAGAAGTTCGCAAGTCCTAATTGACTCAAGTTTATCCGATAGTAAATTGTATACTAACGGAGTACCACAGGGCAGCTCACTCGGCCCTCTTTTCTTCACAATGTTCATTAATGACATTATTAGCATCATTCCTTCCGATGTCCAGCTTTTTTTGTACGCCGACGACATTAAATTAATCTCCCATGATTCATCTCTGATGCAAATCGCTATTGACTCGATAGCAGATTATGCACATAACTGGTCTCTAACAATTTCAATTCCGAAGTGTTCTGTCGTTCATTGTGGCTCTTGCAACAGTAAGAGGACTTACTCCATGAATAACATCACCTTGCCTTCATCAATCAATGTCAAAGATCTAGGTATCAATTTCAATAATTCCTTAACTTTCTCTAACCACATAGATCAGGTCATTAAAAAATCATCGAAATGTGCGAATCTTATCCTTCGAGCCCTCAGAACATCGTCCATCACAGTTTTAATGCGAGCGTTCAAGTCATATATACTGCCCTTGCTTGAATATGGTAGTGAAGTTTGGTCACCAACTTCGATAGGCCTTGTCAATGATTTGGAAAGAGTTCAACGCAGTTTCACACGCCGTGTGATGTATAGAGCCGGTAGAACCAACCTAGATTACCCTTCGCGACTGAAGCTACTGAGTCTCCATACACTTGAGCACCGTAGAGCTATAGCAGATCTCTGTTTCATACATAAATGTATCCATGGCCATTTTGAACTTGATTACTCAACTTTGTTTCTCGTCAAACCGTGTCCTTACAATAATAGAAATTCACATCCTCTTCGTATTAGTCTACCGTTTAGATTGTCGCAGTCACACACTACTTGTGCCTCCCGTGCTATAAATGTGTGGAATGCTTTACCTATCCAAATATTAACTATTTCTTCTAGCTCAGCTTTCAAGAAAATGCTTATCAATTTGCCTATTGATGATATTGTACAATTGTCCCGCTTACGTTTGTGATGCTTATTTTTCTCTCTGTAAATATACTGTATTTTGCCTCCACACTGATCTCACATCGTGACAGTTATCCGTTGTACGTTTTAACCATGAACAATTGGAATAAAGAATGAACATCCCAGTGCGATCATAATTCTATTTGTTTCGATTGTATTACCTCCAAAGTATTCGATGACATAATCAAGCCTATAAAACTTTATTCTGAGGCAAACTGGCATATGATTGAGTACTTTATTTACTGTCATGATTGGACCTTGGCATTATCATCTCTTGACCCTAATCAAGCTTACAACTATATCGTTGATCTACTATGTGACCTTATCGATCGCTTTGTGCCAACTGTTGTTCCTAATTCGTCCTCCTATAGATATCCAGCGCGTATTCAACGCTTATTCAATAAGCTTCAGAAAGTTTCAATTACTGCTCCTTACTCCGAATATTGTAAAAATCTATCAAGAAATTTTTCTTCTGAGCTTTATGATTTTGAAACATCTAAGGAATCTTCTCTGATTGTTAAAGGCAACCGTAAACAGTTTTTCTCGTATTGTACAAATCGTATTAAATCTCAAAAAGATTCCTATGTTTTGTATGACAGTAGTGGAACGGTAGTGACGGACCCTTCCATAAAAGCTGAAATGTTTTCTTCTCAGTTCTCATCAACTTTCTCTGAACCGTCTCAGAATGTTCTTCCTGTCCCTATTTTAGCTCCCTTCGATCAACACTTTTCTCTTGAAATAATTGATGATCAAATGATAATCGAGGCTGTTTCTAAGTTAGAGAATAAATGTAATACCTCACCCGATTCCATTCCGAACATTTTTATCAAAAAATGTAAATTTGCGTTGTTGAAACCTCTGCGTATTTTATTCAACAACTGTTTAATGACTGGAATCGTACCCGATATGTGGAAGTTTGTTATTGTAAAGCCTCTGCTCAAAAACAAAGGACCTCCTATCTTATCAAATTACAGACCCATTTCTTTAACCTGCTCGATTTCTAAAGTAATGGAAAAAGTTATTGTTAATTCTATTTCAAAGTATCTTGAAGAGCGTTCATTGCTCTCCCCTTTTCAAGCCGGTTTTCGACCTAATCGATCGACAATCACTTCTTTAGCCGAATCATATTCCTTCATAACCCACTCTCTGAGTTCAAGTATTGATATTGATGTAATTTTCCTAGACATCTCAAAAGCTTTTGATTCTGTAGATATTCGATTTCTATTGTTTAAATTGAATTCACTTGGTATTGTAGGGCCAGCACTTAAATTTATCTCTTCTTTCCTCAACTCCCGTAAACAATCAGTGATCATCGATGGTATCAACTCAGTACCAGCTTCAGTTTTAAGTGGTGTTCCTCAAGGTTCTTCAATAGGCCCGTTGTTGTTTTTACTGTTCATTGACGACATCAAGAAAGTTATCCCTGCTACTATTCGCTTCAGTGTTTTTGCCGATGATGTTAAGCTGCTAGCTCAAGTACCCTTATATTCAGATGACTTACAAACAGCAGTCAACAATATATTTGAGTGGTGCACTCAGTGGAACCTTACTCTATCAACTTCTAAATGTACTGTTCTTCATATAGGCAAGCAATCGGTGTTTCACCCCTACTCTATCAACCATATTCCATTGATTGTTACCAACCAGGTTAAAGATTTAGGGATTTTGTTAACTCATGATTTCCGTTTCAATTCTCATATTGAGAAGATTTGTAAAAAAGCCTCTTCTACTGCAAACCTTATTCTGAAGGCTTTCAAGACCAAATCATGCGAAATGCTCATGCTTGCTTTTAATGTATACGTTAGACCGATTCTCGAATACGGGACTGAAATTTGGTCCCCTACCACGAAATACCTCATCAATGATTTAGAATATGTACAACGTAATTTTACTAGAAGGCTGTTTTATAGATGTGGTAATGTAAGCCTGCCTTATTCTCAGAGATTGAAACTGCTCAAAACTGAGTCATTAGAATATCGTCGAGCATTCAGAGATCTATGTTTTTTGCATAAATGTTTACATAACAAATGCTCTCTCGATTTTTCCTTTCTATACATTTTATCTCCCCCCAAGTATAATACAAGACAAGCGCACTCTCTCAGAATTCGTCTGCCTATCGTTTACCCGGCTAGGTTGTCTACGTTTGTCTCTAGATCAATAGCAATATGGAACTCCCTTCCGGAAGATATCGTTGTAATCGAAAGTTCTTCAAGTTTTGCGACAAGACTAAAAAAAATTCCATTTGAAGTTGTGCTTCCTTGTCCGAGTGTAACAGATTGACGATTATTTGTATTTACATACATATGTATAGGACACAATCTTCTGATTATAAATAATTATAGACGCTATTTCATATCATTTTTTTTCTTAGATGATATTTGGATTAGTTGAATGCCATTCAGCACTTTTGAATGAATGATTGTTTTTTTCTTTCTTTGTCTCCCTATCCTACGCGTCCATGCTAATTGGAACTACCATTCATAATTGTATTACAAGTTGTTGTTCTTGCATGGAATAAATGAATTGAAATTGAAAAAAAAAAAAAGCAGCACAAAACAAGAGAAAATGCGTTAAACTATTCACATAATTCAGCTATCCGTCTTCCATTTTCAAGGGTATGACATTCCTCGAAAATAAAGCGTGATCGGGTCTTATCCTCTTACGGAAATTCTCACGGAGTAATCAATACAAAAGAAAATTATAAATAAATATAAATACAATCTCGAAGTCACAAAAAACATTTTCGAATTCCCGCCCGACGTTTTCTCGGTAAATATTTTCCACGGTTCGTGCATACCTTCTTCTTCTTCTTCCTCGCGCTTGTTCCCGCCTCGCGGCAGGGTACGCGCTCCCCTGAGATGCAGGTCAGACCTATCCTGGTAGAACCAGTGGCTGCCTGCTAGATCACTGCTAGTGTGATTAGCAGCAGTGGGGAGAGTCAGATTCGTGGATGAGCACTACCAACATTTCTTAACCCCCTTGGTTTGGGTGGATCTGTCCGGGGTGGGAGGTCTATTCGCACAATGGTCTATCGCACTACCACTATGCACAATGGTCTATCACACTACCACGGTTCGTGCATACCATTTATCATTTTTCCTCGAAAACACATTTCCCTCGGGAAATGTTTTCCCTGAAAACAGTTTTCAAGTAAAACGTTTGCCACGTGAACGTGCATACGGCCTCTGGTTTCGTCGGATTATCAGTAATCCAAAAGTATATTATAGCTTCTATGCATACCGGATTATTTAAATAAAGTTGGATAACTGATAATCCAAGCTCATAATACTTTTGTATTACTCCATGCATACGGCCTCAGAACTTTTGGTCGAAGGTAAACTATTGTGGTCCCTCCATCACTGACTCTGTTCTGACTTAATTATCTTTTCTTCATTTCTACCGATGTTTTAGGTTTGACCAAAAAATTAAATATGTTTTTTTAGAATTTAAAAAAAATCATGTTGTTTGTGTTGTTTCCAACTGTTTAAGACTCATAAAAAGCTTGAAGCCTTTATTGACATAACATGAAATTAGGAGATCAGGCATATAATCCATATAATAACAAAAAACACAACAATATACCGAACGATGATATTTTACTTTATACTAATTTTCTCGTTTTTTTTGTATTTTTCGCTCGCTGGCAAGAAATTAAACTTGTCCCACTTGTAAAACCTAAGTTTACTTTGAATTCTCCCAATAAGTTTGAGCCTAGGGTTTGCGATCGGAGCTTGCTCCGATCCAAACTTTGAAGTTTCATTACTCAGCTTAAACTTGGGTTATCTATTCACTTTATATCATGAGAAACTGACATAGAAGATTTCCATCGCACACTGCAGACATGTGCACGCGTGTCCGCAATTCTCGAAGACGGTTTGAACTGACTGAGACATGCAGATGAGGCAGAGAGTTTCAGATTCAGTCTCTTCTGATTCCGGTTGTGGCAATGAATAGTCTTAAATTTCAAAAGGTATTTAGAAGATGCGGTTCAAAATTTCATAGAATTGTATCTAAAGATAATTCCAAAAAAGTTTTTTCATTATATGAAAACGAAAACGCGGTTTTTTCCTACGTTCAGCGTGAAATCTTTTTTTAATATTTTTTTTATTTATTAGCGGGCATAGTCCGTTTCTTGAATACCCAATTTAAAAATTTTTCTCACTTTAATCATCAAAATCTTCATTACGATTACTTTTCTCAAAACGGTTCAAAATAACGAATGTAATTGCAAACCAATGAGCTCGACGTTTGGAACGTTTTGGGTGATTTGAAGGATCAACCAGAGCGGTGGAGGAATATTTATTTCATATCTGACGTCTGAGATCAGGATTTTTTCTTCATTTAATCATAAAATTTATGAAGAAAGCTATTATAAATTTAAGATTTTTCCGAGCTTTTCTTGCTCTTTCACTATTGCGTTCAAGTTTTGTTTTGAAAATCTTTGATGCGACCGAATTACTTCTCATCAGACCTCACTTTCACATCAGGCTAAAAAGTTAAAAAGTATTGAAGCCTCTTTCAACAATTGAAATGCTAATAAGTTATTTATAAAAGTAAAATCCGTTTTTACTCAGGGGGTGAGTTGATTCGTCCATGATTCGATAATAAGATTCATTGTAAAGAAGCGACACGATCTCATTGTGCTTGGTCAAGAAGCTGTTTTTGCACCCGAGTCTGTACTCTTCTCTGCAAGTAGAAAATTTTTGAAGAAGGATCTACTCAGTTTTTGAACAACATCAACGAATCAATTTGCGTGAAACACGAAATATATGTTCATAAGTGGTATGACTGGAAAATTATTGGAAAAATAATTGGACGTGAAGAATTTTCGCAAAGACAGTTTCAAAAAAAAACAATATTAAACCGATGTAATTTGAGACCTGTTTAGTCTATCGAGATTCGGTTCCATTTGAGTGAATCCAAAAAATCCTCTGCAAGGTCGTTTTTTTCCACAGAGCGTTTTCCAGCAAACGACTTCATTAACGGATAATGGTCTACAAACAAATGACAAATCTCAAGTTTTTCTTCTATGTATTTTGTGTTTATCTTCACATACGACTTCTCAATATGATTCCACTACCGCATGAAGAGAAACCAGTCCACGGGTAGGAATCGAACAAAGCCATCTCACTCAAGGACGCGTTATCAATGCACCACCGAGAGTATACACATTGACGATTCGTGCTGTGTGAGGTTTTAACGAAACTTATGTTTCTAAAAACTTGTTAAATGCTAAATACCTTTCACTGAAGACGAACCCAGTGTAAGGCTCTTTGAACCGAGAGAAGAGAGACTTTTTGCGATTTGTGATTGTTCTAGGATAGTTGAGTTTAGCCATCGTTCGATCTTTCATTAAGGTTATACCGGATGAATGCACTGCATGAAACTTCTGAAAGAATTTTTGAAGAGTTATTGTTCCGATGAAGGATTTTAAAAAGGAGGAAAGGTTTTCAAATCAGTTTTAACTGATCAAATTGTCTGCCCTTTAAAACCAGTCTTTTATTATACGAGTTATCGTCTGAGCAGTGTATACAATTCAGTGATTATTTCAGCAGATTTATTGCAATTTCATTTTCATTATTAACCGGTTTCTCAGAATACAAAGAAGGTTTTATTTTAAATTTTACAAGTTTTTTGCACATTAACAAGAACATCCAGTTAAAATTTCTTTAAAAAAATCTTCGTTGATGAAATACGGTCTTCAAACGTTGTGGATGTTTGCCTATCACGGCGAAAAGGTACTATGGAGAAAAAATTGCTCAAGATTTCTTCAGATACGATTTCAGGGCATAGATACCACAGACCTTTGCCTGCAGGTATCTCCAGATGGCTTAGTCGGAAAGGTTTAGGTCGATAGAGTAGGCCTTTAAACCCGCGTCTTGTACCCGTGGCTGTGCATAACGAAAATAGAAGTATGCTGCTTATTGGGTGCTACCAAACTTATCAAAATGAACATAATTCCACCACAATTTGAGAGGATGTTGATAAAAGACTGTTCTTCTTAATATTTCGAAAATTCGAAGATTGTTTTGGTCCAACTGTAGCGCTAATGAGGTCGGAAGTTTATTGCAATAAACCTGCCTAACCCTGTACATCATCTTTTCATTAACAAAAATAATAATGCACTTCTTATACATTCTCTTCATTTCATATACGCTATCCTTTCATTTACAAAAATATATATTGTATAATCATTGAACAAATGAAGCGTTTTTTTGTTCTTTGCAACGCGAAATTTCAGATGAAGTAAGAGTATTAACTTTATATCCTGAAAAATTCGAGTTTTTCTTTCAAAAAAAGTGTTCAACGAACCAGAGGAAAGAGAGGCGATGTTCCTTCTCCATTCGTGCAATTTGGTATTCCTACTGCAGAAAATGATCAAGAATTTGCAAGTTCTTGAAATCATCAGCAAAAACCATTCATTAATTGCTGCGACTATAAAAGAAGCTGCCAAAATTCAGATTTTCTCTATCTCTCTCTGTTTTTTTTCTCCGTTCTTTTCTTTATCTTTAACTCTTGCATAGTCTCTCGCAATCTAAAAACAGGTTAAACTAACGTTTTGGAAGGACTTGGAATGCACAATCAACCTCTTCGCACAGAAAAGTGGCAAGAATGACTAAAACCGGGTAGAACATTTGTTCTACAATTCTTCGATTAGTGAACCTGGTGAACAGCCCTGCTTACACCATCTCAAACAACGATGAAATTTTTTCGAGAATGGAACAGAGCTTGGATTTGTTAGCAAACGGTTTTTCTAACGTGATTTACCTTACTATGTAAATAATAGACATGCTTTTAAAAAAATTTGGATCCAAATATTCTATTTTAAAAAAACTCATAGTTTTTCTCGAAAAGTACGCTCACTTTTTATGAGTAAATATCGATAAGCTTTGAGAAACGAACGTGTGCTATTCACATTGTTCAAATTTGTTCAACTATTTAATTCTGACGTCATATATATAACGTCATGAACAACATAAGCAGACTCTAGAGCTATAAGCCTATCGATTCTAGTGAGCGGTTTTTTTGCCCGAACTTGATTGAGTTAAATACATTTCCCAAGGTTTCCGTACTTTAGAGATTGCGATTAATCAACTCTACGTGGCAATCGAAATTTCTAAATGAGCTGCGCCGAACGCGGACACCAACTCCAGACCCGAGTGGCTGGCAGGCCGGTTGGAAAAACCCTTTCGTGCTTTCCTCTTAGTGTGGCGCAAATTCCCACCAGCGTGAGGGTGAAGCGTGAGCTGCCTGACTAAAAAACCCAGTCTGCTCAACAGTTATAAGATTCGCCTCTTCCTGAACTTCACTCATTCGGATCCAGTTGTGATTTAGCCGACCTAATCAATCGTTCCCCAGTTAACATCTCCTATTTTCAGTGAGCGAGACGGAAGGAGCGAAAACCACCGATATGTGGACGCTAAAAACATATCTAGGTTACGAAAACTAAATCTGGTTGTTTTTTTTGTGCGATCCCTCGGACTCGGATCGTCGTTTCTTGATTTCTTCGCAGGAAACATGTTTAAAGTTGAGAGTGGAGGACTCTTGCGGCCGGCCTTGTCTATCGAAAGTGGTCGTCTGACGGGGGGTGCCATTAAGACTGAAGTTTTGTCCATAGTGTTAAACAGTAAAAGTGAGTTATGAGTGTTTTTCTTGTTTGGTACAAATAATTCTCTCATTCGTCTCCCTCCGTGCACGGTTGCTCCTCGCACCGTCTCTTCCCTCGTCTGTCAGAGTCCTTTCCCGAGAAGATTTGGCGCTCCGGGATCGTAGCGCCATCATGAGCGACAGAAGAATGAGATGGAGGGACTACTTTGTAAAGCCGTTAGTCCCCAATTCCTAAGGAAGGCAGAGAACGCTGAGGAGTGGAGTCGTCACATGTCGCAACAGATCCCATAATCGATGATGTTATATTACCGATGTGGCTTGCTGATCTTGATAAAGCGTTTAAATTGGAAAATTGGAAAAATTGGTACAAATAACAAACGGCCTTTCGACTTCTTTCTTTGTCCTCCCTTTGACAATTGCCGAATCGGTGAAAGGAAAATCTGTGTACGGTCAATGATTTTCAAAATGAAACTACGATATTTTTTCTCTGAGGTGACTATTGAGGTCAACTCATATAGATTAAACCTGCGGCTGAACATTTGAGAACTAAACGATAGAGGAAGATGCAACCGTTGACAGTAACCTAATACAATTTCACCTAAACTATCGCGAAGCTTCTTATTCATCACAGCAACCGGCTCAGTAGAAGGACGTTCCCTATTCAATCTGAAAATTTTTCTAACAAGTTTCTCTCGCAGAATAAGAACAAGGGATGGGTTTTTTTTAATTCCATGCTGATTGAGCCAAGCGTAGCTAATTTTACTGAAAATAGTTTTTTTTAAAGCTTTAACAATTTTTAAGCTTGAAAATATGTTTTTTTTTTTCTTATGAGCCTTTAATATAACAGTATCTCACGGAATAGCAATGTGTCCCCGTGGTGTAATGGTAACACGCGCTCCCGGTTTGAGTCGAGATGGTCTGGGTTGTTGTTGTTGTTGTTGCCGGCAAACGTCTCGCATCGAAGAGAGTTGGCTATGGAGAGCCGCTCTCTCCCTCTCTCTCTCCTCTCTTTTTTTTAAAATACATCTCTTCTTCTTTCCTTCACAATAGTCTCAGAAATGAGGCTACTTCTTTTGGTTTCATCCAGAGATCTTCCAACGTGAGTCTTGTTGGACGTCTAGCGCATTTGAAGAGATGGGCCACGTCGTGAGGTCTATTGAGACAGTCTGGGCAGTAGTCAGGTATCGAGTCATCGATCCGGTGTAAGTAGTGGTTGGTGTACCTGCTGTAGCCTGAGCGGAGTTGGCTCAGCGTGCAGCGGGCGTTTCTGGAGAGGTCCACTTCTTCTTCATTTATGTCCGGTGGTGGTCGGCCGCCCAGTATGACTGGACCTTGGATGGTTTCCTTTTCTTCTGAGACCATGTTTGTGTGGACTCGGTTGGCGACGCTTTTCCCGTTGTTCTTCTCTGCTGTTTCCGACAGGGCTCTTTCAACAGTGCTTCTGCATGCGATGTAAAGATCAGCTTTCATGTTGCGTGGTGGGGGTCCTTGGAGAAATAATCCATGATGGAAGTGAGTTTGGCTCAAGGTCCTTGCCAAGAATTGGGCTGATAGCATGTGAAGGTGCGATTTTGATCTCATAACTTTAGCTTCAGCATGTATGTGGTCGACGCTGGCCATTTGATGGTTTCCTGTTACGATACGCAGACCATTGTTCTGTCCTCTTTGAATTTTGGTATGTGCTGAGGAGGAGAGAAAGCTGGCCCAGGCTGGAGCTGCGTAGCTGTATATGGATTGGCAAATGGCTTTGTACGTGAGACGGAGTGTCTCCTTTTGGTTGCCCCATGTACTGCCGGCTAGCGCCTTCAGTACATTGATACGTTGCGACTTTCGGCCTGTTATGTCTTTCGCATGATGACTGAATGTGAACATAGAATCATATGTAACTCCAAGGATTTTGGCGGTATTCACGGTGGGTACGCTCTGACCTCCGATCGAGACATCTAGGATAGTCTTGTACTCTTTGCTGTAAGGTGTGAAGAGTAGAAGCTGGCTTTTGGCAGGAGAAATAGATAGTCCACGATCGTGGATGAACTTTTCGATGTGTGGGAGACCGGATCGTATGTGTAGCGAGGCAGTGGAAATGCTCGGATCTGACGCCCATAGCGTTATATCATCAGCATAAGAGACGATTTTGATGTTTGGATCGTTGTTCGGAAGATCGCATGGTCTGGGTTCGATCCCGCCCGGTGGACTAGCTTTTTTTCTGTGCGATAGTTCAATCATTTGTCATCTTAACCAGGCGTCACTGTCTTTAAATAGTAAAGTGGATTGAAGCGTACTTGAGTAACAGAACATTTCAATTTAAAGTAAATGATACTTTATCTGAGTCCCTTCCCTCCAATAGCGGAGTACCCTAAGGTAGTGTACATATTAGGTCCACTTTTGTTTTTTTTATAATATACACCGCTGATATAGTAAAACCAATTATTGACTTAGATTGTCAAATAAAGTTGTACGCAGATGATATGAAAATCTTTAGATTCTTTCAAGAAATCAGAAAATCATCAGTCCTTACAGCTCGCCATAGACTTTGTGAACGAATGGTCGAACACTTGGCAGCTCAGTTTACCCCTAAGAAATGTTCATGCGTAAGAATTGGTTACATCAGAAGCCCTCACTATCCGTACTCCCTCAATTTTATCCCAATACCTTAGGTTTATAGCGGTCGCGATCTCGGTTTCTTAATTGATCCAAAGCTATCTTTTAGCAAGCATTGTTCTTCTATAGCTAAAAAAGCTCTTACTAAAGCTTACACACAGAAAAAAATTGATCACCAATAATAAGGTTCAATGCATATTGATCACATTTTGATCATTTTTGGTTGCGCTGAGAGCGCAGGAACTGAACAATATATATTTATCAGTATGTTTTACCTAAGCCGTATTTTAATTTCAACAAGGAAGATTGCGTATTTTCGCACCAAAAAAGTTTCATTACTAATTTTTTTAAGCATTTTTGTGAAACCTTCGCCAACTTCTATGTATACACAAACTTTTGAACTTTAAATTTTTGACATGCTGCTTCCTTGCATATTTCCCAACTGTGAAGATAGCTTCTCGTCTACCACTTTGCTTCTCTATCATTTTCACTAAGCTCATCGAGGAGAAAAGGAAATAATCTGTCGCATATGCGCGACATTTCCAATCTTCCGTAACATTAGGAATTGGAAAATACACGCTCAACGCCACCATGGAGTCGACTGTTCGTTTTTTATTATATATATATTTATATTTTATCTGCATCCGAGAAAGCGCATTGTAATCAAACATCATACACACAGAGAAAAATTGTTCTAGTTTTTGATCCATTTTCTGAACAATATAAAGGGACGATGTGCGTAATGCCCTTTATAATTGTTCAGTCTGTAGTAAAACTCGCCCCACCTAGCGCTAATTCGCGAACTGCGAAACTGCTGGTAGGATACGACTTTCATAACAACCGTTTCCAAAACATGCGCATCATTCCACCCTAAACTACGGTAACTCTGGCTTTTACTTTTTTCCCCGTTTCTCTCCTTTTTTCCATTCTTTTTCAAAGTTTCTCTCTCTTTTTCCCATTCTTTTTCTCCGGTTCGTCCCGCTATTTTCAATTTTTCTCTTTTTTTCATTCCCATTGTAACTTCCCTTTTCCCCTTCCCGATTTTTCTTTTCCAGTTTCTCCCCCTTTTACCTTTAACGGTTTCTCAGAAATCATATTATGCGCTTGATGAACAGAAATACTCGAAACAATTTTATTCTTTAGAGAAACAAGTTTATAAACTCGAAAACTTCAGCGGTTCAATGAATGCTAAAAAATTCAATGAATACAACAATAAAATATGTATCAAAAATACAACAATAAAATATTTAAATATGTATATATATAAAATATATGTAAATACAATACATAAAAGTCTCTTTCTCGTCCTCGCTCGCAATGCAGATGCGATCTCCTGAGTTCTGGCGAGCCATCCTCGACCCACCGAGGGCTTCTGATAAATTTTCATATCTGCATTCCGTTCATGGTGACAGCACTGGTAATCTGTGAGATTAAGAAGATTGAGCGGAAACTCAACTGGGGAATGCTTTTCAAGTTTAAATATAAAAAACAATCTTTATTTCAGAATTTTTTTTCAGAGCTGTACATGAATAAATAAAAGGTTGGTAAAGACACTAAAAACAAAATAGACATCGCGGCACTTTTTCACTTTAGGCCCCCCTACCAGAGGTTCCATGGGTCATACTTCTGACATCTTTAAATTTTCAAAAAAGTTATTTTTACATTAAAAAATAATTTTTACAATACAAAAACTTTTTTTACATGAAAAAACGCTTAGGCTTAGGAAAAAGTTTACGCTGACGAGGCTGTACGGCTTAGGCGAACGAGACCGTATCAAGAAAATGACCCATGGAACCTCTGGGAGGGGGAGGCTTAAATGCACAAGTTCCGAACTATGAAATCTTGAGTTAAATATTGGCACTTTTTTACTTCGTGTGGTAGGGCGCTTGTGGGCTTTAAACGCTTCGGTTTCAATTTTTTTTCTTCATAGATGTTCATTTTGAGCATCAGGGACTCTGGTTCTTGCAAAAAAAAATTTTTTAACAAAAAAATTGTTTTTTTCTCTTTTTTTTACAAAAAAAAACAACACTGCAGTTTCAGTCAGCCCAGTCAAAAAAAAACCAAATTTTGTTTATCTTACAAAGATTTTTTTTCTCAGGAAGAGATTTTATTCATGAAAAACTCCCTTCCCCCTTTCTCCTTAGGCGCCCCCCCTCCCCCCCTCCCCCTCCCCCCCCCTAGGGCCCCTACCCCACCCCTTGCTTAGGTAGGGCCTTCTTCTTCCCCCTTCCCCCTTTAGGGCCCCCCTCCCTTTCCTGCTTAGGTAAACCCCCTCCCCCTTTCCTTCCCCCAAAATTTCCTTTACCACACGAAGTAAAAAAGTAAAAAAAAGACTTTGGGGTGACTGAAAACTGCAGTTGAGCAAAAAAAAAATTTTTTTGCAAGAATCAGAGTCCCTGATGCTCAAAATTAACAACTATGAAAAAAATTGAAACCGAAGCGTTTAAAGCCCAAGAGCGCCCTACCACACGAAGTAAAAAGTACCTAAATATTCACATCATCACTTATAAATTTAAATACATACGAGCTTATTCCATGCTAAATTTCAAGTGCACATTAACTGACGCAATTGAGAGGGCTCCTTTCAATTCTTTCGTCTTCTGCACTGAGACCTCGAGCCATTTGTTGAGAAGAACCGTGATCACTGGCAAAAGAACAATATAAGCAACAAAAAAAAACAAAGAAAGCAAAAAAGCAAAGAAAGAAAAAAGCAAAAATGCAAAGAAAGCAAAAAGCAAAAAAGCAAAAAATGCAAAAAGCAAAAAAAGCAAAAAGCAAAAAAAGCAAAAAAGCAAAGAAAGCAAAAAGCAATAAACAAAAAAGCAAAAAAAGCAAAAAGCAAAAAAGCAAAAAAAGCAAAAAGCAAAAAAGCAAAAATGCTAAGAAAGCAAAAAGCAAGAAAAGCAAAAAAAGCAAAAAGCAAAAAAAGCAAAAAAGCAAAAAAAGCAAAAAAGCAAAGAAAGCAAAAAGCAACAAAAAGCAATAAACAAAAAAGCAAAAAAAGCAAAAAGCAAAAAAGCAAAAATGCTAAGAAAGCAAAAAGCAGGAAAAGCAAAAAAAGCAAAAAAAGCAAAAAGCAAAAAAAGCAAAAAAGCAAAAAAAAGCAAAAAGCAAAAAGAAAAATCAAAAAAAGAAAAAAAGCAAAAAAAAAGCAAAAACCAAAAAGCAAAAAAGCAAAAAAGCAAAAAAGCAAAAGCAATAAGCAATAAGCAAAAAAAAAAGAAAAAAGATAACTGACGCAATCGATATATATAATAACGGCTCCAGTATTATTTAGGTACGGCTCCAGAGGCCGTATGCATGGAGCAATCCAAAAGGATTATGAGCTTGGATTAGCAGTTATCCAAATACATTTCACTAATCCGGTATGCATGGAAGCTATAATACTTTTGGATTAGAGATAAACCGACAAAAATTTTTAAAACTTTTTTGGATTTTGTAATCCTTGGATTTGAATAATCCAGATTGTTATAATCTGTTTTCCATGCATACGGCCTCAGAAGATTAAGACAAAACAAGTTGCTATTCATTGTGTTCGTGTAAACTTACGGTACTTCACCTGCGCATCAAATGCGGGATCTTTGAATTTGTTTTTTGAATTTTTTTCCGGGATCTTTGAAGTTTGAATTTCCCAATGAAGATTTTTCCCTTGTTGGAATAATTTTTATTTGCGAAAAATAAGACAGGAAAATTAAGCAAAATTCATTTATTTCATGCAAGAACAAAAACAACAAAGTCGAGAACAAAAACAAAAGCTTTAAAAATGCTTTAAAAAATCAGTAATGAAACTTTTTTGGTGCGAAAACACGCAATCTTCCTTGTTTAAATTAAAATACGGCTTAGGTAAAACATACTGATCAATATATATTGTTCAGTTCTTGCGCTCTCAGCACAACCAAAAATGATCAAAATGTGATCAATATGCACTGAACCTTATTAATGGTGATCAACTTTTTTCTGTGTGTAGACAATAAATTTGTTTGAAGAAAAAAAAGACAACTGAGAGCTATGGCATATGAAGGCTAGATACTTCATTAAATACGAAACACTCTTCTATTTACAGACATTTTTTACGGAAAGCTTTGAGAGACTTTTCCCGAAGAAGATCAATAGGTAACTTGCTAAATATTCGAGAAACTCGCAAAGAGAAGCTGTAGTACCTAGCAGTGTTACGAGTTTTTTCAACTTGAATACCACTAGGATTAGTTCTTGTACAACGCCCTTCTTTAGATATGCGGTTTCTATCAATTATGGACTGGTTCTGCATGATCTTCCAACCCATGACAACGTCGTTTTGATATCTCCTATCGGCCAAGTTTGTTAGGCCTAGACATCTTAGCCTAGTTTCATAAGACGGAAGAGCCTGAGGGTACATTTTGTTCGGAAAACAACGATAATATACAATGCGTGTAAAAATTCTCTGAACAGTTTCTACCGTTGTCGAATCTTTCGAGTAGTGAGGATTCCAAAGCGTCGAAGCAAAGTCTAGGTGAGGAATTACATAAATTTGAAAACATTTGACCAATATAGATGAATCGTGGACAGAGATGGCTCTAAGAAATGAGAACATAGCCTTTCGAGCTTTGGCCACCCTATCAAGTACAGTGTCATTACGACGTAGGGATGCGGCCAATTGGATGCCCAAATCACGCACTTGTGGTACTCTGTCGATCGATATCTGATTGATGACATATGTAGTAGACGGATTACTGGAACCAATTTGTAAATGGAAGGACTTAGACGGTGAAAAAGTCAACTGATTGGAAAGGCACCAGTTATGAACACAGTCAAGAGCTTCTTGTAGTTCTTCTTTTTTCTCGTTCATATCTCCCTTGTTATAAGAGACATATAATTTAATATCATCGGCATAAGCCTGGTACTTCACATTCGGAAAACAATCGAGAACATCATTAATGTCGGCGATATATAAAGTAAACAGAAAAGGACCTAGTACAGAGCCTTGAGGAACTCCGGAGGTCACTGGCAGTGATTTCGAAAACGATTTACCTATTCGAACCGAAAAACTACGCTCCGTCAGAAATGATTGTAACCAGGAAAGCAATGGATCGTTGATGCCGTAATATTTGCATTTGTGGAGGAGTTTCGGAATACTTATGGAATCGAATGCCCTAGAAAAGTCTAAATAAATAGCATCCGTACACTGGCCGATTGATAAAGCATTAGTCCAATCATCGTCACAAACTAAGAGATTAGTGACAACAGATGCACCAGAAAGAATGGAAATGGGACGATAAGATGAAGAAAAACTAGGATCTTTAAAAGGTTTCGGAATTGCAGAAATGAAGGAATGCTTCCATATTTTGGGAGTAGATTGGAGAATGATGCACATGTTATAAATGTGCGTCAGGGGGAGACACAGTGATGAGGCACATTGCCTCCTCTTGACTCATCGCTTTCTCATCCAGCGCCCCTCAGTCAATCCTCTCAGTTGCCTTCTCTGCTATCCATCCTACCGCATATCCTCGCCTACGATGCCGCGGTAAGAGCTATGACAGTCGACAAGAACATGATAGAAACTAAGGCCGAGAACATAGTCTGCCTTGGTATCCCAGAACAAGACAACGATGAGGCAACAGATGCGGCTGATCAAGTATTTCTTTCAGCGCTTTCCCGGGATGTCGGAATACCGCAGATTGGAACTGCTCGTTTTAGACGGTTTGGTGACCCAGCAAAAAAGCGGCGCATTCTCAATGTCTTCCTTGAGTCTGCTCCCCTTAGAAACGAAGCTCTGATGAAGATCAGAAAAAGCCGCCCTACTTGCCTCTCCAAGTTCCCGCACAGTTACATTCGGGAAGACCTAACTCGCGAAGGACTCCAACTTGAGCGTGAAGTCAAAAGAATCGCCAAGGAAAGAAATCAGACTCCCGATGGGCAGAAATGGAAAATCGTCGGAACGTGTCTGCTGCCGGTCCGAACAACTTCGTATTCACAGCCAAGGCCATCCTCCACGCCTAGAAATGCGGAAACTCCCTGTCCGTCAGTTTCCAAGGTCCTTTCTCCGTCAGTAAATCGTCCTCTGGTGGTCTTGACTTCACCTGCGAATCCTGCGACTGTCTCTTCTTCGCCAAATAAACGCCGATCTTCTCGGAGAGTGGCGGTGTTCTTTCTAGTCCTGACCCTCCTAGTCCCCCACATTTTTCACAGAGTTTAAGTATCAACTGCATCTTTTTTAATGCTCGATCACTTCGTAATAAGCTGTATAATCTATCTTTTCTGCTGAGTTCTCTTTCATATGATGTAATAGCTATATGTGAGACCTGGCTTACGAGCCAAGATAATGATTCCTTGGTACTCAACAATTCTGATTATCATATTTTTCGTTGTGATAGAGATCGTTCAATGAAAGGAGGTGGCGCAGCTATCCTTGTATCGAACCGTATTTCCATTCGTTTCCACTTGCTCTGATGACGGCTTCGAAGCTGTCACCATAGACCTTTTTCCGTCTGTGTCTTCCACAGTATCGACTCGACTGAGATATATTTGTGCGTTTCGATCTCCTTCTTGCCCTCACTCTTCCCTCTCAAAGCTATTGTCTTATTTCTCAGAGCTAGTTTGTTGTGACACATTGAGTCCTAAGCCCACAATAATCGTTGGTGACTTCAATTTCCCTTTCATAGATTGGGCCACTCTTTTATCGCACAGAAGTGGACAGGATGAAATGTTTCTCGAATTCATGAGCGATAACTTCTTTACGCAGTATGTTGATAACCCCACTCGAAACGACAATACTCTTGACCTGTTATTCTCGAATGTACCTATTATTTCCGATTGTAAAGTTATAGGTCGTTTCCATAGTAGCGACCACAATGCAGTTACTTTTGAGCTGTCATTTACAGTCAATACCAGATCGGTTCCATCAGCTTTCAAACTGTTCACTAAAGCCAACTGGTTGTATATTGAAAGTGAACTAGTCTTTCATGATTGGACTTTAATGCTTTCTTTGATGAATGTTGAGTCTGCAAACAATTATCTTGTTTCTTTCATAGGCTCGCTTATTGAGAGCTACGTTCCCTTGGTAGATCGTAAAGACCCATTATTTCGCTACCCAAAGGTTCTTCGTGAAATGTACTCTAAGCTGCAACGTATCTCTAAGAAATCCCCTTATTCTCATTTTTGTATAAGGAAATCTGCTGAATTCGATAAGATGTTGCATAGCTTTGAATATGATCAGGAAGCTAAACTTATACTGCGAGGAAATCATAGGTCCTTTTTCGCTGCCTGTAGAAATCGTTTAAGTATGAATGTCAACCTAGCCATTCCTACTCTGTTAGATAATCAGAGGCAAGAGATAATATTGTCATCGGATAAGGCGAATGCCTTTTCTGAATACTTCGCTTCCGTGTTTTCCGAACCTATCCATGGTCCATTAAGAAATCCATCCTGCACTAGAGTAATTGAGAGGATGAGTGTTGATTGTATTACTGAGGAAATGGTTTTGAAAGCCCTTTCATCTCTTTCAGCCAAATGCAATACCTCTCCCGACGGGATACCAAACATCCTTTTGAAGAAATGTAGATTCGCTCTTGTGAAACCTTTATGCATTTTATTCAATAACAGTCTGCTTTCTGGCTCAGTGCCTTCTATTTGGAAGCGATCAATTGTTAAACCAGTACACAAATCTGGTTCTCGCAATCTGTTAAATAATTACAGACCTATATCGTTATGTTGCTCGTTATCCAAGATTATGGAAAAAATCGTTTTCGCCTTAGTTTATTCGTATTTAGAAGAATCAAAGCTATTGTCTCCATATCAAGCAGGTTTTAAAGCGAGAAAGTCTACCGTAACATCTTTGGTAGAATCTCATTCTTTTGTTGTTGATTCTTTGGCTCAAGGGTTTTCAGTTGATGTTATTTTCCTCGATATTCGTAAAGCGTTCGATACTGTAGATCATAGGCTGCTTTTATATCAGGTTCATTCGTTCGGTATCTCCTCTAATATTGTCAATTGGCTTAGTAGCTATTTAAGTAATCGAACTCAATCAGTCTTAATCGATAATGTGCTATCTCAGCCCATGCCTGTTATTTCAGGTGTGCCTCAAGGCTCTTTCCTTGGTCCTTTACTATTCCTTATGTATATTGATTCAGTGAAGGAAGCGATACCTCCTAACCTTCGATTCGGTTTGTATGCAGACGATATAAAAATTATGGGTCATGTTCCCTCTTATAGCCATGATATCCAAGTCGCTCTTGATCTTGTTACCGCTTGGTGTTCGGAATTGAATCTTGTCTTTGTCGACATCTAAATGCAGTGTTTTGCATTTAGGACCCCGAAATCCTTCTGTTGTATACCGTATAAATGGTCTCCCCTTAACTGTTGATGAGATAGCTAAAGATCTTGGTGTCACTATTTCCGATGAATTCTCGTACAAACACCATATTGTCGATAAGTGTAAGAGAGCTTCCGCTGTTGTCAAAATGTTATTTAAAGCTTTTAAATCCCCTTCCATTTCTCTGTTGACATCTGCTTTTAAAATCTATGTCCGACCCATTATCGAATACGCAAGTGAGTTGTGGAATCCATATTCCTCGGGCCTTGTTAAATTGGTTGAGAAAGTCCAACGCTCTTTCACGAGGAGAGTACTAGGAAGAGTCCCTCACCCTAAGCTTCCGTATTCCCAGAGGCTTTCAATGCTAGGCCTTCAGAGCCTCGAGTACCGTCGCGCTATCTCTGATCTACTTTTTTTTCATAAATGTTTACATAACAGCTTAGACATAGACACTGATCATTTATACGAAATCTCGGCTGTTCAGCGTTTCACTCGGCATTCGCATCCTCTAAGACTTATTCCTCCTCACCGCATCAATAAGACCTCTTTATCGACATGTGTTTCCCGTCAAATGTCTGTTTGGAACTCTCTTCCATTTGATGTTATCAACGAAGCTAGTAGCCTTAAATTTAGAGAGCAACTTCTTTCGTTGCCTGTGAATGTGATTGTGCCAGTTAGTCTTGTTTCTGATACATAATTAAGACTTGTTATTTTTCATAATAATCACAGCCCCCTTTTTTTCCCCTTTACACACCGCCACTAAGCTTTATGTGTAATGTAGTCCATGCATACCTCTGTTTATATGTATCTAATTTGCTTTTGTCTTAAATACCTACATGCTTGGAATAAAGAATGAATGAATGAATTTCTTAAACATTATCTCAGGAATATCATCACTACCTGTACTACCAGTAGATTTAAGTTTCATAAGTTGCCTAAGAACAACATGCGGTAAGAAAACTTCTAAATTCGAAAGATGAGGGAAAGGCCTATCAGGGAAAGAAGGAGTAACTGTGTCACCCGTTATGAAAGAAGAGGCAAATTCACTTGCAAGCATATCACACTTTTCAATTGTATCCGTTACCATAGTACCAGTAATATCGGTTAAAAATCTCGGTGGTCTTGGCTTCGGTTTAGTGAGAGATGAAATATGTCTATAAAGATCACGAGATCGCTTCAATTTGGTTTTTTCGGAATACTGTTTCCATCTACGCATCTTATGAAGGAGTTTCACACTTGCCTTTTTATAAAGAGCCAGCGATGCTGGTTTATCTATCTTACCGAACAGTCTATTTCTATAAGCAATCAATTTCATGATATGCAGAGGATAAGAACAATGAAAATCTCGTGGGGTGCGTAAAGGAACGAAACGAGATATAGCACTGGTAACAATAGTCGTGAAACGGGAGTATAAATCATCACAAGAGGTAAAACTATCGAACTCGTACTCCCAGTTGATGGTACTGAAAAATTTGCTCTTGAATAATCACGAATGGGTGTAGAGATTGGTGACGAAGCGGATTTAGCTATATGGAAAGAAATACCACTATGGTCACAAGAGGGAAATGCAGGAAATATTTTCACATTTGTGAACATTTCTGGTGAAGAACTAAAAATCCAGTCTAAACAGCGACTAGCACGAGTTGGCTCACGACATAGAAACACTAAATCAAAAGCGGAAATTATTTCATGAGTCTTCTTGTGATTAAATGAGTTGTCAACCACTAAGGCATTGCAGTTCATATCACCTATCACAAGCAGCGGATGATCATTGAAAGAAAATATATCCGAGAGTGAGTCACAGAAAGATTCTGTTTGAGCAGTGCTGTAATCGGGAGGGCGATAGAAAAGAACTAGACGAACTATTGATTTGGTGACTAGGAGATCAATAAATAATATCTCGTTCGGATGAAAGGAGATGCTAGATTCAATGAACGAAAGGTGATCACGTATAATTAAGGCAACACCACCTCCTCTACTATTACGATCACAACGAACTATTACATATGGTAATATGCCTATTATTTCATGATCGGGAATACTTTTCTTCAACCAAGTTTCCGTTAGCAAGACTATATCAGGTTTTTCATTCTCTAAATACATTCGAAAAACAGAAAGTTTATTGCATAGAGAACGAATATTATAATACGATACTTTCAAGAAAATATCAGTGGAGTGAAAATTACGAGTACGGACAGAACTAGGATTCGAATATATAGAACGTGTGATGAAACATGACCTGGACATTTCGCTAGTTTGACGGCAAGGCTGCGTGGACTGTCGGATGAATAGATTGTCGAGGAACGGTGACTTCTGACGAGCGGAGGACTTGGACGTTTCTTGCTGATGACCCAGTCGACTTCGTTGATCTCACAGTGATGTTCTGACTTCCTTGGAACGTTCGTTGATGGGAAGAGGGTCGATTGGTATATGATTGACGAAGAGCGTCGACCTCGCGACGGGGCATAAGTTGGCCATTGTATATAACGACATCTTGACCCGCAGCTACCAGCTTTCTTTTCTCCTGACGAAGTTGATATTCCTGTTCGCGTTGAAACTTCGTTAAGCTCGGGCGGACGAATATAATCCTCAAGAGAGGGTTCTGGCGGAGAGAGCTCGATTTAGCGAGAAACTGTCTCTGATGCGTTTTAGTCGGGAAGGTGAGCTTAAGAACACGTGCATCGTTTTAATCATTCTTCCTAATTCCCATGCGGTAGTGAGCGACTCCTGCGACAGGTAGATCAAAAGCGTCGAGTAGAGTATGAATGATGCCTGAATCGTGGGCTATTTGAGCTGAAGCTGAAGCTTTCTTGTCGGCAATCTCTGGTGCGCGTTCTATTACCACTGAACGTAGCCTTTTTTCTTCCTCCATTTCATTCTTCACAGTTTCAATGACATTGCAGTTGTTTGTAGATTCCGAAATCATCTGCTTCATTACTAAAGAACATGTCTTCAGCAATGTGATTCGGAATATTGGGATCCGTCGCCTCCTCTTCTTTGATGATACATTCGTCGAGAGAATTGAGAAGAGCTTCGCTAGCTAGAGACATTGGTCGGTGAGACGGTTGATAAGGTGTACTGATAAATCAATATGGGAGCGATGAGTAAGCGTACCACTCTCTTCAAGAGCAGAGAGAACCAATGAGCAGAGAGAACCAATAATGTATTTGAAGTGTTTTAACATTTGTTTCCGATACGAAAGGATATTTAACAGTTGTTTTCTACGTATTTGTTTTGTTCGGAGGTATATGAGCAGTGTTCTGTATCCTTAAGTGCTCTAATGTTTTCTGTCCTTTTTCATGCGCCGAGTTTCCACTATCGTGCTTTAAAGGATATCAATATGAAAAATTTATTCATAATTTTTTTCCTTAGAACATCTAAAAAATAATCGCAACACGTCAAGTTTAGATATATTGATGAAATCGCGCCTCAGTCACAACTTCCCGTCGCTTTCCTTGACGTGCCCTTCCAGAGTGTCAGTGGAAAAAAAATTTGATTTGCTGCTCGAGTTTCACTTTTACTTTATCAAACTTAAAAACTTATTTGTCGCTTGAACGAAAACCTAGTTTTTTTTAATTCTAAGAAAGAAAGCTTTTTCGTGATAATAAATGTTTTGATGTTCACATTTAATATGTAAATAAATGTAGGTTTGGGCTTATTTCAATAGGCTAAAAGCACTGGTAATGTTGAACGCTCGTTCAAATCTGAACGCGATTTGAGAATATTTTTCCATAACTCGCTTTAAAATACTCCGTAATGGTTCAAATGATTGTATAATATATGTATCCACCACGTGATATTCTTTTCGCGTAATAAAAAGTTCAAAGTTAAACTGTGTAACTTATCATTTGAATTTTTTTTTAATCATCAAGGAAACATCGAAGACAATTCACCGAAGAGTATTGTTCAGCTCAACATGTTGACTTTTTGTTGATGCAGGAAAGGTTAATCTATGAGTGAGACTCATAGAAATCAGCACTGTAGATTGCTTTGTAGAGAATGATTACCTCGAATAAGTTACGAAGATGGAGTGCGCCTCCTCTTTCTCAACAATCTCAAATATAGGATAAGTGTAGCGAAACTCACATTCATTTATAGATGTTTACATGGCAATATTCGAATTGATCATTCGAGTTTTTTTCTTTGCCCTGCAACATGTCCCACCAGAGAGTCACATTGTTACCTGATCAGCTTGCTTCTCAACTATCGCAGCAAAAGCAACATGTGCGCTAGAAAATGATAAATTCATGGAAAAATCTACAGTTCACTAGTAGTTATCAACTCCTTTAGCATGTTTACAGTTGCCGGAGTTGAGAGTTAATTGATATGTAAACCTAGCTTTAGTTTAGCTATCACTCACAACTTTACTATAAAAACCATTTTAAATAAGCCACAGTTATCTACTGTTAAATCCTTGCATAATCCAATATAAATTTCCTATCATTCCTTCAAATTGTATTCAAACGCGCATTTTCATTGTCTTGCTGTTTCTTCTTTTCCACATTGATCTTTGTTCTTTCCTTAGGCAATGCGACAGATAATCGTTGTGGTTCACTTTATAATTCATGATTTTATACAGAAGGAATAAAGAATGAATGACTGTAATACAAGGCATCTTTTTTTTTACAAAGGCCAATTCTCTGAACGAAAGAGTGCAAATCTCATTGTCCAGAAGAACTGTGTGTAACTTTTGTTTGCTCAGCGAACTCATCGAGGTGCGAGGTGAGGAGTCACTGACACTAAGAAAAGAACCTTTCGTTGACAAAACAAAGAGAATAAAAAAACTTTGAGAAAAAAGGTCTGCGCAATTTGGAAATAGAATTTTTATACTGAATAAGTTTTGTTTTTATGTTCTTTATAACAAAATGACTTTATGTAAGTCGTTTGAACTAAAGCACATCCCCAATTTTATACAACAAAGAAAATATTATTACGTAAAAAAGAGTTTGAAAAAAATATTTGAATGGGTGTTTTGATGTACGGTAACGTAAATGTTCTTCAATATTGTGCGAATAGTCCGAATTAGAATTTCATCACAATTACACTTATCCTCAACAAGAAAAGTCTATGAAAGTTGGCATTGCTTGAGCGAGAAAAAAGCTTCCCACCAGTTTTTATTCACATGAGCAGTGACCATAGCACTAGCGGCTGGTTCTACCGGTTTGAAGCTGCATCTAAAATCAGCAAGCTCGTTCATCTTCCAACGGCAAAATTGAGCATTGATGAGGAAAAAATTTATTCGAATGAGACATTCCCTATCTGTTAAAAATTAGTTCTCCAGATACTGTGTCAAGCTTTGGACGACTCCGTATAGTTATTCCCTGATGAGAGATGTGGAAATTGCTCGGGCGGCCCGATTCCAAGGTGAATCATAATTTTCACAAGCCTGAAGCAGAAATTTTGTTGTAAGAAAAGACGAGGTAACGCTGTGTAAACTGGCGACGCATGAGTATCGTCCTCGAAAGATTTCGTAAAAATTGAAGGCTTTGGAACGTCCGCCAAAGGCTTCTCACCTTTTCTATTTTGAAATAGAATGTGTTATGGTGTGTTCAGCTGACTCTGAAAAGATGAGAAACAGGCTGAGTCAGTGTTTCAGACAATTGTTCAACCCGATGGTCAGTGCAGTAGTTGCGGCTGTTCAATCGCCGTGTCCCGTGATTGGCCGATTCTCACCTACATAGTCTGGTATAAAAGCAAGTTCCTGAGCTCCTTTCTTCAAATGATATCTCTTGCAACAAACGTCCAGCATTCTACTTCAATGCGACTTCTCATCTTCTCATCTGTCCTCTTCTGCAGCTTTTCTGCTGCGCCAATTCGACGTAAACATTGTCGGTTTTTCTCTTATCTTCTATGATGCCGCTGCTATCATCATAAAAATGCATCAAACCGTAAGGATGAACTTGTGTAAAACCGGCAGCTATTAAAAAATGAAGATTTGTTAGAACTGTCAATAGTTGCATTTCGAATTCAAACCCTCTACGTGGATCCTTTTGACTGTATTTGTAGATAAAAACTTTAGAGCCCAATATCATAGATTTAAAAAAAAGTTCTACAATAATAATGAAAAGTTGAGCAAAACCATGTCAGACGAGAATAAAGTATGAACAAATCAAACCCTATCTTCAAGGATTCGAGAAACTCACCTATCCACAAAAATTCTACTTTGAGTTTTGATTTTTTGTAATTTGCAGTGCTCCAACGGCAAGATCCGGCTTTTATTGACCACACGACTCTCCTCGATAGTCTGGTGAATCTGTTTGGGAAAGTCAATGCAGCCGAGAACGGAGGGATCAAGAAGAACGACTCCGACTCTTCTAAAAAACCGGAAAACTTTCTATTTCGGGTACCTGAGTATTGCATATAATGTTACTCAAATACTGTAATTTGAATGGAACTTTTAAAGACCATAAAACACTCTTATTATTATAGAAAAAGGTAAAAGAGGTGATAAAATTTAGTTCATTCACATTTTAGATATCACTGCTGAAAATATAATGTAGCAAAAAAAATACAATGTTGACCCAGCACTTATAGAGTGAGAAGTCATGGGAGGATTAATCCGCTAGATTATCAATTCTAGATAGTTTTGGTTTTTCATCTAAAGAACATTTTTGAAAAAAATTTGTTCTGATCAATCTGTGAACATGAGTCACCCCACCACAAGCTATCAAATTTCAGACCCTTTGCTCATATCTCCGATTAACAGCTCTCTCGCCAATTTTTCAGAAACTCTCTCTCTCTCTCTCTCTCTCTCTCTCTCTCTCTTTACTTCGAATCTCTCGCTTTTTTTCGTTCTAAGGTTTTACCTTCTAACCATTTTTCGTTCATGTTATTCATGCCGACCCAGGCCTCGTAGCCCTAGTTTTTTAATGTCTTCCAGAAAGAGATTGCGTCGATCATGTCAGTGATGAACCCGTTATTTTTAATTCCAAGACAAATTTTCCTGGAATCCCTTTTTGTACAGAATCTGACAGCGAAACACGGCAAGGGGAATCACACAGTGCAAGGTGAAGCAGAGAACAAATGCATCTTTGTCGCTCCTCTCGAGAGAATGTCTGAAACCTGCAGGAATTTGGTGATGGTTAGAAAAAACTTATCGAATGGCAAGAGTCAAAATCTCGTTACATCATTCCACGGTGCTTCTTATTTTACTTCCAAACAGTGTTACGCGAGGGTGATGATGCAAATGCCTTAACCTTCCCTCTGCTTTATGTAATGTAATCATTTTATTATTAAAGTTTCATTGAGGATAACTACGATTTTTTTGTTTTTAAACAGCGGAAAAACTTTTTCCAGATATTGTATTGAAAGCATTCATAAATTACATTATAACTTTTCCAAAACTAAAGCGATCAGAAACCAAGAAAGTCTATTCAAAAGTGTTCATAGTTGAGCTATTAGGTCTAGATTTCGTTTGAATAAGATAATTTTGTTCCGCTAGACAATGTCTTCTGATTACATGAAATTGCAATGTTCCATGTCATGTTGAACCAAAAAACTATAACTTCTTATGGTTTTTTTCTTAAATATCCATCGAATGAACTCTTTTTTCCAAGGTGGCTTCTACTGATCTCAACAAAGCTGCGGATGTCGAGAAGTCCCTGAGAATGAGCTACCAACAGCCCACAAGGAAAGCACAAGTTTCAGTCAAAGAATACCCCCAACCGGTTCTCACTAACCATTCAGATATCGAAGAAGACAAATTGGTTGCGCTCTTGAGGTCCAACCAATCGGCTACAAGCGCTGGCAACGAGCTGACCAAAGTCAACACAAGTTTTTTCAGAGAGGAGAAAATTCCGATGGAAATGCACCTCAAACTGGTATTCGGGAAAAACTCGAGCAGAATCGTTAACCAAACCAAGGAAGAAAAGACTGTCGACCCAATACGTGATTTGGGAACAATCAAGCCGAATCGAAAAGAGCCAGGTATGAAAGTTGATCAGCAGATTCATCAAAAAGGAAGCGGAAAGAAGCATGGATCGACTGTTGGTGAAGTCAAGAAGTCTCAGCAAATGGAGACGAGAGACGAAAAGAACAGAAACCCGAAGAAATCAATCCTTCTTGAAGAAGACCCTGAGATCCATCGAGAAGCTGATGAGAGGCTTTACAAAGAATTAATTAGACTAAAGTCCATCGTTAGAAACAACGAGAGACTCAGATATGAAGATGTGATGCAAAGAAAAGAAGAAAACTATGTTTTTAATGACCTTATCGATGATTTGATAGAGCAGGAACCAGATTATCATATTATTGGTGGCAGAAGCACTCGATTCGAAGTCTCTAAAAAGAACGTCGTTAGCGAGCAGCTTGAACTTGATGAGGATTTTGATGAGGAGGCCGAGTCGATACAAGTATCCAGAGGAGCTCCACTCAAGCAGAATATAGAACTGGACCATACAGACCAATTCGAGCACAAGAACAGCTATGGTCAAGAGGATCTCACGGAACAGGAGGAATTGTACGAAAAAACAGAGCGGAAGATAAAACTAAACCAACATACTCATGCGAAAATAGGAGGATTGAGCAGTTCGAAAAGGTATAAACCGTCTAATATAGAAAACTCGCTATATTGAATGGTGTGAGAAAATGATAACGAGCCATAAGACAAGTGCAAGAATATATGTAATTGAAAAGGTTGTTTTTTTATCGCTCTCCAAAATTTATATGTACATATTTGTATAATTGACGTTCAATTCTTTCATCCATTCCGTAATGGCCTTACGGGTTCGATAGACTTATACTTTGGATGTCTTTCTATTGTTTAACTGTTGTGCTATTTTATCAAGTAAGCAAAGAGCAACTCTCTTTTTTATGGCATGAGTGAAGACTGGTTTTTAAGAAGAAAAAAAACTCATTTGGTTAGTATTTAAATACTTTTGAAGAATTTCCTAAGTTATAACTTCTGTTAACCCGTGCATGGTCATGAAGACATAAAAAAACTAACTTTCTGTTGAGCAACAGAAGCTTATTCTCCGATCTCATCGGAAGATCAGAATTTCGGTCTAAAGTTGATCTTAGATTGTATTAAATTTACTTTGTTAATAATTTTTTCTTTTGTTTACTCACTCAGTATCTAAGTGTTGTTTGGCTGTCTTAACAATTTTTTCGATGTAAATCCTTTATAGTTTTGCCTATTACTCAATAAATGTCTCTGAACTTCAAAAGGTATGTTTTCCAACTAAAAAACAAAACATCTATCATTTAGAACTATTTATTGAACGGAAAGAAACATTTGAATATGTATAAGAATTGTGCTTAAGAAGAATTAACCTGTCTTACAATAAAATATCCAAGCCACTGATCAAATCAGAAAACGACAAAAATAAATGTTTTGAGAGATCTGTTTGGAATCGAGCGGATCTACTCGCTGTGAACAAATATTCACAGCGAGTATCGCTACAAGACCCGAAAAAAGCAAACTTTTGAATAGGGGGGTAGGCAGGTTAACATCAATCATCACTCATCAGTATCCGATATTGAATTCTACATTGCTTTTGGTCACCACTGTTGTCAATCTGAGTGATTAGATATGATAGAGCCTTACTCTGTTGATTTTTTATAATTAATGAAGATGAGAGAAGGTAGCCCGGAAGATATTAAAATTGAAGTACCAGGTAAACTCAGCTAATTCTCAAAACTCAGTGACGTGATTGGCTATAGAGTCTAAGATTACACATGTGGCCCTGAATTAAACCTGAATTGGCTATAGAGTATAAGATTACACATGTGGCCCTGAATTAAACCTGAATTGGCTATAGAGTATAAGATTACACATGTGGCCCTGAATTAAACCTGAATTGGCTATAGAGTCTAAGATTACACATGTGGTCCTGAATTAAACCTGAATTCAACTTCCTCTCTTAAACAAATTCTACCCGATGTGATAAAATAAATAGAAAATTGGGCAAAAACATGTAAAAAAATTTTGGGATTGAAAAAAGAAAAAAAATTTTTGTGTTCTACAACTTGAAAGTTTTTTTTATGAATTATGGCTCAAACTTAATCTATCTAATGATTGAATGGAAAGGCTATGTTTTTAAATATTCACATTTCAGTTATGTTCAGGACTCTCATGAAAATTGTCACATCAAAACGTGTTACCCTAAAAACTTAGAATTTTTTTATGTATAATGAATTGATAATTTATGGATTGATTATTCTTGGATAATCACATCACCCAACTTAAAAAATTAAATTTTTGTCATAAATGGGCTCGACCGAAACACTGTTGCAGATTTGCTTTTTTTTAAACCATGTCTAATAAATAATGGAAATTTTTTACTTTTTTCTTTCAAAAGTAGACTACACTAGAGTTAAAAACCATTATTATCCTATTTTTTATTACATTATCTTGGTGAGTGATAGCCTAAAAGCTATCATTTTAATAAATTAATTGATTACTATTTTGCACAAAGAGGCTAGGCTAGAAAGAAAACTCTAATCTTATCTAGTAAGTTTATTTTCATAGGAAGTTGTGACCAATACTTCCGCGTATTAAAAAAAAGGCTTCAAGTATGACTGATATGCAAAAAATTAAAAAAAAACTTAAAGTGTTATTAAAAACTGAAGGTTTCGTAAATAATATTCAATTCTAAAAAATTTTCCAATTATATTCGCTAGAAAAAATTCGGAAGAAAAGAGTATTCATGTATTATTTTTTCCTCGCACTTGATTCCACTTCTGGCCAGCGTACGTGCTCGGACGATTCGAGAAGCAGAACTAAACATATGTATATGTACATAAAGAACCGATTGCCTATAGTGTACTGCCTGTGAGTACGCTCGACACTCGATACAACTTAAAACTTTAGATATTGTTGTACACAACTAATTAGGTTTCGTATTGCAATTACAAAAATTTTATTTATTAAATCTTTCCAGATTTTCGCTAAAATGAGATTTCCATCAATTTTTCATGGTCGTCTCAATCTTTAATTTTCTAAACTTTTAAAATGTTTTTTCTTCCATTTTCATTAATTATGTTATTAGTCGTTTTTTTCTCCAAGTTTGGTGAATAAAACTGAACAAAATGAAATTTTAAAACTCGAAGCTTTTTGAACTCGAACTTTAATTTGAGCTTTCTTGCAAATTAAAGGCTGTGCACCAGTAACCTATATAAAAAGAAATTCAAATCGAGGCTGGGAATTCGAAAGAATAGCATCTAATTGTACGTGTAACTATGAAAACACTGAGAGAAGAAACCACGTGGGGGAAATACAATGTGGTTCTTAAACGATATTGAATACATAGCGACCGTCGATCTTCTGTGCGGTGACTTGGGATATCAACTGATTCTTTGATTGACTGGGAATGCTTTTGTTTACCTTACATGCAGAGATACCAACCGATTCTTGTCGGCCTCGTGAAAAAAATCTAAAAAAGTCTTATTCATTGTTAAAAGATTGTGAAAGCGGCTATTCGTTTCGAAGTCAAAAATAAACCAATGAGTGATATATTTGTTCACCTGATGCTTAAAAGAAGAGAAACAGAGTGAGTCAGTGTTACAGACCATCGTTCAACGCTCTGGGCAGGGCAGAACTGGCGGCTGTTCAATCGACCTGTACTATGATGGGACGAACTGGAACCCGTGACTGCCCAATTTCTATCTGGCCACTGGTATAAAAGTGAATTCCTCTACTAACTTTTCCAGATGCAATTTCTTGCAATCGACATTCCAATGCAGTTCCTCGTTTTATTCTCCGTCATCTTCTGCGAAACTTCTGGAGCACCTATTACTCGTAAAGACTGTTTGTTTTTTTCGTGCTTTTTCCTTCTAATAAGTCAAGGAATGCGATTGAGAGTATAATTTCCGAACATTTTTTTTAATTCTTCTGTCAATTTTAAGAAACGACTGTTCTGTAGCTGGGTAGTCTTTTAGAAGAATGAGAAGTTCTCTAATTTTTGCAACCCTTGCTCGTTTCTCATTATTAAAGAGTGCGCTAAATTTTCAATAATGTTTCCACAATAGCAAATGAATTTTGTTGAGCTATGCTTACTTGCAAAAAGTTTCAAAACAATACTGTTAAACACATTCGCAGGGCTTAGAAAAGAGCCACTGGTTCTGCCGTCTTAGGTCTGTCCCGCATCTTAGATCAGTACGTACCCTGCCACGAGGCGGGAGCGAGCGCATCTTAGATCAGTACGTGCCCTGCCACGAGGCGGGAGCGAGCGCATCTTAGATCAGTACGTGCCCTGCCACGAGGCGGGAGCGAGCGCATCTTAGATCAGTACGTGCCCTGCCACGAGGCGGGAGCGAGCGCATCTTAGATCAGTACGTGCCCTGCCACGAGGCGGGAGCGAGCGCATCTTAGATCAGTACGTGCCCTGCCACGAGGCGGGAGCGAGCGTTTCTTAGATCAGTACGTGCCCTGCCACGAGGCGGGAGTGAGCGCGAACATTATTAAAACTCACAAAAACTCGTTATCACTTTCGAAAAGAATTCTGAAGAAAATCATGAGAAATTTCTTGTGCACACAAAAACTGATGCGTATTCGATCGAATAGTCAAGTTACATTTTTAACAAGAACTTAAACACTCAGTTTTGAAATGTTTAGGTCCAAACAGCCTTGTGAACATCGTCGATAAAAATGTGAACTTCGAAATGTTACACGTATCAATATCAAACACGTATCACAATATACGTGCAAAGGGAGAGAAACGAGGAAAAAAGTAAAAACCAGAATTACCGTAGTTTAGGATGGAATGATGCGCATGTTTTGGAAACGACTGTTATAAACGTCGTATCCTCCCAATGTTAAAACTGCCAAAAAAGGCGATTTAAACATTGGGAGGTAAATAGGTTTTTTTTAACCGTTTCCAAAACTGCCGAATTTGACCGTTTTTTTTCTGTGTGTGTTTGGTATTGATACGTATTTTTAAAAATTTGAACCTGGTAAAATGTGGCAATAAAATCATATTCATATGATGTTTTAGATATTAACGTACATGCAGTGTTTTTATTTGCGAAAACGAAATTTTTTTTGCGAAATTTTACATAATGAAACATAACGACATCCCGTTTTCTTCTCGAATTGCTTGAAAGTCTTGTTCTAACCTAAGACTTGTACAATTAGTGAGAGATATAACGTAAGAGACATGAGCAGAGATGTCTTTTCTTCTTGCGGCGAGAGATTACAAAAAAAATTCTTCAAATTTAGGACAGAACAAGACGCTCACGCAATTTGAAAAAAAACGGAATCTCGTTATGTTTTATTATTTTTTCGCATATAAAAACACTGCATAAGAAGGGAGACACAAAGGAATGTACATATATTGTCTCAAAAGACAATGAGGACACGAAGTCTACTTCGAATTCACGCGTAACTCAAGCAACCAAAGTATTTCTTATAACAAAATTTGCAAATATTAATAATCGTGTTGCAGTGCTCGAAATGCAAGAGCCTTCCTTCGTTGTCCACACAACCTTCCTCAATAGTCTGGTTAGGTCACCCGAGGAATTTAATGCAGCAAAAAGCAGTAAGAACAAAAAGAATTCATCCGACTCTACCAAAAACTTCACGAATATCACATCTCAGGTACTCGAATTCAAACAAAATTGAACTTATTTTTGAAATTTAAGAAAATTAATGTACTAGAATGTGAACAAGCGAACTTACTATGCTCTCAATTTACCAATGCGCACAACTTCGTAAAGCCTTTTGATTTTTTTCGATCTCGGGGATCGCAAGGTGTGACGCTTTTGTGTTGAAATTGGTTAGAAAAGATGCCTCATCAGAGAATCTCCAAACGAGTTCTATCTATTTTTCAACGGGAAGTATTTATTTAACTAGTTTTTTGAAAAACAAATTTGTCGTTCATTTGTCAATTCCAATATAATTAATCATGTTAATATATATATTTTATCTGCATCCGAGAATGCGCATTGGTAATCAAACATTATAGACAATAAATTTGTTTGAAGAAAAAAAAAAGACAATTGAGAGCTATGGCATATGAAGGCTAGATACTTCATTAAATGCGAAACACTATTCTATTTACAGACAATTTTTTACGGAAAGCTTTGAGAGACTTTTCCCGAAGAAGATCAATAGGTAACTTGCTAAATATTCGAGAAACTCGCAAAGAGAAGCTGTAGTACCTAGCAGTGTTACGAGTTTTTTCAACTTTAAAACCACTAGGATTAGTTCTTGTACAACGTCCTTCTTTAAATATGCGGTTTCTATCAATTATGGACTGGTTCTGCATAATCTTCCAACCCATGACAACGTCGTTTTGATATCTCCTATCGGCCAATTTTGTTAGGCCTAGACATCTTAGCCTAGTTTCATAAGACGGAAGAGCCTGAGGGTACATTTTGTTCGGAAAACAACGATAATATACAATGCGTGTAAAAATTCTCTGAACATTTTCTACCGTTGTCGAATCTTTCGAGTAGTGAGGATTCCAAAGCGTCGAAGCAAAGTCTAGGTGAGGCATTACATAAATTTTAAAACATTTGACCAATATAGATGAATCGTGGACAGAGATGGCTCTAAGAAATGAGAACATAGCCTTTCGAGCTTTGGCCACCCTATCAAGTACAGTGTCATTACGACGTAGGGATGCGGCCAATTGGATGCCCAAATCACGCACTTGTGGTACTCTGTCGATCGATATCTGATTGATGACATATGTAGTAGACAGATTACTGGAACCAATATGTAAATGGAAGGACTTAGACGGTGAAAGAGTCAACTGATTGGAAAGGCACCAGTTAAGAACACAGTCAAGAGCTTCTTGTAGTTCTTCTTTTTTCTCGTTCATATCTCCCTTGTTATAAGAGACATATAATTTGATATCATCGGCATAAGCCTGGTACTTCACATTCGGAAAACAAACGAGAACATCATTAATGTCGGCGATATATAAAGTAAACAGAAAAGGACCTAGTACAGAGCCTTGAGGAACTCCGGAGGTCACTGGCAGTGATTTCGAAAACGATTTACCTATTCGAACCGAAAAACTACGCTCCGTCAGAAATGATTGTAACCAGGAAAGCAATGGATCGTTGATGCCGTAATATTTGCATTTGTGGAGGAGTTTCGGAATAATTATGGAATCGATTGCCCTAGAAAAGTCTAAATAAATAACATCCGTACACTGGCCGATTGATAAAGCATTAGTCCAATCATCGTCACAAACTAAGAGATTAGTGACAACAGATGCACCTACTCTGAATCCATGTTGGTTACTAGGGATTATGTTGTTTTTCGTGCAATGATCAACAAGAATGTCTCGAACTAGGCGTTCCATAGTTTTAGAGGCTGGAGAAAGAATGGAAATGGGACGATAAGATGAAGAAAAACTAGGATCTTTACCAGGTTTCGGAATTGCAGAAATGAAGGAATGCTTCCATATTTTGGGAGTAGATTGGAGCATGATGCACATGTTATAAATGTGCGTCAGGGGGAGACACAGTGATGAGGCACATTTCTTAAACATTATCTGAGGAATATCATCACTACCTGTACTACCAGTAGATTTAAGTTTCATAAGTTGCCTAAGAACAACATGCGGTAAGAAAACTTCTAAATTCGAAAGAGGAGGGAAAGGCCTATCAAGGAAAGAAGGAGTAACTGTGTCAGCCGTTATGAAAGAAGAGGCAAATTCACTTGCAAGCATATCACACTTTTCAATTGTATCCGTTACCATAGTACCAGTAATATCGGTTAAAAATCTCGGTGGTCTTGGCTTCGGTTTAGTGAGAGATGAAATATGTCTATAAAGATCACGAGATCGCTTCAATTTGGTTTTTTCGGAATAAGTTAAGCATAAATTATTATCTTATTTTACTGTGAAATTGAGTACGGTTAAAAACCTGGTAGATCAGCACCTTCGGAAAATTAACGGAAGACCCTCATTATGTCATTCATGCTACAATGCCCTGAGGAGAATCTAATTTGCAGATGCACGTAAGAAAAGCTCAGCCTGAATCCCTTTCTGCCAACGGAGATGGTAAGCCGAACAAAACCAGAGAAGACAAGTGCGTATTTGTCGCTCCTCCCAGTAAAGTGAGGGTCTGCGGAACTCATATGCCGGTTCGTTTCTGTTTTCACAGGCGCTCTTTTTTTCAAACCAAGAAAAAAATTTCTGAGATTTCTTACTCTGATATAAAGCATCATTGATTTAACGATTTTTTGTGGGTAGGGTTGTCGTAACGCGCTCAGTCACGATCAAAGAGAAAAGCGACAGGTTGGACTCTAACCCGTCGATAATCATATGTTTTCTACGCCTGTGAACAAGTAAGCTATGTATTTACATCTTTTTTTTAACTCGATTCCTCAACTTCTATGCTCCTCATCTTTAATGCGACTTCGAGTAAAGCTTCTGCCTTCTAATTTTTTCAGTTATTTGTGTAAAAAACTAGTTCGTGAAAAAGTTAGGCTAACGAATGTTCCGTTCTCTGAACCAATTCAAGTGTCTGTGTTTCAGGTTTCTTCTGCCGAAGCTCCTGTTATCGAAAAGTCGTTGAAAATGAGCATCCGACAGTCTCAATGGAAATTGAAAAATTCAGAGAGGACAATTTCCCAACCGAATGTCACCGGTCTTGATGATATGAATAAGGAGCAGAAGTCTGCATCCCAAAAACCTGATGGATTGGTAGAAATAAGAGGTGATCAGCTATCTCAAGTTAAGGACGAGGCCTACAAAGAGGAAAAGGCTATTTTGACTGAGAAGAAGCGTACCGCAATGTTCGAACAGGAACAGGTTGAAAAGGATCTAACCAGACCGCCGATTGGGCATGGTTCCACAAACGATCGTCACTCTGCGATAAATAAAAATCCTAGCCAAAACATTCCTCAGAAGCTACAGCAGATAGCCGATGAGGAGTCTTCAACTGAACAACTAGAAGAAAAAAGCGGAAACACTGTGAGTAGAACCAATCCTAAGCGAATCGACTCGACTGGTAAGATAAAAAGGAATTTGAAGACTGCGAATGATATCAGGAAAAGTCCAGTGCTCCAAGGTAGTACTATTAGCTCCCGGGAAGCTTTGGCGAATGTGAAAGGAAGTGAAAAACTTCTGAACAACGTTGAAAAACTGGCATATCCGTATGATAAGGAGCAGTATAGAGCTGTGGAGGTCGAAAAAGAAAGAAGTGCAATTGGTTCTTTCAAAAAAATATTCTCTAACTTGGGTGACCAGAACGCGGATTCCGAGGTTCTCGCCAGCAAAAACACTCGAATCCTACTTTTAAACAAGAAAGTGGATTACCGCGAGCAAGATGAGGATTTACATCACTCAATTCCTGTTGTTTACAAGGTCGCCGAAATTCAGATAGAGGAAAATATCAAGGAGAGGAATGAGAAAAAAGAGAATCCTTCATACTGGGAATTTTCCGATGGTCCCTCAATAGCTCGGGCGGATGGAGTGGCTTACCGCGAGTTCGAGCAAGATGAGGATGAATATAACTCAATTCCTCTTGTTTACAAGGACGCCGAAATTCGGATAGAAGAAAATATCAAGGGGAGGAATAGGAAAAAAGAGGATCCTCTATACCGGGATTTTCCCGGTGGTCCCTCAATAGCTCTGGCGGATGGAGTTCGGAACTCGTTGAAAGATTCTCTCCGAGGTGGTGGACGAGGAGAACAAATCATTCATGTAGAAGATGAGAATCAACCAGATGAGAAGAAAAGTAGAATTCAAAGAAAGTTTGATTTCATTAAACTCAAGGAAAACCCAACTTTACAAGATACATCTGAAGGTGACGTGATCAGCCAAGATCTCAACAAAGAAGATTCACCCCAGATGCAGTGAAGAAAATTCGAAAGCTTTGAAAGCTCCTCGCGAAGTCTGAACCTTGAGAGCCCATCACGAAGTCAGAACCTCCAGAGTCCATCAGCAAGTCTGAACCACGAAAGCCTACCACGAAAGAAAAACACCGAAAGCCCCTCGAAAAGCCAGAAGCTTGACGAGCCTGTGCGAGTCTTTTATAAGATTCATTCTCAGAATACTGTTCCTGAGCAACAAGAAGACACCCCCGCTGCGTATCAAGAATCCCTTCCACAAAAGAAAAAAACAGTCAGGGTCGTCGATCGACTTACTTACGAGGAAGCCCAAGGATCGGAGCGCTTGTTGCGGAATGAGTAGCAGAATCAGGGACCAACCAAAAGAACAAGGAAAACAAGGTTTACATCCAGCAGTTGAGGCCCAAACTTAGTGCAAATTGTGATCAGACTATTGAGAATGAGCGTGTAAAAAAACTTAACCTGGAACAAGATTACTGTTAAAGAAACGCGATTCTGAAGAACTGTAGCACGACAATGATTGTTAATATTGCATATCTCCTCAATTTTAATATGTAAGTTACTTATTTATATTTCACAAAAAAATTGATGCAATGAAACTTATTAAAAAACTAACGATGATAATGACTGTTTGTAATAACGAGCGCTTCCATGGTTCTTCTCGCTATTATAACCTTGATGTTTCCTAGATTCTTTCCATTTGGTCACAAAAGTGTTTAATAAAATGTATGATACAGTATGCAAAGTCACGGGTACAACCGACTTATGTACTAGAATTGTCAAGTCTTTCAATGTTTTCATATTGTGAATATCTGGTAGCTCTGTATTGTTAATCCCGCTTCCCTATTATAACTGTGAACATAGACCACGCCTTCGTGCCGGGCGCTACATATAAATACGCCCCTTTGCGAGAAGGAGGAGGAGACCGGGCCCGGTCGCTCACCCCCACCCCTCTTACCTAGGCACTTTGCTCGTAACGTGATAATCCCCCATTGTCATTGTCGCACCTAATATTCTACAACGTAATGTTAATGTCACTTCTATTATTCTACAACATAATGTTAATGTAATTATTCTCGGTATCCATGTTACGACGTCTTAATCTAATAAACGTGTCAATCCTTCATGTTCTGGTTCGGGGCCACAAGACAGGGGACACCTCGCTAAAACCCGCGGACTCTCACTGGTAGCAGCGAGTGGTTTTCTTAGTCAGAGAGCCGCGGGGGAAGGTGTGGTGTCCCGTCTTGATGCCCTTTGAAGTCTCTATTAATTTCTATGTAACATGTTAAGGGGTGGGTAGAGAAGAAAATGCGAGCGCCGTCGTCGTGTTTTTTTTTGTGTGTGTGTTAGCGCGTGTGTGTGTGTGCGCGTGTGTGTGTTTGCGCGTGTGTGTGTTGCTGATGTGATTGTGTAATGCCCTAGGTAAAACGTACTAGGATGCCCTAGGGAAAACGTACTAGGAGGACCGGTGATTTGTGTAATGCCTTAGGTAAAACGTACTAGGAGGCCCTAGGGAAAACGTACTAGGAGGACCGGTGAGTTGTGATGCCCTAGGGAAAACGTACTAGGAAGACCGGTGATTTGTGTAATGCCCTAGGGAAAACGTACTAGGAAGACCGGTGATTTGTGTAATGCCCTAGGGAAAACGTACTAGGAGGCCCTAGGGAAAACGTACTAGGAGGACCGGTGAGTTTTGATGCCCTAGGGAAAACGTACTAGGAAGACCGGTGATTTGTGTAACACCCTAGGGAAAACGTACTAGGAGGACCGGTGAGTTTGAAGTAAAATCCTAGGATCACGTACTAGGTTGGCCAGTTAACGCGTCATAAGACGTTAGATTTTTGCAAAAAAAAAAATATAAGGTACCAAAAAAAAAAAGGAGAGAAAAAAAAAAGGGAGAAGCAGAGCGAGAAGAGAGAGTCCTTGTGTTGATAGCTGGAGGTGACGTGTGATGACCCACTTCGGGAGGCGCTCCCTCTCGGGGGGCGCCACCCCGAGTTTATAATAACCAAAGTTTAGAAGAAAAAAAAGAAGAAAAAAAAAATAATAATAACAACAAAAAAAAAGAGAAGAAGAAGAAAGAAATAAGAGAGGGAAACGAAATGGGAAAAAGAGGGAGAATGAAGATGATACTGGGTTCTTTGGAGGATCAAGTAGCAGGAAGCAGCGTACACAATGTACTCCAAATGGTAAGTCCAGTTTATTCTATCGTGTTTGTGACGCAAATTTGTTTATGTCTCAGAGAGACAGTATCAATTTCAGAGGTCATAGGCATATGGTTGCGCGGCTGTTGACACTGTTGTCTGGGCCGTTCGGCCAATTAAGAAAAGAAGAGAGAAAGAGAAAAGAGAGAGGTGCCTCGCTCGAGTCAGAGGAACTTATCATTGCAAACGTTTCTTTAGAAGTTAAAGCGCGTATGTTAAGTAAATTATTCAAAAGGTGATCTCATTCCTGATTATCGTAAGATTTCTTTTTGTGTCCATGTGATGCTAACTTTGGATTCATGTCATGATTTTCCTCCTTATGCAAGATTGAGAGAATATTATTCCACGTCAGGTTGAGTCATATGAACTTATTGGTGCTAAAACGTCTTCAGCAATTAATGTGTAGCTATTACGAAAATGCTAAGCAAGCTCTTCAAGTTCCTATTATTTTCGCTCTTTTCATGTGACGCGATTGTTGATTCATTTTCATTATACCCAGTTAAAAAAAAAAAAAAAAAAAAAGGGAAAAGAAAGTGAAGAGGTACTTCATGTTGCATTTTTCGGTTTGTGTTTTCGTGTCGCTGAGCCAGAGGAGTTGTATTTTCCCTCTCTTTACTTTTCGTCTTACATTTGCTGGGCCGTTGGCAGTGGAGAGCCGGAGTGTGGGGTGACTCTCCCAGGCCAAGGCATTGGTAGTGTGTGTGGGTTTCCACTTGTTGGGACAAGGCTTTTGCCGGTGCGTTTCTTGACTGTTGATGGGTTGTCCTCGGAGGAGTTGCCTTATGCTCACTTTTCCCCCGATTAATGGCACATTTCTTTTGTGAAAAGAGCGAGTTACGTACTTACGTCTATTCCTCTCGCTCAGACATATCTCTATCCGCCTAACTTCCGTGCTCTTTACCTACAGTAGACCTCGTGCTATTTCAGCCACGCTTTGCTCTTTCATTCTCACCATACAATATATCATCGCCTCTAACACTCTCCTGGCGTAGCGGTGCACGCTCTTTGCGAGATGACGAATAGAATGTGCCTCTGTATCTCCTTTTCTCTCTCTCTCTCTCTCTCTCTCTCTCTCTCTCTCTCTCTCTCTCTCTCTCTCTCTTTCTCTTTCTGAGAGCTTGATTAGTCAAAGGAAGGCAATTTTTTTTTCTCTTTCTCTTCCTTTCCTTTGTATTAAAAAAATTCTTTCTAGATTGGTTCAGATCCGTGATCAGACGAAGGAAGCGACATTCCAGTCTAAAAGGCTTTTGTTTTGAGAATCGTCTCTGTCTCTTTTCACCATGTTATTTTTAAAAGAGTCGCTCTGAGATGCCATTTCTACCATTAAATCTGAAGTAAGTTAGAAAGATTTTTAAAAAAAAGGGGGCTTTTGCGGTCGGGGAATGATTCAGCTGTGAGATTATTTCAAAAAGTCCCCGACAAATGCCACATTCCAACCAGTAGTTTTCAAAAGTACTAAACACATCCCAGACTAAAAGGCATTCCAAAGGTTAGAGAGGAATTTTATCAGAGGAAACGGGAGACAAAGAAGAATTTTATCAGCGCAGAAATCTTAAGTGAGCCACGGACAGTTCACCCAATACTTCTATCTCATCCCATCGGCAGGCATAACGCTCTCACCCCTTTTCTCTCTCTCTCCCATTCTCTCTCACTCTCGAGCAGGGAGAGGCTGCAGGCCCCTCCCACATCCCTGGATGACTGATCGTCATTGTTCCCTTTAATCAGGCTCAAAGTAAACAGCTTCCGCTTTCAGGAAGCGATGAAGCTGCGAAGTGGCAGAAGCCTCGAGAACATCCAAGGACGACCGCCGGACACGAACGAGACGCCGACGGAGAGCCCCCAGTCAGGGGAGGGTTCTTTCGGACCCTCCTTCGGACGATCTGTAAATAACAGGTTTAGTATGCAAAACCCTCCAATTTCACCAATCACCGCCGCGATCCAGCAGACGATCGACTCCGGAGAGAGGGGTACAGGCGGGAGTAGCTGTCGGTCGCAATCGTTAGAGACACCAGGTCGCAGAAATGGAGGCAGCGAGGAGGCACAACTAGAGGACGCGGGAAGCAAAAGCCCAGGTAGTCTATTTACAAATATGTCACGAATAAGACTTCAGGAGGATATAGATCCGATAGAAGCGGTATTGTCAAAGATTGAGGAGAGGGAACTAGCCATAAGGAGGGACATATCTAGCCAAGTGAACCAGTGTGTGCTTCAAGTGTCAAAAAGGCTGGACGACCAACTACCCGTGGTCAAAGCATTAGACGCGTTCGGGAAAAATGACGGGTCGAGGTCGTTACCCCTTTTCACGGAAGAAGATGAGCTAGACTGGACAGCTTGGATTCGAAGGTTTGAGGACTTGATAAGAATGTCTCCATCAACCCTAAACGAGGCGCAAAAAGCAGCCCAGCTAATAGGTCACTTGGACGGTAGGGCTAGAGACGCCATTTCGACCCTATCCATAGAACAGATCAAAGACTACACGGCAGTTGTTGAGGCGGTAAAAGCGGTAGTAACTTCCCCAGACCTGCTAAATCTAGCACGACAGAGGCTGGCGGGTTGCACTCGGGAGTTGAGTGAATCAGTGCAGAATTTCTCTGTTAGATTGATGAAGCTAGTCAGGGGCTTTTGCATTGGTAAGTCAGAGGAAGTAGTGAACCAGAGGTTCCTTGAGGAGTTCCAACATCGCTTAAAACCGGCGTTGCGTTTTTATGTTCAGGCAGCTTCGCCGGCGTCGGCCACCGAAGCAATCACAAAAGCCAGGACCTACGAGAGCCTATTACAAGACGCAACCTCAGCCATGACAATCTTCCCGGTCACAAGAGTTACCGAACCTGACGTGATGGCTGCACAATCCCTACAAAACCCGGCCCTGCCTAATAGAAAAGGCCCCACTCTTACCGTGATCTGTTACAGGTGTGGGCAGAGAGGTCATATGTCCAGAGATTGTGCAGTGAGCACAGCAAGGGTAGCAGCATGGAACCCGAGGAACGGTGGCGGAGGATGGAACTCTTCGTACAACAGGAACGACCGGTACAACAGGGTAAGATATAACAACGAACCCCAGTTTCAGTACTCGCAACCGCAACAGAGATACGGACAAAGGCAGTTGGGCGGATATGACAGGTCAAACGCCAGAAATGCATACGAGGATCCCCGGAATGACAGGTATGAAAGAAGCAACGAAGGGCCTAGGACGATTAGGTTCGACAGAGAAAACGTAGGATATCAGAGAGACAAATACTCGAGACAGCCTAGATCCCAAGCACTTATGGTAGAAAACAACGAAGTTGGATCAAAAAGTTTACAAGAAGCGGTCGCGAAAGCCAATGAGACATTAGAAATAGTAACGGGTCAGTTGCAGCACCAGAGTATTGCCCTAGAGCAAGAAAAGGCGAGGACTGCAGCCTTGCTAGCCAGGAATAACCAATTGTCACAGGGCAGAAGATCACCGGGAACCTCATTGAGCACAGCGTTAATGCTCACAATTGCGGCATCTGTGCTTTGTTGTCAGGGAGCAGAGGCAAGCACGGGTGAAACAGCGTTCCCTGCCAGGGGAGCGCATCAACCAATCAGGGCTTTCCGTTCTGTTCACGGTTGGATTATTTTCAAAACTATCATGCTTCTCCTCTTAATAATCCTGAGGAAAGCAACTAGGCACGTACACTTAATTAAAGGCCTGGCAATGACCGTTATATTGCCCGCTTCCGGACTCGCGGGAGGTGTACCTAGCCCCATATGGATGTGCCCTCGGGGCACACCTCAGTCTTTCTGGGCCCTGCCGACCACCTTCAACTGCAGCTTCCTATCAACGGTGTCAAACGCGACACCGGTCGCACTCAGTTTGTCAGTATGGCGACCCAACACGGTAAGATACGAATCGCAAGCGCATGTGTGCCAGATATCACGGCACGAGCTTAAATATGCTGTGTCGTTTTTTGGGTATAGGTCTAAAGAGGAAAGTCGTAAACTAGTCACGGTCTCCGCTGAAGAGTGTAGGCAAATGATAAGGTTCAACAAATGCACTCACGGTGTGCTTAGGGTTCAGGGAAAACTAGCTAAAACGGAAAACGCGAGAGACGTAGAATGGGAATGGGGCCCAATAGGATGTTGGGCCGGGGAACGAACCATCTCATTTCATGAATGTCTAACCTTTCAGACAACGGTATACGCCCGACACGGCGATACGAAGCCAGATAGTCCGGCTGGCGACATAAGCGGATGTAACTACGCCGACGGAGAATGTACACTTGAAGACGGTCGAGTCATGCTTTGGAAAGCAGAAGCAAAACAGAAATGAGCATCGTAGTAGCGAGATGTGGCAGGCGTTCTCAACTAGGGCAGCCATGCTCGAAGCGAACACCGACCACTCCGAGGGAGGAACAGAACACTACGGGTCAGGAACGACGGCTACAAATCCACTGTCAGTATTCTTCAATTTTTCGTGGGAAAACTTATGGATTAGGGTATGCTGCCTCTACTCCTCCTTAACATTAGCTGCAGCAATAATGAAATGGGCCATAGCCATCAGATATCCAGCCGCGTGGGGTGTATTTCAAAGGCTAAAAACACGAAGCCAAGGCCCCAACCAAGAAGATATGGGAAAAACAACGTTTCAACACAACCACGGACAACCATTTACGTCTATTACCATCGAAAACGTCCCAAGAGTAGAAGGCAATATACCAGAACAATTAGAAGCCCCGAAAACACCCAATAGAAGAACTTGGCGGAATATGTCGTTTTATGATCGTAGCTTCGAAAGATTTAAGGAAAATACTGACGGATTCACAATGCGTAGTTCACAGGACCAGGCAAGTTGGCCACCGCAAATTTCCTTTCCGAGCGTGAATATACTATAAACACGTCAGAGAAAATGTATTTCAGATAGGATCTAGGGTTTTCCTCAAGAACTATACTACAAAAATAGGCTTTTCCAAAAAGCTAACAATACCACATATAGAAACGCCCAGGAATAGGTACTTAATAATCAGAACATAAGATTTTTGTTTTTGTGTTTTATTTTATTCATTTTTTCTCTTTCTTTTTGCTTCCGTGCTCTATGAATTAATTTACCTTCGATGAATCATATCATATCATGTGGTGCTCGCAATACATTTCATGTATGCTTTTTTTTTAACTCATTATTCTCATGTTCTTCCGTTAATTCCTCTGTGATTCTTGTCTACCTTTGAACTTTGATGATCACAAGAGCGCTCTCTTGCTTCTGCGCTCCATGAATTACATCATAATATGTGGTGCTCGCAATTTATTTCATGTTTGCATTTTTTTATACTCATTATGCTCATGTTCTCCCGTAAATTTTTCTGTAACTCTTGTCTATCTTTGAACTTTGATGATCATAAGAGCGCTCTCTTGCTTCTGCGCTCGACGAATTATATCATATCATGTGCTCGCAATTCACTTCGTTTATGCATTCTTATATTTACTATGCTCATGTCCTTCCGTTATCTGTGATTTGCGCATTCTTCTCATGCTTTTTGGAACAACTTCTCCGGAAAATATATATGGATATGAGTGTATATACTATATATGTGTATGTACATGCGTACGTGTATATGTATATGCGTATATGTATATTTGTATGTATATGTGTCGATGTATATGTATGTATACATTCTTATTTTCATTTTTGAACTGTAATATATCCTGTTTTGCCAATTATCCCATACAAACCTTCGTTTATATCATGGTGTACGATTTCCCAGGCCTTGCTTTTCTCTTCTCCTTAGCCTCTTTTCTCTTCTTTGTCCTATAAGATCAACAATTCACACCACACTCTCATCAGTTATTGTTTCGGAATCGCCTCTCAATTACACCAGCGCTAAAAATCCAGTCATATCAATCATTACTAACGCGCGAAAGGAAATCAATTAAGCGACTAATCATACAACGTTATTCTTTCATTTACACGTCGTCATGTTCATGTAAATGCAATTCCCGCCATTTAATATGCATGTGCGTATCGTGATTTTTTTTTGGCAATTTCTCGAAAAGTAGTTACTTCTAAAACGTGATCGATACCCACGTATTTCTTTCCAAAGGGCTTGCTCATCAATTCTCCCAATGTCTCTTTCAAAATGGCATCAAACACTTGATCAGTTGGCTTTTTCTAAAAAATTTTTTTTTAAAAACTATTTTCGTTGATTACAGTAAGTCGGTTGATACTGTTCCTATTAATATACATACATCTTCATAAATCATCTTCATTCGCTTTCAAAAAAAATTTTTACCAAATTCTCGTCCGCCTTTCTCTCTCAACGAACGTAAGCAATACCTATTAATAAATCCCTCTCACAGTCTTATTCAGTCCTCTCGGAGTCCTCAGGGATTCGTTTTGGCCGTTATTATTTCCTAGTTTTATCAACGAACTTCTTCAGTTTCTAGCTAGAAACGTACTTTACACTTCCCTGAATTATTCGCTTACAATGCCCACGTTCTACACCCCTAAATGTTTCTAACCACGATGGTGGAGATCTAAGAAAATTCTAAGAATTAAACGGGACCTTAAATTCTTCAATCCTTATGCTTCCCAACACGGAAATCAGCATTCTCAAATTCTGTTTGCTTCTCAACAAAATAGGTCTGGTCTTCTCATATAGAATAGTCACTTCCCTCCCTTTCGATTGCCAAATTCCATCCTATTGTTGCGAAAGGCTTCCGACAATCGAGCATTGATCTGTTTCGAGCTCCGAGCAACGGACATGCCGTCTTTATAACGTGGTAGATTAAATGTCGCAAGCTCATCATCACGTTGATGTTCGTATTAGCGTTTTCTTGATTGGTTTCGCAAATCCTATATGTTCGCGCGCGGCGAGAATTTGTCGAGTAACCTCACATCAAAAAAAAAGCAAAAACGCCAGCATTGATTAAGTGAGCGAGCATGCCAAGACAAGCGATAAGAGGGAAACCACCACCAACAAAAAAACCCAGGAGGTCGATCCCGCCCGACCACGAACGACCGGCGTCAGAAGATGCCGAAGTCGTCAGAACCCCCTCCCCAGCTGGTGCCCCCGTTCACGGGACACCGTTGTTGGAACTGTTTAACTCCTCCCCCCTAAACGCAGAAGATGCCGAAGTCGTCAGAACCCCCACCCCAGCTGGTGCCCCCGTTCACGGGACACCGTTGTTGGAACTGTTTAACTCCTCCCCCCTAAACGCAGAAGATGCCGAAGTCGTCAGAACCCCCACCCCAGCTGGTGCCCCCGTTCACGGGACACCGTTGTTGGAACTGTTTAACTCCTCCCCCCTAAACGCAGAAGATGCCGAAGTCGTCAGAACCCCCACCCCAGCTGGTGCCCCCGTTCACGGGACACCGTTGTTGGAACTGTTTAACTCCTCCCCCCTAAACGCAGAAGATGCCGAAGTCGTCAGAACCCCCACCCCAGCTGGTGCCCCCGTTCACGGGACACCGTTGTTGGAACTGTTTAACTCCTCCCCCCTAAACGCAGAAGATGCCGAAGTCGTCAGAACCCCCACCCCAGCTGGTGCCCCCGTTCACGGGACACCGTTGTTGGAACAATTTAACCCTCTCCCCCCAAACACGGACGACATCTCAGGCCTCGGCAACGCTCCGCCGGTTGCTTCTCTCACACCGGTTGGTGACCTCATTCTGAGGTCACCATTATCGGAAGAAATAAATCACCGAAATCCCCAGTACGGGCTGGACGAGCCCATCTTTGAGAACATTTTCCAGATGGCCGAGATGTCCTTGTCTGAAGAAAAAAAATCGCTGCCACAGACGCACCCCTTTCGTCACATGCTAGACGAGAGAGCTGAGCCACAACCAGCCATCTACACGATGCCACATGTAGATCCGGAAGTGGAAGAGGTTTACTGGGAAAACGCGAGAGCAAATAACCCCTACATCGATGTGGATAGGAAAGAGATTCAGGCGCCAAGAAAAGAGCACGGGACGTCACGTAATGACAAAGCCCCGAGTGCTTCCTTGATCACGCTTAAGACGGTCGAACTCTTCCGTAACACGACGAAAGAATTGATGGAGTCGCGAACGCCAAGGCCTCAAGGAAAGAAACAGGGTGAGAAGGACAGTCGAACAATGCTCACGCCCGAAGTAATCGAGGGTTTAAGCCCAGTATTGTATAGACATTGCGGAGACGCTTTGAACGGAAGGCCGGTTCTGGAAGCGGTCCACTACGAAGTGTTCGCACCGGATCGACCAGACCTGAGATATATATATATAGACGCCCTGACCATATCGGGAATTACGGGCAGACCGAACATCGACCTGTCAAAAATGGCTTACGATGACCTATTTTATGTATACAAAGTCGCGCTTAGAAACCCGGGTAAAATGAACAAATACGTACCCGAGCTAAACCCAGACATCCTCGCGGAACAAACCATGCTGCCCTGGGTGGCAGAACTAACAGTGCCCGTCGCCATGGGATCCTTTTCGAAAAAGATGGCATACATCATGGAAGTGGTAATGGGCAAAAGAGCTTCAAAGAGAATTACCATGCTGCGAAGTGGGAGCAGGAATATAGCTAACATCAGGCCGAGGGACTTCGTGGACAGAAATGGAGAAGAGGCCAATCCTCCTAATGAAGGCGAGATTGTCTGGGCATACGGCAGGCCACCAAAATCCTCAGGTTTTTGCACGATCGAACCACCAAGAGCAGGAAAAGAAAAAGAGTACCGGGAGGCAGTACAGGGCTACACACGACCTCCACCGGTCAAACCCATAACGTTTGCTCAACCGTTGAGCAAAGAAGAGCAAGAAGACATCGATGACAGATTCGGAAAGGCTAGGGGATATGATCGTAATGTAGTAAGAACTACCACGTGCATGGAGGACTCCATGGCCTTGGGAGTAACCTACCGGGCTTACACCGATGCCTCTAAAAAAGGGAGTCGAAATTCATAAGTGACGAAGCCAGGGTCAACGTGGCACTGACAAGAGCGAGGGACACCCCCATAGTGGTCGGCCACCAGAAGACGCTCCTCGATCTCGCGATCTGGTATGAGGTCGTGAGGTACGCAGCAAGGCATGGAACGGTCGTAGAATCCCAGCAGCTGAACCTATGAGATCAGGTGAGTATTCGTCGGGTTTCATAGAAGTCACCCTTTCAAAAAAAAAAGAAGAGTAAGTTTAACCTTTCAAATCCCAACTACATAGCCACATTCGTACAGGCAGCAAATGAAGTGGGCATACTAAAAGCTATGTACTTGTTCAGAGACCCGATGCTAGATCAACGTCAGGGCAGTTGGTGAACTCTACGGCGGAAGGGAGGGGCGATCGGGAAAGACAATTGGTCCAGCGTCGAAGACTCCAAACGTGAAAACGAAAGGCAAAAAGTGCGAGATCGAGGACTTCAAAAAAAAAAAGAGAAGAAGCGTCGAAAAAAAAAGAGGGAAGAAAAGGTTGGTATCATTCTATTTAAAAATAAATAAATTATTAAATTAATAAATAAATTAATAAATAAATAAATAATAATAATAATAATAATAAATTCAAAAAAAAAACACACAAAAACAAAAAGGAGGGAACATATACTTCTCGGTCTTGATTGCAGGGAGCAGTCGTAAAAGCGGTGGGTGGACTCGGAAGGGACAAATCTCGGGACAAGATCGAAGGAGCGAGGCCTAATTTGGGAAAAAGATACGAAGAAGATGAAAAAAAAAAAAAAAACAACAACAACGGACACAGCAAGTAAAGGACGGCAGAAGAAGATAGTCTTTCTTTGGTGGCATATGTATATATATATATATATATATATTTAATTTTCCTCTGTTTATGTGATGCTTATCATGTCACGCTTTATGAGTTGCTAATTAATTCTCTGGAAACTGTTTTTGCATAGAAAAATGTAGATAAAATAAAATATATCCATGGTTTAACCAATTTACTTGATTTATGCATGTGTTTCGATTGTTTCTTTTTCACAAGACTTTAGATGCATGATCAATTGATCAATTAGATGTTCAATTATTATCAATTAGATCAATTATTATCAATAAGATTAGATGATCAATTAGACGCATGCCGTTTAAAATCCTCGGCCTTACCGTTTTGTAGAAATAGCACTTAAGGTAGAACTAAAACTATTCTTAATTTTTTTTCGGTCCGAGGACGGACCTGGGGTAAAGGTTGGAGGTGTGAATATCTGGTAGCTCTGTATTGTTAATCCCGCTTCCCTATTATAACTGTGAACATAGACCACGCCTTCGTGCCGGGCGCTACATATAAATACGCCCCTTTGCGAGAAGGAGGAGGAGACCGGGCCCGGTCGCTCACCCCCACCCCTCTTACCTAGGCACTTTGCTCGTAACGTGATAATCCCCCATTGTCATTGTCGCACCTAATATTCTACAACGTAATGTTAATGTCACTTCTATTATTCTACAACATAATGTTAATGTAATTATTCTCGGTATCCATGTTACGACGTCTTAATCTAATAAACGTGTCAATCCTTCATGTTCTGGTTCGGGGCCACAAGACAGGGGACACCTCGCTAAAACCCGCGGACTCTCACTATATCCTGTTTTTGAAGCAAAGACTTGAAGAATTAGTTTTTTTTTACAGATAAATTGCTTGAAGTGATTCGAATTTATTTTTCCAAAAAAATGACACTACTTGAGAATTCGTTTTTAAACTATGGATGTGCGTTATTCAAGACTTTTAAATCATCTTCTGTATAAACGGTCTTTCTATTTGTTTTTTAAAAGAGTTTTTAGATGCTTCCTTATCGCTTCTTACTGTATATGCATCGATGCTCAAACTTCGACTTCCTTATTTCTTTATCGATAAATGTGTATTATCGTTAACGAAATGTTCAACATACGTAAGTTTCTCATGTAAATGATCCAAGAAAATAAAGTAACTTTTTGTTATCGGTTACTTCACAAATGAACTGGACCAAAAATATTGAGACCGGGATAGTAACGGCGACAAAACCCTACCAAGTTGAGAAGTCCTACGACTTATCTAGAAACGTACACATCATATAGACCCTTTTGAAGGCCTTTGACAAACACCATGGTAATGGAAGCGGGTTAAGAGGAGCTACCATTCCTGAAGCCAGTAAAAAAACTTTTAGAAAGCGTAGAAACACTCGGTTATCTGGAACACATATCTATATTTAAGTTAGGGCCGTTCAAAGGCATTATTGTAGAGTGAAACATGGTGTAATTTAATTACAAAGCAAATAGATTAATCCACCCTGCAACACCAGAGCACGGCAACACCAGAGCACGGCTACGATTTCATATCTCCGGTGCGCAAATATTCTAAAACATTCCAGCGATAAGCATCAACTTTGCAATAGGAATAGCCTCTTTTATACAATATACAACGTTTGCTGTTTTCTAAATTGTATTTCGGTAAAAGATCTGAATACGCGCCTTGACTGCAGCCTGTTTATATTCAATCATACGCACAATCGTTCTGTTGAAGTAGGAGATTGGTGATGTGTGTGAAGTAGCTGAACCTGTCCAGTAAAGATAGTAGCTAAGCTATACCTTCATATTTCATATGTACAGACAGTATGTATATGAAAACATGAAATGTTGAAACCATGTACAAAAATGTGTACTTTTAGGTACCTGTCAACTAATTTTTTTCTGCGAGAAACATGACTTAAGTCTTCCGAAATAATTGTTAAATCCACTTTCTCATACTCAAACATTAGTATTCACATGCATTGAGTGAAACACGTTGGAATAATCAGACCAGATATGCTTGTCCATCCAGTTTTTAATCTTCACTTTCCATGTATGGACCACGAATAGCCAAAACTTGAATCCTATACTACTAAATATGGTTTATCCTTGAGAACAAAGCATGTGCTAGATGCCACACATAATTTGTCTGTTTGAATACTACATTCATCAAGCATGGAGTCAGATTCTGCAGGAAACGTTCAGTCCGCTGTCGATTCTCGCCCCCGTCGTATGGACGCTGTGATTCGCGAGACGGGCTGCCAAGTTGAATTGAACTCGGATGATGGGAAAATGTAATAGTAAATGAAATTCTTTGAAAAATAATTTGTATTTTGCGGCCTTTTAATTACGCCGTAAATTACGCGCGCGTATAAATTACCTTTTACGCGTATACGCGTAAAAGCTAGGTCATCATACTTTGATACCACATTGTCAATACAGAGCGCGACTTTAGCTGACTTGCAACGACGAAGGAAGCCTACGTCACAATCAGTGCCAGGCTCGGCGGTATAAAAAAGCAAATCTCAATTTTTCGTACTATTTCTCCGAAAAAGGATCGAGGTTCACGGGGCCAGTGATGAAATATTTCTAGAAATAGAGAGGTTTCATCGACAAAGGATACAGTTACAATAACACTATATTTGCTATTTTTGCTTTTTTTCTACCTTTTTGTTGTTTTTTTCAGGTGAATAAACAAAGAGTGGCCCTTCATTATAAGTAAAACTTGCATGAAGAACACTCAGTTTACCAACTGAAGCTTGCTGGTTTTTATACATTTACTTTCTGCAAAACTTCGCTGAGCGAGGCCATTACTAAAGCACGCCGCGCACGCCGTGCACGCACGCCGCAAGCCAAATGATTACTATTGCACGCCAACGCGCGGGAAAATTCTTAACTCCGCCCCATGTGCTTTATTTGAAACGTCGCCCTTCGTCAATGGTTCATTAAACTTTCGCATGTATGCTGCTTGATATGGCATGATATTATTGGAGAAAATTCTTTTTTTTTTGGAGGAAATCAATTATAGTGTGAAACACAATAGTGCGTCAAACACTCTTTCTCTCTTTACCACGCGTTGGCATGTATTAAAAATGATTTGGCGTGAGGCGTGCGTGTACGGCGTGCACAGCATGCGCGGCGTGCTTTAATAACGGCCCTCAGCGAAGAAGTTTTTCTTTTTTTTCTTTTTCGAGTCCGTCATGTGCAATATACGATTGATGTGCCATGGAGCAGCTTTAATCCACGAGGGCTCACAATCTTCCATAAATTGGGCCTTTAAGAAATCGCACTCAATCGCACATCACTCAACTTATCGCACTATAAATCGCACATCACTCACTAAAACACGGCCTCAACTTATTCATTAAAACTCTCTTCCCCCCTTTTTTCTTAGGGCCCCCCTTCCCCCCTTTAGGGCCCCCCTTCCCCCTCCCACCTCCCCTTTAGGGCCCAACCCCTCCCCCCCTTTGCTTAGGTAGGGCCCTCTTCCTCCCCCCTTCCCCCTTTAGGGCCCCCTCCCTTTCCTGCTTAGGTAAACCCCCCTCCCCCCTTTCCTTTCCCCAAAATTTATAAAGATAATTTTTTTAAAAAAGAAAAAGAAAAGAAAGAGTAAGAAAAAAGAAAGAGAAAAAAAAGAAAGAAAGAGAACAAGAAAGAAAAAATTGAGCCAGGCAGTTTTCAAGTTGAGTGATGTGCGATTGAGTGCGATTTGTAAAAGGCCAGAGTCGAGGCCGTGTTTTAGTGAGTGATGAGCGATTTATAGCTCGATAAGTTGAGTGATGTGCGATTGAGTGGAATTACCGACACTTTGTACCGCGTCACTTTGTATACGACACTTTGTACCCGACACTTTGTACCGCGTCACTTTGTACCGCGACACTTTGTACCGCGACACTTTGTACCGCGTACGGCCTCGTTAGCTAAGCCGTACGGCCTCGTTAGCTAAGCCGTACGTACGGCCTCGTTATCGTAAACTTTTACTAAGCCTAAGCGTTTTTTAATGTAAAAATATGTTTTAATGTAAAAATAAAACGCGCGGCCTCACTCAAGTCGCGGTACAAAGTGTCGCGGTACAAAGTGTCGCGGTACAAAGTGACGGGGTACAAAGTGTCGGGTACAAAGTGTCGTATACAAAGTGACGCGGTACAAAGTGTCGTGATACGGATTGAGTGCGATTTGCTAAAGGCCCATAAATTGTTATTTCCTGTCAATGTCTTTCCTGTCGTTTCTCCATTAAATTTTTCTCATTCGATTTGCTTGAATTGTGTTTGTTGAAACTTTTTTGATGTAAAACTTCCATTCAGTAATTCAATTCAACGAGTGTCTAATGATGAAGTAGAAGAGTCAGGACTGAACGCGGCTGCGACTCATTTATCATCCCTTCCAAGTTAGTAAACTTCCTTGGCACTTATATATATATATATATTCTTTATTCCAGTTTGGTAAACACGAAGTATACAAACGGATAAGCTGTCACTTAAGTGATTTCAGTTATAGCACAAGAAATGAGAGTAAATCGAAACGAAAGACAAACGTTCAGTCAAGTAAAACGTAATTTACTGTTAGTGACGATCAAACTATGGTCTAAATTGAGAATATGTTTTTTGAATAGTGAAGAAGAGGGCAATAAAACTATTTCAGAGAAAAGAGAGTTCCAAATATTCATACATCGAGAAACACAAGTGTTATGACAATCTGGCAATTTGAAAGGGAGTGCTAGTCTAAGAGAGTGAGAATTCCTGTGAGGGTATGGTGATGGTTGTATTGTGAAGAGATTTGCGGGGTCAACAATGATATTGCTGTGAATTGATTTATGTATGAAACAGAGGTCTTGGATATTACGTCTGTATTCAAGGGAGAAGAGAGCTAATTTTTTTAGGCGAGAGGGATAGTCAGTAGGAGGATAACTCGCTCTGGTGAAGACACGTCTAGTAAAATTTCTTTGGACACGCTCTAAATCGTTGACGAGTCCAATGGAAGTGGGAGACCAGAGCTCGCAGCCATATTCTAGAAAAGGAAGGATATAGGTTTTGTATGCTCTCAAGAGTACCTGTACAGAGGACGTTTTTAATGAGCGCAGAAGCGTGTTGACTGCCTTAGTGGCGTTACTAGATACAATATCAATGTGACGAGAGAAAGTGAGCGATGCATCATAGTATATTCCTAAATCTTAACACCATAGACTGAGACGGTAGATTATACTCACCTAAGGTATATATAGTGTAGATGTTAATCGGGCCACAATGTGTGATGGAACATTTAGGATGAGAAATAGTGAGAGACCAGGTTAATGAATAATCAGAAATCTTATCAAGAGCCGATTGCAAAGATTTTGGGCAATCGGAAAATATCTTGACATCATCAGCATATAGGAAACAGAATACGTTGGAGGGAAGAAGATCAACGATATCATTTATAAAAATAGTGAACAACAGAGGTCCTAATGAGCTACCCTGAGGAACTCCCAAAGAAACGAATTGTTTGTCAGAAAATGAATCATCAACTTGCACGCGGAATGACCTGTCAGAGAGGAAAGATTGCACTAGAGAAAGGAGAGAGGAGTTAATGCCAGAACAACCGAGTTTGTAGAGAAGTGCCCTATGGTTTACAGAGTCAAACGCTTTAGAGAAATCGATCAAGCAAATATCAAAGGAACGCTTCCTGGATATGAATGAAAGGTATACAGAGTGTGCTTGAACCAGAGATGATACAGTAGAACGCTTGGTACGAAACTGGTTAGTATTCAGAACATTTCTCAGCTCAAAATGCTCGTAGATAAGGTTGAAGATGTGTTTTTCAAAAACCTTAGAGAGGGATGAGACAAGAGTAATGGGGCGATAGTTATTGGCTTCAGATTTAACTCCTTTCTTAAAAATTGGCTTAATTATACACGACTTCCATTTATGCGGGTAATAACCAGTAGTCAAGCTACACATTTTCAATAGTAAGTTGGGTATGTGGTCAGGAGATGTATTGAGTTTGGGGCGAAGATGAGAGATGATCTTGTGGATATCGACGGAATAGATGGTACAAAAGTGGATGAGAGGAGTGGAAGAGGATGCTTTGGAAAGAGGGCCATAGAAGGGTTCAGGATTTGAAGTTGAAAACAGATCAGCAAATGCATTAGCACGTTCTAGAGAAGAAGTTACAGGTACACCATTTACAATCAGAGAAGTGGGAAAGTTCTTAGATTTGGTACGATTTGCAATGACTCGGTAAAATAATTTGTAATTTTTGGGTAGGAAAAGTGAGTCTTCGCGTTTGCATTCGAATTTAAAAATTTCCTTGTGAAGTTTCTTACAAGTTATGGTAGTAACTGAGCAAAGAGGAGAACGCTTCTTACTTCTTTGAAGAAAGCTGAAGAGTTTACGAATTTTGGCGGGATATTGAAGATGTGGTTTCTTAGGTTTTGAATGAGGGACATGATCAATAATGATAGAGCGGAGAAAATCTGTTAGATATTCTACACATTGGTCAATTGTGAGAGAAGAGAAGATGATAGTCCAGTTAACAGAAGAAATAGCATTGTTAATCATGTTCCAGTCGGCATTGCGCCATTGCGGTTGATACGAGGTTGGGACATTGCGAAATGAGATACATGACTTTGATATATAAGACGATGCTGGGAATAATTTTCGCCAAATTGCTCAAAATGTTGTTCCTCGGGCAGATTTCCCTTGAAAAACCAAGCTTTTCCATGGCAAGAAACGGAAAAAAGCGCCATGATAAATGGCAGCAAATAACATGCGTTTTGACGGGCCTGCCAAGAAAAACCGTCAAAAAACAAGCTTTCTACTTTGTACTCGTTTTGTCACTGCTAAAGAAGGGACAAAATTTGTAACTGCTTATGTCACTGCCAAAACGGGCTTTTTTGTGTACTTCTTTTTTTCCTGCCAAAAACGGGCTTTTTTTTGTCCTTGTTTTGTCTCTGCCAAAATCGGGCTTTTTTTGTCCTTCTTTTGTCTCTGCCAAAACCGGCCTTTTTTTGTCCTTGTTTTGTCACTGCCAAAATCGGGTTTTTGTTTTTCCTTGTTTTGTCACTGCCAAAATCGGGTTTTTTTTGTCCTTGTTTTGCCACTGCCAGAACCGGGATTTTTGTCCTTGTTTTGTCACTGCCAAAATCAGGCTTTTTTTGTAGCCCCTGCAACTCCTTAGCCTCATTTCTGGGATGATGGAGGACCGCTCTCAGGAACTCTTTGGGGAGTGCAAATACTAGACTTTGATCTCTTTAAATGTGTGGTTCAGGCTACGTCTTTCAACGAGCCGGATCGAATCTTTACCTCAAACTTGGGTAATTAAACCGACTACAACCGCCACACAAATCTTTACGTACTAGCGCAGCAACATACATTTTTCTCAACTGTTTACTAAACTCGGTTGGGGTACGTCGCTAGATGTGGTTAATATGTGGTCGTTGCGGAGCTTTGTTCAACGTACAAAAAGTGTTCCAAAAAAGAGCCGAGTTTGGCAGTGCCAAAACATGACACGAAAAAAAAAATTGTCCCTGATTTGGTAGTGACAAAAAGTGTGTCAAAAAAAGAGCCGAGTTTGGCAGTGCCAAAACATGACGCAAAAGAAAAACAAAATTGACCGTAATTTGGCATTGACAAAAAGTGTTCAAAAAAAGAGCCGAGTTTGGCAGTGCCAAAACATGTCACAAAGGAAAAAACAAAATTGTCCGTGATTTGGCAGGAACAAAACTTGGCCACAGAGTCATTCATCATTTGGCACTGCGAAATGGTGGCCGATTCTTCGTCCCTATTTTGGCAGCTAAAAAAAGACAAATAACGGAATTTCCTTCTCCCAAGTTCGCATACTCGAAATCTTGGCGAAATAAAGTTTTTGGCTGATGAACAACATTTCGAGCATTTTGGCGAAAATTATTCCCAGCATCGTCTTATATGAAAGGAAACGGATAGATGATCACTAGTAGAGAAGGGGGGAGAGGTGGAGCATTTGGTAATAAGGTTGTTATAATTACAAAAAACATAGTCTAGAATGTTAGAAATTCGAGTTGGAGAAGTAACAAACTGTGTTAAGTGATGATCAGAAAAGTATTGCAAAAAAATGGTTAGACACTGAGCAATTAACAGGAGCAGAGAGATTTGACCACGTTATGTTAGGGAGATTGAGGTCTCCGCAGATTATTGTTGGATAAGGTAAAGTGCTGTGAGTAATCAAAAAGTCAGTAAATAGATTAAGGCGATCAGCAGTCGAGTTAGGAAAGCGATAACATGACAAAAGGCGTAGTGAAGGAAACGGGAAAGAAAACTTGAGGTTAGGATAAATATCAACAGCAATACATTCTATCGAGTTTTGAACAAAACAAGAAACAAAAACCGGAGAAAGACTCTCATGGACGACGAGAACTGCTCCACTGCCTCTTTCTTTGCAGGGACGATCCGCCCGAAAGACAAGGAAGGGGAGGCCATCAGTTAGGAAAGGGTCAGGGTCGGAAGGGGAGAGCCATGATTCACAGATAAAGACAATTTCAGGAGCGGGGGAGCGCAGAATGTGATATAGATCATAGAACTTGTTTTTGATGGAACGAGCATTGAATGAATAGCAGCGAATATTGGAGGAACTTTCTTCCCTTCTGTCCTACTTAGAGGACGAGGAAAACCGAGCTGGCCGAGTAACTTTCCTCGTTCGTGTACTTCTGACGATTGACTGGGCAGGCTGAGATGTAGGTTGAATGGTCAATTTCTTGACAGGTTTGGTGGTTGCAGCCTTAGATGCAGTCGAAGAGGAGGAGAGATTAGTCAGCCGAGGAGCTTCTGTAGACATAGTCTTGGACTTCAGAGGTGAGACGCGGAGGGAAGAAACTGGAGGAGAACCACGAGCTACAACATACTGGATGGCTGCCGGATATTTGTTGGGTTGTACTCGCCAAGTTTGTCCGTGTGGTTCCAGATGAGCGTCAACGACTTTGGCGGGCGGCAGAAAGGGGTTCCGAGAGTGCCTTACACAATCCCGTTCTGCTAGAAGCTCAGCTGGTGATAGATCGGACCGTATGTAGCAGCCAGGGGGAAGACATCCTTTCATTTCTCTGACGCGCTTGAGGAACTTTTCTCTCGATGAGCTATCGACAAAGTTGATCTTGATCAGCCTGCCAGTCGCAGATGGATGACGAGGAGCCCCTTCCGGGTGACGATGATGTGATATGTCTCCTTCTTCAAACGCTAGAGTGAAGTCTGGCAATTGGAGGTCTCGTAGTAGTTGTACAATAGTCTCGTGGTCGTGTCTTTGAGTGTCTTCTTCGTTGCTTTTCTCCAGTAGACGAAGAAGGACTGCCTTTTTAGCTTTACCAGTCAGCATATCTTTGTCCCTAAATGTGGACTCCACAACTGCCGAGTAGATATGAGGTCGAAGATATGCTGGAGAGAGCGATTTGTTTGTTTCAAGAAGCATCTCCTGAAGATGATTAATTTGCACAGATTGAGCAGCAATGGCTAGATGAAGAGGAGCGGTGGCTTGATCTTTCAGAAGAGCACAGATGAATGGAAGAGGAACAGTTGCTATGTCCATATTTATCAGCGATGGTGGTGATGACGCCATTTCGATAAACGCGAGTGTGAGAGAGTGGATATAAACTAGAGAATGTGGGTGAACTTCTGCAGTTTAGATACCCCACTATCAGAGGTTCAATCGGTCATACGTCTGACTTATTTACATTTACGAAAAAATTGTTTTACATTAAAAAAATCTTTTTACATTAAAAACGCTAAGGCTTAGAAAAAGTTTGCGCTAACAAGGCCGTATAAAAAACCACTCTCATCTGACCCATTGAACGTCTGGTAGGGGGGGACCTGAAGTGTAAAAGTGCCTTAAATGTATGCTAACGAGGCCGTATGGAACAACTACCCACAATATTGTAGTTTTGTCCAGTCTTTTCAAATTAATTGGCTTAGCTGTTTTCAGTTATTATTCCCTGGTTTTTCTTGCTTAGCCTTAGGCAAAGGTTACGCTAACGAGGCCGTTCGGCTTAGGAACGAGACCGCACGAAAAAAAAATCACATTATTAATTTTTTGTCGATTCAATGACTAAATTTGTACAAAAAAAGCGAAAGTGGTGTGAATAATACAGTAATTTAAACACACTAAATTCAAAAGCCCCCCCCCCCTGAGTGAAGTGCGGCCTCCTAAGTAAAATTGTGCCCCTGAATCAATCTCATGCATTCTCACATTTTAGATAAAGTAAATATGAATAGATAAATAAAGTTTCTGGCAGAGAAAAGAAGAAGAATTTGAAGATTTTTGCAGAGAAAAAAGGAGTGAAAAAACAATGGAATTTCTCAATTTATCATTGGTAAACTTTCTGCCAGATTGGTAAATTTGGAAAGTTATCGCTGAGAAAGTTTGAGAAATTAGAAAAGTTCGTTTTCGTTTTTTTTACAACACTAAAAAGATTGAATTTTTTTCATGCGGAATTAAGATCACGCTAAAGCAAGATTAAGTTAATTTTTCTAGTAAAAAAGTAATTACTATGGTGAAAAATTTGTTTACTCTGTTGTTGTTGTTGTTGCCGGCAAACGTCTCGCGTCGAAGAGAGTTGGCTATGGAGGGCCGCTCTCTCCCTCTCTCTCTCCTCTCTTTTTTTATTTTATTTTTTAAATACATCTCTTCTTCTTTCCTTCACAATAGTCTCAGAAATGAGGCTACTTCTTTTGGTTTCATCCAGCGATCTTCCAACGTGAGTCTTGTTGGACGTCTAGCGCATTTGAAGAGATGGGCCACGTCGTGAGGTCCATTGAGACAGTCTGGGCAGTAGTCAGGTATCGAGTCATCGATCCGGTGTAAGTAGTGGTTGGTGTACCTGCTGTAGCCTGAGCGAAGTTGGCTCAGCGTGCAGCGGGCGTTTCTCGAGAGGTCCACTTCTTCTTCATTTATGTCCGGTGGTGGTCGGCCGCCCAGTATGACTGGACCTTGGATGGTTTCCTTTTCTTCCGAGACCATGTTTGTGTGGACTCGGTTGGCGACGTTTTTCCCGTTGTTCTTCTCTGCTGTTTCCGACAGGGCTCTTTCAACAGTGCTTCTGCATGCGATGTAAAGATCAGCTTTCATGTTGCGTGGTGGGGGTCCTTGGAGAAATAATCCGTGATGGAAGTGAGTTTGGCTCAAGGTCCTTGCCAAGTATTGGGCTGATAGCATGTGAAGGTGCGATTTCGATCTCATAACTTTAGCTTCAGCATGTATGTGGTCGACGCTGGCCATTTGATGGTTTCCTGTTACGATACGCAGGCCATTGTTCTGTCCTCTTTGAATTTTGGTATGTGCTGAGGAGGAGAGAAAGCTGGCCCAGGCTGGAGCTGCGTAGCTGTATATGGATTGGCAAATGGCTTTGTACGTGAGACGGAGTGTCTCCTTTTGGTTGCCCCATGTACTGCCGGCTAGCGCCTTCAGTACATTGTTACGTTGCGACATTCGGCCTGCTATGTCTTTCGCATGATGACTGAATGTGAACATAGAATCATATGTAACTCCAAGGATTTTGGCGGTATTCACGGTGGGTACGCTCTGACCTCCGATCGAGACATCTAGGATAGTCTTGTACTCTTTGCTGTAAGGTGTGAAGAGTAGAAGCTGGCTTTTGGCAGGAGAAATAGATAGTCCACGATCGTGGATGAACTTTTCGATGTGTGGGAGACCGGATCGTATGTGTAGCGAGGCAGTGGAAATGCTCGGATCTGACGCCCATAGCGTTATATCATCAGCATAAGAGACGATTTTGATGTTTGGATCGTTGTTCGGAAGATCGCTTAGATATAAATTGAAAAGAAGCGGTGAGAGTGCGCTGCCTTGAGGGACTCCGCTTCTGATCAGGGATGAGCTTGAGAGGACGTCGCGAAAGGATGTACGGCTCGTTCGTCCTCTGAGGTACGATGCTAGCCATTTCTTCGCGAAGTTTGGGGCGTCGGTTTGTAGGACGAGATCTATGAGTACCGCTATGTCTATGCTGTCGAAGGCCTTTGACATGTCGATTGCCAACATCACTGTACGTTTAGCTGGTCTCTTCGCGTTAAAGCCTGCAGCTACGTCTTTTGAAAGAGTGAGGAGGGCAGAGGTGGTGGATCTTCCTGTGGTGAATCCATGCTGGTGCTCAGCTACTCTTACGTACGGCTTGAGTTCTTCCAACAGAAGTCGTTCTATGATTTTCGCCATCGGTGAGAGTAAGGAGATCGGTCGGTATCCTGGTCCATCCGTTGCCTCTTTCCCTGCTTTCAGGAGTGGGAGAGTGACTGAAGATTTCCAAATCATGGGAATTCTGCCAGAGCTGAGGGAGTCGTTGATGAGCTTTGTGAGGGCGGCTATACCTCTGTTCCCGAGATAATGGAAGAGTATTGGAGCGAGTCCGTCCGGTCCGAGGGCTGTTGATTTCTTTGTCTTCTTAATAGCTGATTTCACTGCGGCCTCTCACTGCGGCCAATTTGTTTACTCTCATACATGTTGATTGAGTTAATTAAGAATTTTACGCAATAATACAAACACTCGAACAAGAATTAAAAGAATATATGACAAATTTATCTGGTTTTCTTACGTAGAATACTCAGATTTTAGACAAGCTTACGTTGCCCGAGGATTTTTTGACTCCCAGCTTTTTCTATTCTACACACTCGTTTTTTTGTTTTCTTTGCGCTATTCTCGACTCGAAGTCATGCGCTGAGCTGAGTAAGCTGTTTTTATTATCGTTACTGAAGTTGATGGGTTTTTTTTGTGAAATTAATCTACTTTTCCTTTCTTTAATGTTTTTGACTATAGATATTGGCTGATTCCTGTCGGGATAATTGTAATAAATCTTGTTTAACATCGATAATTGATAAAAGGCTAATGAACAAAGAAGTCCCGGTGCGGTGACAATATCGCTTTCTTCAAGTATCACACCAGGAATAGCATAAATGCGACCTAGAGGGAGAGATAGTAAGAGAGCCAAGGTGGGAATGAGAGAGGAAAGTGAAGGAGGAGAGGCGATTAGACAGAAAGAACGATAGAAGAGAAATAAAGAAAGAGAAAACTCAGAATTGGTAGGATATATAAGCTGTCCAAGGCTTCCGGATTAAGAGGGATATCGTGCGAGAATACCTAAGGCGATGGAGGGAAATTTTAACAGAGGAGAAGGAAGGCGTGTAAAAGAAGCCGAAAGAGAAAGAGAGAACGAGATAGAGGGACAGAGAGAGAGTGAGAGATAGAAAGAGAGAGACTGGAAGCAGAAGCAAAGCTGTTAAGGTGATGGAGTGAAAACAGGTAGACAGCTGGAGAAAAACAGGTAAATCCAGATCTAGCTTATTATCTACTCTTGAGAAAATTCTCTCTCTCGTCGTCGATTTCTCAAGTTTGGAACTTCTTTCATTCTTCTCTCTTTTTTTTCTTCTTTTTTTTTGCTAGTACCTCTGACTCTTTCACTCTCTATCTAGTAAACTCTTTCTCTCATAATCCTTCACTATTTCAAGCTTAAGCTAGTCTGATGAAAGCTAAAAGCACATTTCTTGTTTCATCCCCTTTTCACTTTTTTATGTATTCTTCTGAGCCAAAGGTTGGTTGTTCAAGTTCTTCTTAAAGTGACATTTATATTCTTTGAAAATTGAATTTTTGAATTATCTTCAGATTACTAAAACTAAAATTTTTTTCATAAGGAACTGCCTGGTAATTTAAATTTTCAGGGACTGGTTCTTGTGCCCATTTCGATAGGTAACTTGCAGAAGTGAAAAAAAGTTCGAAATTTTACACATCTTTTGAGCCGGGCCTATAATAATGGAAAACCAGGGAGTCTGAACAGTTTTGACTTTTGTATTGCACAAACACCTCCTTATCTACCCCTGATTTCTAAAACTTCCGAAATGAACATAGAGGCCCCTCTAGAAATGAAACGTCTAAAACATAGAAATGAACAAAAAAAAAAGTCTAAATAGTTATTTGCTGTTCTTGCTGTTGTCTGTGTAGGTTGGATTGTTGAATAATATGGATGGAAGGATGGAATCAATTATTTAAAATAAAAAAGCCAGAGCCCGAAACCAAAAAAAAAGGCGAAAAGAAAAGAGGCAAAAAAAAGTGAATGAGAGAGAGAAAGAGAGAAGTGAGTGAGTGTGACTGTGTGCTTGAGCTTTTACCGAGAGCTCGTGGACCCCCCCCCCCTTTCAACGTCAAAGGAACCGCACGGGCAACAATCATCATCATACTTGAAGAGAGGCTTCCGAAGACAATAAGAAGTAGTTCCATCAAGACATAATTAGTTTCTCTAATGTATTTGTTTCATTCATCGGAGCTACAAAACTCGGTTCTTCGTCATTGCTGTCCAGGAAAATATGTTTGACTTTTCCCCCATTTTAATGAAGGGTGCTTTCTTTCTTATTCTCTCTTCACAGAATAACCATACATCTCGTTTTCACAATCTCTACCTCTCTTTCCTCTCAATAATACTCCCCCTCTCTCTCATTCTCACTCTCTCTCACTCTCTCTTTAATTAGAACAACAGTTGTCCGTGATGTTTGCGCGTTTCACAGAATTCCCGAATCGATGCTCGGAGTAAACAGTCACCTTTCGATTCTTCTCTCTTTTTTTCTTAGAACAACAGTTTCATTAGGGTTCTCCTCACTCGCTTGATAGAATTTTCGGTTAGTTTTGTCCTAGAACGAAAATAGCCCTTACCGTCTTTGTTTTACACTAATTAGTAGTAATTAAGAATGCTTTACCGGCTTAACAATGTTCATCTGCAATTATTGAGAAATGAGAGAAGGGCCGCTCTGCGAGCGGAGGATTTTCGGGACATTGAGAAAGTCTCCCTCTTTACCTTAATATCGCTCAAAAAATTGTCGTTTTTCAAAGTTTTGAACATTGCTGGTGACTTATGCTAAGCATTAGGAGTTGAAAATTTGAGTCCCGAACAAGGTGTTTCTTTGACCCCCCCCCCCACTGCGGGTGAAAAAATCTATGTGCTCTCCGAAAACCCCGAAAAACATTAAAATCTATGCGCTTGGAAGAATTTTTTGTAGGGAAAGCCCGAATCATAAGAAAAATTTTAATGTTAAACTTTGAAATTTTGAAAATCTATGCGCTCGAAAAAAGTTGTGCGGGTGCTAAGGAACACCCTGGTCCCTAAGTCTGTTCCCAAGCCTCTCTTCCAAACATCTGTGAGTCTTGTTTACTTTCATAGGGCAGACCTCAACAAGTAAGCTTTTATCTTTCTGAAACAAATTTTTCATTGCTAACGCTGAGTTTTGTTTTGGCTGTCTGCAGCTTTTGGCGGGAATCTGTGCCCTTTTTGAACAAATGGTTTACCTTTCGTGTTCAGCGTTTACTATGACCTAAGAAGTAGGAATGGTTCAACATGTTCTACTATGAGGCTAATAGTTAGGTTATCTGTTTTTTGTACTCTTCCTGAAAAATAAGTTAAAATCTTGCTTCTCTCTGAAGGATTCGCAGATGATAAGATGACATCATTAATTTCGTATTACTCACTTTTCTCAACTGCTTCATCGTGAAGAAAGCATGCTTTTTCAAATTTGAGAGAATCGATTCTGAGAATTTTTGTGTAGCTATCTTTTAACTTTCTTACTATTTTTCTCAAGTAAATAAAGAATTGTCGAGTGTTTTTTGAAGCTTTGTCGTAGTATCATCGATGAAAAACGCTATTGGAAAAAGTGATTTGGTTTTTTTTATGAGAGTTATCTTCATGTAGATCTGTCATCACCATCAGGGCTGAGCAAAAAAAACAACAAAAAAATGTTGTTTTTTTACTAAAAAGTCTAAAAATCAAAAAATTCGTTTTCTTCAAATAAAGTTTTACCACCTCTTCATTGATCCATTTTGTTATGTTTTATCTGATAAAACCTGAAGAAAATGTTTATTGACATTTTTAGGAGAAAAATGAGTTTTGATGAAATAACAGCAAGAAGAATCTCAAAAAACCGAAAATGAACCCTGACAATTTCAAGAGATCAAAATTTTTGTGTTGAGTTTTTTAATTTGAAAATTTTTTTTTGGTTTTTGTTGACTTTTTTGTGATTTTTTGAGGCAAATTTTTTTCGAAAATAGTAAGAAAAAATTGAAAAACCGACAACCAAATAAGCCCAGCTCTGATGACCACTGAATCATCATATTAGATGAATAAAAGCCAGCCTGGGTAGCAGAATCAAACCTTTTTTATATTATTGTTAGCTGTATTAAGTGCGTTATAGCTAAATTTAGTATTATAACTGTTTCAGACTGACGCCTCCGGCCAGACACGTTCTGGGTGCAGAGAAGCCGCTGCCTGGTACGTTTAACCAATTGTTGAGAGAACATTTCCGAAATTTGAGCGGTTTCCTTCTTTAAAAGCGGGCTCTTTATCGGAATAGGACAATGTTCTGCTTTAATATTCGTATATATACATGACGTATTGGAAAAGGAGTCAAATGTGAGATGGAGAGACTTTTTAGCATCTTAAAACTCTCTTAATCACAAATTATATTTTATCGGTCTGTAGTTAGAATTCTTAACTTACTTAACTAACAGGATATAAACTTTCATCAATATAAATTTGTATCCTTTTGCTCTTTTTGTTCGGAAAATTTCTGTGGAAGGTAAACTGTAAAGCTAAATTCTCACTTGTGAGGTGCTACATATGACATTAGCTCACCAAACTTGTAAAATTTCTCCCGTTCATCCGCCAAGTCCCCCAAAAAATTTCACAGGTGAAGAGAATATAACAGACGTTGATCTTTCAAAAAAAAATATTTTTTGTAAGTCAACAAAATTTTGAATGTTCAACTTCGGCCCGGTTGTAAAAAAAAGAAGAACTGAGGTCGGAAAACGGATCAAAAATTATTATTTTTTAATTTTGCTACCACCCGGTCATCCGCCCGATAAAAAATTTTCAACACATCTTGGTGAACTATGACTATGACTATCAGGTATTTTTTATATTCGTCGTTTTTTGGTTATGAGAATGTCTTTGTTGATATCAGGTGAAAGCGTCCCTCTCATGGCAACTGGACTCTATCGGAAAGTCAGCTACGGGGATGAGAGAAGTTTTGGTTCGTTCTTTTTTACTACTCTTTCCCAGATCTCGGTTATTGAGGAGCGTTTCGGAATGACCTATTGAGTAACATTACTAATTCTGAACCTATCTTCTATCAGGAATGACCTATTGAGTAACATTACTAATTCTGAACCTATCTTCTATCAGGAATGACCTATTGAGTAACATTACTAATTCTGAACCTATCTTCTATCAGGAATGACCTATTGAGTAACATTACTAATTCTGAACCTATCTTCTATCAGGAATGACCTATTGAGTAACATTACTAATTCTGAACCTATCTTCTATCAGAAATGACCTATTGAGTAACATTACTAATTCTGAACCTATCTTCTATCAGGAATGACCTATTGAGTAACATTACTAATTCTGAACCTATCTTCTATCAGGAATGACCTATTGAGTAACATTACTAATTCTGAACCTATCTTCTATCAGGTTTTTCCATAGTGCGTCGGGAAAAAACTCACAGGACCGCAAAAAGCGGTCTTATTTTCTCAACGGAAATCCACCGGTGACGAAAGAAGTAGACTCTAGCAAGGAAAAAGGTTCTCTATGAAGAATCCGTTTTCAAAATAAGTGTGAGAGAGTGTACAAACGAGTAGGGAGAAAAGAAAAGCGAGGTTATAGAAAAAAGAAAAAAGAATCAACGGGAAGAAACAACGGGAAGAAACCTTCACCTATCATTTTCTCTCTATCAACTACTACATATTCTTTATTTTTGCATTTTGTTTTTTTTAACTAGGTGAGTTTTGAAACAGAGCCTAGAAAAAACTAAAGTGGTTAAGTCAACCATTCAACCCCGGTATGCGAGAAAACTCTCAAAACACATATAATCGAAGTTGGAAGCGCCATCTGCCTTAGTTTCTAGTGAAAAGGAATTATTCATATGAGTGAAGTCTACGCGCGAATCTAAGAATTCTTTCTCAAACGATAAATCAGATTACTTCGTTTTCTATCGCTAGTTTATCGTGCCAGTTGTCTCATATTGACTGCTGCAGGGATCTCATATTGTCTGCTAGAGGGGTCTCATATTACCTGCTAGAGGGGTCTCATATTTTTTGCTACAGGGATCTCATATTGCCTGCTAGAGAGGTCTCATATTACCTGCTAGAGGGGTCTCACATTGTTTGCTACAGGGATCTCATATTGCCTGCTAGAAGGGTCTCATATTACCTGCTACAGGGGTCTCATATTACCTGCTACAGGGGTCTCATATTGCCTGCTAGAGTGGTGTCACATTTTTTGCTACAGGGATCTCATATTACCTGCTAGAGGGGTCTCATATTACCTGCTATAGGGGTCTCATATTGCCTGCTAGAGGGTTCTCGTTTTACCTGCTAGAGGGGTCTCATATTGGCTGCTAGAGGGTCTCATATCGCATGCTAGAGGGGTCTCATATTACCTGCTAGAGGGGTCTAATATTGCCTGCTAGAAGGGTCTCATATTACCTACTAGAGGGGTCTCTTATCGCATGCTAGAGGGGTCTCATATTACCTGCTAGAGGGGTCTCTTATCGCATGCTGGAGGGGACTCATACATATTACCTGCTAGAGGGGTCTCATATTGCCTGCTAGAGGGGTCTCATGTCACCTGCTAGAGGGGTCTCATATCGCATGCTAGAGGGGTCTCATATCGCATGCTAGAGGGGTCTCATATTACCTGCTAGAGGGGTCTCATATCGCATGCTAGAGGGGTCTCATATCGCATGCTAGAGGGGTCTCATATTACCTGCTAGAGGGCTCTAATATTGTCTGCTAGAGTGGTCTCATATTACCTGCTAGAGGGGTCTCATATTGCGTGCTGAAGAGGTCTCATATTACCTGCTAGAGGGTTCTCATATTACCTGCTAGAGGGGTCTCATATCGCATGCTAGAGGGGTCTCATATTACCTGCTAGAGGGTCTCATATCGCATGCTAGAGGGGTATCATCTTACCTGCTAGAAGGGTCTCATGTTGCCTGACACAGGGGTCTCAAAATTTTTGCTTTTTTACACCTTGCTAAAACATTTTTTTGTCTGCTCAAGCACTCTCTGTTCGGCTTTCCGAAAATAATTACTGAAAAAGAATGAGTCTATTTCGTGCTTCATCCTTCCTAGTCGTAGAATACGCACTCCCCTGAATTGCGGGACATACATCTGCTAGGTAAAAATTGAAATGTTTAACGAGCTTGCGGGTCATCTTCGCGCAGGGGACATGTTGACCTACTCCTTTACAGGTTTAGAAAATAATTATAAGCTTAAAAATATGTGTCCTTATACTTTCCTCAATAATATATTCATAGAGAGATAGGTAGAAATACCGAAAGAAATACAGAATGACCAGTGAAAAAATCTTTCTCAATAAATGAAAAACTCGTGAGAACTGAAGCAAAAATCGGAAATTGGGTGGGAAGCGAACCTTCGTCTTAACTTAGATTGGGCGGGAAGCGAACCTTCGTCTTAACTTAGATTGGGCGGGAAGCCAACCTTCGTCTTAACTTAGATTGGGCGGGAAGCAAACCTTCGTCTTAACTTTGATTGGGCGGGAAGCAAACCTTCGTCTTAACTTTGATTGGGCGGGAAGCCAACCTTCGTCTTAACTTAGATTGGGCGGGAAGCCAACCTTTGTCTTAACTTAGATTGGGCGGGAAGCCAACACTTCATTTTAACTTAGATTGGGCGGGAAGCCAACCTTCGTCTTAACTTAGATTGGGCGGAAGCAAACCTTCGTCTTAACTTTGATTGGACGGGAAGCAAACCTTCGTCTTAACTTTGATTGGGCGGGAAGCGAACCTTCGTCTCTAACTTTTTTCTTTGCTCTCTCATTCCCTTTTCTTTGCTCACACTGAGCAGTCGGTGATCTACCACGTCTCATATTGACTCGTTTGCTTCCGAAAATGCCTGCAAGCGCACCCCCCTTTCACCTCCCCAGTGCACGCGTTGCCCAGAATATGAGAAGAAATTTGAAGATATGATGAACAAAATCTCAAGACTGGAGGCAATCGTCGAAGACCTCGTCTCTCGTCTTTCAACTCTTCATACTTCTCCCCCCTTCCTCGACTCCTCAGCCCCAGACCCCCACAATCCCTTCCCTTATCTCCATCCCACCTCATATGCTCGCCTACCAAGCTGCCGTGCGTGCAATCACTGTCGACAAGAACCTCATCGAAGAGAAAGCACAGAACCTAGTTTGTGTTGGACTTCCTGAGCAGCCCAGTGACGAAGCCACGGACAGTTAGGACCAATCCTTTCTCAAGGCCCTTTCCCTCGACCTCGGCTGCCCAGAACTTGCAAGTGCAAGGTTCAAACGATTCGGCGACCCCGTGAAGAAGCGTCGAGTTCTCAAAATCTTCCTCCAGTCACCAACATTAAGAACTGAACTACTGAGGAAAATTCGAAGTCGTCGCCCGTCTTGCCTTTCTCCGCATCCACATTGCTACATAAGAGAAGACTTGACTCGCGACGGACTTGAATTGGAACGAGAAGTGAAGAAAGTGGCGCGAGAGCGGAACGGCATCCCCGGAGGACAAAAGTGGAAGGTCATCGGAACTTCCTTGATTCCTATTCGGCACTACTCCCAGACGACTTGGCAGCAAGAAACGGCGACTCCGAGGATCACGGATCCGCAGATGGTGACTCCGATGGCGACTCCTCGAGCTCCAGAGAGGAACAATGCTCCAGAGAGAAACAACGTGACGCAGAGAAGATAGGTCAGTGGCGGTGTCCCTATCATTAGTCATTACCTCACCAATATCAAGTGCTTTTCAATAAATGCTCGTTCAATTCGAAATAAGTTGTACAACCTTTCTTACTTGCTCGCTTCAAATATTTATGATATGATAGCTATAATTGGACTTGGTTGAGTGACCAAGAAAGTGACTCGTTAATAACCGGTATGTCTAATTATCAGTTGTTCCGTTGCGATAGAACTGTGCCTCTAAAGGTGGTGGAACAGCATTTTTGATTTCGCCTCGAGTTCCATGTTCCTTTGTTTCTAGTTTTTCAGAAGATGGTATTGAATGCGTTTCTATTAATGTTCTTCAAAGTTCATCTAGATCAGGAAAGTTAAGATGTATTTGTGTCTATCGATCTCCTTGTTCTCCCGCTGCTTCTTTAGAAAAGTTATTGAACTACTTTGAATATGAGCTGAATAATCTAAATGCTTCTGATAAAATCCCTGTAATGATTACTGGTGACTTCAATTTTCCGTATATCGACTGGTGTAAGCAAATATCCAACAGAAACGGTCAACATGAAATGTTTCTTGAATATATGTATGAATGATATTTTTTTCACCCAATATGTTCTCCAACTAGGAATGATAATATTCTCGATTTAGTATTTTCCAATGTGAATATTGTGTCTGACTGTAATGTAATCGGTCGATTCAATGGTAGTGACCATCACGGAGTTTCATTTAGTTTATCATTATCTGCAACTATTTCAAAATCTTCCCATTCTATTAAGCTGTTTTCTAAAGCAAATTGGCCTGCTATTGAGTATGAAATAGCTATGCAAGATTGGACTCAAATATTTGGCTTGTTAGATGTCGAATCAGCTAATAATTATCTTGTCTCTTTCATTAACTCTCTAATTGATAAGTTTGTCCCAACTGTAAATCCTAGAGACGACTTATCCCGCTATCCTTCAAATCTACGTAAGATGTTCGTTAAATTACAACGAATTTCTCGAAATGCCCCGTATTCGGATTACTGTATTAGAAAAACTTCCGAGTTTGATCAAAAGCTGAAAGAATTCGAAATTAAAAGAGAATCTCAACTGATATTACGAGGTAATTAGAAATCATTTTTCGCGGCTTTTAGGAGCCGTTTGAGTACAGCCAATAATGCTATTCCCGCTTTGATCGATAGTGATTTAAGTGAAAAATTTAGATTGGGCGGGAAGCAAACCTTCGTCTTAACTTTGATTGGGCGGGAAGCGAACATTCGTCTTAACTTAGATTGGGCGGGAAGCAAACCTTCGTCTTAACTTATATTGGGCGGGAAGCAAACCTTCGTCTTAACTTAGATTGGGCGGGAAGCAAACCTTCGTCTGAACTTTGATTGGGCGGGAAGCGAACCTTCGTCTTAACTTAGATTGGGCGGGAAGCAAACCTTCGTCTTAACTTTGATTGGGCGGGAAGCGAACCTTCGTCTTAACTATATTGGGCGGGAAGCAAACCTTCGTCTTAACTTAGATTGGGCGGGAAGCGAACCTTCGTCTTAACTTTGATTGGGCGGGAAGCGAACCTTCGTCTTAACTTTGATTGGGCGGGAAGCGAACCTTCGTCTTAACTTTGATTGGGCGGGAAGCAAACCTTCGTCTTAACTTTGATTGGGCGGGAAGCGAACCTTCGTCTTAACTTTGATTGGGCGGGAAGCGAACCTTCGTCTTAACTTTGATTGGGCGGGAAGCAAACCTTCGTCTTAAATTTTCGGCTGATTATCTTACTAACTAAACTATCTATGCGCACAATTTTCTCTCTACTTTTTGCACTTTCTTTGAACCTTTTCAAAATAAAAATTCTATAATTTTCTTTGCTCTAACGGGAAGGTTGAAGCAGTTTATAATCATTTATTTACACAAAAATTTGCTGCACTATCAGAGTAATAGAAACAAAGTGCAAATTCTTTGACGACACTTTTCAATTTTCTTACTCTAGCCTTTTGATGGCTGCTGATATGTGTTGCGATTAAAGTTTTTTCTTTTTGATCAATTTCAATTTACCACAGACTGTCCTGCCTTTTTTTTTGAAGAGAGAGCCAATAGACAAGAAAGAATATTTTTTTCCTTTTTTTAGATTCAGTTATTTGATAATGCCTGTATTCAAAAAATCTTATTTGTTACTCGTGTTTCGAAGAGAGATAATGAAGGACCTGACTTCATAGGTATGCACTCTTTAATAATTTTACACATGCCGATCTTTGAATAAGAATGCAAGCGAATTGGAGAAGAGGTTTAAACATAAGAAGACTGTGATACGGTGAAGAGAGGGGGGGAATTAGCGAAGAATGAGAGAAAGGGGGTTTGGGTCGTTGTCTTCTGGTGGCCTGTCACTGATATACCTGTGTTTTTAACGAATAAAGTGAGCATAAAAAATGCAGAGTTTTCTATCTTTTTGCGTCATTTTGAACGCAAAATTACGCAAAAAGCCTGAAAACCATGCCTAGAAAATAAGTTGCTTGCTGAAAGACTGCAAATTGTTTCAACGACCCGCAGTGTGGCTGAAATCCAATACGGCACCCAAAACAGCGAGTGATGCAAACTCTTTGCTAGAATGGTATTCTCTTTCAAAAAAAAGTCTCAGTCGCTATCTTGAGTTTATCATGTTCTTATGGCTAGTTTTTCTACCTACATGCCTATTCCGTGTTGGAGAAGAGATAGATCATAAGACTGAATAAGCTTTGAAGACTGGATAAATATGCCTTCATTAATGTGCTCAATGGAGTTATTTAAGTTATAAGAAGGCTCGATTACAGTCGCGATGCCTCGGGCGTTCAAGCAAGGAATGCGTCGTTACCTGTACGGCGCAGCTGGAGTCATTCTGCTCTTCCTGATGTACCGATGGCTGTCGCGCACCCCAACACCTCAGCCGTATCTGGTCGGATATCGGGCGGAGGTGAGTGAATGAACGGGGAAAGGGTGCAGAAACTGCCCCACTATAAGAATTATGATTGTTATTGCACTATCGCACGCGGAATAGCAAAGCAGCACGCTCAGTGATCTGGTTAGAGAAACGAGAGATGGCTGGGTTGGATCCCGCCCTGTGGACTAGCTTTTTTCCGTGCGATAAGTTCAATCATTTATCACGAATCTTCAATCAAATCAATGATAATACTCCATGCATTTGTGGGTCAGATTTTGATCTGATGAAAATTCACATGTTTCAAATTTTCTTTTAGTGAAACATGGATCGTTTTCTTCGGTTAAAAAGGGGTGTAAAAAAACCCCGATACTCTGAAAAAGCTTCAATACACAAGTTTAATAATAATGAAATCATAATATTGTTCCGAAAAACAATCCTAAGTACGGAATTCGTTATTTTGCCGAAGTTTTGTAGCTGGGTAACTGAGTAAATAAGAAAGAATTCGGCATTACCATTTGTCTATCTACGAGACGACGATTCGTGAGAATAACTAAACATCATGGGGACAGTACGGGTACGAGTGACATCTACAAGAGAAGAAATACTTCTCTTTCAATCGCAGTGCGTGTTCTTTCTACTTCCTATCCACTGAATGGCTTTTGAGAATGATAATATTCTATCGTGCTCTTTTTGTTTTCGTTGCTCTTAGCAGGCTACCATTCGTTGTTTTCTCTCCGCCCCTTATCCCTCCGAATATGAAGGGGGTTGGGGAATACTGGAAGACTCTGAATGTTTTCTTCTGAGCCAGGCCTTGGCCCTGTGCCATAGGTCACCAGGATGTGCTGAAATTTTACTTATCGGGCGGTTGACCGGGCGACCGAGGGGGAAGAAGAGTCATCAACAAACTTTTTTTTTCGAAATTAGAGTCAAGCCCCGAGTTTTACATCCAAAATTTCATAAGTTACAAATATTTAGTTGTTTTTTTTCAAAATAAACCACCGTCTGTTACATTTTTTCACTAGTTGAAAAACTTCTGAGGTACTGGGCGGGCGACCGGGACGAATTTCACAAGTTTGGTAAGCTATGTATGCCCTGTGCTGCTGGAATGTTCATTTCTTTGTTTAACAAAGTTTAAAAGTTATCCAAAATCTCTACTAACAAAATTTGTCAAACTTTTTCTGTAATATGAAGATCATTTTACAAATTCGAGATTTTGAAAAGTATGGTGAGCTGCATCTTCATTCTCGTGATCAGTTCATATCAGACATAGAATAACCAAAATTATCTTTCTATCACCTATCCATTTATCTAATATTTATCTCTCTTTCTTTCTCTCTCTCTCTCTCTCTCTCTCTCTCTCGTTATCTCTGTCTCTTTCAACTTGAAATTCAGGAAACGCCCTTCTTACTGTTCTGAGATGTTAGGTGATTATCATCTAATGATTCGCTAGTCTCACAACTTAAGTGTAAACAGATGACATCCATCAAGTAACCTTCATCACTTTCTGTGTATCATTTTCAATATCATGAGTCAAGAAAAAATGAGATAGGGAAAAGAAAATATACGGCTCAAAATAGCCATGGAAATTGAAGCGCGAAAATGCGGAGAAAAAAAGAGTGTACAAATTAGGGTTGAAGAAGAAAAAATTGAAAATTAATTACGGTAATCTGAACATGAATCATTCTTTCGGTGTTTTATGTGGTTACCACATTCAAAATCGGATAGCTGAGATAATGAGCATTGCAGAGAGATCATATCATCTTACCAGGTCGAAGATTGTTAGTGTAACGAATGTTAGTAAAAATCACCTATTAAACTTTTTTGTTTTACTTGAGAGAAAATTCTCTCGTCTCAGTTGACGAACAGAGAGAGAGAGAGAGAGAGAGAGAGAGAGAGAGAGAGAGAGAGAGGTAGCACAAGTCTATGTTTAGATTTGTGGGCGAACACATTGGTCGCTATCATGGGAAAAGAGCTTTGAGGTCATGGGAAGGTATATATTAGTGTAAAATAGACACGGAGAAGGAGTTCTACAAAGCTACAACCAGAAAACTTTAGTTCTGTGGTGACTTTCTCAAGGAATATCTCATCAAAGTGATGGTTCATAGTGGATTTTAAAAATGAGTAGCAGATTTTTGTCGACATGTATAGTAAAATAGAAGAAGAATTAGTTTGATTTTTAACAAAAAAAATTGTTTTATAATAAATTATCAGGTTAAACGGTTTTAGAGAAATTTGAATGAATAGTTGTTCCCGCTTTTTCTTGTTTGCCGGGATTTTCTGAGTTTGGATTTAAATGTAGTGGAGAGAATGTTCCTCTTGCCTTACATGTTCCGTTCTCGGGCTAAGTCGCAGATTGACAACTCAATGTTGAGACGTGTCATTTACGCGCTCACTCAGACAGAAAATGTCACTGAATCTCTTTCTCTATCCTTATGCTGCTTGGGTTATGTTATTTCACCCGGTGAGAATATATGTGCTATTCAAAAGTAGAGGTTAAATATAATTTCTTTGGCTATTACACTGTTCTCTCCTTATTGTGTTCCTCTCAACCTGTTGATCGGAACGTTCCTCGATAGTAGTTTTTTGTAACAGGTGAAAAAAGCTTCCAATCAGACTGGGCTAAGTAAGGTATGGTTTTTTTCCCGTTGTATAGGTGTGGAATAATCTTGGGAACACCCTAGTCGCAGGAATTCCGTAATCACTATATAACTCATCTGGGCGGGGTATTTCATTTGATGGAAGACATATGTAAGAAGCAAGAAGGCTTTCGTGGGGTCTGGGGCTCGTCCATGTATTGTACTACCTTGTTAGTAGGTATTAAACCTTTGCCATCAACCAGTTTTCGATTTTGATTTCGCAAATTTTTTGCTTGTTGAAAGTACAACATAGATAGAGTGGCAGCCAGTCTTTAAGTTGTGTTCATGATTGTTAAACTAACGTTCTCATGCTCGGAGAACCTTTGAAATTCATACACTTAGCTTTTGAGCCGTCACCTTTTCCCGCTTTTTTCATCATCATTATGTTCCATTTTTATCTATCTCAACCTCTATCTATACTCTTTATCTATTTTCAACCTCTCTACTCGTTTTCTCACTTTTCTCTCTCTTTCTCGTCTAATCTCTCTGCCTCGCCCCCATTTTCTATCTACACCTTCATCTGTTCGACTATTGCTTATGCTTTCAAATTTGAAGTGTAATAAATAACAACAATGTATTCACTCACTGAAACGGATGATCATTCTCGGGAAATCTGTGACTCAGTTCGGTTGAGAGTTGAAAGTTGTTCAGCAGGTTCAGTTGAGTGATGGAATGGCTACTTCGCGCGCTTCTCAGCGGCAGTTTTCTGCCAATTATGGTAAGAACTTGGCAGTTATCTTCATCAGTAGCAATTTTTTGTTTGTTTGCTTGTTTTTCTGCCAATTGTAAGGACATGAGGTCGTCTTCAGCAATGATTCTGCTTTGAAGCGTTCTATTATCAAAATTTCAATTTATGTACAGTTGGAGACGCTGGAATTGCGGTTCTGCATAAGAGTTTCAACTTGAAATGAATAATTATCACCGAAGTGATATATATATATATTTATTTATTTATTTACTTTTTACAAATGTTTAAGTCCTAGTTTCCCATTTCACTTCTCGTATATATATGATATAATCTTAGTTTTTTCTTCTTTCTACAGGGTTTTTTTCTTTTTTCTTTTCTTCTTTCTACAGAAAATAATTATATATTAATCAAAGAATAACGTGAATAACTTTTTTCGAGTTGACCAATTGACATGAATTTTTCAGGATGATCAAATCTCAGGATAGGAAAGAAGTTTGTGAAATTTCCGAAAATTAGCAAAAATTTGAATACCTCTCCCAACTTTGCACCGATTTTCGAGATATGCAAGTTTTTTTTAAAATTTTTATGCAGAAAAATGCCTGAAGTATCCAGCTCCTCATTGATATCCCTTTTTAAATCAGTTTCATTTTTTTCATATTGTTTAATTCATTTCAAAACAGGCATTTTCGACCATTTCTGCCGATGATTTCATGCTAAGTTGGATATGCTAAAACAGAAAACTGGCAGAAATGGTCGAAAATGCCTGTTTTCAAATGAGTTAAACAATATGATAAAAGATGAAACTGATTCGAAAAAGGATATCAGTGAGGATCTGGATACTTCAGGCATCTATATGCATAAATTTTTTTAAAAAAAACTTGTTTATCTCGAAAATCGATGCAATGTTGGGAGAGGTATTCAAATTTATGCTAATTTTCGGAAATTCCACCAACTTTTTTCCTATCCTGAGATTTGATCACCCTGAAAAATTCATGTCAATCGGTCAACTTGAAAAAAAGTTAATCACGTTTTTCATTGATCAATATGTAATTAAACACCCTGTATTACGTAATGATGTCTTTTTGAATAAAATCCCTATTTCGCTTTTCATCAGCACTCTCTTACTTGTTTTCCCTTTCATTTCTCGCACGTTGTCCATAATGAACTGTGTGCAAATCGTTGCTTTCACTATCCTTATCTGGGTTATCCTCAAAGCTTTCTTCTAACCCGGCAGTTCTTATTCACATGTTGTTAATGCATCTGCAGTGCTGTGTTTGCCATTCGGACTGTGGAGGCATGCCTTGTGTACATACGAAATCGTAAAATGTATTCAGGGGGGGGGCGGAATAGTGGAAGCCCACCGAGCCGATCACTTTAATGGGAAATGGATTCGAACTATGTTTTTGTCTTCCCGGTTTTCTGCCCATTCTCTTATCTTTCCCTTTTTCTTATATCTCACGTGTGCAGTTATTGGATTCACATTATTCTCTACAAGTAGCTCTTTTTCTTTTTCAATGGTGATGCTGATAGTGTAATTCGTTCTTTAGAAAACTATAGCTTTATCAGAGTAATCGCTAACAGGTAGATACTAAATAGAAGAAGAGCTACATAGGTTGTATCTGCAAGTGTAATAATGCTGATTTGCTCTTCTGTGTTTATAATTCTGGTCTTTTCGTCAAATGATCGCATTCTCGGAGTGTTCTATCCAGTTAGATCTCTGTCATGAAGGAACTACATAGTCATAAATGTGAATGCACAGATTCTATCTTGTGGCTTCATCTCGACATCATCTTTGTCCGGTTTTCAGCCGTTTTTTCTATGTGACTTTTCACTTTTTAAATCAACAAAAAGCACAACTCTGTTCATTAAATTGCTTAAACATTAGAAAGTACTACATGAATTTTTTTTCTCTATTCACTTTCAATTTAGTTCCCGAAATCACGTCAAATTTTGTTTAGCGAGTTTATAGGTTCCAGTCTTCTACTTATCAACTGTTGATAGGTGGGTTAATTCTGAAAAAAAGTCAAGTTATAACATCTAAAGGCCGATATGTAATTCAATAAGAGTTGATTTTTAAAAAATGATTTTTTTTTCTTCTTATCAAACTTAGACTTTAAAGAAAAGGATTAAATAGAGTAAGATTTGGCAAAGGAAAGCGGGGATGAGAGTGAAAGACTGTAGCGACGACAGGTGACCTGAAATCGTTAAAAACAATAAGAGTTTTTGGTAATGTGTTCATTATAACCACAGAGTGGTGAGAAGCATCCCCGGCAACAAATATGCTTTTTTTGTCAAAAATTTTGTTTGAGACTTTAAAATTATAGTTACATTTTAAAATGCTTACATATACCTTGCAATTTTATGCAGAAGTACTCCTTGAAACTATTCTCACCTTTGTTCTCGACGCGATGTACACCGAGAGAGAAATGAAGAACAGGAAAAGGGGAGAGTTCTGGTTGGGGCGGGATCAAGTGAAAAGAAAGACCATAGATACAATTCAAACACAACACCTTCTGACCTACCATGATGGTAGCGAGAGAAAGACTGAAAAGGATGAGAGGTGAGGCAAAAGGGTTGAGAGAGAGAAAGAGAGTAAGAGAGAGATAGATATAATATATATATGTATATAAAGAGAGAGGAAGGAGATACATAGAGAGCGAGAGAGATACACAGAGAGGGAGACATATAGAGAAATAAAGAGAGAGAATGAGTGAGTGAGAGAACAGAGAGAGAGGAACGCCATAGAGAAATGGATGAAAGAGCAGTCGCGAAAAGACAAAGAATGCCCCGAGCAATTTTTTTTTTTCTATCGCGTCAACAAACTTCCATAACCCTCTTTGTTGTTCCTAACTATGTATAAACAATATAACTTATTACTCTTGTAACTTATACTTGTAACTTAACATGTAATAAATAAATAAATAAATACTTTCTTTATTTCTTTCGCTGTTTCTTTTTCTGTCTTTATTTTTTTGTTTTCGTCATGAATATTAGTTTATGGTGAAATTCTGTCTTGTCTGAGATAGATTTAACCTACATGGGAGTGAATATGAAGTTGAAGGTACCCCACATGTTTTCCTCCCATGAAACCTCTTATCAAGCATTTTATGTGAAAGCGATCCTATACTTTCATGAAGAGATCTATCACTTGTTGCCTAGCTCTCTGTCTGTCTATTCTCAACGTTTTCTTTGCCTAATGTTCTGGTTTCACTGTCATATATTTTCTGAATTTTAGGTTCACTCTCTCTCTCTCTCTCTCTCTCTCTCTCTCTCTCTCTTCCTTTCTCTGTCATTTTCCTTTCCATGACAAAAGTAACATTCGCTGAAGAATTCACTCACCTGACAGCATCCTAAGTATTATGTTCCAAAATCTATCTTCTTGAGAATTCCTTCGTTCCTCTTATTGATTTCGCTTATGAACCCTGGTAGTTCCATAATATTATTTACTCTATTACTTATTACTCTTCGAATTTTCCTATTTATTTTCAAGGCCTATTTCCTACGTTAAAATGCTCTTTTTTTCTGGTAGCCAATGTCTGGCCTATCTCTCTCTAAACCATACTTTCGTTTTCTTTTTTTGGTTTATAAATGAATAGCCTCGAGCAAGCATTAAATGGCGGGCATCCGCTAGAAGAATCATACGAGCGGCGTTTCATACTCAGTGGAAAGCTCATTTGTAAGATTATGCGGTATTCCAATAGGCTTTTGATTGATCTGTGTAAGACTCAAGGACAAATTGTTCAACCCTGGATAACGGCTCTTCCCGTCAGGACCTTATTTTCGTCGCCTCAGTTCGCTAGATGCGGCTGATGCGTAATGCGCTGCGCTCAGCAGTGATTACATGGAGTCTGATCGCTCTTAGCGACGCACAGTATCTGACTGCATGGCAACGTTGGATGCAGGACTTGGACAAAATCCACTGTCTCTTCTTTGGGCGGAACTGCCACCTCACAGAGATCTCCGCTGCGAATGCGATATTCGAAAGAGTAGTCATACAGAAATGAATCATTAAACTAAATTAGAGTTTGAAGGATATAGAAAGTCGGGACAAGTAGGCAAGCTGCACGAGCCTAACATGTTTTTGTTTGAGGTGATGTCGAAAGCAGCCAGCTCCCCAGGCAACGTCATCGCCCTAGACATCTTCATGGAGTCACAGTGTCCGGACACCACAAGGTTCATTCAGCTTGAGTCATTTTTAGTGCGGATAGTCATGTTCCAGAATGGAGGGTAAAGCGGCCGTCATTAAAATGGTTTTAACCTCATCAAAAACCAAATCTGTGAAAAAATTAAGATGGAAAAAAGTTAATTTGTTGAATGCACCCTCAGATTGCCGTCAAATAGTGTTGTGAGCTACTAAAGTTAGCGAAAGTACTGTACTTTTCTCGATTCAATTTCTGAAATGCATTCATTCATCCTTCTTTTTGCATGTTTGAGTGATGAAGTACATGGATGGTTTACGCGCATACGCGTTTTACGTTTACGGTTTACGCGCATACATAGGTCACCTAAATTTGTCAACAAAAAAATTCACAAGTGTGGGCCGTTCCTTAACAGAAATTTTTCGGGTTCTCTGTATACATTCGGTTTTTCCTTGTCTTCTCTTAAATTTCCCTTCATGGTAAGTAATCAAAAAATTGCAGTTTCAAGCGGAGCGTTATTGGAAGCTTTTTTATTGAGTTTCCGATTGTAACTTCTTCAAATAAAAGTAATGATAAATGGATTGCTACATAATATATCAGACAAAATTATACATTAGAAAATACTTCTGCATCGAATAAAAGCTTGAGAAAAAAAGCGATTTTTTTCGTTTATTGGAGGGAGGCCGGGAGGTTTTTGTACCCATTGATAACCTATTCGCGGACTTACTTAGTTTATTCATTCATTCCATTATTCATTCATACATTAATTCATTAATACATTCAGATTTATGCGTCAGCAACTTATGCCAGCCTGGAATAAGCTGGCGGAAACAGGCCGAGTGAAATTGACTCTCATTCCGTTCGGGAAGGCTCGATGCGAAGAGAAGGACGACGGGGACTTTACGTGAGGAGATAATTGAACACTCTTCATAGTTTGGGCAGAAGGACATTTACTCATGTAGTATATACATACCTCTCACTCAAATATTCATAATAAGAAATTTGAAATAAAAGAGATGGCCAGAAGTTCAAGGCGGAGTTCAGTAGATAAGTTCAGTTTCTCTCTCTCTCTCTCTCTCTCTCTATCTATTCATATTTCTCTTTTTCTCTATCTCTCATTTTCTTTCTCTCTTTCTGTCTCGCTCAGTGAAGTTTGAGCAAAAGTATTCCTAAGTTTTTCAGCAGATCTTTTAAAATTTGAATCTGATACATAAATTGATCCATTTATTATATTATGAATCAAAATCTCTGGGAATACGTAATTTATCTTTCTCTTCTTTCTGTGAAGTTGATGCGAAAGTGAATTCTGTGAATTCCATAATGTTTTTGTTACCCTCAGCCTCTTCAGTCTCGCATTTGCTGCATATTCACTTAATCTTCTGATCCAAGTTCATAGATCACTTCATCTTTTGATGAATGAAATCATGATTCCCTAATGAAATCAATCAAAAAAGTTTTGAATGGGGTCATCGCAAACGCGCTTCTAGTGCATTAATATCTAACCGATGATATCATCGTATAGAAATGAGATTACCTGTAGATCAATCTCACATTAAATGTCATATTCAGCCTTTTTTTGTGATTCGAAGAAGAAAATAAATTTATGAATGAATTTCAGTTGTAATTGTCAGCACGGCGCAAACGAGTGCATTTTGAATCAACTGATGAATTGTGTCATTGAGAGCACCCGCGTTCCCCATGTGTAAGTATCATCTTCATTACTGCTCAGGTTATTCATGGGTACGAAATCTCTTCTCATTTTCTCCCTCCATTTTTCTCTCTTTCTCTCTTCATTTCTTTCTCTCTCTATCTCTGTTTTTCAAAGAACGAAAACTCAAAGCCATTAAAAATTTCATTAAAAAAGAGTTGCACAAATTCAGTGCTCTTATTTATAGATCACCTTATTTATAGATTGAGATTTTTGAGAAAGGACCATTTGTCTAGAATATCGGAGAGGGGAGAGAAAAGCGGAGAGGGGAGAGATATAATGAATATCTCTCCCCTCTCCGCTTTTAATGTTCTGCTCACTTCTCATTATTCCAGACTCCCCCGCTCGAAAAGTGGTCGTTCTTTTCAAATTGTCAAAATTTACACCACACTTTGGGTTAACTATGCTATTATATCTTGAATAATACTATGTGGACGTTCCCAAGTCCGTGATATAGTATTGTAGAGAATATGTATAAGAATCAACGCCGAGTGTGAAAATCATTTCTTAGGTTTTATGTGTAGTTTTACATATTTATCCGCGAAGAAAGATTTGTGAACTCCATCTTTGAAATGTGAAGACAAAATTTGGTGACAGAAACTTGATAGTTTTGTTCATTCTCAGTTACATGGATGTCTTGAACTGCATCCAAAGCTTGCCCAATTTGGACTCCGCGCTCGAGAAATGCATCGCCACTCATCCACAGCTTAAAATTGACGAGTTCCTTTTTTGAAAAGCTTTTTTAAAATTTTAAATTGATTTTTAACTATTGAAATCATTATATTCACTGCCTTCGGAACTGTAAACTGAAAACTTGAATAAGTAACATTAATAGTTGTACTTCCAAATATGTCTTATTAGAATGAACGATTAAGGATTGCAGCTAATGAATGAGTTTGAAGCAGAATGAAGCATAAAATTTATATTTTTTCATCTCAAAAACGATGATGTATTGATTGTCGAAAACAAATGCATATTCGTTATCTACAGGCTTGATGAAGGGAGGACTTGCAATGTTTAATATTTGAGCAGAGCCATTGTAATTAAACGATATTGTTATTTGATGATCTAGCAACATTTTTTCATTATTACTGTAGAAGTAGATCATGAAGAATGATCTCAAAAGAGAAGTATATTCAGGCTTTCAATTTGTTGATAACGATTATGATTAATTGGAAGAGGGATGACGTCACCATGCTTCGGAAATCAAAAAATGGGAATTTCGCTAATTAAAATCAACAGAAAAAACCACACCGTGGTAAAATTTTCAAGCACAGTGAATGAACTCTGAGAACTTCCAAAAATCTCTAATATGCTTTTTCTTCAAAGCGTGCCGTTCCTCGTGGATTAGCATTTTGATCGAAATGCTTTTTCCGCGTCTATCAAGAAACAACCGTGTTTCGGCGGCTACCGATTCATTGGTAAAGTATGAACAAATAATTTTGTAAATGGGAGAAGCAACCGTCCAAGGCGCTTAGAAAAGGCAAGAATGGTCATTTTTTAAAACTTTGCAGGATGCAAAAGTGCACAATGTCCCCGCATGGTCGCCAGCTTCTGGCGCATTCGGGCGCGCGGACAGCAAAGCTGCAGCCGCGGCTGGACTTTGTGCCCTGGGTGATGCTGGATGGAGAGCGGGTGGTGGATGCTCTGTATGGACTCAAAGAGAACCTCTGCAAGCGAATGGACCCAGAACCAGTCGCTTGTAGAGATTGATTCAGAACAAGACGATATGTACAGAACCAAGGAAGGAACGGGACTAAGAGAGTTTTGAGACCAGAAAAGTTATAGAATCAAAAGAGTTTTGGGATTTAAAAAGTTCTTGAACCAATAGGTGAAGTATAGGACCAAGAAAATGTAGTTTTTGGGACCAACAGACAAAGTTTAGGCTTAAATATTTTTTATGACAATGAAAGTCTATGGACGAGGAAACAAACACTAAAAAATTTCAGAGATGATGAATTTCTAGAACAAAAAAATTTATAGAAAATGAACCTACAACCTGGCGGAATATTATAAATATTCCAAGATAGCGTGAACTATTACTAAGTGGTTTAGCTAAGTATGTACATTTTGTTTGATGTTGTGCATAGATACATATCAAGGTGCAAAAAGCCTTTTTAAGAGTTAATTGTAATAACTCGAGATACCGCTTGAAGTCGGTAGTTTATGATTGGTTAATCTGAATAGCTAAGATTCGATCTTCTCTCCTCTATCATTATGTTGAACCTTCATAGTCATTGAGTCAAGTTGAATACTAGTCATGCCGAGTCATCAAACAAGACTCGTCGTGAGACAAAAAAAAAACGCATTAAATAAGTCTTCAGTAAGCTGTAAAATAATCGCACCGCTGATTCACGCTGCACTTTTTTTTCCAGCCTTTTTTCTTTCCACACGGAATTTGTCGCAGGATTCGATTTGAATAATCGAATCTGTGAAATTTTCTCACCTATTGCCAACCTTTCGCAGATTTGTAGGTATCACAAATCACGTGATTGTTAATCTCAATCGAAGAGTAAGGATGAATTCTGTCGATAATATGTTTTCTGGAATTTATCAATTTTTCTTTCATTTCTATGAATATCGGTTCGAGCGGAGTATCAGAAGCCGTATCAGACTCAGCTACGCCGATTGTTTTGCTTTGAGAAATATTTGTTTACCAGTCGTGATCTATGTAGCTTTCTTTGTTATGTTGTCGCAGAGCGATCAAAGTTTTGAAAACTCAAAATCTGCGTGTGAATATCATAGTTTTGCCTTGATTCGTGATGATTAGACGCTAAGTATGGAGAAGAAAGTAGACAAGAAACGGAGCTAATGAAAGAGTATTTGGATTCAATTTATTCATAAAACATGCGGGTAATTGTTCGATGTATTTGCAATTCTTCGCATATCGATAAAGAGATTAAGATTTTCAATTACGCGCAAATCACATACAGGGTGGCCCATATATTCGGCAACGCGTTTACAAACGTGTATCTTCTCAGTGCATAAGTGAGCAAGAGTGTTCAAATTTGTACATTTATCAGCACACATTAATAAAAACATTGGGTCAAAAAATCATTCAATTCGGTCCCCTTTGGCACGAACGACAGCCCGGAGTCGCTTTGGGAACGCTTCGATCACTGGACGAAGGTACTTTTCGTCGATCTTCGACCACTTCTCCTGTAGGGATTTTTTTAGAGACTCCAGATTCAAGTGAGGATGAGCATTGACTTTGCTCTCAAGCTAGGACCACACGGAATAGTCCAGCGGATTGAGGTCGGGCGATGAGGAGGGCCATTCTGCGCTGGAGATAAACTCTGGAAAATGAGCCTTGCACCATGCCTGTGTTCCGATAGCCTTGTGAGCAGGCGCAGAATCTTGCTGGAAGACCCAAGGTGTATTACGGTAGTGGGAAGCAGACCAAGGAAGAAATACTTTTTGAAGAATATGCTGGCGGTAGTATTCCTCGTTAATTTTGACTCCTGGTTCGACAAAAACAAGAGGAGTTTTGCCGGTGGCGGACACTCCGGCCCAAACCATGACTTGTGCAGGATGGGAAGCTCTATGAACGATTCTACCTGCTTCATTAGCTGCCTGTGAGTCCCGAGCAAGCACTCGCTCATTTTGAGGGTTGTAGGCCTCTTCCACAGTGAACAGCTTCTCATCCGAGAAGACTGTCCTAAGGTGAGAATTGTTGCGCGTCCGGAGGATTAGAGCGCGGCACCTTTTGAGTCTCTCCTCCTTGTTCTTCAAGGTTAGAATGGCAGCCTTTTTAGTACGATATGGAGTGAGCCTCAAATCCTCTTTAACGATTCTTTGAAGAGTCGTGCGTGATAAGTTCATTTCGGAGGCCATTTTGTTCATGCTACGCCTAGCATTTCGACCGACTCGCTTCCTCACGGCCTCAATCTTGTTAGTGGTGCGCACTGATCGAGGACGACCTCTTCGGGGCAAGTCAACAAGTGTACCGACCTGTTCAAACCGTTTGATTGTTTTCCAGACGAGATTGCGAGAGACGTTGAGATCCTTAGCGATGCGCGTATTTGATCGACCAAGTTTGTGCAAGTCCACAATCACAGAGCGTGCTCTATGAGCGGCCACCATTCTTTTGAGAATCGATCGAATGAGATGAAATTTCTACCATGTATTAAAAACACATGTGAAAATAACATATGTAAAAATTGGAGCTCAACGTTCACTGTGAATTGAATTATAAACGCCGAAAGATTGGTTGCCGAATATATGGGCCACCCTGTACAATGCAGAGTACAAGAAGAACGCAACAAAGATCTGAAAATTATTGATTGCAGAAGAGGCAATTGGTTCTACATCGGGGAAAATCATGAAGGTAGGAAGAAGAACCAAATCTTGGTTGTTCTCAGATCCACTACGAAATGGTCAAAAAAAGCCTATTCATTTTTCCTCCGGATACATACATACGTATCTTGGAGTGCGCTGTTATCGTAGATAAGGGCCGATTTCTGCTTCTAAATAATTTCCATCATTAGAAAAATGATACTTCTTAAAAGAAGTTTTCTAAATAGAATTCCTTTTGGTTGAAAAACCTGTTAATGCTTTTTTTCGAACCAATTGGTAAGACGTTTAAAATAAGACCACATCATTATTTAGTTGGAGTGTAGAACCACATTATTATTAATCTTTAAATTTTCGAGTTCATTATATTAGACGTAAGAGTTGGTTGAATGTAGAATCGAATTATAATTATGTTTTTGGCGATAAAACACAATTCCTGTTAGAAGTCGAACTCTTTATAAAGGGTCTCTCTGAAGAATTCGGCTTAAGGGTGTTTCTCCCCGAACTTTCGACTCGTGAAGAACGACTGTTCTATGTCTATTTATTCATTCATTCATTCATACACCATAAATATGTGTCATCAATTACAGAAAGAAATGATTATGTGTAAATAGTATTTTCGAAAGTTTGATTCGGTTAGAGCGCTTCTTCTAGAATCTCAATGACACTAATTCCCAAAAACCATGAATCCCTGAAACAAAAAACCTGGTGAAACAAAAAGTTTGAAATGTTGGAATGTTTTGGACGTTAAGGTTTCAAGGTGAGCGATTCTTCCTAGAAATTCCCTGTAATGCTTTTTTTTAAATCATCAAGTTTAATACTTGAGTGAAGTTTTTGAATTCAGTATTTTTAAATTGAATTTGCTCTTCTCTTTTAAAATGATGGAAAAGATAAAAGTCAACGAAATTACTTGCTACTTAAAGCGTGAAAGCTTGCTATCACTTTTCCAGGCTGGCTTCAGGACTAGAGGGCCCACTGTGACTTACCTTGTTCAGTCTCATTCCTTTAAACCATTCCTGGTGACATCATCTTTTTTGATATCAAAGAAACTTTTTATAGTGTTGAACACAGGTTATTTGAATAGAATTGAGTAATTCGAATGTACATACTTTTCGATCCCGTTCCATTTGAGTTCATCGATCGCAAATTGGTTAGATATAGGTTAGCTTAATAGTTATCTCAGAGAACGCATACAAACGTTCTCTGAGATAACCAAGCAGTCATTGTTGAGAATGTACTTTCCGATCCCGTTCCAGGAATTCCTCAAGGTTCCTCATTGAACCCATTACTGTTTCTTTTTTACACATATCCGGTAGAAGATTTGATACTTTACTCTGTTAGATTTTGCCTTTTTTCTGATGATATTAAGATTATGGGATGCATCTTTTTTTTCTTGTAATGATTCACAATTAGTCCTCGATCGTATCACGGATTGCTGTTCTGCCTGGAATCTATCCTTATAAAATTCAAAGTGTAGCGTTCTCCACCTAGGTTCTTCTAATTCTCGCAATTCATATACCATCAATGATAGCCCGTAAGTAGCTTCTCTTTGGGATTTGAAATAAATGCAGTTCATATTACTAGTGTTGTGAGTAATATTGTTGAATACACGGGTGTGAATATAAATTGTAAGATTTTCTATCGGAATAATGTGAACAATCGATGCAGAAAAGGATCAGTTATTGTTAATTGTGTATTGTTATGCTTTTACGAATTCAAGTGTGTGGAATAAAGAAATGAAACGAGTAGGAAATTTTATGACATCAAGATTCACGTTTACGATTGACTGTTCATAGTTGAGCTTCGCATTTTTTTTAAAAAGAAAAATGCTATTTGAAGAGCTTTGCTAGAAACAAGCGAGATCAATTTCCATTAGCATGCGATGGCTAGCGATGACTGTATATGATACAAACATATGTATTACTTCTTAAATTTTGAATAAGTATGGTTGGTCAACTTCAACTACATTTGAGGTCCCACAATCAGAATAGGCAACTACATACATATATAATACTTCCCTCGATCGCTCAAGTGGTGACGAAATTAGAGCATGAGTACGACGAGAAAAAACTAGGGGAACTTCGAAAGCATAGTTGATGTTCTTGAACAGAAAACATAGAACATATGTATCTTACATATGTATATGTCTCCTCTCATTTCACTTGTTAAGCTTATGCAGCTAAAGCCAACGGCTTGAATCTGTGTGACAGCTGTTTGAAAAAAAGAGAGTCTCGAAGAATTGGCTGTCAATGTGGTCAGAAGATGAGTCTATCATTCGCTCTGCATGAAAAGCGGCACACTCTCCAAATCTCTTCTTGCTTTTCTTGTTTTTCATGGAAGCGAGTTCTATAATAACTTTTAATAAAAATCAAATAGGCAAACTCGACCTCCTAACTGATTGTATTTGAGTGTGTTTAAATCAAGAAAAACATCAAGTTTACTTTGAGTTGACTTTCTCCATCAATAACCCCGCGGCGATCATTAAATGACACATTCAGAGTTCGAATTGAAGCTCACCTTTACCCAAATCTTCTGGGCAGCACGATGCTCAGCCCGGCCTTGCTGAAACTCTCTATGGAAAGGTTCCAACAGCTAAAATTTTCTGGAACAGCGCTCTTTTTCACTTTCTCTGTCTTTCAACTTCCTCTGAATCATCATTTCTTGTTCTCTGTCTTTGAATTATTGAACTAGTTTCGTGAAAATACTAAGCTAACTGATGGTATGTATATCACTGCAGCCGTTACTCTACCTATCATCCCTCTGAGAAGAATTCTTCAAGTGAGGAGAAACGGGCTTATGTTAGTTTGGATTTCAATATATTTCCTTGTTTACTTCAGTACCATTACTCATGATCTTTGTTGTTAATATGAAACACCACTTAGTTGAAAGATTCTGCGCTTTTTTGAATAATTTTCAGAAAGAGTACTGGTCAAAATTATTTTTGGTGCAATGTCGATCTTTTCACTGACGATAGTTACCTAACTACAACACTTTAACGTTGCTGTTGTTTCTTTTTTCAATATTTTTAATGTGCTCTCTTTGTATTCTTGTTTTCTTGTCTTTCTTGCTTTTGTGTTCAACATTTTTTTTGAATTTCATAAAATAGATTTCAAAAAAATTAGAAAAAAACCCAAGATTATTCACAAGTCTCTCTTCATACTAAAATCTCTTTACGATCAACATAAGCCATAAAAACCGATTTTCTGACTTTGGATCCCGAATAAAGAGGACCGCTACTATACATATAACCACGTGATAGGAATTCAATAACTGAATTATCAAAGGTTTTTAATGAAGATTTAATTGATAGTAAGAAAAATACAGAAATTAATAGTATGATAGAGCGTTCTGAGAATCTGCAGATAGCACACATTCCGAATTGTTTTTTTTAGGAACGTCCTTCCTTGACTTCCAACTCGAGTCTTGAAATTCATATCATTACCTATAGTCCTCTCGGCCACATGAGACTTTAGCGGCTTTTTTCTAGGGAGGATGGAAAATAATTGTTCACCTGTTTCTCTCCTGTGATGTGACCCGGGAGAGAGTAACTTCAGAACACCAGAGAGGGGGAGGAGTAGGGAGGGGAAAGAAGAAGTGGTCTTCTTGCGATTCGAGCTGACATGTCTTATATCTAAGAAACACGTATTCATCACAACTCACGTCCCCTTAAAAATCTTCTTTTCTATCATGGTCTCCTCGTCTTCATTTCTTATCCAATTCTTTCCTTCATATCCACATATCTCTTTTCGCTATACTACTATCCCTTTATTTAATTCCCTCCTTCTTCTATTTTTTTTCTAACTCTCTTTTTCTCTTTTTTATCTCCTCATTTTCTTGAAAGCCTCTATAACTTACAAATTTACATCTCAAGTCTTAATCTAACAACTAGAGACTCACTTTTTATTTGATCCTGAGCATCATATTCATGATAATCCAAGAAAATATGTTTTCGTGATCCATGTTCGGAATCTTCAAATGTAATTCTGTCCGTATTTGTCTCTGATCTCTTCAGATGCTTAAATAAATAAAAAAGATCATGTTGACAGCGTAGAACGAACATATACTAAGATTTTTACATATTCGTGGTGTTTTATTATTCTATGTTCTATTCATTATCGATTTTTTTCTAATACTATGCAAATAAATGTAGTGATCATTAAATGTACAAAATAATGATAAATATGAATTAGATGGTATGGTTGTTATTGTTGTGTTGTTGAGGTCGCATTAAGTAATTTTTGATTTTTTGCAAAAGACCTCTAATTTTCTTTGCAGTCCGGAAGTGTCTTTAAGTACCTTGTGAAAGACATCTTTGTAGTCTGTTCCTGCAATACGTTTTTTGATTGAGTAACCAATCCAATCTTGCATCGGGAAATAGTGCGGTTTCAATTCTATCAACGAGGCTGATGAGTTGGTGAGAGAGAGAGAAATTGAAAAATTTGAAAGCTTGTAAACGAGTGATTCCTTCCTGGTTCTCCACAGATTGAGCCAATCTCCAAGTAATCGTAGTTCCTTCTCTAAATAGTTTTGTACTGTGAGACTCGGGTCAAATTAAGAATCAGTTTTTGAGAAGCTATTAAGTTGTGTAAAAAGTTCTTGCGGTTTTTGTTACTTGCTTAATGAATCTATGAGCTGAGTTACGATTGATTGAAGTAAACGGTTAGAAACCGCAAGAAATTTCTACACAACCTAATATGTAGGTCCGTGAATACATGGTTCCTTAGTCTCAATCACAAGTTCAAAATCTGTCTTTTCTGTATTGTAAAAATTTTGTTGATGGTTTTGAAACTCTTTTAATATAATATTTTTTATAATTCTTCTTTTTTTAATTAGTGTAATTCATCATTATTTGACTTACTATGAGGAAAAAGAACATGCTATAACCTGCACGGATGGATTTAAGTTTTATGGGCCGTTGATTTTGAGAGAATGTAAAAGGGGATTTTCTATCAGTATTCATTCAGATCTTATGGTTTTCTTCTAGTTTGCTTTTCAAATTTTTCTTCAAGTTTCAAGACTTCTTTTATCAGCCTTCAAAAACTAATTGTTAGCTTTGAACCGTACTAATTATATGACTTTGTTCAGTTGGGTCGACGTCACTCGTGCGCAGCTTCTACATCAACAGTGTTGAGTGAAGCAGATCAAGGTTGGGCTCACTACTTAAATATGCCTGATCAAATTATTTTAATATTTTCACAACTAATATTCTCATACTTTTTTCACTGTTTATCAATTTTAAATCTTATGCGTTTAACATAGATTGAAAAACAAAAGAAATTTACTTTTATATTGAAAAAATAACATTGTTTTCAAGATTTTTCAAGTTTTTTTTTTAAAAAGTTCTGATCTTAAAAATTTTACAAACTTGAAAATCATTTAATTTCTTAGAATTATAACTGAGAAAAACAAGGTTAAAAAGAGTTAAAGTTTCGAAGTTTTTCTCAATAAATAAACTTAATGAATAATTAGATTAAATCAAGGAGATCTTCTGCTATAAGAATGTGTCTCATCTAATGTATTATGCCGCACACTACTCCTTTCTGTTTAACCAGTTGTTCTTCCTTGAACTAGCGTTTTCCCGAGCTGTCAATCAAAAACATAAGCAGAGAGAAAGATATCCACAAAGAGTCGGAGACGGAAAAGACGGAGAAGGATTGAAGAAAGGAAGAGAAAATGAAAGTGAGTGAAATAGAGGATGAAAAAATTCGTGAAATCATCTGAAAATCGAAAATTGAAAGAGAAAAGTTAAAAGTGAAAACCTACCTAAGTTGGCAACAATAATTATATACATACTTGTTTAAGAAGAGAGAAACAAGAGAAACGTGAATAAGAAAAGGAGAAGAATTTTAGAAACTAAAATCAGATATGGAAAGCTTATGCTGAATTTTAAATTGATAGTTTAATATGGTGAAAAGAAAACGAAAAAGCCAAGTTTATAAACTCGCTACAATGAATTATTGAAGAGGAATAGCAAGAGAAAGCAAGAAAAAGAGAATTTGAAGAGAGAACATAAAAAATTGCAGAGTTAGGGCGTGAGAGGAAAGGTTAGAGAAACCAATACAAAGTTATTAAAATCCATCTCATAAAACTTGATACCAAGAAAGTTTTATATTATTACATTTGACATGAAATGGTACAACTCTGGCATAAACTTAAGCATTCACATAGACTACTTCTATTCATTCTTTTCAGCCGTTAAAACTTGCTTACTTCTATTCTCCGTTAAACCCCTTTTATAATATATTTGTCACCTCCTGATTCATGTTGTTGGAAGTATCCAGGAACTGCTAAAACCCGAGATTGTAGAAGTATCCAGGAACTGCTAAAACCCGAGATTGTACATTTTTGAGATTTTATTGTTTTTCAAATTTCAAGTAAAGAAGAAATGGTACATTTCTCTACACATTACAAAATTCGAGTTACAAAATTAAAGCAAGTAAAGAAGTAGAAAAAGTTATTTCAGATATGTTCCTGAGGAACACTTTTGAGGAGCACTGCTCCACTCCAATGTCACGTAAACGATCCATTTTCTCCAGGGTCAGTCAGTTTTTTTTCTTATTTTCGTTTTTTCGTATAAACAGCCATCTACTCGAAAACACTTTTGGTATTACCACATTATGGTATTACCATAAAAATACCACAAAGCTGTGACAATTACCGCGGTGTTGTTGTGCATCGAGTAAATACTTATCGGAAATGTTTCTATGTTTCAGTTTTTTTCTCAATAATAATCTTCCTCGCGCTTGTTTCCGCCTCGCAGCAGGGTACGTGCTCCCCTGAGATGCAGGACAGACCTATCCTGGTAGATCCAGTGGCTGCCTGCTAGATCTTTGCTAGTGTGATTAGCAGCAGTGGGGAGAGTCAGATTCGTGCATGAGCACTACCAACATTTCTGAACTCCTTGGTTTGGGTGAATCTGTCCGGGGTGGGAGTCGAACTCGGGACTCTTCGCACAATAGTCGAACACACTACCGTTATATCACCCTCAGTTTGCATAAATATTTCCCTATAATTATTGTGACAATATGACAATAGGACAGGAAGTAATTAAAATTCATCCAACCGCATTATTGAAAGGTTTTGATTGAGCAAGGACAATAATAAGGCAATACAAATCGAATTTAAACATTCTGACTAAAAAAGAGTGCTCTATGGTTTGTTTCTCAGAAATCGGGTGAGCATGGAAATTTTCGTTAATAAGTTTTTTTTTAATTTATTGCCTAGAAAACGAGCGAAATTCGCTAACACGAATAAACTTCTACGAGACACTTCTAAGTTTTGAATTTTTTTATAGTGAGACTCGTTTTGTTCCGTTTAGTTGAATTATCAACATAATCTCAATCTCAAGCTTTGGGAAACATTACTTTTAAAAAAAAAACCATATAATACATATTATCAAGCTTCGCAGCACAAAAAACCATGAAGCAACTTAGTTAGCAAGGTTTTTCGGGGTCAATTCCGAGAACAAATAGTGGAACTTTATGAAACTACTTAGCCCGTTTTTAGCAACACTCTTATGATTGACGGATAAAGTTACGCTTCGTGACACATAAGTGATGTGAAATCGATTTTTGTATCGTTTCTTGTCATCAGATTTTTTGCAGCCACGGAGAGAGGCTCAGTCGATCGAACGGAAAGGTTCAACGCAAATGCTCCGGAAAGACTCTTCTCTTCCGTCTTTTCCATTGGATGCTTCCACTCTGGTCAGAGCTCGCACGAGCAATATTTAAAACAACAAAAATGCTACATAATTGATGTAAATAACATTAATCATCATTATTTGATCATAAAGAGAGTACAAGTAACTGGCCCGGCAACCATCAAATGGTGGAAGCTTCAGGAATATAAATCAGCCGTCGTCACTGGTTTAACCTTCCCTGAAATCGACCCGGAAGACATAAACAGAACATGGGCCTCGCTTCGAGATTCTGCAACCGCCAACGCGAGAAGAGTTCTAGGAACGACGAAACCTGGACGCCGAAGAATTGACAAGCAGACATGGCTTTGGACAGACGAAGTGCAGCATGCAGTTCGAGCAAAGAAAGCGGCTTACAAGAAATGGTTCATCGAGAAAACAGACGAGAACTGGGAGGAGTACAAGGCTGCGAAAAAAGAAGCAATGCGAACCGTAGCCTCCGCACGCTCTGAACATCATCGTGAACTCTACGAACGCTTGGACACGAACGAAGGAGAGAAGACCATACATATATCGGCTAGCGAAAGCGAGGAAAAAGGCGACTCTTGACATCGAGCACTACAAATGTGTCAAGACGAAAGACGGGCGAAGGCTGCAGAATACTACAGAGATCCTCCGACGCTGGTAACAGCACTTCGAAAAGATATCAAATGTAGAATTCCCACACCCGGATATTCCAGAAGGCCCGAAATTAGCTGGCCCAGTCTCCCGCATCACTTTTGCCGAAGTCTCGGAAGCCGTTTGCGCTATGAAGAGTTCCAAAGCCACAGGTCCAGACGAGCTACCAGCCGACTTATGGAAGCTCAAGGAACTACGAGACTCCGCGATCCCCTGGCTTACAGACTTCTTCAACGCCATAGTGGAAACTGGTCGAGCACCCGCAGATTGATTGACAAGTGTCACGGTCCCGATTTTCAAGAACAAAGGAGATCCAGCGAACTGTTAGAATTATCGACCGATACGCCTTCTTTGCCATACAATGAAAATTTTCGAACGTGTCCTCGAACAGCGCTTGCGAGAAATCGTCAAGCTCCAACGCAACCAATGTGGATTCGTCAAAGGAACAGGCACTTCAGACGCTGTTTTCACTGCTCGCCAGCTGATGGAGAAACACAGGGAGAAGCAGCAACCACTTCATCTTGCTTTTCTCGATCTAGAGAAAGCATTTGACCGTGTACAACACGAGCTCATCATGTACGCCTTTCGAGACCACGAAGTGCCTGAACTTCTAATTGATTGGGTCCGGCTACTCTACGTAGATGCCATGAGCAACGTTAGGTGTCCCGTCGGAATCTCGGATAGTTTTCCAGTGAGTGTGGGCGTACATCAAGGATCAGCGCTATCGCCATTCCTCTTCATTCTTGTCATGGACACTATTACTCGTGACCTACAGGGTGACCTTGCATGGACCATCCTGTACGCGGACGACGTGTTCCTGGCAGCTAAAACGAGAGAGGAGCTTCAGCAATGAGTGCAGGCTTGGAGCAGCCGACTCAGTCAGTTTGGACTACGTCTGAATACCTCAAAGACGGAGTACTTGGAAACAATACCATCCGAAGACACCATCAAGGTAAGCGGCGAAGAATTGACGAAGTCCACCTGCTTCCGCTACCTTGGATCGAACATCCAGACCAGCGGAGGCATCGACTCTGACGTGATGTCACGTGTCAACGGAGCATGGATGAAATGGAGAGATCTCACAGGCGTACTATGCGACCGAAAGATGCCTCTGCGTCTCAAGTCAAAGATATATCGGACAGTAGTGCGCCCCGTAGCTTTGTATGGAATCGAGTGCTGGCCAACTACGAGAACAGTTGAGCGACGTCTACAAACTATGGAAATGCGCATGATCCGTTGGATCATGGGAATCTCTCTCAGCGAGCACCCACCAAAAGACCATAAGGAGAAGATTTGGCGTCACCCCCATCGACGAGAAGATGCGCGAAAATCGGCTGAGAGAACAAAGAGCATATTTTTTTACTAAAAAGCGGAAAAAGTAGCTAACTGAAGCTTGTGATGGAGCTTTGTTTGTGATACATTCAAGGGAAGTGTACAGAGAGAATTACGGTTATGGGTTAAAGTCTTTTGAACAGCAAAATAATCAAGAAGGTATAGAATAACGAAAAAGAGAAGAAGCCAAAAAAGACATTGAATTAGTTTGTGATGTTCAAAATCAAAAGAAAAAAGCTAATCGAAGGTAACACGATTCTGGTCATGTTGAAATACAATCGTTCTAGGTTGTCTTATTCTGAACACGCTTTCTTTTAGTATTTTTTCAATAGTATTGAAAGACTCAATTGAGACCTGGGAAGCTCATCCGTGTATGTCTCATAAACTCTGAGGTCTTGAAAGACTCAATTGAGACCTGGGAAGCTCATCCGTGTATGTCTCATAAACTCTGAGGTCTTGAAAGACTCAGTTGAGACCTGGGAAGCTCATCCGTGTATGTCTCATAAACTCTGAGGTCTTGAAAGACTCAGTTGAGACCTGGGAAGCTCATCCGTGTATGTCTCATAAACTCTGAGGTCTTGAAAGACTCAGTTGAGACCTGGGAAGCTCATCCGTGTATGTCTCATAAACTCTGAGGTCTTGAAAGACTCAGTTGAGACCGGGGAAGCTCATCCGTGTATGTCTCATAAACTCTGAGGTCTTGAAAGACTCAGTTGAGACCTGGGAAGCTCATCCGTGTATGTCTCATAAACTCTGAGGTCTTGAAAGACTCAGTTGAGACCTGGGAAGCTCATCCGTGTATGTCTCATAAACTCTGAGGTCTTGAAAGACTCAGTTGAGACCTGGGAAGCTCATCCGTGTATGTCTCATAAACTCTAAGGTCATGAAAGACTCAGTTGAGACCTGGGAAGCTCATCCGTGTATGTCTCATAAACTCTGAGGTCTTGAAAGACTCAGTTGAGACCTGGGAAGCTCATCCGTGTATGTCTCATAAACTCTGAGGTCTTGAAAGACTCAGTTGAGACCTGGGAAGCTCATCCGTGTATGTCTCATAAACTCTGAGGTCTTGAAAGACTCAGTAGAGACCTGGGAAGCTCATCCGTGTATGTCTCATAAACTCTGAGGTCTTGAAAGACTCAGTTGAGACCTGGGAAGCTCATCCGTGTATGTCTCATAAACTCTGAGGTCTTGAAAGACTCAGTAGAGACCTGGGAAGCTCATCCGTGTATGTCTCATAAACTCTGAGGTCTTGAAAGACTCAGTTGAGACCTGGGAAGCTCATCCGTGTATGTCTCATAAACTATGAGGTCTTGAAAGACTCAGTTGAGACCTGGGAAGCTCATCCGTGTATGTCTCATAAACTCTGAGGTCTTGAAAGACTCAGTTGAGACCTGGGAAGCTCATCCGTGTATGTCTCATAAACTCTGAGGTCTCATTAGCTGCTCCGTCAGTCTCCGGGGTTCCCCTGTATTCTCTGAGAAAAGATCACAGAACTCATCAGAGGCATCACCGGAGTTTTCTACAGTTTCAGTACATTTTATGACAAAATAGAAAGACTGGAAAGGCATGGTCTTTTTGGTTAATTAGTTATAAATTGTCATTCTGTCTTTTTCGATCGAATGGACGGTGATTGCTCAAAACAGAAAACTTGAATTTGTTCTTCAAGTCGAACCTCGCCAAATAACATTTCGTATCGAATTGAATTGCAAACTATGTAGTGAATTATACGGATTGAGAGAACTCAGAAGTTCAATAATATAGAGTTTTTTTGTGTTGAACTTACTCAAGAGCAGGAAATCGATTATCCTCGAACGATACGGTATTAGGTGTTCTTAGCGCTAATATGGCAAACGTATGCAAGAAACGTAATCAAAGTGAAGACAGTGTTCTCTTAACTTTTTTTACGGTTTCATCAACTGAATTTGCTTCAACAAAATTATTTTGATTGAACTGAAAAATTCCAGTCCAGCAAACACTTTAACGTCTGATTCTCGATGTTCCTTTTACCTCATGTACTCTTCCAAACTTATGATCGGCTCATCTCTATCTCTCTTTTTTCGTTCACTTTATATACAAGAAATCATTATTTATTCTCCAACCTCTTTTCTCTACGCGTCCGTTCCCCTATCTCACGGCTTCTCTACGTGTCCGTTCCCCTATCTCACAGCTTCTCTACGTGTCCGTTCCCCTATCTCACGGCTTCCGGATTTCTCGATTTCCATCCCATCCGTTCGGGAGTCAAAGAAAGCGAACAGAGTGGGAGAGCAACATAATTAATAGCTTGCCAACTTGTTCATGGAATGGAGTTCGGATTGCAAGAGAATTGGGCGTCTGCTGTTTTCTACCCGTAACTTGAGCACCTTCTTTTTTATACTCTTTTTTTTCGTCAAAATGTCTTATATGCTTTTTGTCTGAATGTGCTTAATTCTCCCTTTTTTCGTCTTGTGATGCTCTCTCTCTCTCTCATTTTTTCTCTCTTTAATTTCTCATTCACTCTCTCTTTTACTCTCTCTTTCTCTCGCTCTTTTTCCCTCTTTCTCTATCTGTCTCTCTCTCTTTCTGTCTCTCTCTCTCTCTCCCTCTCTGTCCTTTCTAATTTTACTTAACGCTGTCACAAATTTTGTTTTCCTCTCTTTTCTCTGCTTCCCTAGCTAATTCTTCCAAAGTTTTTCTCATCGTGATCTAGTGATAATTTCACAGGTGTTTCATTATTTTCTAGCGTCCAAGAGATGAAAGCTTTTGGCACCTTGGTTCACACTTCTCTTAATGCTTTCATGAGACATTGTCAATCTTTTCCCACTCACTTTTATTTAATCTTTTTAATAGGCTTTTTCGACTTTTTGAGGCATTTGAGTTTAGATTCTATAGTGACCACACTGATCTCTCTTTTTTCAGTTAATTTAACAAAAACTTACTGATCTTGAGATCAATCTATGATCATTGATTTCTCGGTACAAGACTTCTTCGATCTTCGTGTCATACACCATTATGCTGCTTCTCTAGTCTTCCCATCAATCTTTGTTGGTTCCTTATCACGAGACATCGCTGTTCAACCCATCAAACGTCGTTTAAATTTTTTTTGAATTCGGTAAATTAGTGCATGAAATACGTCACTTAATCAATTGTTTGGCACAGACTGTTAAAATATTTTGGTGCCAAACGATGTTTTGGTAATTTTCTTCATTTATTGCTCTCTCTCTCCTCTATTTTTTCCCTTCATCTCTTTCGTTCTCTCTCCTCTTTCTCTTTCTCTCTTTCTTTCTTTTTCTCTTTCCTTCTGTCTAATTTTTCTGTACCTCTATCGCTATCTCCCGCTGTATAAGCTCCGCTTATTTCTCTCAGACCCTTGCCAAACCTCAGCCCAATATAAGCACCTTCGCCCAGAATGTTCTCTCAATCTCATGCGATCTACGCTGCCACAGAAGCACAGCAGCCTCGCGACAGACGGCGGAGTGCACGGAGGCCTTCTTGTGATCTGCTGGAAGCGAGAAGGCTCTCTGGAGAGGCGTCTAGGGATGCTACTGTAGGTCAAACGGTCTCTCTTGCTTACTATCTTTCTCTCTCTCTCTTCTCCTTTTCCCTTTCTCTCAGAGTTTACTCTCTGTATTCCTCTCTGTCGATACAAAAAAAGAGATAAAAACTTTGCTTCTCTATTATTCGAAATGCCGGTTTACGCTGTGATTAAAGTAAGATAATGGACTACAAAAAGACGGATTTAAACAAAATTTAAAAAGAATTACGTTAAAAAGATGTGACCAATTTTAAAATCAGTGTTTTAAGAGGGTAAAACGTGAGAGTATCTTATCACATTATCAATTCTACGGATATTTTCGTACATTGCGTGCACTTTGAAGTCATCACGTTACATTTACATGCAATTCATTGCACATGCATGGTGATTTGTATGAAAGCAGAGTGAGAAGAAACACGACCGTTTCAACTTGCATGAGGTATAGAAGTGACCGAATGATGAGAATTTTGCCTGTGATGATCACGTTCCACCATTCAAACTCAATGACTAATAAAAAAAACCTAATTAATTTCATCAGTAAGACATTACTGTAGGATATTTTCGCACTGGGAAACAAGGACATCTTAAAACCGGAATTCATAACACTTTTTCATGGCAGCTTTCTTTTATTAGCTAAATACAGAAGTGAGAACTTCGTACGAATTATCTTTTGGTTCAATTTTCATGAAACTTTTTTGGTAAACTTTTTTCAATTGAGATGAAAAAAATACCAAACTCGAACTGAGGGGCAGCTTTTTTTTCTTTTTTTTCCTGGAAAAATTCACTGATTTTAGTTGGAAAATTATTGCATAGCTCAATTCATTTCAATCGATATATCCGTACAGGATATATAAATATTCAATTTGAATTTATACATTGAATGGCTAAGAAGAAGAAAGAAATAAAATATTATTTTGGGAAGACTATTAATTAAATCCATTGATGACTCTGTTAGTCAATAAATGTTTATATTCGTACAGTTTGTGGGTAACGTATCTATTCAATAATACTTTCGACTTCTATGAACCTTTTCTCTTTCACATTTAAATTTACTTCTAGTAAAGACATTGGGAATGTGAAAGTGCGGTCACTGAATCTTTTTGAAAGAAAAAAAAGATTCACTAAAAGATATTCAGCGAATCTTTTTAACAAGAAAAAAATTCAATTCCATAACAAGGATATTTTTTAATTATTTTCTCAACCAATGAATGCCTTCAAACTTTGTAACTTAGCATTCGTAGATAGTTCTTTGAGCTCAAACATTAAAATTATTAAGTGAATGCTGATCTTTTTCTTATTTGACCTACATATTTGACGATGTTTTCTTAAAAAGAGTTCAACAAAATTTTTTTTTTCCAGTTTGCCAGTCTTCTCCGTAATAAGCGCTGAAAGGTTGATTGGGCATTGGATAAATTTTAGCTTATTTAGATAGTTGAAAATTGCTAATAATACTGCAAAAACATGAAGCAATACTTATCAAGTTCAGTTGGTTTCTGTTTTCGTTCAAGATTGCAGCGGATGTAGGCCGAAACCTCTTTAGAAGATACTTGAAGCTTTGAAGCATTATTTGACAATTACTCTGCGTTTACAATCCGTTTTAACCAAATAAGAAAAAAACCTGATTTAGGTACAGCCGCATCAATACACCTCAGATCCGACTGTCGCATGGGAAATGCTGAAGAATAAACGGCCAGTCAAACGAGTCATACAGGTTAGTATCATACTCATATAGTTATACTTGTCATATACACATTAAAAAACTTTTATAGCGGTATTCTTCAAAGTTTTCTTCATGTTCAGCTGTGTCCCCGAGTTATTATAGTAGTATGCAGTGCTGATGCGATGAAGTGTTATCATTGTATTTATATCATTTTCCGCGAAACAAATTGAATTTTAAAAACAATCATATCTTTTTTCTCTGTTTAAGTCTTTGTTCACTAGGAAAATCGTGGTATAGAACAATGACTCGTCTCATTCGAACATTTTTTCCTCCTTAGATAGTAACAATTACCGAGAAAAATTTTTTCAATGAATTTTCGAGCAACCTTTGAGATCGATATGAGAGGGAAAAAAACAAAAAAGTTGAAGCTCAAATTAGGAAAAGTTGAAAGAAATTATTGTGCAGATGAAACCAGAAACCGCAGTCCGACCTGATGCCGTTCGCTTCGTTTGCATCGCATGCACCCATGATCATGTGCGAATTTTACATAATCCTTTTTATTCATTTATTTTCCTATGAGAAATACAGTTCGCTTTTATAAGAAACGGGTATTTTCTCTTTTTTTTTAGAGAAGTCTCTTACCCTTCACTCGCTGCGACATGGTCGCATCTTCCCTCGTGTCTCTAGACTTCAACCCTTCTCCCAATATTTCAACCCTTCTCACAATACCTGAGAGAAAAGCTCAATAAATCTCATGAATTTGTCTCTTGACATCCAAGAATGACTACAATGAAGATATTTCTACCAACTCTCCTGTCCTCTGCTCCTTACTTCTGTCTTCTCTCCCATGTGATATATGTATGTTACGTAATAAACAGTTAAACAGAAGTGGTGTGGTCCACATATAAGATTAGAGGTCCTAATCAAAGATGATGGGTATGGTAATTGATATAAATTTTTAGCACAAAATAGTAATCCTTTATTGGCCGCAGGTGCCTAAGAGCCTCCCACCAGGAGACGTGCTCATCGTGGCGGGAGACTTCACCTCATGCGGGCTACCCAAGGAAGTCAAAACCTTCAACCACTGGCTGGGTCAGTGAAAAAACTAACTAACAGTCTTCCTAATCAAGTAAATAACGGGAAAAAACAATGAAATCAGAGATTCTGTGGGGGCTGGTTACGTGGAATATTCAAATCAAAACCTTTTCAGCACAAAGCGAAAGGATGTTCCAAAAACTGCCTGCATACTGTTTTTTTGTTTTGTTTTGCAATTTCAGGCTTTGTTTCGCAGTTTAAGTATTCGAGTTTTTGTGAACCGTTTTTTCTTCTATGAAGCTGCCTTGATGATACATGTAGCCAAGATCTTTCTTGTTGTGATGATTATAGTTAATAGGATTTTTCGCTGGTGAAACTGCTTACCTCTTATGTTATTGAGCAAGGTAGAGAGAACGTTATTAGCGAAATATATCTTGTCCAAAGAAGTAACTCAAGAACGCCTCGATAATAAAGAGAATTAGTGTATTGAGCATAATCGTACGTACCGGAAACGGCTTACCACGGGTGAGATCCATTTTACAGTCTTTTTGCCCCACCGGAAGCAAGCGAGTGTATGTTGTTGCAGGTAGCCAGAAACATGCCTACAAGATCGTCATCTCGGGTAATCACGAGTGCACATTTGATGAGCAATTCTTGAAAACTACTAGTCAGTTTCCTCGATTTTCTGTGCATTTAAAAAAGGTAATGGTTGAGAAAGGATTTTTTTCAAGAAAGTGGGATCTTACTGAAGTCAAAAAGTCATCATGAAAATAGTCGAGGGCAACGTTCCTGGATTAAAAGCATAGTAGAAATCAGACACTTCCTTCCTTGAGTGAGCAATTTACCGGTAGTGGGTCTTTTATAAGTACAGGTAAAAGAAGGAAACCTGAGTTCAATCCCGTTCCGTGGATTGAGGGTTTTCCGTGTTGCCTTTTGATCAAATTCAGACTTCTTTCTTACCAAATTAAAAAAAAACTAAGCTTTTTAAAAATATTTTTTCATACTAAGAGACTTTTTAGCACATTCAGCTTGAGTGAACGTTTCAAAAATAGCATCTCGATATGTAAAAAAAAACCCATCAGAACTGTTATACTCTTTTTGGTCTAGTCTGCGAGCTCGGTGTTTTCAAGTCGGATTTAGTGCATTTAAGTTTTTTCTGCAGACAAATCGGAAGCAAAAGAACTCGCCCTAAGGCAAGCCTTGAATGCTTCCCTGGCTGCGGCGAAGCTGAGCTCTCCACGCGCTCTTCTCACTCATGCCATCTACTTACAGGTTCAGTGCAAAATATATTAACTAAGAAAAAATACATTTTCGTTTGTTCATGTTATGTTACACCAACGAATGTGAAACAATGATAATTTAGAAGATCAAACAAACAATATGATAGAAATGCCTCAGGACAAGTGCTTCATCAAAAAAAATTTCTTTCATCACCCATCACTCTCCTATCTTCATCGTGAATTGCGGAGTTATGTTCCTCTCCTATCTTCATCGTGAATTGCGGAGTTATGTTCCTCTCCTATCTTCATCGTGAATTGCGGAGTTATGTTCTAACTGCTGCATGAGCATGCGAGAATAAGAAAACAAGGCTTTTGATATTTAGTAAATTTTTATAACCTGTTAAATTGAACTATTGAATCCTCTGATTTTTCGGATAGCTGTAAATAAGAGAATAACCTACTCCTCGTTGATCTCAAGCAAAGTATTTTTATACCGAGCAGAGGAGCGGATTATTCGCAGAAACTTGTGCAAAAATCGTGTGGTGGGAACCGAACTCGCGACCTTCGCTTTCTGGGCGATCGTCTTACCCAGCTACACCACGCACACAATCTAATGCACATTTTAAGGCCCATACAACATAGCTTTCCGAATAGACGCTATCAGTTTGACATTAAACAAAAAACAATATTTTTTGATTTTCATTATCAAAGAACCTCCAAACAAACCAGTACACCCTTTTTTGGGTGAAATCCTAAAAGTTCAGTGTTCTTTTCTAGAAACTCAATTCGAATCGACTCATACTATTGTTTAGGATGGACTTATCGAACTCTTCGGTATCACCATTTACGGTACTCCTTGGTCAGTTATAAAGTTTTATTCTCCTCTCTGGATGCTAATAATTACATGACTCAAGAATATATTGAATATTTGCACATAGTCACATTTCACCCAATAATCAGTTACATCCGGTCGTTGCCTGGACTCAAACTCGGTCAGTACATTCGAACGCCGAGATTCCTTTGCGGAAGTAAAAGTACAGGAGCCTTTTCACAACAATCTGATCATGAAAGCTTAAAATAATTTTTTAATTTAAAAAATAAGATCAAGTGAAAATAAAGTATATTTGTCAAACTTGTTCGGTATTTTATTCGTTAGAGTCTCTCAGCTACTGCACTTCTTCTCATCTAGATTATTTACAACCATGAGTATAATTTTTGAATTGTATATCCAACAGTTTTCATGAATACACTCAACGGATTCTCATAAAAGTATACTCATCCAAACTTTGGAGCCTTATGATGGGTAGTAACGGTATACTTATCAAAATTACTGCAGGCAGCCTCGAATCGACAACTGGGCGTTCAATTTGCCCCGCGGGCAGTCTCTGCTCGACAAGTGGAACCAGATCCCCTCGGGAGTGGATGTCCTTATTACACACACGCCTCCTCTTGGTCACTCACTCTCTTCATAATCTTTTCCTTTTGCAACATAGAGTTGCCATGTACATATATAGAACTGCAAGCTAAACTAGACCAAAACGAGAGCAAGTAACATTGAGCCTTTCATACAGCACTATCGAATAGCAGTGTGTCACCTGTTATGGTGACGCGCTCTCTCTCGGTTTGAGGAGAATTTGCTGGGTTAAGTCCTGCCCGGTGGACTGGCTTTTCCCGTGCGATGGTTTAACAAAGTGTTAAGACTGAGAATGTTGAGGTCACGGAGACATGTTGAAGAACGGCCAAAGAGTTGGGTGTGTAGAGCTTCTGAATTCCGTCACTAAAAGAATAAAACCGAAGTATCACGTATTCGGACATATTCATGAAGGTCAGCTGAATTTGATATACTGGGTGTATTATAAGTACGCCAATGCATTTTTCAACGTGTATACAGAAAATGAACAATTTGTCAAAAAATTCTACTCATAACGTGTGCGCCGATGGCCTAAGTCATCTCGTCCTCATTGATCTAGCAGTCGAATTCGGCGTATCTTATCATTCAATTTTTTTTTCAATTTAAACGTTTTATCAAGATCAACAAGCCACATCGGGAAATCATCGATTTTGGGATCTGAGCGTTGAGCGGAGGTTGAGCAAGGCAAGCAGTAGCGATCGAAGTGCTATTTTTCGACTTCTGTCGCTCATCATGGCGCTACGATCCCGGAGCGCCAAATCTTCTCGGGAAAGGACTCTCACAGACGAGGGAAGAGACGGTGCGGGGAGCAACCGCTTACGGAGGGAGACGAATGAAAGAATGATTATCTTATCATTGCGAAAAGATAATCGAAAACCTACCTTTTTTGTGATCCCAAACTGACTTCAATTTGAAAAGAGTATGTTTCCACATGATTCTGTTTTAAAAAGCGTTTACCAAGCGGTGTAGGCAAGGCAACAAAAACGAAGAATCAAATGAATATTAACCCCAATGTTTTAAATACATAGTACAATAACAAGGATTCCGAGAAAAAAGAAATTGATTGAGATATGTAGATAGAAAAGATGAAGGCTAATAAAGGCAGGCAGGAAGAGAGAGAGAGAGAGAGGGAGAGAGAGAGAGGGAGAGAGGGAGAGAGAGAAAGAGAGAGAAAGAGAAGGAGAGAGGGAGAGAGAAAGAGAGAGAGAGAGAGGGGGAGAGGGAGAAAGAGAGAGAAAGAGAGGGGGAGAGGGAGAGAGAAAGAAAGAGAGAGGGGGGTGAGAGGGAGAGAGAGAAAGAGAGAGAGAGCGAGAGAGTACAAGACAGACAATGTTCAAGGGTATGGATGCACTTCGGATGGCTACACCAAGTTCATCAACTGCTGCATGACGGACGAAGTGTTGGACATAGTGAATGAACCCGTCATTTTCGACATCCAAGTCAGATTCTGCCAATTCATCGAGTTCAAATAAACTACTCGAAAACGAGAGAACACTCTCATTGTTTTGATTTTTTTTCTTGATTGTTAGAAATGGCAGATGCAAGTTTGAAAATCAAAAAAAGAATTACTTAAAAAAATGCTCCGAGATTAACGTTTTTGGAAGCCTGATATTATTGATCTGACGTATAACTTTTTAACCGGTATATAAAACATAGACGTCAAAGTATTCACGAAGGAACATGAAAGTTAAAATCAGAAAAAAACGTATTACGAATATAAAGAAAAAACATTACAGGTCCATCCTCACACCAAACAGCACTACTTGAATAACGTCAAGAAAGTGATGAAGCGTTTCATGAAAAGGGAGAAGTAAATGTATTACTGGAATTTTAATTAATTAGTCTATTACCTCAGTTCCTATATGTTCCGGGAGCACTCAATTTGAGATTTTCTTATTCAAAATTGACTTATATCTATTTCTGGTCTGTTTGGATATCTGACATACATTTTAGTTAGAAATATTTTAAGCATCATGTGTTATGTACAGGAAATGCAACTTTTTTGTAACCAAATCAACGAAAAATTACAATCGGAAAAGGTTTCTGAACCATTGATTCCACCAGCTATGATAAAATGCCCAGCTATAATAAAATGCTGTCAAGTTTCGACTGAGATGGCCTTTGAAACAATTCGCCAATTATAAAACCTCTCGCAGTTTTTACCTAAGGCCTTCTTACAAACCTGATATAGAAACTAAGTTTTCTCGTTGTGTTGTTCTGATCTTAACCATGGTAAAAATTATACATCCCCATTAGTTAGAATGCTTCCATTTTTTTCTTATCCATCTTTAATACATCAGCCTTATTTTGTCATTGGTTTTGCACAACCATTATTTTTGCTTCCTCATTACTACGGTTTCCCTCTAGCCGCAAATTGTCTTTCACTCAAAATTTACACCAATATTTAAATGATTTTTTAAAAATACGAGAAAAAACTTCGACAAACTTTTGGAAGATCCTTCATTAGGCGAGAACCGAAGCCACTTATTTTTTTCCGGTGATTGCTCTTTCTCAATGAAGTTTCTATTCATAAAACCTCTTGATCGTCAACGTTATTTTATTATTTCGCCATGTGTTATTCTTATTCTTTTGACCGAAATTTGAAAAACCAAACGTTTTCTCAACAAAAAAAACAATAAAGAAGTTTTCTAATGTTGTGTAACAATTAAAATATTATCATGCTATAGGCTGCGCACCGTTTTGCTCACCAACCGTTTTTAACCGTATAAAAGTAAAACTAATTTGCTCACTCACATTGCTCACATCAAATACATACAGGTTTTGTTTGAATTTTCCCGTTACGAAAATTCCTGATTAGCAATAAAATGACGTATTGAGTGTCCAAATGGAGCAACTGTTTCATTTTGAAAGGTCATTTTATTGCTAGTCAGGAAGTTTCCAAGCGGGAAAATTCAAACAAAACCTGTATGTATCTGACTGTATGTGAGCAAATTAGTTTTACTTTTTTACGGTAAAAAAACGGTTGGTGAGCAAAACAGTGCGCAGCCATAGATGAATATGAATTATTTGAATTTCCCGCAAAAAGGGTAGCCACGCAGTTACGCAATTACGGTAGGCGTAATTGACGGGAACTGCGAAGGCGTATGGTCTTCCATTCTAGCCAATATTGCTGACGTTAGGAGGTGTGTTTCGTCCCCCCCCCTACCCAGCTATCTTCATCAAGGTCTATGTATTACAAAAAGAAAGCGTGCGGTGATAGAGGAAGTGGAGAAGGGTCTCGAGGACGCGGCGAGAGAGGACCTGCTACCGTACCTCAAGCAGTAGATGGTGGACAGTCTCGCCAACAGCTCCCTCCAAGCATACAACATTTCGGTCCAGTGGAGAGACTTCGCAGAAGTCCTCTCCCTTGACCCGGGGTCCCCTCTCTCACTTATCATGTTCTTATTGCATAAGATAGCCAGCGGTAGTTCTTTCAGTAGTTTTTCTCTGGGCACGTCAAGTTTCGCTTTCGAAACTGGTAAAAGGCTGGAGGATACGGAGTTAGGAGGCGTGGTGGTGGCGTCGAAGAAGGTCACGGGAAAAGCCAAGCCACCCGTTTCACATGCAAAGGCGATAGAAGACGATATCAAGAAGCTGTGCGAAAGGGGCGCACGAAAAGATGCCACGTTGGATGATGTTCGCATCGCCTTGGTCGGATCCCTGTCCTCCGCTCTACTCAGAGTAAGCGAGACGGCCTGGGGGGATTTGGAGGAGGTAGAGACAAAGGAGCGCGCCTTTCTCAAGGTTCACGTAAGAAAGGCCAAGAACGATAAACTGGGAAAAGGACACGTCACTCGGGTAGCGCTGGAATATATATACATAGATATATTTTATCTACATCTTTTGATGCAAAAACGCACAAATTTACTTAGAATTGAAAATGAAGAAAGAATAGATTAAGCTTAACAATTGTCAAATAAGTGAATAAATTCGATTACAAAAAAAGGATTCTATCGGTTTGATGTCACCTTCGTCACAAAACTCGCTTTCTGCCTCCCTTCCATTGCCCTATTTCGATCTTTCAGCACAGTTATGTGTTTTTCCCTCACGTCGGTCAGTAATTAAAAGCTTCCCTCCGTATGGACGGCTGTGTTCGGAAAATTCAAAGTTATGTCGTAGCCGAAGGAAAATTGTGACCGTAGGCGGAAACATACGCTTTTTCTATACAGATCGGTTTCGCTAATGAACTTGTTCCTGTCCCTACATAGAATGATGATTTATTTGGTTTGATTGATGACTTGAAAATTATTCTCTCCAAACTCCTCATTTCAATGTCAGCGACAGGAAACGTCAAAAATAAAAAATCACACGATGTTGCTAGTGATATCCTGTTGGGCGATGTTGGTATACTTTTGACAAAACTGCTTCGAGTTGTCCGATTCCTGTTTGGAGGTTCATCTGTGAGGTGTCCAACATCACAGAAAAGTTTCATATACATACAGGGTAAGGCAGGTTTATTGCAATTAGGTTATTAACGGATTTCTCATACGACAATAAAAGTTTAACGTTTCAACTTAGAAAAGTTTTTTTTCGAGGATTCAACCCAGAAAGACACCTGACTTCAGAACATTCAGTTTAGAATTATCCAGTTTTTGAAACCTTTAACCATATTTTTTTATGACGCATGACCATGACAAACATATATTCATATTTGAATGACGATGCTTCGTGTATCCATTAATAATAATCTTCCTCGCGCTTTTTCCAGCCTCGCGGCAGGGTAAGCGCTCCCCTGAGATGCAGGACAGACCTATCCTGGTAGTCATTGGCTGCCTGCTAGATCACTGCTAGTGTGATTAGCAGCAATGGGGTCCCCATAGGTGAAATATGTCTTGATTTTTCAATAGGTCGATCGCTTAAGTAGGTTGAAAGTTACACTTTTAACTTTACGAATCCGGTTGAGGCTGAGTTATGGCTAATATTTATGAAGAGGAGTGAAGATTTCTTTCTTCTTTCAATCTCAGCTGTGAAAACTGTGGTACATTCATTTTGAAAGAGGGAGAGGGTTGGTATGTCAGTCGCCCTAGAATTTTTTTTGCCAGTCGGCAGTTTACTTATGAGTGGGGAGAGTCAGTTTCGTGCATGAACACTACCAAGATTTCTTAACCCCCTTGGTTTGGGTGGATCTGTCCGTGTATCCAATATCGAGCGGAATATGAAGAAAAGAGAGGGAAGAGACAGAAAGAAAAGAGCGCTGTGTTCTGTGACAGTTCAAAAACTCACAAACTTTATCTGTAAATAAATTACTCTAATACGAGGAATGTATCAGCAGACATGTTAAAGTATGAAAAAAATCCCCGAATGTCATTCTATTCAGCGGAATCTATCATGTCTTTCACCCAGCTACCAGTAACTTGATACTGATAAATCCAACTCCCGCTATCTATCAGTGACTAAAGTCGAGGTTCATCGACGATCTGCATCCCAAATGAAAATCAGAGAGCTAAATAAATAATTTTGAAACTTTAACAAAGTCCTAACAAAGGAAAACAAATCGGTGTTTCATGAAAATGTGATTCGGGCTTTCGAAACAACGGTACATCCGGTTTCGGTAATCTGAAGTCTACTCCAGGAGCGGTATTTTGATGTCCGGCGGTAGCATGACGGAGGCACGAGCCGCTTTCTGAAGACAAAGGGATTTTGGCGGTGAATACAGTACACTTGGCAGTCGACTTTTGGCATCAAATACGCTATTTTTGACTTCTTCGCATAGTGCACCAAATTTCTAATGTAAATGTTGTGAAATTGAAAAGGATTACTACTTTTCTAGCGGAGGATTCTTTGATAATTAAAAGCGAGCTGAAAGTAAAGAGCGTAAAAGAGAGTGTTAGTAATTAGCTAAACTTCATCGCTAAAATAACTTGTGACCTATGCTCCTTGGCATAACATTAACATCTTCACCATTGACGTTAATGCGTTCTCGATTTCTTGTAATACTTATTGCAAATGTATGAATGAATAAGTTTACAGTGGACGCCAGAAGTTACCGTGCACACTATGAAGAAAATAATCAATTAATATACGCACATCATATAAATACAATTAAAACAAACCATATACAATTTTTTAAAAAGTAAACCATACACAATTTTTTCGAAAAAAAAATTTCCAAAAAAGATTTCAAATTATCTCGACTACGGTAAGCTCGCTCACCTTGAGCTCTGCAATTTCCTCCGACCAGTCAACTTTGCTGATCTCCGCGATGGCTTTCACAAAGAGCTTTCTCGCTTTATCGGCATTATCCCGTAATGTGTTTGCAACACGCTCCACCGACACCTACATTGACTCGGTAACACAGATTACACAGTAGTTGATTGTATCATAATGTAACTAAACATATCACACTCAGTGTGTTTCTCGAACCCGCAGAGCCGGTTAAATCTATGCGCTATCCGAGAAAGCTAGTGAACAAATGCTCTGATGGTCTGCATCCCCTCTTTCAAGTCACACGCTCTCGTGCTCTCTCGAGGGCCTGCCGTTCCTTCCTCATAAGTCATTTTGTTGCGTAAAGTAAGAAACAGCCTGTTCACAGTACAGTTTAACTTCCCCGTATCGGTTCACAATCGTCTTTTAGAAATATAATGTTTATTCTAAATATTCAAAACCTCCTAGTTAACAGTTATGAATAAATTAACGAACCAAAAGTTTAAAACTTTTCGAGACTTTCTGCGAAAATTATTCATTTACCAAAAACACTTCGCTTTTTTATTAAAATTCTTTTTCAAAAAATTTTCTTGAGCCTTTCTTTGTCGAAACGGGAAATTCCTCTTCTTTATTTTGTGTGGTCTACCGTTTCATTATCTTTCCAGCAGTCGTAATCAGTGACCAGGGCAGTCGAAGCATAAGGAATACCGACTTCCTTTGCAAGAGCACTCTGAAAACTTTTTCGATTTTTGTAAAAAATTTCTCATATTTTTCAAAGTATTTTGATGGTTTCATACAAAAGCTTTCATAACCTTTTCAAATATTTTGATGACTTTTAATAAAAAAAAGCCTTTTGATGATTAAATTTTTTTGTATAATTCTTTTCAAGTATTCCGATGACTTCATATTAAAACTCTCATGACTTCACGAGTTAAGTTGATGACTTCTTAACTAAAGCTAATTCTATGAAAGAATGATGTTCATGACCACGAAGTCCATGGTTAACTAACCAGAATACTCACCCCAGTGAGTCAGTCCCCCACGGAATCATGTTACACTAATTGAGTGCTCAAAAAGGGCCCTGAAAATGCATGTGCTGAAAGTTCAGTCAAAAAAGGGGCGTGTTTCTTTAATCCGCACTGCAAGTGAAATCTATACGCAAATCTATGCGCTATTTGAGAAAATCTAGTGATACAAAAGCTCTGTTCGTCTGCATCTTCTCTCAATCTCATACTCTCTCGGGCTTTCTCAAAGGTCTGCCGGTCTCTCATGATCAATGATCTTGATATAAACACTTTTTTTCTGTGGCTGGTGAGACACCCTGAAAAACAAGCTGAAAAATATAGGTTGACGATGGTTCGATCGAGTGCACAAACCCCTTTTTACGAAATTATGGTCCGTTTTCATGTTTTTGAGAATCCTTACCTCTGGCATGATTGTCATATTAATGATGGAAGCTCCCCAAGACCTGAACACGTTGCTCTCCGCTCGCGTAGAGAAACGCGGGCCTGAGACATAGGAAAATCATGAGAAGGGCTTATGAAAGGTGAATGGCGGACTTGATTGAATTGAATGCGAGGAAAGCCTTTTTAATTCGATGAGGAAGTCTAGAGAACGATATGGAAAGGGTAAAACGGATGAGTGAGAGAGGTCTATCCGAGATTCGCTATTGAAAGTCGCTTAAGACTGTGGTTCTCACTTTTCTGGACACTGACTTAAATTCCTTGGTTTAAAAAAGTCATGTGAATATGTAATAAAAACAAGTTGATACAGTATATTACCTACTCTTTCATTATTTGTTGTGATTCACTCGAAGCCCTGTGAGCGAACCTTCTATGCAAACAGCGAAACCCTCTTTGTGGAAGTTCAGCGGTGACTCCAGAGAAAAGTCGGCTCTCATCGACTCAGCTGTAGAAATGAGAATCTGCAGCTGCAGCTCATATTTTTCTAACTCACGGTAATTCCTTTTATTGTTTATGAAAAAAAAACTTGCCGGCTAATTGAGATACTTTAAAGAAAAAAACTTAAGGATTTCTGATAATTTGTATGACTTGAAGTTTTTATAGTCATCTTGTACTACTCAAGCATATCAACATGCTGTTTTATAGTCATCTTGTACGACTCAAGCATATCAACATGCTGTTTTATAGTCATCTTGTACGACTCAAGCATATCAACATGATGTTTTATAGTCATCTTGTACGACTCAAGCATATCAACATGCTGTTTTATAGTCATCTTGTACGACTCAAGCATATCAACATGCTGTTTTATAGTCATCTTGTACGACTCAAGCATATCAACATGCTGTTTTATAGTCATCTTGTACGACTCAAGCATATTAAAATGCTCACTAAGAGTCATATAACAGTCATCTTGTACGACTCAAGCATATTAACATGCTCACTAAGAGTCATATAATAGTCATCTTGTACGACTCAAGCATATTAAAATGCTCACTAAGAGTCATATAATAGTCATCTTGTACGACTCAAGCATATTAACATGCTCACTAAGAGTCATATAATAGTCCCCTTTGATTATAAAGATTTATCAAAACAAAAACTTTTTGCAACCTGGCGAAGTTTCTCGTTGAAAAGAGGATGCATAGGAGCGTGACAAACTCCCGGAAGATGATTAGATTTGCCATCGAAGAACGTCGACTGCCGATGAAGAGTTCTGCAGTGAGTAAAGCATCTTTTTCTCCATTGGATGGTCTGTAGAGCGGCGAACCCTTTTATCATCAACGTAATGAGCCTCGCGGGGTGAATATCGCTCCTTTCTGCCCAGGGGCGTGAATCACCCATTTTGCTTAGGGAATCTAACATAGCTTTTATTTATTTGTTTCAAAATTATTTGGAATGTGAAAAAACATACATAAGTATATAGTAAGCATTAATTTGTCTTAGAAAACATCACAGGAAAAAATTCTTATCGACATAGGACGGCGAATACCGCTCTTTTCGCATCGCGCCCAAGTTTTTTAAACGCTACTATATTTTGAAAGCACCTCCACTTTGTAAGTTCGGAGCTAAGAATTCCCTTCATCTTATTCCACAAGTAAAACTCACCGATCAAAGCAAGAATCGGGAAAGAGAAGATCACCGGGCATTATGTGTTCCTGAAGCGAACCACATGCGGTTGAGACGATGATTACGGTAACACCTGAAAGGAGTAGTGAGCCATTTCAAACATAACTACTGTAGTAGAAGAGTATTGTTTTGAATCGTAGTTATATCACATTAAACAAAATCAGCAAGTTGTGATATTTGGATATACGAGAAAAAACATTAAGGCTTTTCTTCTTCTCTTGTTTCCATTTGATTTCTATCTCAAACCAAGTTTAAAGATCAATTATATCTTGGAATACCATTCTAACTAAGTACTGGGGAAGAATGAAGAACGGATAATCGAATACTGCAATTCCTACCTTGATTAGCGAGCGCCCAGATGTTGGCTCGATAATTGACATTCGTAGGGGATATGGAATGATCTCGGCCATGGCGGGAGAGAAGAACAACGGACACACCGCCAATCTTACCTCAATCAAGTCGATAAAACTGTCTTCCACTTATTCAGTTTTCCCGCGAAGAATGAAGGGGTCTCTTTTTCATATTTTCTCTGTTCTACACAACCCGCTTGATCGGACCTGTTTTCGGTTAGAAATTAGGGATCAGTTTTACCCACACCGGTCTCGAAACACACTGGCAACAGTGGCCATTCGTGACTCTACAGCCTTAAGAGCCTGTCACGGATGGAGCCGGATCATCCAGTCCAGAATCGAGCGCGACCTCAGGTGGCGGATAGAGGGATGCCTCCCTACGAAGAATTCGTGCTGGGAGATAGCGGAAGAAATCCCGCCGCGGACCAAAACTGGGTAGTATAGCTCGTCAAAGGAGGGCGATGCCGGACCGGCCTGGGCATGCCACCGGACAAAACATCAGCCGATACTCCGCTATACTTTTCAATGGCGAGTCGAGGCGCCAGTCAAATAGCATCCTGCCTATCTCCGGTCAACGACAGGCGAGACGTCTCTACTCCCACCCAAAATGATGCTAGGCCGGCTTGACCACCCACTCACACGGCCTATAGCATGAACAGGTTGCTACAACGATGTCCGCCTTCACAAGGTGCAGCATGACAGTCTCAGGACTGCAAAGGACATCAAAACCCTTCTCCGGACGCATCTTGTCCAAAGAACACGAGAACTTCTCTCATTAAAGAGAGTGTTCATAACCAAGTCTTCGATGCGGGATGCTTGCCGGCAACAACAACAACCCCACACCGGTCTGCGTCTCTGACATTTTTTACTTTCTCGTTCCTAAGCGGTACGATCTCGTTTCTAGCCTACGATCTCGATAGCGCAACCTTTGCCTAAACCTCAGCAGAAAGTTTGCGTGAATAAATTTTTTGAGTCAATCAAACTCTGCACTGTCTGACAGTGCACACTCACCGAAGAAAGCGTGAGGTGATAGCTGAGAAGAAGAAAAGAATGAGAGATAGGGTAGTACGAAGACGCGGCGAACAAATTGAGAAAAATTTAACTGTCTGACACTTCAAGCTGCACTCTACCCAGAGAGTCATAGACGCAGTCCGGCGTGGGTTAAAGCTCAAACGAAATGTGAATAAATTCCGTGCACTAGTCTTAAAATAACATATTAACTACCTTATTTGAGCGGGGGTCCATCATTATAAGAAGTGAGCGGGTATTGTCTTTTTATTCGGGAAATCTGTGCCTTTATCCGCTATTCCCTTCTGTACCTTCTAAAAAATATAGGACCCGCCGGGATTAACGGCGGTTCTCCAATTTTCTAATAAGCACAGGTGACAATTATGAAAATGGGATAACTTGATGTCATACATTTTTTGTAGCCAACCAATGCTCCAGTTTTCGACCTCTCACTGAGAATAAGAAATGAAAAATTGAATGACGTTTTAGATAGAAGCACCTTGGACCAAGTGGTCGCTGATTCTCCCGTAAGGTGTCTCAAGCTCCTGGATCTGGTGGGCTTCTTCCAGAAGAAGCGGGTCTTCCAACCCTGTCCCACCGATGATGCCCACTTTCACCTGCGGTCAACCAATACGATTTCATCAACCATAACTCAAGCTGAACTAATTATGCCTTCGAGAAGCGTTTCGGACAGCGCTACTCTGACACGCACTGTGTTTAAATTAAATTTTAATTACTATGGTATCCCTTCAATACTTAGTCATCTACATATATCACTAGATCCCTTAATTCAAAATATATTTCTTCAGGACAGGTCCTTCATAATAATCTTCCTCGCGCTTGTTCCCGTCTCGTGGCAGGGTACGCGCTCCCCTGAGATGCAGGACAAACCTATTCTGGTAGAGTCATTGGCTGCCTGCTAGTGTGATTAGCAGCAGTAGGGAGAGTCAGATTCTTGCATGAGCACTACCAACATTTCTTAACCCCCTTGGTTTGGGTGGATCTGTCCGAGGTGGGAGTCAAACTCAGGACTCTTCGCACAATAGTCGAACACACTACCATTATGTCACGCCCGGAATGGACAGGTTTTTTAATAGAGCAGAAATAGTTCGACAATCTACCTCGAGGCATCCTTCTGTAAATGCATTTATTGTATTCACGTGTTTGACGATAAAAGCTTTATATTGGGCTCAACATCAACATATGTGTATACCCGCTAACTCGTTGTTTTGAGAACTAGGAACCTTGTTGGCATTAATTTCACTTACCATGGTATAATTGAAATAGGGCCAAACAAGCCGCCTTTTCGGTGGATCGAAAACTGAATGAATCGAAAGTTCATCGTTTTGAGAAAGAAATATTTACTTGTTCTATTGGAGAATGGCATCATTGAGCACAGAGTCAATAATTGTTTATAGAAAAAAAAAATTTTTTTTCTGTGAGGATGAAGTATTCGAATATGAAACAGCGCTGAAAGAACCATGAGAACTTTATGATTAATCTTCTTTTTTCGTAACTTATTTCTCTTCAAATTTATGCGATTTTCAGTTTTCGGAAAACGGACTTTTGCAACACCCCCCCCCTTCTCAAACTATGACGATTTTCATTCGCCAGTGGTAGGTATCTGTTAAAAACTTTTCTGATTCGGCCGGGCCATCGAGTGATCATTGGACTTACTATAAAACTCCTACTCACAAATTTCATCAAGATCAAACTCGTACTCTTAATTTTTTTTCTCTTTCTCAGACAGGTAAAGAACCAACAATGCTGATACTTCTTGAACAAACTTCTCAAACGAGCAGCTCTCTTTATTACTTCAAGTTTTTATCTGAGTTGTAAACAGCAAGAATATGTAATGACATGTATTGAAACTTCAGAAATAAGATTTTTTGCACATGAAATTATTCATTCATTCAATCAGCAATCGAGCGCAACATTTGCTTTTACTTAAATAACAACAAAAAAGTAAAAATCGGCAAAACGCATTTGTCTTTCAGCACATTTACATATGTTTTAATCTAAGAAATATGTAATTCGGAAAAGAGGAAACTTAATCAGGAAGAATACCCTTAAACATAAATCTTTTTTTCTTCTAGAATTTTTATGTGAAAGAGTGGAGCAGGTAATAAACATTTAATTGAGTCCGGAAAGATTAGAGTCAATTAATATAACATTTAAACCAAATCCATTGTAACATTTATTGCGACATTCAAAAAATCTGCTCAATTTTACAGCTGACCCCAACTTAATTTCATTCTATTAAGTTCTCATTGAGACTGCAAATCTAGAAACGAATGATATTTCAGAAAACCGAAATTTCCATCTGGACACTGGGTAAAACCTCGTTGGAACTAAGGTTGGCTTCTCCAGTACAACGCGCGATGTTATATGTGCACAACTCAATAATTAGTAAACATCACTTCAGACGAGAATGAGAAGGTAATAACAGACAAAAGATAAGGCCCTTTCTTATCAGGGGAGAAGGGAGAAATAATGACAAAAATGAGTCTTCAATCCACTTATCGACTTCTTCCTTCTTAAGCGCTCAGAGAATACTGCACTTCCGCTTCTTCTCTTGCGGAGGAGGTTCCAACGCAGCCAGAATGGCCTCGTCGAACACATTCTTCAGGCCTTTCTGGAAGGCAGACGTTTGATAAAATAATTCGACAACATATACCTACAAAATTATGATAGATCAATTTTCGAACATAAGTTGATACAATAAATCTAATAGTACACATCCATAACTCCCACTATAGAATTATAATAACCATTTTCACGCTGAGAAAAAAACCATACATATCATAGAACGTTTAAATTTATGAATGTATACACATATGAACAGAAAATAAAGTGGACACTTTTAAAAGGCATGAATTATTGGTCCACCATTTAAAAAGAAGTGTCACCAAATAAAATAGTAACGTACACCAAATAAAATGGTATCATCCACCAAATGAAATGCTACCATCCACCAAATAGAATTCTACCATCCACCAAATAAAAAGCTTACCTCCACCAAATAAAATGCTTACCTCCACCAAATTTTTTGGGCACGTCCACCAAACTTTTTTCTTGTGAACTTCACCACGGCATTTTTTTCTCACTTGGACTTTAAACTTGGTGGAAAAAAACCATACAGGTTGGTGTCAGGTGAGAAAAAAATGACGTGAAATGACGTTTCGAGAAAAAAAAATTGGTGGACGTGCCCACAAAATTTGGTGGAGGTAAGCATTTTATTTGATGGATGGTAGCATTTTATTTGGTGGATGATACCATTTTATTTGGTGTACGTTACTATTTTATTTGGTGACACTTCTTTTTAAATGGTGCACCAATAATTTTTCCCCCTTTTAAAACAACTCTATAACTGGAATAAATGATTAATTTAATTGCTCTAACATGTGCATTTTTTTTATTTTTACGATAGAAGTATTTGAAATCTTTCGAGTCACAACACTTCCTTGATAGACTCGTCTTTCGAGTCACAACACTTCCTTGATAGACTCTTTCGAGTCACAACACTTCCTTGATAGACTCTTTCGAGTCACAACACTTCCTTGATAGACTCTTTCGAGTCACAACACTTCCTTGATAGACTCGTCTTTCGAGTCACAACACTTCCTTGATAGACTCCATAAAGTTCATATTTCTAAAGATATCCTCTGATACTGACTGACCTGTGTAAGCGCGCTGCACTCGACATACTTAACAGCCTTGAGCTCCTTCGCAAGCTTCTCCCCCACATCTGATGAAATCGGCTTCTGCTTGTTCTTTGCCAACTTCTCGATCATCGTCGGGTCTTCGCGTAAATCAACCTGCGTCCCACCACTAATATATGAGATGAAAAGAAAGGTAGGAAATGAAAAAGGAGATAAAAAACTAAAGAGTAAAAAGAAAGTCTGATAATTCTCTGACCCGTATTTTAGTGACTTTATACCGCAGGAATGAGCATAAAGTCACTAAAATAGCCAAGTCAGGAACCCATCCCTCTTGCTGAAGAGCGGACACTTCCGACGAAATTTTTTTGAGAAGTTTTTCCATCTTTTCACTCATCACTTCTTTTCACATGAACGGAAAAACGTGCGATGAAAATCAAGTAGCGTTTTGACCCCTATGTATGTCCAAAAAAGTCTACACTATGTTTGGTATTGGTAAAAGCACCAAAAACAGATATCCATGCTGGAGTTCCTTTCCACTCATCAAATCCTGGAGATATCACAGGGGGTACAGAATGGATGATCAATTAGGTTCTACCTAGGGGTGAAGAATGGATGATTACAAAACCTTTTTGAGCCCCTTCCCCATCTTCCCTCTCTTTACCCCTCTTACCTGTGTGCCGACGAGCAGAAAAGGCGTCCGCGAGCAGTGATGAGCTATCTCCGGAACCCACTGAAATTACTTGGTCATCTTTCATACTCAAAAGAGCAAAAACATCGACCAGGATGTTTCTCTGACCCGTACTGGGGGTTGAAATATTCTATGCGCTTTCCAAAAACCCCGAAAAACATAGAAATCTATGAGCTTGGAAAAAATGAATTTTGAACTCCGAAACTTTAAAAATCTATGCGCTCGAAAACAAAAAGTTGTGCGGGTGTTGAGAAACACACTGGCATCGACTGAACTACAAGCCATTAGTAATTTAACCTATCACACAAGCTAGCATTTTTCTCTGGCGGTTCAAAATTAACAGGATGAACTCCATTTATGAAACGTAATTGATCCATAGGTAAACTGCTAACTGGAAAAAAACTTTTCCAGGGCGACCGGCCTACCGATCCTCTCTACCATTACTGACCTAAAAATCCCTCACGTCTTTTGAATCGTAAAGCATTTCTCATAGTATTTACGAGTAATTAAAAAACTTTCTAGTGATTTTAAATAAAAAAGTCCCAGTTTCTATGAATAACTTAGCCCAAACAGGTCTCGGCAAGTTGAAAGTTGAAATTTTTAACCTAATCGGGCGATCGAACTTTTGAAAAATTAAGAAGTATTTTACATATGGTTCGATCTTCCCTCGGGCTAGGTTTATTCCTTAGCATAGTTTCATCATATTTCGTTTGGATTAGAAATCACTGCCTTTAAAAATTATTAAATAAAAACTTCAAGGTTAAAATTATTATTTTACCAGAAAGTTTGAAAAAAACCTACGATAACCTAGCGATTCAAAGTCTTATCAACCGGCTTCATAATAAATCATGTCTTATTTATTCCTTTCAGCATAACTTTCTTGACCACTCCACAGAATTGTTCCCACTTCCCCCGGTAACCAGATGAGACTTTTCTTCAGAGAATTTTAAATTTTTTCTCAAAAAACTTCAATTACTGAGAAAAAAGTGTGAAAGAAACTCACCTTCTCTTTAACATTCTCGAAAGAAGCAGGTGCAACCACAGAGAAACACACCAAAAAGACGTCTGTCTGAAAAAAGGATAATTACAATAAATATAAGCGTAGCCTTATTTTATCAGTGTTTTGTCTATATTCACATGAGTAGACAAATTGAGAATCAATTCTCATCTCTGATTTCATTGTTAGAAGATATTAAGTTTCAAATTACTCTAAATAAAACCCTATAAAAAACTAAAGATGGAACACTGTTCAGCTCACAGAACTTCACCTTCAAAAAAAAATTAGAAACGACCGCTCATCCGAACTGGACATTTGAAAAGTGAGCTAGATAGAGATGGAGGACAAATAAACGAGATAATCCATATTAAAGGCCCGCCGCTCCGCTTCATTAGAAAATAAAGAGTACCTGTGGCTACAACTCAAAGTCTCTCAATCTATCCATAGGTCACCTAAATTTATCAGAAAAATTTTCGCGTGCGGGGGGCAGGGCGGGGTTTTGTGTACCAATTCAATTTCTTATTGTATTTTCTTAGATTTACATTCAAGTAATGAAAATATTTGAATTTCCTAGCAGAGTTTCATTGTAATTGATTTCTCAGTTGAGTGTTTGACCTTAACTTCTTCAACTTAATAAAAATGGTAAATGGACTGCTACATAATTCATCAAACACCAAAAACACCATAATAAAACATAAGGAAATAAATCTGCATCTGATAAAAGCTTATGAACGTGAGAAACAAAATTTCCTTCGTGGGCGGGGGGCCGGGAGGTTTTTTGTACCCCTTTGGTAACCTATGAATCTATCCGACAATCTACCTTTTTTTTTCTTTCCTGAGAAACGATTCTCAGTTTCCATTGTCAATGGAAATGCAACCGAAATTGGCTTAAACGAGGGAAAAATCGGTATACGATAAGTTGATGTTGAAATAAGCAAGCCCTTACGCGTGTATTCGTTTCCGCCTCGGGATTACTAATCGTCACTATTACAACCCCTAAGCCTTTATCGAGTTCTCTCAACCTGTGGATAAGAAAGTGGCCGCAGTCGATCGTAATCTTCTTGACCAGCAGTATCGAAAAGTCCCAGAGTGTATGGCTCTCCTCCTATCATTACCGTCACCTCCAAACATGATCAACCGTTTTTCATTTTAAGAAAAACAAATAAGAAAAAGAAAAAAGTTTAAATAAGTCGTTGAATAACATAACCAGCTACGTTTGCGCGTACACGTTCCGTATAATATGATTAACATTCTCTTCTCTCGCCGTTCTATTTTAAATCATTCTTTAGAACGCTCTCATTAACTTCTGCTGCCCATCAGGATGTTCGTCTGACCCGCACTGCGGGTAACAAAAACTTATGCGCTCTTCAAAAACCCCGAAAACATTGAAATCTATGCGCTTGGAAAGAAAAGTTTATCGGATTTTTCGTAGAGAAAGTCCAAATCATTGGAAAATTTGAATGTTGGACTCTGAAATTCTAAAAATCTATGCGCTTGAAAAAAGTTGTGCGCATGCTAAGAAACACCCTGCTGCCCTTGAGAAGACATGTTCAGCAAGCTGGAAAATATAAACAGCGCATGCGAACAAAAACAGATTGTACTTTTCACCCGTTTTTTATTCCAATAGATCACCGAAATAATAAACACTACAATTAAATTAGGTCTGAAGAAACTCGTTTTTATGGTACTCAGAAGTGTGAAACTATATAAATGAACTTGAACAGGAATAATTCCTTTTTTTGTTATCATAAATATACGAAGGATACGAAAGAATGGTTGAAAAAAAACAAAGAAAAACGAACCGCATAATTGTCGAAAACGGTGGGGACATATTCTGATGGGAATTTGTTAGTCGTATACGAAATAAGTAGACACGTTTTACCTGAAAACATACGTAAACTGCAAACTGGCAAAAAATTTATAGAGCGACCGACCTGCCGACCCTCTCTCTATCGAAATGAAAGTATCAGAGTTTTCACAGCTAAGTTGAAAGAAGAAGTCTTCATACCTCTATATACATAAAGGGTACATTTCAGAGTGTTCCTCTCACCCGCACTGCGGAAGAAAAAAATCTATGCGCTTTTCAAAAAAAAAATCCGGAAATCCTTCAATTCAGGCGTTAAATGAGGCCGGTCTAAGTCATATTAGTACGCGCCGAGTGAGTGGAAAAAGGAATGGGGAAAGGCAAAAAGAGTGAAAAGATAAGTAGAGAAAAAGTGAAACAGAACAGAAGAAGAGAATGTAGATCATTGTCAGCGCGAACATGTATGCATCAACATAGCTTGTCCGGTAACCATTTAACCCCTGCTTCAAATCTATGCACTCGGAAACTTTTGAATTTTTACCGGGAAAATTTCATAAGTCATAGCAAAACTTTTTTCTAACTTTCGGAAATTTATTAAATCTATGACCTCGAGAAAAATTGTGCGGGTAGTAAGAAATGCCCTGGTACGTTTCATTAGCCATTACTAAGCCTCAACCGGTTTCGAAAAGTTAAAAGTAAAAGTTTCAACCTAATTTAGCGATCGACCTAATTTAATATTAAGACATATTTTACCTGTGCCTGAAAAGTATCTATTCCATAGGTAAACTGACATCTGGCAAAAGACATTTCTAGGGCGACCGACCTACCGACCCTCTCCCTCACTCGAAATGAATGTATCAGAACTTACACAACCAAAATTAAAGAGAAAAATCTACATTCTTCTACATAAATAGAACGTTTCATCAGCCATAACACACCTTCAACCGGTTCCGTAGTTAAAAGTACTTTTAACCTACTTCAGTGATCGACCCTATTGGAAAATCAAGACACTTTTGATTTATGATCTATTCTAAACATGACAGGCATCTTTCGCAAAGACCCTGACATTTCTTGAACTAAAAAGAAGTTGTGTGAATGGAAAATAAATACGTGGTAGAAAATCTGAGAGTTACATAGGTTACCAAGGGGTACAAAAACCTCCCGGCCCCCCGCCCACGAAGGTTACCAAGGGGTACAAAAAACCTCTCGGCCCCCCGCCCACGAAGGTTACCAAGGGGTACAAAAAACCTCCCGGCCCCCCGCCCACCAAGGAAATTTTGTTTCTCACGTTCATAAGCTTTTATCAGATGTAGATTTATTTCCTTATGTTTTATTATGGTTTTTGATGAAGTATGTAGCAGTCCATTTACCATTTTATTTAAGTTGAAGAAGTTAAGGTCAAACACTCAAATGAGAATTCAATTACAATAAAACTCTGCTAGGAAATTCAAAATTTTTCATAACTTGAATGTAAATTTAAGAAAATACAATAAGAAATCGAATTGGTACACAAAACCCCGCCCGCAAAAAAGTTTCTGATAAATTTAGGTGACCTATGGCGAGTTAGTAGTTCATGTATAATATAATGACCCAAACAAATGCTTTCTCATTTGATAGTTGCCACCAGGGCGTTTCTAACTACCCGCGCAATTTTTTTCGAGCACATAGATTTTCAAAAATTCCAAAAATTTGAACTTTTCTTCCGCTGTCTCAGAATTATCCCAGTTAAAAACCGGAAAAAATTCCCGAGAGGATAGATTTTTTACGGATCTTTTGGAGAGCGCATAGATTTTTCTTTTCCACCGTACTGCGGGTGAAAGATTCACCTTGGTTGCCCCAGCAACAAAAAAAACCAAGAATAGGAAATATGAGCGGCTGACCCACTGCTCCGTCTCCAACGACGACGCATTTGATGGTTTGCATGACTCGCTTATCCGGTCACCTCTGCGACCTTCTGGAAACAATGTTTTTTCTCCTGTGAAATCCAACTCTTTAAGACAAATCGCACATTCATCTCAGAACACAAATATCGAATCAACTAGATTAAATGATTCATGGAGGATAATAACTTCAAACGCGAAATGGCAAGCTCGGCGCCACTTGGAATGAGAATTTGATCAGACAGAAGTATTACAAAAATCAAACTCATCGCCGTTTAACCCGTCAACTCGCTGAGATGTGTTAACATTTTCAGTCATACACAAAGAACAAATTCATTGATTGCCCCAAACATCGGTACAAGTAATTTCACAAAAAACAACGCCAAAGTTGCATTATGATCTCATGAAAAACAACGCCAAGTTTTGATCAGTTGCGATTTTTTTCAATTGATGTAGAAACATTTCATGTTGTTGTTGTCTTGCCCAACGGGTAGATCTTCCTTCGCGAGACACTGGAGGAAGTCGTCGAAGCTCTCGACCCTCCAGCGTTATAAGCCCACACTCTCTTTCCTCTCTCTTATTTTTTTTTTTTTTACTCTCCTTTTTTTTATTATTATATATATTTTTTTTCTTTTTTTTCTCTTTCATTTTTTTTTTGGAGAGATTTAATTGAACAAGAAATCAACAACCGAGTGCGGCCTATTCCAAAGGTCGATAGGGCTAAGTGAAGTGGGGTTACAGCGACACGAAAAAATATGTCTCGAAGTATGCGGCTCTATCCTACACAGTGGGCAGAGGGGAGATTCATTGGCCCCTATTCGGTGGAGATAACTGTTAAGGAAACTAGAGTGGCCGCTTCGCAATTGAGACAGAGTTATCTGATTTTCTCTGGATAGTTGGGACGTGGACTTGTGTATTCTAGGAGGTTTAGTTCCCAGAACTGGGTTGGGTCGACTATTTCTAAGAAAGTCTCTGACTGTCTCCGTGTGTATTTTTCTGAGGGCCACTTTATAGTCCGTATCATCTAGTACTATGTCTATGTCTTTGGCGTGCTTTCTTATTGCCCTGGGAGGTTTTGCTTCAGTGCAGATGCGGTGAGATGGATGGTTGGGCTGAAGCCTGGCCTTGGCGGTGATAAACATTTCATCGAAGAAAAATACAAAGAGGCGGCTCTTGGCAACTAAAATCGTTTAGTGAGCGAAAAAGAGAATAATCAGATGTAACATTGCGCCCAAGTAATGAAGAATAGTCTTTTTTCAGTCAAGTCGAGTTATCGACCAAAAATGGAGAATTAACCAACGTTGAATTTTTTATACAAATTCGAGCCGAACCAGCCAATAAGATGAGACAGAGATATTAATCCGCTTAAATCAGAAGCGAGAACACAAATTAGCAAGATAACTTGAGCGAGAAGTAAATAAAGAGAAGTGTTTTTGAAGCAAAAATTCGATACGTTCGAAAAGGACACAGAGGTAAAATATATTTTGTACCATTATAAACGAGAATAGAATTTTTTTCATAATATTTTCTGGATTGTTTTATCTTCTTATCTCTCTTCCAGATCAGTTGGACTGAAGAAAAATACGAATGAGTCACTCCGTGCTTAATAGCTACAAGTGGCAGCTCTATTTTCACCAATGACTACGTCAATCGATAATCCGTTTTATAATATTCAACTAATAATATTAATATAACTTATATATTAATATAACTTTTATAATAATAATTTTTATAATATTTAATAATAAAAAACCATCACTCCTCTCCACCACAACTCATCACTACACTTTTAAAATGGATCTACTCAAATTTGTGTCCACTCTCCCATTTGTTATGAACTCATGTCGGCTCACAAACTCCCATCAAATCAACTCAGTAATCTTTTGTGAATATTCAATATGTACATATTTGCAAGGAATAAACAGTATTAAACATTAATATAAGAGCCTCTTTATTGCTCCCAACCTTTTGAATCGAACTTTTTCTTAATGCTTTTGATCGGACTAGAACGGAAGTGCTTTTCAGATATGAATCTTCAAAATCTTAATATTCGTAATAATCACAAGAGTGACAAGTGTATGAGAAAACTTGACAGCAACCAGGGGTTAAATGGAGCCGCCCGATTTGGGTTTACATGTATCCGCCGCTCAATGTTTGGAGGAAAAAAGGAGAGGGGATGAAGAAAATGGTAAGAAAATAGGGAGTTTTTTTCAATTGTGTGCGTACATGTATCCGCCGAAGGGACCGATCCGCTCACTATTTAACCCCTGACAGCAACTAATATCTGTGAATGAAGTTTTGATGTGAATTGAATTTCTTGTTAAAAGCTCCCTCTTGTCTGGTTAAGCCAATCTTAAATATTTTCCTCTATCGGCTGCCAAAACTGTTTATTGGAGTCTTGCGGAAAGAAGGCCTATGTTATGAACAGATTTCTCATGATCGAGGCCGATGATATCCATTCAATTGAATAATACTCGTAGAAGAGGAGAAGAGAAAGAAAGGAACATTTTGGTGTTGCTCAGAGACATAGTGTATCTTTGGCTGTCTACGCGCATCCAATCGATCGATTGCTACCACATGTACTTCTCGGACAAGATTCACTCAGCCGCAGCCGGCTCGTGAAGCCTTATACTGCTAACTTTGTATTGCCTTTGAGAGTAAAACACGCTGTTGCGCCTTCACAAATCTTGATATGCTCGATTCATTAGTCAGAGGAATCAGGCCTAGAAAGGGAGAGATAGTCAGAGACGGAAGACTGGAAGCAGAGGAAGAGAGGAGCCAACTTAGTTTCCCTGTATTGACTTTGACATGAAGGCAGACAAACAGACAGAAACCACAAAAAAAAAATTCCAAAAATAGCAGGATCGCGATATAACAAAACATTTAATGAAAAGGTTAAATTGTAAGAAGTTTCACAAGTTCACACACCAAAGCTGAATTATAAGGCCGTTACTAAAGCACGCCGTGTTCGCTGTAAATCATTACTAATGCACGCCGTGCATGGGGCGGAGTTAAGAATTTTCCCGAGGGGTTTTTTAGTGTGCAAGGAAAGGGTACAGATGCCAGCCCAAAACGGAAAAAAATTTCACATAAGGGTCTCCCCTTATGATTTGGAAAAACAGAGGCCCGCCGTTAGGTCTGACATGACTATTTAACCCCTGTATAGTAGATTCTCCATATAAAAAGACCTTTCAACTTAAAAAAAATATGGTTATATACTTCTTTCAAGACCCATTGCGAGAATTCGGTTATTTTTAGCCTATATTCCTTTCGTAGAAACCTTCTCGCCCGCTGAGGCAAACTTCTAAACGTCTACCTTCTCGGAGGACTTAATATCTCTTTCCTAGAATAAACCACCTTCCCCTGCTTGGATACACCTTTTATTCACTCCCAGGACCCAACCATCTTAAGAATCCCTTTCTTGAGCAAACTTGAGTGGACGTATACACATATCCAATAGTGCGTACTCACATTTTAAAGGAAAACAAATTCGCGTGATACTGCGAAGCCTGAGAAATTCGCAGTGAGAATCTCATTGCAGTTGATCAAGACCCTTGTCGAAACCGACTCAATTCCAACTTAAGTTCCAATCAAGTAGTTTTGTGCATTTAGTGCACAATACGTGAACCAAATCGTCGTATCCATTTTGAAATCGCAGATTAAATCGAAAAAAAACACATCAAACGAGTTTAATTGATGTCCAACCGCTCCGGTCTGTGAGCCTGATTATATCACGCTTGATGGGTTCGTGTGGTAAGGAAAATATCTTCAATGACGTTTCTTAGATGTAGAACAGTTACTTTCTGGAAAAAAAAAACTGCGGACGTGTTACAAAACATTTTCTGCTATATTTAAAGGCAAGGTAGGCTTTTATTCGAATTTTTAAGAATCAAGTTGCACGAGAAAAACAAAACTTACCAAAGCATTGTGAGTACGAGAATTCCCACGTATCGTTTTTTTTAAATCACGAGTGCGCTTTCCGAAAGGACGTATATCCATCAAATTCACCCTTCACCCCATTAGGATGTGTCGATCATATTGTTTGAGATTTATGAAATTACAAAGTTTAGATTTTTTTTATTAATTTTGTTGATCGATTTTGGAATGTATCTCTCGTTCGTTCAAATGTCTAACTTCGCTTTCTTTGCTTAGATACATTTAGCTATTCGGCCAGAATACGTTCTAACTCTAGTTTTCCAAATCGAAAAAGTTCCGAGAAGCAGCCAGCTCTTTTCATTTATTCATCTCGTATTGTTATGGAGCGTTAGAATTCAACTTTTCACTTTGCAAAGTACTCTCTGCAAAGTGAGGGATGCGGCCTAGAGCGTTAAACGCTTAACGGGATGCGGCCTAGAGCGTTTAACGGGATCACTTTGCAGAGATTACTTAGCAAAGTGAAAAGTTGAATTCTAACGCTCCATAAATCTCCACTCTTTCTTACAGCTTCCTTTAATTGTTCATTCTTGTTTCCTATTTTCTACACTTCAAATTTGCGCCTTCCAGGAAGGCCACGAAAACAAAATCGCCCAAAAAATCACCAAAAAAAAGGTCACCAAAAAAAAAAGAAGGTCGCCGGGGTCGGTAGGTCGGTCGCCCGAAAAAAAAATTTTGCAAGTTGGCAGTTTACCTATGGCCTTCCTTCAACTTCTGGTTTTATTGTTAATTTTCTTAATGATGTTTTATATTTACTATAGTATGAAATATCGCACGCTTTCTTATTCACTTAATTGACAAAATGTGATTCTTTCTACCTACCTTATGGAATTTAACTTATTTGTTAATGCATTATGAAGACAGTGACCTCTCGAATCCCTTTTTGTCATCCTCAAGTAATGCCATCTCAAGAGCGGCGTGTCTCAACTGCGCCACTCTTGACAATGACACTGCCTAGCATCTCCATTCGCACCCGCCTGGATTTGGCCTAGTCTTTAAGCTACATATCCGCAGTTAAATATTATTACTTTTTACCTACAGAATATCAAATCGAACGAGGGTATTATAAGTTTTTTCTTCATAAATATAACATATAATATATAAGTCTAGTGATTTTACGTACATAATCTTTGCTTATTCACTTTTACTTGGAATGAAATTTGTTTTCTATCATTCTTTGTCGAATATACTCACGAGAAAGAGGGAAAGAGTCAGACAAAAGGCGAGAAAACGCTCTAGTTGCATAGAGAGAGATAGCGAGAGAAGAGGGGGAATAGAGAGGTGAGAGAGAAGGAAATGTATCAAAAAAGAGAGAGATACAGTGAATACATTGATTCTCAGGTCCGTGTATGAGTTGAACGTTCTAATTGTTTCCATCTCTGACTGTGGAATAGCTTCAGTCGTAATCCGATGCCTTTATTGTGCCTTCCATCTCGTTATTATTATGCTTTAATTATTTTTTGCTCAACATATTTTGCTAAATCTTTCACATCAGGTTCTTTTCTACTCATGCAATGTTTTCAGCTCATGAATAGGTTTATACTATAATTATTTCTCTTTTTATCGTAAAAATCGTCAGAAGTCATTCTTCCCTGGAAATGAATTTCTCTGTTTATATCCCAATTTCCTTTTTAGTTTCAATCACGTCACTGCTTAAAATACAGAGAAAAATTTTTGAGCATATAATTTTTTTAAAGCGTATATATAATTCCAAAAAGAAAATTAAAAATTTTCACTATGTTTATAAACAATTAGTGGTATAATATAAAACAATTGAGCGATTCAAAGCATGAGTTGATCGATACAATCGAGCTCAGATGTAAATCAGCTGAACGGAAATTAAGAGATAACAACGAGGGTTATCAATTATTATAGAGAATTCATAACCGATTCAAAAAAAAATTAATGAAATCTCTAAAACATTATGTAAATAGAAAAAAAAACATCAAAAAGAGAAAAAAACATATAGTAAACAACTGATAATTTGATTTATATGACAACTTTATTTCAAATATTTTCAAAAAAGTCATTGCTTGTGAAGGACGAAAAAGGTTTTTTTGGGTAGACTGTTCCATTCAGAAATAACTCTGTTAGGCAAGAACTGCGTATATGTATGAATTGGTGCGGCCCAACGGAAGGCGCAATTTAAATATTTAACTTTACATGACTTGAATCACTAATAAAAATTGTACAATACGTGAATGATGTGATTTTTTTTCTTTTTTTAGCGGCTTTTTAAAGATCTTTTTGTTTGACATAATCTCATTTTCAAGCCGTGAGTGAGTATGCTTTAGTGCAACGCTACAAGTTAGCCGGAAAAAATCCAAGAATTTTACAATACTCATTTTTCTGGTTCCAGAAGCAGAGTTCTATTATACTATAAACTAGAAATGATTTTAAAGACTCAGTCGAAGAGTTGGTAGGTTTATCGAGATCTAATATATATTTTTAATGATTAATATATTTAATGATACTTGATGCATTATTTGTTAGGTTCTCTGAAGACATAAGTAAAGGTGAAGTCTTTTCATTCGTCTCTCTTCTCCCACCTAGTCAATCTTCATCTCATATAATAATCGCCTCATTTTTTAAAATCTTTGTCTCTTTCTGCAGATTTTCAATCCTTCAATTGACGTCTTCTATCTTTGTATTAGCATTCCGTTTGGCATTTTGCATTCTATATACGTCTACCTCTATCGCTCACTCTGTTAACGAAAAAAAAATCTGTCTTTTTCATTCTTTCTCTCTCTTTCTCTCTCTAGCGTAAGGGATATCAGAAGTTGGAAAGAGAGAAAGAGAGCTTAGATAGAGAAAGTTTACAATATTAGAAAGAAAGTGAGTGAGAAAGAGACAGAGAAGGGGGCATTATAAGAAGAAAGACAACGTACACATCGCGCCGGTCATGATCCATGTGAGAATGAACGATTGGATCCTTCCAAAACACGCGTTCTAATGTCTTCATTGTTGCCTTCTATCATTTTCGACTCATGAAGCGTTAGAATTCAACTTTTAACTTTTTTTAATCTCTGGTAAATGTTCTCCTTAAACGCTCCAATGTGTCACCACGAATTGCGGTGAGAAAGAAAAAGGACTACGGTATTTTTTAGATTTTAATTTTTACTGTCGGACGTGAATATAACAATACCGTGGTACATTTTCATTTTCGAGGAAATTCGTGATGATCTATTGGAGCGTTCAACAAGAACACTCAGCAGAGATAACGTTGATAAAGTTGAAAGTTGAATTCTAACGGTCCATTACTTGCGCTATGTTTCGGTGCCTTTCTTGTTCCTTGTCCATCATTCTTCTATTTTTAAGGCTCAATTTCTAAATATTGATTTTGAATTTTTTTTGCATTGGACTGAATATTCTCTTCCAAAACTTTATTTGCTCTGTAATGAAAATGAGAAAAAAACTAAGTTATACTAGAATATCTGAACTCTAGAGAATCATCGACTGGCTTGCGAAATTATAAAATAATTGAATATCACCTTGAAGACTCCGATATTCACAACATTTCATATATGTAGTATTGAACTCTTTTTTTTTGAGAACAGCGCAGAGAACATGAGAATTTGTCAATAGTCTTACTCGTATGATGATTTTGAGTCGGAACACATGTGACTTTTCCAGTAGCCATACTCAAACTAAAACCCCGTATCGATTATCAATTACGCTCAGACGTGACCTTTCACAAAGCGAGGTCTTAATCCAAATTTGCCTGTTTTCCTGAAATCTTTCTCGTAGTACCGGAAAGAGATATTGTTAGGCAGAGAAAGAAACGTAGAGAATTAGTTTGAGCAGAAAATGAGCGAGATAGACTGTCATTTAAACAGCACTGGTTACTCGTTATTTTAACACGTCGTTTCTCAAGATAAAGTATGAAATCAAATTTGATTAAGCCTAAGAATCTTATAGTTATAGTGTGATCGTATCCATTTATGACGGTATTTACGTCGCTGATTGGCTGCTTCATGGTACTGTTCAGTTTCTTCTTAATGATGATTAAGCGATTGATGTGTGCAATCAACTCCGGGGTATTATCCTTCAGTTATGTATATGTATTCTAATTAGCCTCATTCTTGCTACCCAACAAAGGACTCGCTTGAACTATCTTCAAGGGCCTCACTTGTCCCCCCTAATATTTCAAGGTTCTATAATTATTCCAAAAACTTCTTCATTTCATCGTATTCCGTTGTACAAATGTTTTTTTATGAACATGTAAGGATGTCCTCAATTCTTACTTACCCTAACTTTCATGTTTCTTCTCAGTGATGAATACTCGTATAGTAATGATCAGACGTAACTCTGTCTTAACAGATCATTCACTGGGTATAAGTATTTTTTTATGATCCAGAAGTACATAGGTAAGACATGATGATTGAGAACGTCGGAGATAGAAAGGAGAGAGCGCCCGAGAAATACATAGTTAGACAACTTGGAAAGATAGACAGAGTGACAGAGAGCAAGGTAGAGGAAGAAGAGAGCGTTCAATTGATTGTTATGATCCATGTGTGAAATGAACTCCTACGAAACGAGTCATTCTACTCTTCTAATTCTTGCCTCCTCTCACTATGGACTCACTTGAGAAATTATTTGGTACCCTTGTTGTTTGCTTATAATTCTCATACTTTAAAGGTTCACTTTTCCAATATTTTTTTCAAAATTTTTTCAATGCAACCAAATTTTTTTAAAGACTCTAAGAAAGAACGATGTTTAGTACATATATACAGTACATATACATTAAATATGTATATACATATGTATAATCTTTCTCTTTCCCTGCCGTCGATATGGTCGCATCTGCTCCTCTTTCTTCATTTCCCTGCCGTCGATATGGTCGCATCTGCTCCTCTTTCTTCATTTCCCCGTGAAACCATCGTTAATTTCCCCTCCACATCATGACTTCACTTCACTACTCAAGTTTTCGACTCCTCGTCCTTCTACTCAAGTTTTTTTCCTCGACTCCTCGTCCTTCTACTCAAGTTTTTTTCCTCGACTCCTCGTCCTTCTACTCAAGTTTTTTTCCTCGACTCCTCGTCCTTCTACTCAAGTTTTTTTCCTCGACTCCTCGTCCTTCTACTCAAGTTTTTTTCCTCGACTCCTCGTCCTTCTACTCAAGTTTTTTTCCTCGACTCCTCGTCCTTCTGCTTCTTTTACTTTAATTTCTTAAGAAGTTGTGTTGGATCCCACGCATCCGCATCAAATCAACTCTTGCTCGTCAGAGAAAACACCGTCCTTTTCTATGTTTTATAACTGAACTCGCACATGCGACAGTCCTCCTTTGTAAGTATTCGAGAACTATTTGCAAGGAATAAAATCTATTTATGTATTGTTACTTGCCTTCGGTCTTTGGTTTAATTTATTTTCGAAAACTCTTGATTAACAGATTTAAGTAGACCCATCGGTCGATCTTCGCAGTAAATAAATAATTTATCTACATTTTTCAATGCAAAATTGTGGCGATAAGCAAAGAATTAAGAAAACATTCACGAAAAAAGAAAACCAAAATATCCAATTCTTTTATTTTTTTAATATCCAATTATTTTACGGATCCTTTCCAAAATTATTCATTGAATTCATTTCACTGAATAAAGTGCGTCTTCAGAATATCGGTCTGTATATTCCTAAATGCAGTTTTCCTCTGATATGAGCATACATATTACTATAACTAAGAATGATTTCCACATGCTCAGCTCAGTACTTGGTAGGTATACCGAGATCCAAAATTGAATATTACTCTGTATAATGAGTATTCGATATAGTATTTTTTCAGATAGATTTACCATACAATCAGGACCAGAAAACATTATAAATAAACTTTGTTGTTATCTTTTCTAATTACTCTCTCTCTTCAGTATGAAGTTCTGAATGTTCTTGAAGTTGATTGTGTGTTTTTCCAATCCATACGGTTTTTGATATTAAAAAAAAAAGATTAATTTTCTTCATTCATAAAACATATTTACATTAGTCAACTTCCGTATTTCTCATCAAATATAAACTTTGTTACGCTGATTGAATCATAACTATCATTTTATATGTTGAAACTACATATCTTACGATTAAGTGTTTGATTCTAGTAAGTAACACTATGTTAACGACCAACGGACTCGTGTAATCCGGAAATGTTTCAATACTACGTTGAAAGACCCGATATTGATAAGAACACATCAAGCATAGAAATCATTGTTTTAGCTTTGATATGAATACAAATTACAGCCTAAGCTCAAGCCATTATTGATTAGTTAATTATTGATTCAGTAGCCATACTCAGCCTTGAAGTTCTTAGCCATGACTCCGTATTGATTATTCGCGACGCAGGCGTACACTCCTTGATCACCCATTGTAGCGGGATCAACCTCCAGCTTACTCCATAGCATATCGTCCGGGAGTTGCTTCTCATAGTACTGAAACAAGGTTTTTGATACGAGAGAGAGGGAGAGAGAGAGAGATTAGTACAGGTGTAGAAAAGAAGAAAGCGAGAGCGAGAGAGAGAAAAAACAGAAAGATGAAAATGGGTCGAGGCTGAGTGGAAAATAGTGAGAAACGAGAAAGAGAGAGAGAGAGAGAGAGAGAGAGAGAGAGAAAGAGAGAGAGATGTGTAGGAGTTTTTAGCAGAGAACGAGAGTGAGAGGAAGAGAGAGATGTAGAAAGAAATAGAGGGAGATGGGACAAAGATAGTGATATTGTAGCCCATCAAGTTTCACGAAATTTCCTTCTCGACACATTCAGTAGTCGACCTTTTTTTCTCTGACTTAATCAGTTTGCAATCTGATTCGAAGGTATGTCTTGATAAATTTCAGGTAAAACATGTCTTGATTATACAGGTCTATCGCTCAAGTAGGATAAACAGTTTCCAATATTGACTTTTAAAAAACCCGTTCGACAAATCTATGTACATATGTATATGTTTTCGTATTTTCAAATTTCGTCTTGAGATATTGGGAAAAGATTTCGATAGGTCAATCGCTTCAAAACAAAAAAAATTTCAACTCGGTAGTTCACGTATGTTCAAAGCTACTGACATGAACATTATTCTTCGGCTGCATCTCCGAACCTTCTTTGTACCATTTGATGGTTGGTCGAGGGTCTCCTTTAGCTTTGCAGATCAATACGAGTTTGTATCCTAGACGGAAGGTCTGCGAGAAGTGTGACCCTGTCACAATATGTGCACTCTGTAATAACGCTTCGCTCACTCATCATCACATTGCTGTCATCCCTTTTATCTGAAGATTGATAAATTTGTCTTATTTAAAACGGAGGAAGTCAAATCTTGTTTTGGAGAAATTGACTGACTCGATTGTCCGCCAGTTGTGTGTGGATAAGAGAGAATTCGGCAACCTAGAAAGAAGTTGATTAGTCAATACATATAAGCGTCTCTCGTTGAAGCTCTAACCATGGGCAGTGATTGAAATGTCCACATTCTCAAAGCAATGACTGGACTATGTTTTTTTTGTGCAATGTTGTCTCAGCTTAGTTAAATTGCTGTTCATTTATAAACTTTTTCTGTTCCAATTTTAGTTATTTTTGAATTTTTTTGCTAATATACTGACTGTTAAAAATGTTCACCCTCCTCTATTTTCCTCTCTCTCTTCCTCTTTCTCGCTCTTCATTTATATAACTGTTACCAAGTTATGTGGGAACTGTTGAGACAATGTGATGAATATCTCGCCTTTTCTCTATCGCTTTATCAATGCAACTGCTAAAAGGATATGCTCTAACTATTATAACTTTATACCTTTGGATTGCTCCTGTTTAATTTTCACAACTGTGGTTGGCAATGCGTATCTACAATGCGTATGTACTCAAAACCGTGATAACGAGAGAATAATGTATGAATAATGTTTAAATGAATGTATGAATGAATATGTGATGTAACCTGAGCGAATTGCAGATTACTCTTTCCCTTGCCCTTGCCGCCCCTTCTTCCTCCTCTCGCTTCCACAATGTCTACCGTGAGTAAAACCAAGAAAAGCACCAAGGCTGTTCCCAAAATACCCGCGAAACGCCGCGCGTCAAGACCACGAAAGCGTCTCATCAAGAAAATGCCTTCACCCTTCCTGTCGGCTAAAGGTTCCAACATGCGAGGCCTAAACCCGCGATTCGTACATCTACTCCATCCCATATATAGGGCACTCGTTCTCAGGTTATTTTGACGCTAACAAAAATGAAAAAATTCGAGTCTCAATAACACAATATAGTTAGGATGAGGTATATTCATACTAAGAAACTATATATATTCATGCTAAGAAACTAACTTGAGAAAGAAAAATACATCGGAAAACATGTGAAGAAAAGTATAAAAAAGTCGTGATTTGGGGGAATATCTCGCCGACTTTGTTTTCGACAAGCAACTGACTGCTAGTGGCGGATTGTGTTACAACAGGAGATGCATAGAAGAGAATTGAGAGATGAAGGACTTCAGTAAGTATGAAGAGGGAAAGAGATAGTAGAAAAGATGAAGAGAGAGTAAAATAGAAAAGTAGCAAGAGAGGAAGAGGTTGATATAGCTGACATAGAAAGATCATGCTCCGGGCTACTTTCGAGCATAATGAACGCATTGAAAGTTGAAATTTTGAGATGTATGTGGACATCGCAAAGCCACACGAACTGAATAGGTTGCAATAGTCTACTGGTTAAGGGAGCACATCCTTTTTCATAAGCACCGACAACTACTTCGGTTCTTCTCGAAAATTCATTGTAGTTGTTTAATATGCCCTAATATGCACTAGCACACATAAGCACACACATGCACACTGATAATGGACACGATCACCAGAGATATACAAACAAGCCCTCCGAAAACTCTACTGTATGCTGACGACGTTGTGTTATGTTCCAACACATCAGAGGACTTGGAGAGGCAGCTAGGAGAGTGGAACGAACGCTTCAATGACTATGGTCTACGACTAAACCTCCAAAAGACCGAGTACTTGGAAATGGGAAAAAGTACTTCGAATACCTCGAATACCATCAAAGTCAAGAACACCGAACTCCGGAAAGTGGATGGCTTCAAGTACCTCGGATCCTACATCACCGCAGACCTAGACCCCAAGGCTACAGTTGATGCGAGAGTCAATGCTGCCTGGCTCAAATGGAGAGAATCAACCGGTGTACTTTGCGACAAGCGAATGCCTGACAGACTGAAAAGTAAAATTTACCGATCAGTTGTCAGACCAGTCGCGTTGTACGGCCTCGAAT